>OX104065.1:100333732-100427480 GCA_944474145.2 Dicrocoelium dendriticum
GGACGCCAGTGTAAGAGTAGATGCCGCATACTTGGATTTATCAAAGGTACTCAGTCGTCTGCATCATCGACTTCCACGACATTAGCTTCGGAGTTTCGCAATCACGATCCCGTTATAGGTTGCACGGACGACTTTCCCGTTCAACGACATCTAGTGGTGAAGATTCGCAACACCTTATCCGAACTAACCGAAGTCCAGTGCGGCTTAATTCAGGGCACAGTATTAGAACCACACCCACTCCTGGTCTTCAAAATATGATCCTGCGAGGGTGTCCTGCTTGAGAATCTCTACTATTCACTGATGATCCAAAGATATGCATGATCACAGCATACACTTGGTCCACCAAGAACATGTATCAGTTCAGCGCGGAAAATTTTAAATCCCAAAACATATGTCAGCAGTGTACTCGTGAATACCGGATGGAACCACAATTTATGCAGCACGCCCCCATAAGAGCGATTTAGGCGTGCTCGTTTAAGATGACCTTGGTGATTTGGGGCAGACCGAAAAACCAGCAAAGAAAGCAAATCAGTACCTTGACATCCTGCTTATGTAGTTCGTTAATTTCAACGCCTTAATCGTTGCGCAAATGCATGGTACGTAAATGAGGCTGCACATGGAATTCTCTATTCAAGCTAGCAGTCCAAACAGAAGCGGCACGTTACGCTGCAGGGCGACAACAAAAATGTAGGTCTGTCCCACCTTTCCTGTTAACTCAGGCTGAAATACCTTGGCGTGTACAACGGACATAACCGGCGTCTACGGTGTGTATCAGATTACGCAAACCTCAGCCACATATGGCACCATCCAGTGAAACGCAACCAAAATACACTTCTGCGGAGTCATCACTTCATGTTGGCCACGCAGTAAAACTGACTAGATTATTGAGGACATTTCCTCTCCCTCTGATTGCCCTAGTGTAATGGCACGGAAGGCAAGAATCCCAGGCGGAACAGCAAACCGCCAAAACTAAGATAGGTGAATAGTAACGCGGACACTTGGGACGAAACTCGACAAAGAAGCTCGAGGGTTATGAAATTGGTCGAAAATGGACGATGAGCGATAGGTGATGTCAGGCCGAGGCTGGGAAGAGCAGGGGACGTCATAGTGGACAGCCAGATTTTTCGGTGAGACAAGCCTTTGGCAGTGCCCCCAGGAATAACCAAAAGGAGAGCGACGTAGCCCCGATTAAGCAACTCAAGAGCAGTTGAACTAATCCAGCCCGGGCAAACTAAGACGTACGGAAGCTGGGAAGTACGAGACCCCATCGACAATGAGTGACCTCTGGGATCGGCTAAAGTTAGGGCATGAATGTGACGCTGAGCGAAGGGACAGTGTGTGGTGCTTGGTAGTCGGGAAATGTCCTCTATACGTGTGAATGTGAGTGCTAGCCTGTGAACCCGTTGTGCGTTTGTGATAAAGACAGTAGGTCTCTACCGCTCGTTCTTGTTACTATAACAATGGAACGTCTTCCCAGAGCATGTAAGTAACGCTCCTTCATTCACATTATCCAATGGATCACTTGACGACACATTGCCAGACATCCATTACGTGATATAGCACGTGACCACCCAATGACTGTGTTAGTGCAGAGTAAAAAGTGGACAGTATCTGACTTCCTTTAAACTCCAAGCAGTAATAGGGGTATCTGTGCTAATGCAAACCTCTTAGTGAATCACAGAGCTTGTGCATTCTTTTAGCTTGTACTTTTCACCTTAGCTATCCTGCGGGTCTTCTCAGGTAGATGTTTTTATGCCTGTTTTACTCCGTTTCTTTATTCTCAATTGCAAACAGGGTTCAGTGCTGGAGGCGCACCTATTCCTCTGGTTTAACAACGGCACTGTATGTGTCCTTATATCGTACGTCTAATTTTTCGATGACGATATCTGGATATAGAGAGCGATTAATCACCATCTAGTTCATAGTATCCTCCAGCAAGTACATGGGTAGTGTGCATCAATGTTCGAAGAAGCAGTTACTTCATTTTAATCAGACTAAATACTAGTTGACCCATAAAAGTCATCATCCGGTATATTGAACCGGAGATAATTTCCTGTAGAAAGCCGACCAAAAGAATGACCTCGATGTCAACTGCTATAAAAAATCCGTTAATGCATTGGTAAATAGCAAAAATCATGTCGGCCTTTTGCACACATTGATCGGTCAGTTTGTCCATGCTAGTTTTCCACTGATGCCTTACTCCAACATGCGACCCAGTTTGGAATAGGCCACTCAGTTGTGACATAACGGGCAGAAAGCCAATCTTGCTGTGCTAGACCAGATTAAGAAGGGAAACCAAGAAAGTCGAAAGCATTATTTGGCACATCGCAATTAGTACAAACCGCGAGGCTGTGCTACCGATACGAAAAGCACCTGATGCTTGTTTCGATCTATTGGGTTTTGCCCGTGGCGCGCATCCCTACGGTGCCGTGCTGGAGATCCAACCCACGAGGATCAGCTGCTTGCCACTCTACCTAGCAGCTTATGCAACTAAGGCATAGGGGACGATAGCCACCGTTCACGGATTGTAATTTAACTTCTATATAACGTGACCTAAATTCCAATGCGACGCATGTTACTGCGTGCTAATCGCGCAGCTGTGCACACTTTGTTTTTCGATGTTTCGCAGTTACATCTTGTCTCACATAGGTTTGTTAACCCTCATTCGATTCAGCTTCATTAGCGCCATCTATAGTGCATTCCGTCTTCCAGGGCTAGCTTGTGTGGTTCACCTTTTCTCATCCCATTGCGGCATTTGAACCGTTCCTGCAGAAAGACAATCGAAGAATTTTTCAAAGTACGGACCGCATAGCAACATGTGTTATCTCAAGCGAAAGCCAACTCCGCGTTTTAGCTGACGACTGTTCAACCACAGCTACCGGCCGTTAATCAACCTATCATACACTTTGTATCGGTAGCCCTGAGTGTCTGTGTTTGCCGAGTGAAAGATCCAACCTCTTAAACCTGCCCCACCAGGGCTAGACGCATCGAACGCGACGACTTTGAACATGTAGACAATCCAGCGCACACGCGACCCGTAGAGAACCATGAGCGCTCGGGCTTTGCTCGGAATGGCATGCATTGACGCAGTGTAGTGCAACAACCAATCAAATTCCATGCTATCACATCCGGTTTGGCAGTAGTATGTGACTTTGCTTCATGCCATAAAAGCGCACGAACTGCAAGTTAGTGTTCCATTTGCCTTGGCAAGTTTCATTCTAAGTGTTCCAAGCTCACAGTGAACCAGTTAAAGATACCCCATAGTCAACCAGATTCACTGTGATTCTGTGAAATACATATACTCATCTTACCGGTAAGGATTGTAGATGAACTATGGCGGAAACACGAATGATTGGTAGGAAGTTTGAACAAATGAGGAACAACAAAAGTAATTCATTTATAGGAAACGCGACAGAGAGAAAACCTCAGTCATTCCCGTTAGGCTCCACATCTAAACTGTGGAAGACCGCAGGGCAGCACCTACAACATGCATAACCTGTCGCTTTAAGCGTTAATACCACAAGTATCCAAAACAGGCCTGAAACAACCACCGCCGGTCCGACTGGAATTAGTATGGTCCGTGCCTGGTCCACTCACCAAACTTATCCAAAATTTCAGAAGGCTGTCAACAACAGTGGTGGTTGGAACTAGCTTCCTGCCAAAGGCAACCGGAAATTTAGACCTTCGGCCACTCCCACTAGTTCCAAAATGAATGAAGAGGACGAAGCTGTGTCTACACTGCCTCAGCCAGTTGAATGTAGACAGCTGGGCGGTTGATCTTAACTCAAGTTACCCATAGTATTCCAGAGGTAATTTGCACCAAGGTTGCAGAATCGATGTCCAACACTTTTAAAGATAAACTACTGAATGAGATGAACAAGTGGAGCTCTATATGTGACTTCATAGGTGTTGTAGCTAAGCCCGGCAAATTGACACACTTTACCCGACCCCAAACTCACAGCATTAGGATGAATCAATACTCCGAGTTGTGTTGACTTCTGCCGATGAAGCAGAACCTATCCTGTTATGAGCAGCTGGCCTCCGGAATGGGTCATGTCCCATCCGCATCTTCCCGGATATTCGGTGGAGCGAGTGAAAACAGGCCAAAACATTACTTGGAAGGATCCTGAAAAGAATCCGTAGCTATCACTAGCTTGTACACGGTATTCCGGAAACTGAAGGTCATGATGAGCGCGAAGCGACTACTCGCGACCAGAAACATTGGCGATACATTCACGAGACCTTCACCCCGAACAAAATCATAGCGCAATCGATTGCGAGGCTGCGCAGATTGCCAAGCTACAAATGACGTTGCTTGAGGATGTGAAAGTGGTTCTTCATTCCAGGAAAATGTCAACAAGGGTTCTCGAGTGGGGTTTGCGGGATGCCGTAACTTTCCTTCTGAGTTCCGCATTAAAGCAGTATACACTAAGCAAATATACCAGAGCAACCAATTAATCGAACCACTTCCCGACAACAGTTTGGATAACTCCACTCAGCTAGTCAACGAAACTGGCAAACCCACCCAATACCATGCTTACAACGAGAAAAGCAAAGCGATAATGGTGGAATGTATGCAGCTAACACAGACGACTTCATCAATGCTCCAGCCAAAAAAGGTTTGGTGGCCGATCTCTCACCGGTCGGCACAACCTAATTTTTAATACACGCCTCCTCCGATTGCGAGAACAGAGAAACTGTTCTGCATGCAAACCAATGCACAAAGGCCTGCTGAACAAGCTTACCGAACTGTGGAAAAGTTAAGCTTCATACGCCAAAGATCGCATATTTGTAACGCAGACTTGGTTGCACTCAGAGATTACGGACGCCAAAGTTGCGATCCGTAGTATGTTCCTTATTCGGAAGGGTCACCCTAGCAAGGGTGATGGGGGTAATGTTATGTTACCGTAGCGCCCTACAGTGCGAACAAGTGGACTATCACTCATCTTCAGTCTGCGAATGAGACGCAACGACACTTGCCTTTGGGCAGTTGTTTATCGTCTCCTAATGTCCACCACTGTGATAGACTGCACCTGACATTAGACTTGGGAAGAGTCCTACAACAACGATACACTCATTTGCTCATCACAGGCGACTTCAATATTCACCATCTGGAACTTCCGGCATCCCAACAAGAGATTACTAAAAGCTTTCCACCCTTTAGACATTGCAATACGCCTACCCGAGTCAGAGCAGGAAATAAACCCTCGGTGCTTGATCCAGCGCTTACAAACGAATGTCTCATGATTGAGAAACTAAAGTTGGAGAACCATCTGAATGGGAGTGGCTACGTATCAATAGGCTACGACTTTGTACGTTATGCGAAATATCCACAAAACTAGGGACTTGTTTCAAACAACCACACACTACGATATACTATAGAACTTGCTGGAGATGCCAGCTAAGAGTTTTCGAACGACTGTTTCATCGACCTTGCTTGAATGGAGTTTCCAGGCAAGTGCAATGAGCTGATTAAAACCCCATCGACAAACAAGCCTCTTCGTATTGCAAGAGCACAATCATCCATTCGGAACTGAACCCAAACACACAGGACAGTAAGAGGCGCAGCGTGATATGTATACAAAGCGAATCCTAGCGCTGACAATTGGAGCAAATATATAGTGCATCGTAGTCATTGTATCACACATGTGCGTGAAGACAACTTAGCAAATCAGCAGAGCTCCGCAGAAAGTTTTGTGCTAACTAAAAGCTTTTGTACGGATATGTGAAGAGCCTCGGGAACGTGAGGCGTAGTGTTCTCCCACTAATATCAGCGGATGGAAGCGCCCAATCCTACGAGGAGGCAACCAACGGCCCACGGATACCATATACTCCGGTTTCCCGACGTGCAACTAGTATAGGCAACGAATCAGTATCATTCTCCCAGAGGCAAGTATTTACACACGTCACCTTTAGTTCAGCTAGCACTTGGCGAAAGCCGTTATCGTTACGCATGCATGGTTACCACGGAATGGAGAACATTCCCCGAAAGCTGTGCAGGTGGTAGACACGTGGGTAACGGAGCTATTATAGAGATTTTTCCAAAGGTTCCTGGACGAACAACAGGTCCCTACCACGTGGAAGCCGGACATCCTCATCCCGATTTTCAAGAGGGGTAGCCGTTTGGAGCCCTCCAACTATCTCCCATTAATTCTGCTCCAGGTGCTCTCAAAGCTGATGGAGTCCAAGATAGCAGAGGTACTAATGAGCTACTTTGAATGGCCTGAAATCTTGGCACCGGAACAACACGGGTTCCGTCAGCATTGGTCATGAACGGCTAATCTGCTGATTCTCCATGGTATTTGTACCAAGATTGCTGACAGTGGGACCGGCCTTGACGTCATCTACCTAGACTTTTCTAAAGCCTCCGACCGAGGAAATCAAGGCATGCTTCCTCAAAAGCTGAAAGTGGACAGAATTAAGAAACCTTTCCTTGGACGGATGGGCAATTTTCTCCTGCAGCAGCGTCTTTAAGCCCGATTTCGGGGCTCATTTTCTGATTCAATTAATATGGACCACGGTGTTCCAAAATGATCAGTGTTGGGGCCACGCTTATTCCTGTAATCCATTAAGGACCTCGCGCGAATCATCAAGTCCAAGTTTCTACTTTTTGCCGACGAGGGCAAGATATGGCTGGCGATTGGTTGTTTGAAATATCATGAGTTGCTGCAATGAGACTTAGACCGTTCTTTGAATAGTTAAAGGCAAATCTATGGAACAATGGAACAATGGTTTATTACGGGTAAAAAAGCGTTGCTTAACAAGTCCCGTAGGATGAAAAATTATTGTGAAAATCAATTGCATGATAAAGGGAAAAGCGTTGTGGTGGACTCACCATAGACTTATGCGGAATAGCGGAGAAGTTCGCGTATGAAACATATGAAACTATAAATCCATTGGTTAGGCGTTTGGCAAGAAACCTTTTGATTGCGTTTTGTAGCTCCTGGCTAACAAGTCATGAAATGTAAGTGAGACAATGCATCGTCAACACGTTTTTTAAATATTGCCAGATTGGGAGCAGAGACGACATAATTAGGGAGGGCATTCCAAGGCTGGCACACGCGGAGAGAAAAGAAATTTTTGCGGCATTCAAGCCGACTATACTGAATTGTCAGTTTCAGAGGGTGACCTCTTAGTTTAGTGTTGTGGTTCAATTCCAGAAGCGGACGGCAAATGTGGTTTGGGTTCTTCAGAATCTGGTAAACCATTATGAGATCCCCCCGCAAAAGCCGATATCGACTGCTGTACATTCTTAGAGATTTCAGTCTAAGCTGATAGGGGAGATGAAAGAGGCCCCTGACATTCTTGGTTGTCCGTCGTTGAGGAGTCTCGAGAGCAACAAGATCCTGTTTCTGCCACGGCTGCCACACCTGAATAGCATATTCCACGTGAGGTCGCACGTAGGCGTTAAGCATTTGGGGAAATATTGAGGGTTCAAACCGACCGAAGGCTCTGCGAAGTAGGCCGAAGTGTTGATTGCCGGTTCTCGTCGCCTTCTCTGCTTGTTTTGAACACCCGAGATCTTCCTGCACCAATACACCCAGGTCACGCTCCTGAGAAACGTTCCCCAAAATGTGGTCTCCAATCTTGTAAGCGCTCACCGGCTGGTGACACAGATGCATCACTTTGCACTTAGCTATGTTCAATTGAAGCTTGTTCCTCTTTGACCATTCGTAAATGCGATCTAAGTCATGTTGGAGCAGATCCTGATCGGACTTGTTACCAATCGCCCGCCATATCTTGACATCATCGGCGAAAAGCAGGAAATTTGAGGAGATGACCCTACTTCCGTTTAACGCGAATAAGTGCAGAACTGTGCATGTCCATCACAAGGTCTCTAATGCATAGAAGCTTGGAGACCACATGTTGAAGACCGCCTCACAGGAGCGCGACGTTGCGGTGGTGATGCATGATGACCTCGGCTGATCGGCGCAGTCATTGAAAGCGTCCAAAACCGCAAACCAACATGTTGGTCTGTCAGGGAGAGCTTTCGTGAGGTTCGATTCTTCCAGCTTCCCACATATGCTCAATGCTCACATAAGGTCCCATGCAGAGTACGCGCTATAGGCTTAACTACCCTGGTTAAAACGCGAGTTGGCCTCATTGGAGACCGCACAGAGAAGGGCAAGGAACAACGTAAAAGGAATGTTCCACCTCGAATACCATTTGCGACCGAAAACCTTGCGAATGTATAGTGGAAGATATTTCCGTCTACGGGATGACTTCATCCTGGCGTTCCAGATTTTAAAACCGTCGGTCACACTTGCTGCCACCATGTGCCACTCATCCCCAACAGATCTGAGGGGTCATAAGCTGTACCTAGGCGCCCAATACAGTCAGCTTGAGTGCCACCGGACTCACTTTTCCCCTCAAAGTTGTCAACGGTGGAAAGCTCATTAGAAAGTTATTATTTCTGCGCTCACACAACCCATTAAAAACAACTGGAGGATGCTTTACACCGCCTGCATTACCCGATCTGATTTTTTTCTAATGAGTGACAACAAGATGCAGGCAAACATTTTGCTCACCAAGACCATCGAAATCTAGGGAAAATAATATCATTTTGGGTTAACGTGGATAATACGCTGAGTCCAAAGAAGCGGTTTTCACTTTTGTGTAACATTATTTGAAAAGAGACTATACCCACAAAGCAACCCACAGGACTTGTCAAGGCTTGGCTATATTATCGGCATTAGACCAATGTTCCACTGTCCCCTTACCACTGCTGTGAATCTACACACAATTTCGAGAATGGGTAGGTTAGATTTGATTACTGTTGAGTAGACGGATTTAGGCATGAGTCAAGTCTCATGCGTCATCCCCACCAACATAGAATAAACACATCCTGATCGTATGACATTCGGAATCCGCTCAATGGAGAGAACTTATAATGATTCAAAAATGATGATGAACAACAGCCACGTTTGCCGCCCAAGCTTAATAATGAGAAGCGCAAACGTGAGAAGCCATCAAGAAAAGTCAGCACAGAGTATAGCAGTTTAAGTTTGACTCGAAGTATATAACCCTTAAGAAACGTCAGCTTCGAAACGCCCCTGATCGCGCATCGCATGTCCGCTGCAAAGATAAAGATACCTAAAAAATTTCAAAGTAAAATATTACATAACGCATCACACACAGACTTAAGGAAATAGCTTCCGTCCATACATCTTTCAGAATCCTCTTTAAGTCAATCACATATTATCCACCTGGCGCGAACGCACCAAAGCGCGTCCCAAATCAACCAATGGCATATCAGACTACTTTAAGACTACTTTAAGACATGAGTTACCAGTGAACTTTGGGGGTGGAACACATCGCGTGCGATTTGGTGGGTGTCTAGTCGCGCTCGAGACTCGTATTCAGGCAAGATTAGCTACACTGAAGCTACACACATGCTAAGGGGTATATTCGCAAAACACGTGGTGCCATCTGGGCTTAGCAGTCGCGGGTGATCATGGTGGTTGGCGTTTAACTTTTCAGACATTTCCACTTATACTTGAAATATGATTGCGCGGTGTGTCCGCCCATTTAATCGCTGAGCTGTCCGAGGCACTCATGAGAATGAGTGCGAAAGAATTGGCCCTTGGGAATAATGACATGAAGCCGCTCACAAATACCGTCGTCGATGATCAGCTGGCATGGAAGTTGGGCTAGTAACACCGGAGGGATGTGGAGAGCGTGTGGACCGAAATGTGTTTCGGCGTGTAGCATGCCCACTGAGCGCAATGTTGAGAAGTCCGTGTTTGATGGATGTAGCGATTCGAATCAGGAGGAGTGTGTGCGCAGCGCACATTGGCATCTTCACTGAGGTTTCACTCGCCTATTGCTTTTGTTATGCCGTTGTTCAAAAGAGTTTGTTCCTGGAAAATATTTCATATCGTTGCGGCATTGTTCCCATTGCGGTTGCTACGACATGTAAGTACGTGAGTGGTTGCTCCAACCGTTTTCACACAAGAGTTTTATTGTTGCGAAGCAGCCCGAATGTGCTGTTTTACCAGGGGCGACACACACAAACAGAAAAACGAACTCGGCAACAATCGGGGCGGTTATACTATTCTGCCAGTTTCAAGGAATGATCTCAGTTAGATGTCATTGATAAACTGCAGTAAATAGGGGCGCACCTAATTTGGTTAACTCAGAACAATGTAATCATTAGCAGATTGTCAGCTAATCAGCAATACCCGTGTTTCCGCCTCTTTTCATATGGCTAGTTACGCGTTCCAATGACACACTTGGAAACCTGACGTTGGGTCTGCACCAGATCAATGACATTGTGACATTGCTTGAACTGCTTGTTCTACGCGGTGGTACCCAGCTTGTAATGCCATTTCCGTTTGCCCAGAACAATCCGTCATCCCGAACCAGTGACGTAGGTCACGTTCGACGGTAAAGAACTGTAGGGTCTACGTTTCGAAGCTATAGATGTAGAAGCTATGGCATCGTATGCAGAGTAACTTACACGCGGGTAGTCACCCTACCTACGAGAATTTAATCCTTCAGATGCGCAGCTGTCGAACGGCTTGTGATCATTTTGAGAAACAAATATTGTTATCATCAATAAATCGTAGTATGTCACGAAAGTGGAAACTGAGCTCGTAAGCGTAGGCAAGTCTCCGACCGATACGACACAGTACAACAGCGACATAGCGGAGTAACAAATCCCATCGCGACGCGGCTAGACCATATCTTGATGCGATGGTTTGCTTATCTCCGTGAATTATTGAGCTTCGCTCGGTGACACCTTCTAGGTGCCATCAGGACTGCTCATGCCAAACGCCTCAATGGTTAGGGGTCGGATTAACTCAGTCGCACAATCCTCTTCGAGGTAGGTAGAGGTTCATGGTCCTCTTCCCTTAGCACAGCCACGGGAGACTATAGGTTTTAGAGCATCTCATAGCTCCATTGGCGTAGAGCACGAGTGCCACGCATTGTCTCTGATCGTGGGAGTGCGCCACGCGGTGCTTACTGAGTTTGCTACGTCCCGCTTCAATCCAGGCAACTCCTGGTGAAATAAGTGCAAACCCGCCAATTCCCACATGCGGTTACCTCTGATCGCACATGAATTGCCATAGATTCTCAAAGGCTGTACCTGACATGCCTCAAACAGATCCCAATGAGACGCTGCCATCATGTTCTCCAGTTGGACTAGCTCCCCGCTACATTGTGGGTCAAGCTGTTGAGCCAAAGTTTCTGGGTGGAGCCACTCAAGAGTAGCATCATATACGTGACCGCGTTGTGGGTCATACTGTTGAGTGAAGGCTAGGGGTAGGACACTTCAACCAACAACCCACTTCCGGAATGGGCAGTCAGAGAGTATAATCTGCCCTCTCGACCCGGTCGCCAACACTTCTTTTCCTCTACCCGCACCAATCTCTTCTCCTCCGTTTATTACGCAAGGGACTGTCACTGACCTCATAACTGAAGATATCAAACCGAGATTCGCATTTCTCAATGGTTCATTTGACGTCCACACACTTTTCAGCTCGGCCAAAAGCAGCGTTAACTCTCACTATACACTCCCTCGAGATTGGTGTGTGCTGTCTCCGAAACACATATACAAGATAACCGCTTCATGACGAATCATCCACTTTCTGAATCCGTATCTGCTGACAACGATTACACTCCAAGTGCCACTGGCAATACGACATCAATAGCTCAAGGTTATTATGCTGTCCGTATCCGCGTCAGCAATCATGGATATAAAATCCGATAGTACTAATAACAGTCTGCTTATATGCGACCGCGCAACATCGCACACGGATCTGGAACGTGCGTTCCCATATGAGCGTTAACTATCATGAGACTTGCGACTCGCTATATATTCGCCTTCCTTGAATCCAATAGATTTCCGCAGCTGGTGTGTATCCATCAAATTTATGCACGCAGGCCACACAAATCTGACGTACTCATAAGAAACCGTGATGGCTAAACCCTTCCGCGCACCGTGCACTACAATGCAAACCTAAGGAGGACAACACATTAATCAGACCACCTGGTTGTGTACTACACATATCTGGAAATATGTCGTTGTTCGTTTCCATTTTGCAGGAAATTTACTTTTCTTACTTCGTCTAAGTTGTGTGCTACTTCGCCTGGTAAAAAGATTGTTGTAAGGGCCAGGAGAATTTGCAGTCTGTACTCATTACATACCGAATAAAGTGTTTATACAACAAAATCATTTTCAATAGATGTCCTGAGAAAATCATCCATATTCGTGGCAAATCCTGAAAACAAAACTGTCAATTCTTAGGCTTCCAGAAGTTTAAAGCAGTTAGTTCCCTTCAACAATTTGAAAAGCACGGAACGTAGACGAGGGCTGGTGAATGCATGCATTTCGTATTGTCTCCTCAGTACAATTAACGATAACCGATATGCTAGATGAACTTAACCTGCCAGACAATGTCATATTTTTCTTGGATATAGTATGCTTATTTACGAACGTTCCGCTACATCAGACGGTTGATTAGGTATGCCAATTTGCTGAAAACTGTGGCTTCTGGCTACTAATTCCGACTGAAGTGCTATGAGAATCTCTACTATTGTGCACGAAGAATGTGGATTTTCATTTCAGAATACACCATACCGTCGGATTGACGGCGTAGTAATTGGTAGCCCATTAATTCCTGTGCCAGCTGATTTCTTCATGCTGATGGTAGAAGGAAGCATTTCTACACAAAGTAGCCAGGTGCCCTATTACCAACGATATGTCGATGAGATCTTAGCTTTCTGTTCGTCGGAACAGCAGCTCACACATTTGGTAGAACGGCTTAATGGCGCTCATGCTAACTTACGGGTTACATGCGACGTAGAACAGAACAATTGTCTGCCATACCTGGACATACTCTTAAGTCGCAGGGATGATGGAACGATTAAGATGTCCATTTACCGAAAATCAGCTTTGTCCGCTCAATACCTGCACTTCATCAGCTTCACACTAGTGCGGTACAAACGGACTCTTATGAAGTCTCCAGTTAGTCATGCCAGATGAATTTGTTCGGCTGACTGTTTGGACGATGGTCTAGTGCTAATTACGGCAACACTAATGGCGAACGGCTACCCTCGAATATTTAACGAGAAACACTGCCAAGGGCGAGGGCCAAAGGACTTGGTGCACCCGGCAGCCAAGAAGAAAGTGTATATCGAGTTACCTTTCACTGGTGATTTGGCCACGCTGAAGACAACTGAGCGTATAATTTCGGTTACACAAGGAAGTTACTATGCTGCACAAGTTGTCGTCATCAACCGAACCAGAAATTTGCCCATACCTCCAATGAAGGAAGCGCAGCCTATTGGGGCCAACTCACACTGTGTGACTGAGGAGTCTGTTACATAGGCAGAACTAATAGAACGCGGACTTCCCGAATAAAGGAACATGTACCTAGATGGGTTCAATGAGAAGTTGCTCAGATTGCCAACTCTCATCAGATTTCATGTTCGCGCCGACCGCCGGCTTCCTCGATAGGCAACCACCAATTAGAGTCGGATCACAAGACAGAGTTCGGCTCAGGGCTTACAGTTGTGCTACGTCACACTAATTCCAGCTTTCTTCGACTTACTGAGGCTGTCGCTAAAAGCCGGATTAATCCAGCCTTGTGTGTTCAGAAACAATTATTTGTCAGCGTAAAGCTACCTTAGACGTAGATGTGAAGTTCCGTCATTCGTTCAGCACCTTAACCTTGTCTGGTTGCATCCACTGTTATCTATATCTATGCATATCGGTTATCGTTAATGGTACTGAGGAAACAATACCAAATGCATGTATCTACCAGCCTTCGTCTTCTTTCCGTGCTTTACAAATTCTTACGGTCACGAGAATGATTGTTTTAATGTTTCTGCCGCTCAAACCGCATAATGTCACGAGGGGTGATTCACAGTAAATCAGGTCTGCCGTATCGCGGAGATACATGAACACTTGAGCACAACACATGTACACCCCCTAACAAGTGTTATCATCAAGAAGTGCCAGAGTACGTTGCCAGAGAGTTTCGCCTCCGTGGTATGGCCAAGTTCATCGGTTCAACTGACTCAAAGGATGGCTGATCATTCGTAATGTAATTAAAGCCATCCCAGTTGCCACAACATTAAGTGGACCAACTGACGCATGGGACCTGCACCTCATCCATCCCCAAGCGTCAAATAAGGCCCCGGTGAATTCCTTCAAGTTTTTGTTACGTAACCGCAGTCGGACGCTGCTTGCCATCAGTGAGGCTTTGTTGATAGCTACGACTCGTTGGGTGTTCTGCGCATAGAAGCAGTGGATGCAGCTGGCAAGACTACTCTGTTACTGATGGCGCAGGATTTCGCACGAACATGGATGATTTTCTCAGGACATCTATTGAAAATGATTTTGTTGTATAAACACTTTATTCGGTATGTAATGAGTACAGACTGCAAATTCTCCTGGCCCTTACAACAATCTTTTTACCAGGCGAAGTAGCACACAACTTAGACGAAGTAAGAAAAGTAAATTTCCTGCAAAATGGAAACGAACAACGACATATTTCCAGATATGTGTAGTACACAACCAGGTGGTCTGATTAATGTGTTGTCCTCCTTAGGTTTGCATTGTAGTGCACGGTGCGCGGAAGGGTTTAGCCATCACGGTTTCTTATGAGTACGTCAGATTTGTGTGGCCTGCGTGCATAAATTTGATGGATACACACCAGCTGCGGAAATCTATTGGATTCAAGGAAGGCGAATATATAGCGAGTCGCAAGTCTCATGATAGTTAACGCTCATATGGGAACGCACGTTCCAGATCCGTGTGCGATGTTGCGCGGTCGCATATAAGCAGACTGTTATTAGTACTATCGGATTTTATATCCATGATTGCTGACGCGGATACGGACAGCATAATAACCTTGAGCTATTGATGTCGTATTGCCAGTGGCACTTGGAGTGTAATCGTTGTCAGCAGATACGGATTCAGAAAGTGGATGATTCGTCATGAAGCGGTTATCTTGTATATGTGTTTCGGAGACAGCACACACCAATCTCGAGGGAGTGTATAGTGAGAGTTAACGCTGCTTTTGGCCGAGCTGAAAAGTGTGTGGACGTCAAATGAACCATTGAGAAATGCGAATCTCGGTTTGATATCTTCAGTTATGAGGTCAGTGACAGTCCCTTGCGTAATAAACGGAGGAGAAGAGATTGGTGCGGGTAGAGGAAAAGAAGTGTTGGCGACCGGGTCGAGAGGGCAGATTATACTCTCTGACTGCCCATTCCGGAAGTGGGTTGTTGGTTGAAGTGTCCTACCCCTAGCCTTCACTCAACAGTATGACCCACAACGCGGTCACGTATATGAAGCTACTCTTGAGTGGCTCCACCCAGAAACTTTGGCTCAACAGCTTGACCCACAATGTAGCGGGGAGCTAGTCCAACTGGAGAGCATGATGGCAGCGTCTCATTGGGATCTGTTTGAGGCATGTCAGGTACAGCCTTTGAGGATCTATGGCAATTCATGTGCGATCAGAGGTAACCGCATGTGGGAATTGGCGGTTTGCACTTATTTCACCAGGAGTTGCCTGGATTGAAGCGGGACGTAGCAAACTCAGTAAGCACCGCGTGGCGCACTCCCACGATCAGCGACAATGCGTGGCACTCGTGCTCTACGCCAATGGAGCTATGAGATGCTCTAAAACCTATAGTCTCCCGTGGCTGTGCTAAGGGAAGAGGACCATGAACCTCTACCTACCTCGAAGAGGATTGTGCGACTGAGTTAATCCGACCCCTAACCATTGAGGCTTTTGGCATGAGCAGTCCTGATGGCACCTAGAAGGTGTCACCGAGCGAAGCTCAATAATTCACGGAGATAAGCAAACCATCGCATCAAGATATGGTCTAGCCGCGTCGCGATGGGATTTGTTACTCCGCTATGTCGCTGTTGTACTGTGTCGTATCGGTCGGAGACTTGCCTACGCTTACGAGCTCAGTTTCCACTTTCGTGACATACTACGATTTATTGATGATAACAATATTTGTTTCTCAAAAAGATCACAAGCCGTTCGACAGCTGCGCATCTGAAGGATTAAATTCTCGTAGGTAGGGTGACTACCCGCGTGTAAGTTACTCTGCATACGATGCCATAGCTTCTACATCTATAGCTTCGAAACGTAGACCCTACAGTTCTTTACCGTCGAACGTGACCTACGTCACTGGTTCGGGATGACGGATTGTTCTGGGCAAACGGAAATGGCATTACAAGCTGGGTACCACCGCGTAGAACAAGCAGTTCAAGCAATGTCACAATGTCATTGATCTGGTGCAGACCCAACGTCAGGTTTCCAAGTGTGTCATTGGAACGCGTAACTAGCCATATGAAAAGAGGCGGAAACACGGGTATTGCTGATTAGCTGACAATCTGCTAATGATTACATTGTTCTGAGTTAACCAAATTAGGTGCGCCCCTATTTACTGCAGTTTATCAATGACATCTAACTGAGATCATTCCTTGAAACTGGCAGAATAGTATAACCGCCCCGATTGTTGCCGAGTTCGTTTTTCTGTTTGTGTGTGTCGCCCCTGGTAAAACAGCACATTCGGGCTGCTTCGCAACAATAAAACTCTTGTGTGAAAACGGTTGGAGCAACCACTCACGTACTTACATGTCGTAGCAACCGCAATGGGAACAATGCCGCAACGATATGAAATATTTTCCAGGAACAAACTCTTTTGAACAACGGCATAACAAAGGCAATAGGCGAGTGAAACCTCAGTGAAGATGCCAATGTGCGCTGCGCACACACTCCTCCTGATTCGAATCGCTACATCCATCAAACACGGACTTCTCAACATTGCGCTCAGGGGGCATGCTACACGCCGAAACACATTTCGGTCCACACGCTCTCCACATCCCTCCGGTGTTACTAGCCCAACTTCCATGCCAGCTGATCATCGACGACGGTATTTGTGAGCGGCTTCATGTCATTATTCCCAAGGGCCAATTCTTTCGCACTCATTCTCATGAGTGCCTCGGACAGCTCAGCGATTAAATGGGCGGACACACCGCGCAATCATATTTCAAGTATAAGTGGAAATGTCTGAAAAGTTAAGTGCCAACCACCATGATCACCCGCGACTGCTAAGCCCAGATGGCACCACGTGTTTTGCGAATATACCCCTTAGCATGTGTGTAGCTTCAGTGTAGCTAATCTTGCCTGAATACGAGTCTCGAGCGCGACTAGACACCCACCAAATCGCACGCGATGTGTTCCACCCCCAAAGTTCACTGGTAACTCATGTCTTAAAGTAGTCTTAAAGTAGTCTGATATGCCATTGGTTGATTTGGGACGCGCTTTGGTGCGTTCGCGCCAGGTGGATAATATGTGATTGACTTAAGGAGGATTCTGAAAGATGTATGGACGGAAGCTATTTCCTTAAGTCTGAGTGTGATGCGTTATGTAATATTTTACTTTGAAATTTTTTAGGTATCTTTATGTTTGCAGCGGACATGCGATGCGCGATCAGGGGCGTTTCGAAGCTGACGTTTCTTAAGGGTTATATACTTCGAGTCAAACTTAAACTGCTATACTCTGTGCTGACTTTTCTTGATGGCTTCTCACGTTTGCGCTTCTCATTATTAAGCTTGGGCGGCAAACGTGGCTGTTGCTCATCATCATTTCTGAATCATTATAAGTTCTCTCCATTGAGCGGATTCCGAATGTCATACGATCAGGATGTGTTTATTCTATGTTGGTGGGGATGACGCATGAGACTTGACTCATGCCTAAATCCGTCTACTCAACAGTAAGCAAATCTAACCTACCCATTCTCGAAATTGTGTGTAGATTCACAGCAGTGGTAAGGGGACAGTGGAACATTGGTCTAATGCCGATAATATAGCCAAGCCTTGACAAGTCCTGTGGGTTGCTTTGTGGGTATAGTCTCTTTTCAAATAATGTTACACAAAAGTGAAAACCGCTTCTTTGGACTCAGCGTATTATCCACGTTAACCCAAAATGATATTATTTTCCCTAGATTTCGATGGTCTTGGTGAGCAAAATGTTTGCCTGCATCTTGTTGTCACTCATTAGAAAAAAATCCGATCGGGTAATGCAGGCGGTGTAAAGCATCCTCCAGTTGTTTTTAATGGGTTGTGTGAGCGCAGAAATAATAACTTTCTAATGAGCTTTCCACGGTTGACAACTTTGAGGGGAAAAGTGAGTCCGGTGGCACTCAAGCTGACTGTATTGGGCGCCTAGGTACAGCTTATGACCCCTCAGATCTGTTGGGGATGAGTGGCACATGGTGGCAGCAAGTGTGACCGACGGTTTTAAAATCTGGACCGCCAGGATGAAGTCATCCCGTAGACGGAAATATCTTCCACTATACATTCGCAAGGTTTTCGGTCGCAAATGGTATTCGAGGTGGAACATTCCTTTTACGTTGTTCCTTGCCCTTCTCTGTGCGGTCTCCAATGAGGCCAACTCGCGTTTTAACCAGGGTAGTTAAGCTTATAGCGCGTACTCTGCATGGGACCTTATGTGAGCATTGAGCATATGTGGGAAGCTGGAAGAATCGAACCTCACGAAAGCTCTCCCTGACAGACCAACATGTTGGTTTGCGGTTTTGGACGCTTTCAATGACTGCGCCGATCAGCCGAGGTCATCAGGCATCACCACCGCAACGTCGCGCTCCTGTGAGGCGGTCTTCAACATGTGGTCTCCAAGCTTCTATGCATTAGAGACCTTGTGATGGACATGCACAGTTCTGCACTTATTCGCGTTAAACGGAAGTAGGGTCATCTCCTCAAATTTCCTGCTTTTCGCCGATGATGTCAAGATATGGCGGGCGATTGGTAACAAGTCCGATCAGGATCTGCTCCAACATGACTTAGATCGCATTAACGAATGGTCAAAGAGGAACAAGCTTCAATTGAACATAGCTAAGTGCAAAGTGATGCATCTGTGTCACCAGCAGGTGAGCGCTTACAAGATTGGAGACCACATTTTGGGGAACGTTTCTCAGGAGCGTGACCTGGGTGTATTGGTGCAGGAAGATCTCGGGTGTTCAAAACAAGCAGAGAAGGCGACGAGAACCGGCAATCAACACTTCGGCCTACTTCGCAGAGCCTTCGGTCAGTTTGAACCCTCAATATTTCCCCAAATGCTTAACGCCTACGTGCGACCTCACGTGGAATATGCTATTCAGGTGTGGCAGCCGTGGCAGAAACAGGATCTCGTTGCTCTCGAGACTCCTCAACGACGGACAACCAAGAACGTCAGGGGCCTGTTTCATCTGCCCTATCAGCTTAGACTGAAATCTCTAAGAATGTACAGCAGTCGATATCGGCTTTTGCGGGGGGATCTCATAATGGTTTACCAGATTCTGAAGAACCCAAACCACATTTGCCGTCCGCTTCTGGAATTGAACCACAACACTAAACTAAGAGGTCACCCTCTGAAACTGACAATTCAGTATAGTCGGCTTGAATGCCATAGAAATTTCTTTTCTCTCCGCGTGTGCCAGCCTTGGAACGCCCTCCCTAATTATGTCGTCTCTGCTCCCAATCTGGCAATATTTAAAAAACGTGTTGACGATGCATTGTCTCACTTACATTTCATGACTTGTTAGCCAGGAGCTACAAAACGCAATCAAAAGGTTTCTTGCCAAACGCCTAACCAATGGATTTATAGTTTCATATGTTTCATACGCGAACTTCTCCGCTATTCCGCATAAGTCTATGGTGAGTCCACCACAACGCTTTTCCCTTTATCATGCAATTGATTTTCACAATAATTTTCCATCCTACGGGACTTGTTAAGCAACGCTTTTTTACCCGTAATAAACCATTGTTCCATTGTTCCATAGATTTGCCTTTAACTATTCAAAGAACGGTCTAAGTCTCATTGCAGCAACTCATGATATTTCAAACAACCAATCGCCTGCCATATCTTGCCCTCGTCGGCAAAAAGTAGAAACTTGGACTTGATGATTCGCGCGAGGTCCTTAATGGATTACAGGAATAAACGTGGCCCCAACACTGATCATTTTGGAACACCGTAGTCCATATTAATTGAATCAGAAAATGAGCCCCGAAATCGGGCTTAAAGACGCTGCTGAAGGAGAAAATTGCCCATCCGTCCAAGGAAATGTTTCTTAATTCTGTCCACTTTCAGCTTTTGAGGAAGCATGCCTTGATTTCCTCGGTCGGAGGCTTTAGAAAAGTCTAGGTAGATGACGTCAAGGCCGGTCCCACTGTCAGCAATCTTGGTACAAATACCATGGAGAATCAGCAGATTAGCCGTTCATGACCAATGCTGACGGAACCCGTGTTGTTCCGGTGCCAAGATTTCAGGCCATTCAAAGTAGCTCATTAGTACCTCTGCTATCTTGGACTCCATCAGCTTTGAGAGCACCTGGAGCAGAATTAATGGGAGATAGTTGGAGAGCTCCAAACGGCTACCCCTCTTAAAAATCGGGATGAGGATGTCCGGCTTCCACGTGGTAGGGACCTGTTGTTCGTCCAGGAACCTTTGGAAAAATCTCTATAATAGCTCCGTTACCCACGTGTCTACCACCTGCACAGCTTTCGGGGAATGTTCTCCATTCCGTGGTAACCATGCATGCGTAACGATAACGGCTTTCGCCAAGTGCTAGCTGAACTAAAGGTGACGTGTGTAAATACTTGCCTCTGGGAGAATGATACTGATTCGTTGCCTATACTAGTTGCACGTCGGGAAACCGGAGTATATGGTATCCGTGGGCCGTTGGTTGCCTCCTCGTAGGATTGGGCGCTTCCATCCGCTGATATTAGTGGGAGAACACTACGCCTCACGTTCCCGAGGCTCTTCACATATCCGTACAAAAGCTTTTAGTTAGCACAAAACTTTCTGCGGAGCTCTGCTGATTTGCTAAGTTGTCTTCACGCACATGTGTGATACAATGACTACGATGCACTATATATTTGCTCCAATTGTCAGCGCTAGGATTCGCTTTGTATACATATCACGCTGCGCCTCTTACTGTCCTGTGTGTTTGGGTTCAGTTCCGAATGGATGATTGTGCTCTTGCAATACGAAGAGGCTTGTTTGTCGATGGGGTTTTAATCAGCTCATTGCACTTGCCAGGAAACTCCATTCAAGCAAGGTCGATGAAACAGTCGTTCGAAAACTCTTAGCTGGCATCTCCAGCAAGTTCTATAGTATATCGTAGTGTGTGGTTGTTTGAAACAAGTCCCTAGTTTTGTGGATATTTCGCATAACGTACAAAGTCGTAGCCTATTGATACGTAGCCACTCCCATTCAGATGGTTCTCCAACTTTAGTTTCTCAATCATGAGACATTCGTTTGTAAGCGCTGGATCAAGCACCGAGGGTTTATTTCCTGCTCTGACTCGGGTAGGCGTATTGCAATGTCTAAAGGGTGGAAAGCTTTTAGTAATCTCTTGTTGGGATGCCGGAAGTTCCAGATGGTGAATATTGAAGTCGCCTGTGATGAGCAAATGAGTGTATCGTTGTTGTAGGACTCTTCCCAAGTCTAATGTCAGGTGCAGTCTATCACAGTGGTGGACATTAGGAGACGATAAACAACTGCCCAAAGGCAAGTGTCGTTGCGTCTCATTCGCAGACTGAAGATGAGTGATAGTCCACTTGTTCGCACTGTAGGGCGCTACGGTAACATAACATTACCCCCATCACCCTTGCTAGGGTGACCCTTCCGAATAAGGAACATACTACGGATCGCAACTTTGGCGTCCGTAATCTCTGAGTGCAACCAAGTCTGTGTTACAAATATGCGATCTTTGGCGTATGAAGCTTAACTTTTCCACAGTTCGGTAAGCTTGTTCAGCAGGCCTTTGTGCATTGGTTTGCATGCAGAACAGTTTCTCTGTTCTCGCAATCGGAGGAGGCGTGTATTAAAAATTAGGTTGTGCCGACCGGTGAGAGATCGGCCACCAAACCTTTTTTGGCTGGAGCATTGATGAAGTCGTCTGTGTTAGCTGCATACATTCCACCATTATCGCTTTGCTTTTCTCGTTGTAAGCATGGTATTGGGTGGGTTTGCCAGTTTCGTTGACTAGCTGAGTGGAGTTATCCAAACTGTTGTCGGGAAGTGGTTCGATTAATTGGTTGCTCTGGTATATTTGCTTAGTGTATACTGCTTTAATGCGGAACTCAGAAGGAAAGTTACGGCATCCCGCAAACCCCACTCGAGAACCCTTGTTGACATTTTCCTGGAATGAAGAACCACTTTCACATCCTCAAGCAACGTCATTTGTAGCTTGGCAATCTGCGCAGCCTCGCAATCGATTGCGCTATGATTTTGTTCGGGGTGAAGGTCTCGTGAATGTATCGCCAATGTTTCTGGTCGCGAGTAGTCGCTTCGCGCTCATCATGACCTTCAGTTTCCGGAATACCGTGTACAAGCTAGTGATAGCTACGGATTCTTTTCAGGATCCTTCCAAGTAATGTTTTGGCCTGTTTTCACACGCTCCACCGAATATCCGGGAAGATGCGGATGGGACATGACCCATTCCGGAGGCCAGCTGCTCATAACAGGATAGGTCCTGCTTCATCGGCAGAAGTCAACACAACTCGGAGTATTGATTCATCCTAATGCTGTGAGTTTGGGGTCGGGTAAAGCGTGTCAATTTGCCGGGCTTAGCTACAACACCTATGAAGTCACATATAGAGCTCCACTTGTTCATCTCATTCAGTAGTTTATCTTTAAAAGTGTTGGACATCGATTCTGCAACCTTGGTGCAAATTACCTCTGGAATACTATGGGTAACTTGAGTTAAGATCAACCGCCCAGCTGTCTACATTCAACTGGCTGAGGCAGTGTAGACACAGCTTCGTCCTCTTCATTCATTTTGGAACTAGTGGGAGTGGCCGAAGGTCTAAATTTCCGGTTGCCTTTGGCAGGAAGCTAGTTCCAACCACCACTGTTGTTGACAGCCTTCTGAAATTTTGGATAAGTTTGGTGAGTGGACCAGGCACGGACCATACTAATTCCAGTCGGACCGGCGGTGGTTGTTTCAGGCCTGTTTTGGATACTTGTGGTATTAACGCTTAAAGCGACAGGTTATGCATGTTGTAGGTGCTGCCCTGCGGTCTTCCACAGTTTAGATGTGGAGCCTAACGGGAATGACTGAGGTTTTCTCTCTGTCGCGTTTCCTATAAATGAATTACTTTTGTTGTTCCTCATTTGTTCAAACTTCCTACCAATCATTCGTGTTTCCGCCATAGTTCATCTACAATCTTTACCGGTAAGATGAGTATATGTATTTCACAGAATCACAGTGAATCTGGTTGACTATGGGGTATCTTTAACTGGTTCACTGTGAGCTTGGAACACTTAGAATGAAACTTGCCAAGGCAAATGGAACACTAAATTGCAGTTCGTGCGCTTTTATGGCATGAAGCAAAGTCACATACTACTGCCAAACCGGATGTGATAGCATGGAATTTGATTGGTTGTTGCACTACACTGCGTCAATGCATGCCATTCCGAGCAAAGCCCGAGCGCTCATGGTTCTCTACGGGTCGCGTGTGCGCTGGATTGTCTACATGTTCAAAGTCGTCGCGTTCGATGCGTCTAGCCCTGGTGGGGCAGGTTTAAGAGGTTGGATCTTTCACTCGGCAAACACAGACACTCAGGGCTACCGATACAAAGTGTATGATAGGTTGATTAACGGCCGGTAGCTGTGGTTGAACAGTCGTCAGCTAAAACGCGGAGTTGGCTTTCGCTTGAGATAACACATGTTGCTATGCGGTCCGTAATTTGAAAAATTCTTCGATCGTCTTTCTGCAGGAACGGTTCAAATGCCGCAATGGGATGAGAAAAGGTGAACCACACAAGCTAGCCCTGGAAGACGGAATGCACTATAGATGGCGCTAATGAAGCTGAATCGAATGAGGGTTAACAAACCTATGTGAGACAAGATGTAACTGCGAAACATCGAAAAACAAAGTGTGCACAGCTGCGCGATTAGCACGCAGTAACATGCGTCGCATTGGAATTTAGGTCACGTTATATTGAAGTTAAATTACAATCCGTGAACGGTGGCTATCGTCCCCTATGCCTTAGTTGCATAAGCTGCTAGGTAGAGTGGCAAGCAGCTGATCCTCGTGGGTTGGATCTCCAGCACGGCACCGTAGGGATGCGCGCCACGGGCAAAACCCAATAGATCGAAACAAGCATCAGGTGCTTTTCGTATCGGTAGCACAGCCTCGCGGTTTGTACTAATTGCGATGTGCCAAATAATGCTTTCGACTTTCTTGGTTTCCCTTCTTAATCTGGTCTAGCACAGCAAGATTGGCTTTCTGCCCGTTATGTCACAACTGAGTGGCCTATTCCAAACTGGGTCGCATGTTGGAGTAAGGCATCAGTGGAAAACTAGCATGGACAAACTGACCGATCAATGTGTGCAAAAGGCCGACATGATTTTTGCTATTTACCAATGCATTAACGGATTTTTTATAGCAGTTGACATCGAGGTCATTCTTTTGGTCGGCTTTCTACAGGAAATTATCTCCGGTTCAATATACCGGATGATGACTTTTATGGGTCAACTAGTATTTAGTCTGATTAAAATGAAGTAACTGCTTCTTCGAACATTGATGCACACTACCCATGTACTTGCTGGAGGATACTATGAACTAGATGGTGATTAATCGCTCTCTATATCCAGATATCGTCATCGAAAAATTAGACGTACGATATAAGGACACATACAGTGCCGTTGTTAAACCAGAGGAATAGGTGCGCCTCCAGCACTGAACCCTGTTTGCAATTGAGAATAAAGAAACGGAGTAAAACAGGCATAAAAACATCTACCTGAGAAGACCCGCAGGATAGCTAAGGTGAAAAGTACAAGCTAAAAGAATGCACAAGCTCTGTGATTCACTAAGAGGTTTGCATTAGCACAGATACCCCTATTACTGCTTGGAGTTTAAAGGAAGTCAGATACTGTCCACTTTTTACTCTGCACTAACACAGTCATTGGGTGGTCACGTGCTATATCACGTAATGGATGTCTGGCAATGTGTCGTCAAGTGATCCATTGGATAATGTGAATGAAGGAGCGTTACTTACATGCTCTGGGAAGACGTTCCATTGTTATAGTAACAAGAACGAGCGGTAGAGACCTACTGTCTTTATCACAAACGCACAACGGGTTCACAGGCTAGCACTCACATTCACACGTATAGAGGACATTTCCCGACTACCAAGCACCACACACTGTCCCTTCGCTCAGCGTCACATTCATGCCCTAACTTTAGCCGATCCCAGAGGTCACTCATTGTCGATGGGGTCTCGTACTTCCCAGCTTCCGTACGTCTTAGTTTGCCCGGGCTGGATTAGTTCAACTGCTCTTGAGTTGCTTAATCGGGGCTACGTCGCTCTCCTTTTGGTTATTCCTGGGGGCACTGCCAAAGGCTTGTCTCACCGAAAAATCTGGCTGTCCACTATGACGTCCCCTGCTCTTCCCAGCCTCGGCCTGACATCACCTATCGCTCATCGTCCATTTTCGACCAATTTCATAACCCTCGAGCTTCTTTGTCGAGTTTCGTCCCAAGTGTCCGCGTTACTATTCACCTATCTTAGTTTTGGCGGTTTGCTGTTCCGCCTGGGATTCTTGCCTTCCGTGCCATTACACTAGGGCAATCAGAGGGAGAGGAAATGTCCTCAATAATCTAGTCAGTTTTACTGCGTGGCCAACATGAAGTGATGACTCCGCAGAAGTGTATTTTGGTTGCGTTTCACTGGATGGTGCCATATGTGGCTGAGGTTTGCGTAATCTGATACACACCGTAGACGCCGGTTATGTCCGTTGTACACGCCAAGGTATTTCAGCCTGAGTTAACAGGAAAGGTGGGACAGACCTACATTTTTGTTGTCGCCCTGCAGCGTAACGTGCCGCTTCTGTTTGGACTGCTAGCTTGAATAGAGAATTCCATGTGCAGCCTCATTTACGTACCATGCATTTGCGCAACGATTAAGGCGTTGAAATTAACGAACTACATAAGCAGGATGTCAAGGTACTGATTTGCTTTCTTTGCTGGTTTTTCGGTCTGCCCCAAATCACCAAGGTCATCTTAAACGAGCACGCCTAAATCGCTCTTATGGGGGCGTGCTGCATAAATTGTGGTTCCATCCGGTATTCACGAGTACACTGCTGACATATGTTTTGGGATTTAAAATTTTCCGCGCTGAACTGATACATGTTCTTGGTGGACCAAGTGTACGCTGTGATCATCCATATCTTTGGATCATCAGTGAATAGTAGAGATTCTCAAGCAGGACACCCTCGCAGGATCATATTTTGAAGACCAGGAGTGGGTGTGGTTCTAATACTGTGCCCTGAATTAAGCCGCACTGGACTTCGGTTAGTTCGGATAAGGTGTTGCGAATCTTCACCACTAGATGTCGTTGAACGGGAAAGTCGTCCGTGCAACCTATAACGGGATCGTGATTGCGAAACTCCGAAGCTAATGTCGTGGAAGTCGATGATGCAGACGACTGAGTACCTTTGATAAATCCAAGTATGCGGCATCTACTCTTACACTGGCGTCCGCAAATTCTGTCCCGTATACCCGAGGTATCAATTAGTTAGTAATATAAGACAGAGGTTTGTGGAGTTTGTGCTGCATTGGAACTAGAGTTGTTGTTTTACAAGTGCCTTATTTGCACCTCGGCTACAATGGACTCTGTAATCTTGGCGATCACTGGATGGAGAGTTATGGGGCGATACTTTGCTGGTCCTGCAGGGCTACCAAGTTTGTATATTGGAGTGATGATCCAGATCTTTCCCTTTGTGTTGACGCGCATCTCTTTAATGTTTGGTCTTAAGCGTATTGCCAGTGCTTCATGCTAATTCATGTCAGCCACTTTCAACGCCTTTTACTAATGCCATCTGCACCAGACGACCTGTTCTTGCGCTAAGACCTCAGCCGCTTCAGTACTTCTGTGGTTGATACATGACCAAATTCGTAAAATCTCGGATAATTTGTATCCGTCCCTTAAACGGGAGCAAACCTTTTTATGCAAAATTAGTGTCAACTCTTATGCAATGTAAAGCATGATATTAGAAACAAAATTTGAAGATAGAAGATCGGATTTTAAATATTTCCTCGAATCATCTACTCGATCACTCGAAGTGTAATGCGTAGGAATAGTTTACATTTGTTTCAAGTTTTCTAAGTTTCGGAGCCCTGGTGCAGTCGGCAGTAGAGTAGGAGATAGTAGGCTGCACATGCGGAGTCTTGATTTCATGCGTATTTTAAAAGCGAGAGTAGGCTAACCGTAGGCTACTGGTAGTCTCTGTGTTGTTTAGACAAGCTTTCGTCAGTGTTTTGGCGGTAGTTTTTCTCAAAGCGACTTTAACGCACTTGGGAAAGGAAGGAAACTCTCTAGAGAATTTCGAAACATGAAATGGTCAGCACTCTTGCATACTTGTAGTGGAACTCTGTTCCACAGCTTAACATATCTTACTAAAAAGAAAGTCGATCGGATTTTATGACTCGCAGGCTGTGAGTGCAAAAAGTAATCGCCATTACGGATAGGATAGGTAGCAGTTTCCGTAGTACGAGGGCCTTTTGCTTCGTGAAAATTCGCTTAATTACAATGTTGATGATATATAAGGAGATCGCTATTCAGTCTTTTCGGCCAAATTGGATCCATTCGGAGGTGGCAGCAACGATCATAGCACTCCATGAGAGCCTGGTAAATGATTGTTGAATATTTTCCAATGCTGTTCTGTCTTACTATCTTGGTTGATTGAAGATGTAATTTTCCAGAGCAGGTCTTACGACTATGTTCAATAACTCAAGTCCTGTTTCAGGAAGGGAAATGCTCTAGTGATATAGCAGAAGAGTTGTCCGTCTTTTGCAACTTGGTAAAGTACATCTTCGGAAAAATTTGAGTTAGTATACCTCATTCCAAACTTCCGAACAGAATCAGAGTTTGGGGTCACGTTACCGGCAAGTGTGATAGAGTCTTCCGTTATGCGACATCTGTACCCAAATACCTGGGATTTTCTTACGGAAAATTGCATTAGCAGACGTTAATTAAGAATACTCAGTAGGACTAGATATTCACAGATGCTTTTCAGGCACCCTTGCCGTTGGTCTGGTTGAAATGATTTGATCATTTTGACGTTGTCTTCAAACGGAAATTAGAGTCCGTGTTTGTTGGGGTCGTATTTGTTATTTACGTAGCTTATGTAGATTAGGAAAATTAGTGCTTCGAGCAAATTTCCCTTGAAGTCCCTGCAGGTTGTTCGTTTTGGCGTAGAATAGTGCTGTCCTATTCTGACTGTTTGGACTCGATCTTTTAGGTAAAGTCGAAACAGTTTTTCAGAGTGCTTCCAACACCACAAGACTCTAGAATGGATAGCAGTGGCTTGTGCAACACGCCGTCCAACACCCATTACATGTCCAATAGAATTATGATGATTGAAATTCTCCTGTCAGTCATGGTCGTAACATGATGGAAGAATTGCAGTGGGTATTTACGTTAGGCGTGATTTGAGGGAAAGCCAAGTTTTTAGGGATTACTCAGGTGCAGTCGTGTTAGAAATTGGACAATGTTCTTCTTGACTATACTTTCTAGGGCATTAGAAACTCCAGTCATGTGAAGCAGAATGGAATTGCGTGGTGCCAGTCCGCAAACACTACACTCCATGTCGCGTCTGTGTTGTTGCAAATCATCAGAGCGAGATAGTAGGCATCTAATCCGGGACCCTTGGGGTGTTATCACGACCTCTACCAGTAACCCACCGGCTCATGACAGGCAACGCCTGGCACAACCGTTGCTGACTGATTGGAGGGTCATTTTGAAGCAAAAGTTGTCTGAATGGATTGCGGCGCGCAATCTTAAAGTGGATCGCGATGCCCATTGAAGTGAACCTCAGTCATCCGAGAAGATGCCAATGGGTGTCAAGCTCACCAACCTCGTCACTACAGACGGTTGATGGGCCAACTCGTCGAACTCCAGAATGCGAGTTAACTCATCTTCTGCTGAGGTTTTATCTTATTACTCGTAAGTAGCAGAATTTTAGTCGTAATTTTGTTGAGGTTTTAACATTTCATTTTTAAGTGCGGGCAAAAGCACGGAGTCTGGGTTTCGCAAATTTAGCTTATTTTAGGAAATAACAGGATTGCTCTAACTGGCTTTTTTAAAGGTCACCAGCAAGAAATGACTTCGTAATTTAAGTGAAAACAGAAAACAGCGTCTTCTGAGCAATTAGCCAATTGTTTGCAGATCTGACGTGCTAGTGGGATTATGTAACGGGCATTTGCTTGTTATTAAAGGTATATGAAACCCACATTTACACAAAAAATTTGTTGTATCATTCATGCGTGGTATGTCGGAGAGCAGACCACGTGTATTAGCGCATCACACACCTGGTAGGGTAGATCAGCCTTCCTCCCACAGTGCCGGTATCATTTGTGTTTCGGCATAGATTCCAAGTGAGGTCCAGAGTAAGGTTTCCTGAAAACTGAATACTGTATTATAGAGCAAGTAGAAATGGATTCTGTACAACTCTTTCGAAATATTGTGAAAAACATTATAAAAGTTGTCAACCGTGAATATCATTGTCGTTCTCATGTAATATTTAAAATATTCGACTTACGATATTTCAGGATTCACCAATGTGATATGTCATCGTAAGTGTGCAGTCGTTCACTGAATCGAATAGTGGCAAAATACAGATCTAACAACGTTTTGAATTGTTGCACAAATGTTGCCTCAATCACATGTTCGGGCAAACTGTTCCAAATGCTTACCACTCTCCGTTCGAAGCACAGTGGGTGGGGAACACATTTCACATCCGGCACGACAAGTTTATATCTGTGTCCGCGTGTGCTGCATGGTCCTCGTAAGTGCAGCATTGGCCTTAGCATTGGGAAGTCACCGAGATGTAGAATACGGCAGGTCATAATGAGGTTGACTCTCACCCGACGGTAGGACAAGGTGTAGAGTCCTAGTTTCTCGCACCGGTCTTCATACCCAAAGTCACGTAATCTCGGGATCAGTCGGGTAGCAACGTGTTGGACCCGTTCGATCTTTTGTGTTTCGCCTCGGGTAATCGGAAAGTAGGCGGGGGAACCGTACTCTAGCATTGGTTTAATGATAGAAGAGAAGGGGCGAGTGGCAACCTCTTCAGACCATGTGCCGAAGCTACGTTTGAGCGCCCAAAGCATGCGCAGTCCGTTCCGATATAGCCTGTTCGTGTTGTCCACGGACTTCAAATCGTAGCGTGAGAGTACTCCTAGGTCCTTCACAGAGGATGTGGGATATAGCGTTTGGCCGTCAAGGGTGTAGGTTCGGCCGTTAGCATTCTTCCCCAGGCTCATAAATACAGACTTGGCTGGGTTGACCGGGAGAAGAACTTCTGCAGACCATGTGGATATGCGGTTGAGATCTTGCTGAAGTAGGCCACAGTCATCGGGAGCATCGATTTCTCTCCACATCTTCATGTCGTCCGCAAACAAGGCACACGGCGACCGGAGAAGCTGCGGTAGATGGTTGATGTGGATCAGGAACAGGGTGGGCCCCAGCACAGTGCCTTGAGGCACGCCACTTGTAGAGGGGTACCAGTCAGTTAGATAGTCGTCGACCTGTACCCTCCACTTTCGTCCAACAAGAAAGTCGCGGATCCACCGGTGCAGTAAACCACCGACACCACACGTGCTGAGTTTGTGAAGGAGAACCTCATGACTGACCTTGTTGAAGGCTTTACTGAAATCGATGAATATCACGTCGACGGATTTCCCCTTGTTTATTGCCTTCAACCACTCATGCCTCGTCACAAGCAGGTTCGTAATGCATGATCGACCTTGCATAAAACCGTGCTGTGCGGGCGTCAGGACCTCATTTGACTGTAGCAACTGCAGCAATCTATTCTTCACGATTTTCTCAGCAACCTTTGCCAAAATAGGTGTCCGACAAATTGGCCTGTAACTGTCTACTTTGCTAGGGTCGCCGCCTTTCGGAATAGGTTTCACCACCGAACATTTCCAGTCAACCGGCAATGAACCTTCGGACAGCGACCTGTTGAAAAGGTCAGTCTCGACAGGAGAGAGGATGGTTGAGAGTGACTTTAGAACCAGTGGGTGAAACCCATCAGGTCCGGCAGGTTTGGTGCCGTCAAGGTTGGCGAGTAGTTGAGCTACCTCTTCAACGCCGCAATGCAGACTATCGAGTTCGGTAAAAGCGGTACACATCGAACTCGGGACAGGCACATGATTATTCGCAAATACAGAAGCGAAGTGCGCCGCCAACGCGGACGCACGCTCAGTGCTGGAGGTTAGGGGCTGTCCATCCGTGCCATCCAGCACTGGCACATCACCTGCCGGCTTTAGGCGTCGCTTCACGTATGCAGAGATTCTCTTTGGGGCGGTCTTCGCGGCTAATGCGAGCTGCTCTTCAAAGTGTCGGCGTTTATTCTTTTTCGCACTGTTGCAGAGGTTCCGCTGACATTTGTACCCTTCGTAATCATTCGCAGAGCCAGAGAGAAGGAATTTATCCCACAGTCTGCGCCGCCTCCGAGCCAGGTTTCCATACTCCTTGTCAAACCAATGGGGCTTGATCTGTCCAACTTCCGACATTTGAAAGGCGCAATTTGGGAACACAATGATGTCACTCTCACTTTTATAAATATCCAACAATCTTCCACAGACGCAGCTTGTGACAGAGACCAATCCAATTGGCTCGCGCCTCGAGCTAGACCATCGAAGTCCGTTTTCCAGTAGTTGGGAACTGGTTGCAGCGGATGTGAATACGGCAAAGATAATTCCATATCAGCTATCAGTACTGAGTGGTCGCTCGTAGCCAGGGGCTCCAAAATCCTAACGTCGCGCTTTCGTTGTTCCTAGCTCGTTAACATCAGGTCGAGACAGGAAGAGGTTGAACGTGTTGATATGCGTGTTGGCTGGCATATGTGTTGCGATGCACCAGTTTCAAGTACCAAATCCACGAACTTTGCTTCAACGTCACTACGTCCAGGCATCAAATGCACATCAGGCCATGGCATTCGAGGACAGTTAAAATCGCCCATAAGCAGAAAGTGTGGACGACTCATGTGGGCTTGAAGATGGGGTAGCCAATCCAAACAACGACTCAGGGGACTGCGATAAACTGCGTCCACCAGCAGTTCTCCGCGCCTGAGGCGCATGGAGCACCACAGTAGCTCACACAAACCATCTTCACTTCGGTAGGTGCTCACAAGTCTCCCACGCAGGGAAGACCGGATGTAATTAAGACACCGCCGTGGACATCCTTTAGTCTATCGCATCGGAAACACGAGTAACCGTTGAGTTCAAGTTTTTGGGTGTATAACTCTGCATGCAGCCAAGCCTCTGCGAGTCCCACTACGTCTAGCCGCTCAGACGCAACGAAACAACAAAGCTCATCGCGCTTGTTCATAATACTGCAAAAGCTTGTGAAGGCTACTCGCAGGCCGCAGCGGGAGCCACCGGGCGTGCTTGAAGTGTGAGCAGCCTGTTTATCCTGATTCGCGGATTGTTGGAAACCACCCGAAAATTTACGATACGAAGATTTGTTTCCCCCTCACCAGCGCGTCTTTTCAGTTCAATGATGGTGGACTTACGCCGCTCCCTGTCTACTGGATCCAGCTCAGGACGAACATGGATCTTCAAACCTTTCAGCCTACTTAGGCGAGACATGATCAGTCTTGGACTGGCTTCGTCCACAAAAGTGATTCTCATAGGCCGATTTTGTTGATCACCTTGCTTTCCCAGACTGTTCACTGTTTACTCTGCGCTAACACAGTCATTCGGTGGTAACGTGCTATATCACGTAATGGATGTCTGGCAATGTGTCGTCAAGTGATCCATTGGATAATGTGAATGAAGGAGCGTTACTTACATGCTCTGGGAAGACGTTCCATTGTTATAGTAACAAGAACGAGCGGTAGAGACGCACTGTCTTTATCACAAACGCACAACGGGTTCACAGGCTAGCACTCACATTCACATGTATAGAGGACATTTCCCGACTACCAAGCACCACACACTGTCCCTTCGCTCAGCGTCACATTCATGCCCTAACTTTAGCCGATCCCAGAGGTCACTCATTGTCGATGGGGTCTCGTACTTCCCAGCTTCCGTACGTCTTAGTTTGCCCGGGCTGGATTAGTTCAACTGCTCTTGAGTTGCTTAATCGGGGCTACGTCGCTCTCCTTTTGGTTATTCCTGGGGGCACTGCCAAAGGCTTGTCTCACCGAAAAATCTGGCTGTCCACTATGACGTCCCCTGCTCTTCCCAGCCTCGGCCTGACATCACCTATCGCTCATCGTCCATTTTCGACCAATTTCATAACCCTCGAGCTTCTTTGTCGAGTTTCGTCCCAAGTGTCCGCGTTACTATTCACCTATCTTAGTTTTGGCGGTTTGCTGTTCCGCCTGGGATTCTTGCCTTCCGTGCCATTACACTAGGGCAATCAGAGGGAGAGGAAATGTCCTCAATAATCTAGTCAGTTTTACTGCGTGGCCAACATGAAGTGATGACTCCGCAGAAGTGTATTTTGGTTGCGTTTCACTGGATGGTGCCATATGTGGCTGAGGTTTGCGTAATCTGATACACACCGTAGACGCCGGTTATGTCCGTTGTACACGCCAAGGTATTTCAGCCTGAGTTAACAGGAAAGGTGGGACAGACCTACATTTTTGTTGTCGCCCTGCAGCGTAACGTGCCGCTTCTGTTTGGACTGCTAGCTTGAATAGAGAATTCCATGTGCAGCCTCATTTACGTACCATGCATTTGCGCAACGATTAAGGCGTTGAAATTAACGAACTACATAAGCAGGATGTCAAGGTACTGATTTGCTTTCTTTGCTGGTTTTTCGGTCTGCCCCAAATCACCAAGGTCATCTTAAACGAGCACGCCTAAATCGCTCTTATGGGGGCGTGCTGCATAAATTGTGGTTCCATCCGGTATTCACGAGTACACTGCTGACATATGTTTTGGGATTTAAAATTTTCCGCGCTGAACTGATACATGTTCTTGGTGGACCAAGTGTACGCTGTGATCATCCATATCTTTGGATCATCAGTGAATAGTAGAGATTCTCAAGCAGGACACCCTCGCAGGATCATATTTTGAAGACCAGGAGTGGGTGTGGTTCTAATACTGTGCCCTGAATTAAGCCGCACTGGACTTCGGTTAGTTCGGATAAGGTGTTGCGAATCTTCACCACTAGATGTCGTTGAACGGGAAAGTCGTCCGTGCAACCTATAACGGGATCGTGATTGCGAAACTCCGAAGCTAATGTCGTGGAAGTCGATGATGCAGACGACTGAGTACCTTTGATAAATCCAAGTATGCGGCATCTACTCTTACACTGGCGTCCAAAAATTCCGTCCCGAGTGCGCGAGCTAACAACAGGTTAGTATTGCTTTTGCTTAGTTTATGTCAGCCACTGTCCACGCCTTTGGACGAATGTCCTCTGCACCAAGTGATCTGTACTCGCGCAAGTTTTCAGCCACAGATCTATAGTTCAAAAAGATATGCTGTTATAGGCTATTATGCCTATGCAGATTTGTAGATGACTAAGCCCTTTGGAAGGTGCAGCCAAATTTTTTTCTAATCAGTTGGTCGCCTCTTTTGTCGTTTGTGTCAGCCGCATGCATTGTCACGGCAGGAATTTCGCGCGTAATTCTGCTAGGTTTGTTTATGTGTGTGAATAGAAACTTGGGGTTAGTGTAAAATTTTCTCACCAATTCAGGTTGGTTCTTTAATTTGCCCTGCCGGATGAGTTGGACGCAGTAGTTCCTTTCTGTTGTACGGATATCCCAGCTCTCTTCTTTCTGATAGGCTATGTGGGAGCCATGCAGCGTTGTCATACATTTCGGAGTCCTGATTCTTACGAACAGCTTCATTATTTCGCGCGGTAGATTTTGATTTCTGGCATGCATGCGACGAGCCTGTTAAATCTTTTTACAACTTCCTACCGCCTACCTCAGGGACCATTTTGCTAGGAAACTGCGGCTCTTTGTATCATAGAGGTCGAACCGGTTAAGATAGACAGACAAAACTTGAATAATGGAATACTGGTGTCGCGTGATATTCGTGGCCCAAGGGATAGAACGCTGCTCTACGTCAGTGATGGGTTTTTCGTTGGTGAAAACGATGCCCCAGATGGCAAGTTTCTTTCCATCCTGAAACGCCCTTAATACTGCATTTTACACCAGTCGTTCTGGAGAGCAATATTTTAACACGAACTGCTAGCCGCCATTGGCGAAGGGAATTATTGATTCATCAGTGAAGAATTGACAATCTCATGGTTCTGCAACTCGTGAAGTCTGAAGCAATGATTGGGACAGTTAAACTTGTCAGAAAGTTCAGGCGAATAACAGCTATCCCGGGTCCAGGATGAGCCGGGTCTGCCCAACTGTATCATGTCATCGGCAACCTGGTGGGGCAATATCGGCAATGCTCTGGTAACATTGCTCGGTAGCTTTTCATGTATTCCGATAAAGCCTTTCTGATGACCGCTTCCAACCTCATTGACAGTGTCGTAGAACTTGATCCTTCAGGGGCAAAGCAAACACAGCAAAATTGACAGCATAATCAGCAAGTCGAAATCATGTTGTAAATAACTAGTTCAATTGCATACCTAACGACGCTAATGCATTTATGAGGTTCTTCTTTTGGATCAGTTAAATAAACCAGCTCCAGCATAGCCAATCACGAACCAACCAGCGCATAGGCGTAGTATGAATAGACGTCCGAACAAAGACTTTGTTCAAGAGTCAAGCTGGCCGCCTGCTTCGTCATGTAAATCCGTGTCATTCTTCTGCCTGCAGGATCTCATCGAATGGTTCCATTTTTCGGGACCAGCCGAATAGGTGTCGCTGAAGAGGCAGTACGCTTTTGCGCTACGCTTGGTCTTTGCACCCCCTGTCGTTGTGACTTCTCTGTAAATTGTCTTGTTCTTTTATTCCCGATGTCGCCTCAGTTGCACTCGGTTCATTTTGACTACCTTCCCTCCAGTACTACATGCTACCTTTCTTCGACCAACGCGGTTGCTACATCTTTGTACCATCTTTCGCTAACACCTGGTATTGCTTGGATCTACACTAGATCATTTACTGATAACTCAGTTAACGCACAGGTCCCGAAGTCGTAATACCGCTTCTAATCGGTCGTATATTTTCTTAAGTCCATTTGCAGTTGCTCATGCTATAAATAGATAAATATTTCATTCTCCACAAAGTGAGGCAGACAGGGTGTAAAAGTTCAGCAGATATTAGGGTTCTTGTCCTTCTGCTGTACAAATGTGGCACTAAACTGAGACCAATGTTCGGTATTGGTACGTTGCAAATCTCCAACAGCATTAGATACAGGTCCTCATGGGTGAAGCTAGCTAGCAGAAGTGGTACAAACCTGCATGCTCGGCCGATAATTTCGCCTGAGGCTGGCAGCCAGCCAACAGAGCCAAAGAATACAGGGGCTTCCACCTGTTCCAGTGACATGCATCGAGCGGAGAACTTTACTAGTCGCAGACCAGTGGAATGCTTCATAACATGTCGATTTGATTGGACTTGCATGGCTCTGACTGATTCCCTGAACTGAAAGTCCATTCCTTCGGTCAGATAACAGTAGAGTTCAGTTAGCTCATTACTGGGTTTGAGCAATACGGCTGGAAAGCGGTTGATCAATGGAATGAGATCAGTCTGTGATAATAAGCTCCCATGAGTGCACAAAGCATCTATCATCACTGTTTTTCGATGATAGCTAGTAGTAGCGGGACTAGAATGGATTGTGTGTACGACGGAGGTGAAGGAACGGATGCAGCGCTAGCGACCAAGAGTACAGGACACCAGCTGACGAGTCTGCCAGGTTGCAGAACTTCCACATGAGATAGTGGAGCGCATACATCGGTAGCAATGCGAGTTCGATACAGCAAGTTCAACTACAATAGCCTCGAGTCTACTGGATATTCCATCGAATCTGCGCTTACGATAGATTCCTCTGGTAAAGAGCACACGCAAAGGAGGATGGTTAAGACCGCATTTTTCTTCAGAGACAACACCTCTCCAAGAGGTAGGATGAAATACTGATCCAGAACTTGGCTTGTTTAACAGCCGCCTCAGCTTTTCCATTGGACTGTCTGTTATACGCTCTAGTTTGTCGATGCAAAATTTCCCACGTGTTGGCAAAAGTTTGTAACGCCACACCTGTAAATACTGGGCCATTGTCGGAGGTCAGTTGTTCTGATATTCCGTGTCTATTGCAATGTTATCTAAGCTTGTTAATGACTGCCTCCGTAGTAGTAGCGGTAAGTGAATCAATCTCGAAGTAGTCGTTGTAGTAGTTCACTGTGATTAAAGTGGTCTTTTCCGTTGTCACAGAATACGTCCACCGCTACGTTTTGCCATGGTCGGTCTGGAATCTCACCCAGCCTCATTGGTTCCATGGCTTGTCGAGCCTTTTGGGACTTGCATACTGGAAAATCTAACACTTGCTTTGGCATCTCTTTAGTCATCCTGGGCCAGAACATCAGTCCCCTGGCTCTGCTACTTCTGCAGTTAATACAGAAATAGGCTTGGTGAGTCCCCCAGCATCTAGTTGTGAAGCGACGGGGGGAGCCGAATGCAATTTCTTTTGAACTGTAAACTGTCATGCAGCGTGAGTACACCCGGAATATTGAAGGAGGGCTTTAATCCCTTACGGGGTTATTCTTCGTATCTGGCTTTCCTTACAAAATCACCTTTTGCAAGGCTACGCATTTCGCTTCTGCCTCTGTATGATGCCTTATCTATCAGGCAATCTGTCGCTATCGCCAGATGTCATACCAGAAAGTTAGTGCTCAACTAGCATAAGACGAGCTCCCGACAGTGCGTTCGTGAAAAATTACTGCGTCCCCGGGTTGTACACGAGGTCCATGGCGTATTGTTGGAGCCGGATAAGCATACGTTAAATAACTCGAGGGATCTAGTGCAACAGTTTACTGGCTAGTGACACGAGCGACTTATGGTCAGTATACACAATAGTCTTCCCTACAAAGGTGTACAAGTTGAATCGCTTCACGGCATAGAAGATGGCGAACATTTCTTTCTTGATCTGCGCATAGCACTGTTCCGTCCCAATGAGCACCCAACTTCCAACCCAAGAGTTCATCATAATGCAGGAGAACGGCGGCTATTCGCGTCAAGTCACTGACAGGCGGACACAAAACAAAAGCTACGACAATTCGCATATTTTCCACTTGTAAGCCTAACAAACTGTGGATTGTTATTTAATGTTCAATTCCGTTTTGTATGCTCTTTCCGGCACCGGAAGAAACCCTGGAAGGACATCTATCCGTTTTTGTTCAAACTGTGCAAATCTTTTTCAGTCACCGTGCGATTCGTTTATAGAGGACCTTTCCCTGAGTGTTCGACCATCCATTAGTAAAAATCATAATTTACCTAGTCCAATAGTGTAACCCATTAGTAATAGAAGTTGAACAACGAATGAACGCTAAGTTCATATCACTGGAAGAGGGTAAGCACCAGGACCACACAGTGGCTTCTAAGATAAGCAATTGTGCAAAACTTTGCTTTTCCCAAACCATGCTGGAAATGATCCGCATTGCAGTTATCTCCTTCAATTTGGGAAGAACGCGAGACGAAAACAGACCGTGGCTCCTTTAGTCTAGCGGTACTCAGGACTAGGAAAATTACGCACTACCTGGAACCTGTGATCGATCAAATTCAGAGGGCCTTAACAAATTGCGTTATTAATAAGGATGGTACAGCCGAACCCAAGTTGGCTGCATCGGCAAATCAAGAGCCGCTGGTGGAGTTAAAATCCTCCAAGACTTCAGTCACATATGCAGATATCGCTACAATAGTCCTTTGGGATGCTACATTTTGGGTCTCCTTTGATGCGAACACGGCTAAGGCGAAAAGAGCGACAAAAAGTAGACCAACAACAGTTAGCATAAAGCCAGGCCAAACGATCACCTGACGATGCAGCTGTACAGAAAATGGCTCTAACAATAACGCCTTGACTGTTACGTGCACAAACGTCCCCGGATCTACCGCCCTCACCTTTCGGGGTAAGTTGTCTGACGTCCAAGACAAGTGGAACTCACTGTGCATTTTGTGTAACATCACAAGCAAACCCAGAAACCTAGTAAGAGTTACTCGTTACCCGAACTGCACACTATGGCGAACTCAGAATTATTAGAGTAACACTGGAATCCGACATTGATGCAGAAAGCTTTTCCTCTCTGCAGGTGTTCTACAACACGGCTCTTGTAAGGTACGCATCTATCCTGAGGTACCTTGGAGCACACGACAATCGAAAAGAAACCTCACAAAAGGACACTGAAAGCTAAATTGTTTAAGCACCATCTTTATTCATGGCGTGCCAGAACGTCCTTCCACGCTAGTCATGAGTCCGGTAATCACCATTTGGAACAGTGGTGGTTCATTCGTTAAATACTTTCCTTGGACAATGTTGCGGTGCCATCGTTCAAAAGGCAATCTCTCTCACCAAATTTCGATGAAACGGAGTAAGAATCATACAACGCATCGTTTAGTAAGTGAAAGCAGCAAAGGAAGTGTTAGAACGTTAGCGGTGACATCAGCAAACCCTTCCATCTGGACTTCGAGTAAAAGCTGCTGACGCCTTGCAAAGACCATATATGATCCGATCTGAAAAAGCCAACCTACTAGCGATTATGCAGGAGCATCACTTTATTGTTCAGTCACACGATTCTGCGAGGAATGTGACGTACCTTGGCTTAATCAGCTTACGAACGACGTGTCATCCCAGCAAAATACGAATAACGGCCGACCTCGCATCGGTCGGCATTCTACTGCACATGACTCTTTGGTCTCCCTGTTGACTCGTAGGTACAGAGAAATATCCTGCCATTATACCAATACTCAAGGCCCTTTCAGCAAGCTGGCTGAACTGAAAGCTCGTCATATTTCTGAACCATGCAAGACCATCTGTGTCACGGAAACTTGGTTGCACACTGGAATGACAGACGCAAAACTGGCCCTGTCGGGCATGTCACTCATACGAAACGATAGGCTTACGAAAGGATGAGGGGTAAGTATGAATTGCCGAAGCGACCTACGGTGCGAAACCATGGAGGATTGAGACTCACAGTTTGCCAGTTTTCTTTGATGCCGCCGACAATTATATGGCAAAGACAACTGCCCTATAGCTTTGGTGTACCGCCCTCCAAATTCTACACAGGAAATGGACTGCAAACTTGCGACCGTTTTAAGATGCCGTCTAGAGCAAAAACACACACATCCTTATCCAAGGTGTTTTCAACTTAGACTGTTTAGAAACCCCTGCTACAATCGGATAACAGCTCAGAGCAGATCTGAAACAACTTATAACCAGGGTTCCAATTTACCATCACTTCATTATGTCCACTTGTTTCAGAACAGGTAATAGACCATCTCTTATGGATCTTTTGTTCACCAACGAGGAACATATGGTCGATGTACTGCTTGTAGACTGCTCTTTGGGTTGCAGTGATCATAAATTCACCCGTTTCGACTTCATCCGCTGTGCAGAATCTCGTCATCAGAACACTGAAATGATACACGCCATTGCGCGCTACGATAGCTTAGCCCAGCACATCAGTGTCACAACCTAGTCGTTCCTCGCTGAAGGCCATCCGAAAGTCGCTTGGCTTGAAATCGTCAGCAAATTCAATCAACTGGTTACGGATGTCTCAGAGACAAAGGTTTTCAATGGGCCAGAAACCGTTTCTTTCGGGACGTGCAAAAGTAGAAAATGGATGACTGTACGCAACGCAGCCTGGCACAAGTCAAGATCATCACCAAGGCCAGCTAATTGCAACAACTACGTAGCCCATCGTAACCACAGCACTCAACGGCTCAGAGATGATCAAATCGAATAACAGCGGAATATGGCGAAAATTAAGCACTAATCACAAACCGCTGTACAAGTATGTCAGTAAGCGTCGTAAGGTGAAGTAGGGAAGTCCTCCCGCTCCGGTCGAGTTATGGTCCAACTAGAAGAGCTATAGAAGCAGCAAAGGTGTTGAAGAAGCAATATCCTCCCACATTTCAAAGGGTCCTACCATCAGCACATCTTACAGCTTTTGATTCCTTCCTCATGGACTCACACAATCCCTTTAACTCCCGAAGCGGCATTGTAGTAGCTGACGACTTTACGCAACCACAGCTCCCCGGAAGCTAACGCCACTTGTCCAGAGGCATCGGGAGCAGCAGCAAGATAACTGACAAAACCTTTTCCCCCGTTCCCTCAGCTCTGCTTACACCAGAAGCAGATCTCTGCCAGGTGGAATCTTAGAAGAATAACGCCGATTCACAAAAGTGAACGCAAGACTGAGCCCTCAAACTACCGCACAGCGTCTCTTTTCCCTGTATTGTCCAAGGTCATGGAATTCATCGTAGTCAATGCTTTGGTGTGTTATCTAGCAAATCGTAACATTATTGCTCTCCAGCAACACGGCTTTCGTCGAGATCGATCATGCACAACGAAGTTATTAATCGCACGGAGTAGTTGGGCCGATTCAGCTGACGCTGAAGAGGCTGTTGCTGTGCTCTAAGTAGATTTGTCTAAGAAATTTTATCATTTCGACCATCGGATTCTCCTTTCCAAGCTCTAACATCCCAAGATCCGGAATCCTCTATTGAGCTCAATCGCCAACTTCTGCTGCAACGACAATTAGTGGTCAGAATCCGGAGTACCTTATCTGACCCCATACAAGTCGAGTCTGGTGTGCCCCAGAGCTGTGACTGTTGTCATAATGCACCTCCAAATGCTGAGCTGGATTGTAGTAACCGAGCATTCGTGCACAGCTACTGACATGCATAATGGTTGTATTTGCGCCCTCCTGCTCTCTTCTCCAACACCACTTAACAAGTTTGTTAGTCAGTCTCCGGATAGTTGTCGTGATTTCAGCAAGTCTTGGCAAGAACCGGCTCAGATAATTCACCACACCATTTAAACAACCGATAGCTTGAACGTCCTTAGGTTGTTGAAGCTCCTGCACTGCCTTGCTTGTTCATGGACCGATCTTTAATTCTCCGGATGTCAGGACGTTACTGTGAAAAGTCACCTCCAGTTTCCGGAGCTCGACTTTCTCGCGTTTGAACTATATGTTCTTTTAAACGTAGCGCTGCGCGTCATGTTTTTGTCCGGTGGAGCCGTAAATCAGCACATCGTCTGCTGCACTCGTTACACCGTCTAAATCGTCAACCGCTTGTAATAATAGCTTCCGAAAATTTTACTTGTAACCTTCAAACCCAGCGGTAAACCTAGCCAGCAAAAAGGTCCGAAGGGTGTGGCAAACGTCGTTAAGCAACTCGTTCCTTCATCTAGGACCACCTGCCAGAAGACCGACGTGAGATCATCGTTGGTGAACTACTTCCCCTTGCCAAATGTAGCAGATCGTCTAACGTTGGTAGCGTATGGTGTTCTCTACGTAAAGCTTCATTCAACGGCTTAGGATATATTCACAGACATAACTCTCCGATCCTTTTCGTAAGAACGCGACCTGGCTAACCCAGTATGTCACCTCGGTGACCTTAGCAATTACGCCTAACTGCATCAAGTTACTCAACTCGGTGGCACGTTGGTCACCTAAAGTAAACAGAGCTATTGTAGCCGACAACGCACTCGGTCGTATTGACTGATCTAATGACTAATGTATGGGACCCTTAAACCTCTTCAAACCTGGGCCAAACACGGACGGATGCTGTTCACTAACATCTGTCTTCGCTCCACATGCGTGCGCAAAATGATCACGGCTAAAATGAACAAAGCCAAGACTGGATATAATCAAAGCCGAGAATCGGCGTAAGCTCTTCCTTCAGGAACACCAATTTCAACTGATGTGAAGTTTTAGGCGTTGATCACTTTGATTGTGGCCAAACCTTTCGGCTGGAGCTTGGAACCGTTGCACATGCGTAGGTATCCCTGAGCAGGTCGCACAAGAATTCTTGGGCACCTCTTCGCAGGTATTATATTGATGGTAGTACCCCTGTCTAACTGGCAAAGCAACATTACGTCGACAATCAACAAACTTGCGTAGACGTGCATCTCTGGTTCCGTCCGCGACACGTTGCTGGTTGAATGTTCAGAGTCGGAGGGTGTTGTATCCAGATTGGATGCTTTCACTTTGAAAGACTAGCATTATCGAGCAAAAGGACTTCGTCTGACACATTAGGCACAAATTCGACACCCCGCCGGACATTGAGCACGATTATACAGGTGCGCGCGGCGCAGAATTTGCAAATTTCTTGTGCCTTGGTAACAGGTTTCGCAGTTATGTCAAGTAAGCTGGTTCCGACCCATAGATCCGCACCAGACGGCAAACTCATTTGCTGGGTGTGGTGTGCGGCTGACGATTGAATGAAGCATATATCAAGGCATTATCTGAGCGGTAAACGCCTTTGCCGCAATAGCCGCTTGATGATGTCGGCACCATGGATACCCATCACCATTCTATCCCGGATGAGCCTGTCAGCCATACGCTTGTAAAAATTACAGAAACGAGCCGGGATTTTCCGTTCGCAAGATAGTTCACGAAGGATTTGTTCTGGCGACTGTTTTGAGTAAATAAGAGATAGCGCTGATACGTCTCGTAATTCTCGCTCTCACAGAAATCTCCGAATTTTCGGATGACTGTTTCCAGATCGGCTGACTTTTGGTCCTTTTCGTATTGCATCGTTTCCAGAACGCGGCGTTATTCATTTCCAATCGTACCAGTACAGATAAATCGATTCACTCGTTTTTCCAGATTATTCAATTACCGAACAAGTTGTGTCCTTCCATGTTTAAAGGGGCAGAGGTTTGCACGGCTGGCTACAATCCAAGCAGCAACTGAACACCGTTCAGCGATCTTTCTTTGGTTTTCTTTGACACCATGTCGCAGAACTTGGTCCTTCAGGGACAAACGATTTATCCGACAGAGTAAGCTCAGAAAAATTGACAGCATAACCAGCATGTCGAAATCTTATTGTAAATAACTAGGTCTATTGCATACATAACAGCGATTCTACATTCCTGAGATTATTCCTTTGAATCAGTTAAACAAACCCACTCCAGCACAGCCAAATACGAATCAACCAGCTCATAGGCGAAGTATGCGTAGACGTCCAATCAACTGGTCAGTTCATTTACGGCAAGCTAGCAGCTTGCTTCTTCAGGTAAGTCCGTGTCATTCATCTGCTTGCACAATGCCATCACATACGGCACACTGAAAATGAGTTCACAGGTTTTGAGAGGCTGTCGCTTTCAAAATTCAGGGTAAATTTACCCTTCATCCATTTGGCCACGTATCGTTCCTCATCCAAGAACTCGTATGGAATTTTCGTAGACGTAGTATCTAAGGCATTAGGAGGCTACTATCAGCTCTCGGAAAACTGCGAACAGGAAATACAATAAAGTTCTATGACATAGCAACAATAATGAGCTGTAAATCTTGAAGTCGGTCAGATGAAGTATGGTGTGTGAAACAGACGGGCTGCACTTTCATACGTTAGGGCGCATTGTAGCCGCAAGACATTAGCCGCTTCCTGAGCGCTTCGTATGCTGTGGTCTGTTGTAGTAAGTGGGGAGGACGAGTACAATCCTTTCGTTCAGGAAGATTGTTTGTTTCCAGGTAAAGCGCCTTATTTTGTAATGAAATATCTTGCCTAAATTCTGCTGACAATTACATTCGTCCTTACGGACAAGAGAGTCGCAATCGTTCTGATGAGTGAAGACGTTTCTTCAGTTTCGTGATCAGGGTTCACATTAAATGTATGCCATGACGCATATCTTACTGCCATGCACATTCGAATCCTGCTTATGACAAATAATTGCACAGTTGCAGAACAAATTGGCTGAATATGTTACGCCGGTGTGATTATTTGCTTGTTGGTGATTTCAACAAGAGTGGCGCAGCATTCATCAAATCTCTCGGTCTAACAAATATAGTGAACTTCGAAAGCAGACTGAACGTACAGTTTGATTTCATCTTCACAAATGAAACGCAGTTATTTGCTACACTAAAAGGGCTCATTTCGCCAACTCAGATCACTGTATTCTGGAGGAAGCCCAGTCATGTATTGAAAGACCAAGTTTGTCTCTTTGACAAAGCATCCATTCAAAACCGTCAGACGGTGAGACTGCTCGACAGAAAATATTGCGAAACTCCAAGCGACGTTGGCTTCAGCTGAATTTTCAGTTCTCATGAACGAAAATCTATATTTGGAATGCGACCACTTGACTGAATACAATAAATTTTGCTACTTTCTTTACTGCCCTTTTGAGAGCATCCGCTTACGGATGGATAGATTTTCTTCTCCGCTACTGAAGCGACTTAGGAGAAAATAAGTACAAACCCATAAATGCAAAATGCAAACGAAGTTAATAATCTCTCTTTGGCAATCCAATCCAAGATAAAAAGATTGAACCGCTACATTGATACAGTGCTGGGTTCTCACGATCGTCGCCATCTCTGGAGACTTTTGAGACACCTATATTGGCAAGGTTCCCATAAGCGCATTGATAACTTGGATGTGCACAAACTCGACGCTGAATTTTGTTCTTCCCAACAGAGCCTTAATTCTTTGCCCCACTTCAGCAACACAAGTCAGGTAGTCACCTTTGTCAGGTTTAAAGTTTGCCCAGAACTCAACAAATTGAAGGTAACTAAGGCTACTAGCCCCGAAGCATTATCACCGCTTGTCCTAAAGCATTGTGCGTATTCTCTTGCAAAACCTCTGACCGCAATGTTCAACCGATGTCTTATGGAGGGCCCCATCACTAAGATTTTGAGACCTGTTAGGATTACATCGGTTCCAAAGAAGGACTCTCAAATGTATCACCCAATAGCATGTACACCGATGATGTTGAAGGTCTTCGAGAAACTCCTTGCTCCCCAGATTTTCACACGCAGCCATGCAGATGATATATACCAGTTTGCTCACAAGCATGGCCACTCCACACTGGATGCGGGGTGCTGTCTTGTGCATTCTGTAGCATCTGCACTAGGTGAAAAAGCGGGGCAGTGCGCCTCCTGTTTCTCGACTATACAGATGCTTTCTGTAGCGTTGACAGGTCAATTCTTCTCAACCAGTTGTCTGCAACTGGGGTTCCAACAACTGTTTGCCGCGTGGTTAGACTGCTGCACGAACCGCACTAAAATCACTCAGAATAATAGAGCGGTCTCCTGCATTGCTCTCTAGTCGAGGTATTTTACAGGGTGCCATGTTCACACTCGCACTATTTTCCTTGTACATTGAGAAGCTCTTCATGCCTTCTACCTTTACTGCATGCAAGTATGCTGACGATGCCGTATTGGGATGCGTAACTACAACCGGTTTGACATCTACTTTTCCAAATGGTCTAAATAAGCTTGTGCTTTGGTCCTCATCCCGATCGCTAGGTTAAAACACTTCTAAATGTACTGACTTAACATGCTGGTTCCTTCGAGCTGGCAAGTTACAACTTGTCTTGGAAGCGACTTCTCCATTGGCGCTTTGTGATCAATTCATACCCAAATCGTCAAGTATTAAATTTTAGGGTTTTGTTATCCCGAAACTTATCTTGGTCTACTCACGTTTCCGAAACATTTTCTAAGATTAGACGGTTGTCGTTTATACTCTTCGAATTAAAGTACTTTCAGTACCCAGTGGTTTGCTTCTTAGAGTTGTGAGTGCATGTATACTGCTACATTGGCTCTATTGTTCCCCTGTAATCTTCCCTGAGTTACACAAAAAGGACTATGTGTTGCTTTTCTGGTCCATAAAGCTTAGTTCCAAATGCAGCGGATTATCTAGAGCCCTTGTGGATTTTATTGTCGACAAGCACCCAGACGATTGTATCAGATGTTAATCCAACATTCTAAACGACTCTCTTTATCCACTACATTGCAACCTATCAAAAAGATTATATATTTCTTCAACCCGTTCCTAATTTAAGATATTATTTTCACGTACTACATCTTACCGCAATTCTGTCCCGCTTGCTTGTTGACCCAACCAAAACTATCAACGTAATGTGAAATGATTTGTTCGAGTGAGGAGTGTTGATCCTTTTGCGCATTTTATTTTGTTTCTTTAACAGTAATTACATGTATAGCACCATCCGCAGTGATAGTGTAACATACTGGAAAGGCACCTACCCGGGTACACAAAGCCTACTTTGACTTAACTTGACTTGCCTTGATCTTTTTAATAAACCACGTCCAGTCACTAATAAAGAGATCTGTTGCTCGAGAAATATTGAGTGCAAGACTCAAGGTATAATGTGCCAACCTGTGTTTGTGTCTCAATTCCACGTGTTCAGTTGAGTATCCTGCAAAATAAACATAAATGTATGCACACACCTTGTCGTGCCGGCGGCCCTTTCGCTGGTGTTGCTTCTTCGGTCATTTTAGAATCCAAATTTTATCGCACGTTCGCCTGTGTACACTCATATGATCAGGCTCGATCAGGTCTTCCCAGCTGTCTTTGTCCTGCGATATATTGTTACCGGATCAACGTCCACCACCAGTTTTCAATTTTTGCAGTGAAAACCAATGCGCACAAGTTAAACACCAATTTATCTTATGTCAACTTGTTTGGAATTATCCGAAATTATATTGCGAGGTCTACTTGACTGGACTTAAACCAACCCTTTGTGCAGCTACATAGGACAGCTATAGGCAATCATATCTTCCTTCCCTGATTTCGCCGGCCAAGAAGCGCTTACGTTGCACAGCAGCTGGCAAGCGCGTCAAGAGCGCTCCAGCTCAATCAATTAATCGATCAATCGATCGAAGGCCATTCCCTTTGTCTTGTCAGGATCATACCTGTGCGTCTACTGGAGCTTACGGTGTGGTGCGACACGACACGCAGTTGACCTCACGGCTGATCTGCGCACCAGGCAATCGGTTAATGGAGAACGAACTGCAACCATTGGCGGAAGTATGGTAACTGAAGCAAGACTCAAAAAACTGGTTGGTTTGTATCGGTTGTTGTAGCTGAAATGGTAACTGTTTGTAATTCACCGTCTCACTCTTCTTTATTTTAACTAGGTTTCACAAGCCATAGTGGCGTATCAACTATTTTGTCGCTTGAGGCGGTGGTAAGATTTTCGCCCTGGCTGAAGACAAATTCTGCTCGTGAAGGCCACACAATCGGCTAGGTTAAAGTGCACTTTAGTTTTCGATGAAACGAATAATCGTTTGGGACACTGAAGTAAATGTGGTGAAAGTGAACACAATGAGTCAAGTAAAGGGATTGCTTGGATGAACGTTTGCATAGGTGTGACACATGGCACGAAAGGGTTGATGATCATACAGCATTAACCTCGTCAACCCTCAGCTTTCTGGATATTTTGCCTTTGATATTTGCTATCGAACAATCGATGGTACTGAAAATACCGCCCCCTGTAATATGCCGCAAGGAGCGGACCGCCCCTGCCCCTTATGCTCCGCTTCTGACAGGCCATAAAGCCCACTAGAAACGCTAGCTTCATGAAAAGGAGAATCTTCACCCTTAATTCATAGAAGTGACAGGAATCCCGTGAAACAATATCAAACCTTCTTACTTATGGCTAGTCCGCAAGTACTGCAAAATCGCAAGGTTCATCAACTAAAATGAAGCCAGAAGTGCATATATGAGTGAAGAACCATCAAATACAGTCCATTTGGAGGGGCATTTTGAAGCACACGTTGTATACACCGTTTGCGACGCACCATCTCAATGTTGACAGAGATTCCCATTAAAGTGAATCTTTGTTTTTTGACCAATAAGACCGTTGTTGAAGCAGATAGCGATTGGGTGTTGCCCACCCGAAATCACTGCACTCCATTACGCATTTCGATGTTATTTCCTCTCATCCAACAGAGATAGTCGGCATCGAACCCGGGACCATCGGGATGTTAGTTGTGACCGCTACCCCTAAGCAACCGGGTCACGACAGGCAACGCTTGGCGCAACGGTTAGTGATGTATAATGAGGTCTTATTTGAAGTATGCGTTGTGTGGATGGATTGCGACAAGCAATATTGACCGCAATTCTTATTGAAGCGACCCTTGGTCTTGCGATCACATAATGTCTCCCAAAATGAACACAGCGTAAGTAACTCGAGTCACTTACTGAGGCGGTTTAAAAGACTACAGCACGTGACTTACAGTTGAGACTCGAAGGAAAGGGTTGAACATATTCACAAAGTTCAACACCATTTGGATTTTGCTCATATATCTTATCAAAACTCCAGATGCATCAAAAGCTGAACATATACATTAGATTGGGAATCCTATAAACCATTTCACTTTTGAGGTGCATAAGCGCATAAAACGCTCCGAAAATGTAGCCTTTAATTTGTCATAAAACTTATTTCGTAAGACCATCTCGTCTGCAGTTGCAAACGGTTGCCACATTGGTAGGTTGCAGTTTGCTGAGGCAAGTCTGTCCAACACCTTTTAAATTTGTAAACGATACAATGAGCTCAAAACTAACTCATAGTATAATTATGTTATCTCTTACAAATGAGTACTAATCGAATATACTGAAACCAGTTTTAACTGTTTCACAGACTACAAAAAGCCTCTTACTGACAAACGGCTTGTTACCATGTACTACCGCTACTCACGGAAACGTGTCAAGTTCCCCATCTGGTTGACCTAGAGGACATGTTGGTCACTAATGAATCCACTCTAATACTTTCTGTTGTAAAAATAACGCCTCCAGCTCCAAGCAGTGTTGCCTTAGCCCTCAATTGCTGTGCAACTCGTTTCCGTACACACAAGAGGGTTCCACTCCGCAAAGGCCTATTTCTGCCCACTCGTTGTCATTCACCAACCGGGATCATAGGCACTGAAAAGAACAGGACCGTACTTGCAGACTACGCCCTAACGGGCGCGTCTCGCATTGCTTGGAATAAACACTTACTGATTTAATTATATTCACTTAGTTACGGTGGCATTATTGTTGAGTTCTGATGGACTTTTGAATAATAATCTGCCGCTCATCATCTCTTAATTTGAGAGCACAAGATCCAGCGCGGACGGCTTGTTTGCAGCCATGAATGTAGAGCGCGATGTGACGCGTTTTTAATGCGGAATGTCAGTGATAAATTCACGCAGGTATGTCAAGTATGGCCCTTAGCCGATGAACGAAACAGAACGTGCACGCGTAGTATGGCACCAATTTATTAAAAGATTCCTGCCTTATCGTGGCTAGAAAACCCGGAAAGAAAAGCCAATGCAATCAGAAAAGTTAGGCAAGGTCATTGTCAACCAATCATGTGAGTGTCTATGTTCGCGAATCGATACTGAAGTGCATACTTGCCACCCCACATTTCCCTGGTCAAGACTGCAGACGCTGGGTTGATACCGATCATTTGGCTTAGGTGTGCGTTTTGAGCACTGTAACTTTGGTTATACCGCATCCGTTTGTGGTTCATGATTTTGTGAAGCAGATTCTCCGTCCGTTTTTGGGTCAGTAGCAGTCGCTTTTTGTCCCGCTTATGTGGTTCGTTTGAACGTGCCCGGATATGCTCAAAATGGTAGCACACCACACGGCCGTCCTCCAGCTGTAGCCCCGTTTGTTTACTCGTTTAAGACATGAGTGTAGCAGGTTGCCAGTTTGTTTCGTGGGGCAGTCTGGTGTATAACGGATCAAACCAATTAAAATACGTTTCCTCTGGCATATTGTCATCTCCACATATTTTCTCCTGCTTTTCTTCCATTCTCCCACTAGGATTCGGAAAAAGTACGTGCAGTCTCGTTCGTAGTGGCCGACCAAACATTAATTCCGCGAGTGACTTCCGTGGGACTCGGTCTCGTGCTTTAAGGGGATAGGAGACAATCCAACTTAGTTTGTACAGTTCCATGAGTCTGCTTGAGGAGACCTTGCTTAACAGTCTTGACTGCACATTATGCTGTTCCATTCGACACGAGATGGTACAGCACACTTAATGTGCTGTAATTTTTGTTACTCAGGAACTGTTGAAACTCTTTACTTCTAAATGGGGTTCTGTTGTCGTTTTTGCATACCGGCGAATATAGAACGCATTTTTGCAACTATTGCTGAGGAAGTCGCACGTGGAACTGGATGTACTTCTATCCATTTAGTACGGATATCAATGAAAAGTAGCCACATCATCCCATTGATTGTGCCAAAGTAATCCGCGTGTACCCGCTGCCAGGGTCTCTTCGGCCGACGCCAAGTACGTATGGGTCCGGGAAAGTTTTGCCTTTGGTATTTCTGACATTGTTCGCACTTTTTCAGCAGCCGCTCTATATCCTGATACATGTTCTGCCACCAACAGTAACCACATGCCAACGCCTGCATCCTGCTCACGCCGGGGTGTGCGTCATGTTGCTCTCACAGCAACGGTTCATAGTTATTCAAGTGGAACTATGCGTGAGCCTCAAAATATACAGCCATCGTATTGACTCAACTCATTACTCCGACAGGCGAATGGTTTCAGTTCGTCTGACGTGCTTGTAGGCCATTTGGTCATCAAGAACCTTTTAACTATCGACAACACTAAGTCCCGGTCAGTTAGGCGCCGCACTACGTCACTCCAGGTGGATGTCTTTTCAAGGTGTTGCATCAAATTGATAAACGCCATGTGTTCACTATTCGTTGTTGTGCCATGCTGCTGCGGGAGGCGACTAAATGCCTCGACCATGGTGTCACTTGTTCTTTTTACATACTGAAGTTTGTAATTATAGGCGCTCAACATTATTGCCCACCTTTGCATTCGAGGTGAAGACATCTTTTGGATTCCTCCCTCCGCACAGAGAAACGAAAGAAGTGGTTTATGTTCCGTATGGATATCAAACTGTCTACCCCAGACGTACTGGTGGAAATGCATAACTCCGAAAAGAATTACTAAGGCCACTTTATCCACTCGTGAGTAATTCTTTTCAGCGGGTTGCCGGGCAAGAGAAGCAAAGACGATTGGACGAAGAGAACTGTCATCCGTCCGGTGGCGAAAGAGTGCGCCTACTCCGCGTGGGGAAGCATCACACTGCAGCACCAGAGGCCGGCTCAGATCGAAATGCACGAGATACTGCGACGCACTGAGCACTCTTTTTGTATCTTTGAAGACTTTTCTTTGCTCCGGACCGCAAGTCTTGTGCAAGAGTTCGTATAGAGGTGCAAATACTGTTAAGGCCTAAGGTATGGGGCGATGATAGGGAGAAAACATCCCTAAAAATGATCGGAGTACAGCTGCGTTATTAGTTTCAGGTGCAACAGCGATAGGCATTACTTTATATTCTACCACGTGTAACCCGTTTTCATCGAGGCGGTAACCAAGCTAATGAACGGAATCTGAGAAAAAATTACTCTCGGACTTCTTCAGTTTAAGTCCACTCAGTTGTAGACGTTCGAGCACAGCGTTTGTAAATGCTCAGCATTTGCACGTCATGTACTTAGCATGTCGTCAAGACAGGCGCAAGTAAAAGTAATATCCTTGCTCAGGTTGTCAATGATCCTTTGGAATATCGCTGGGGTAGAACTGATTCCCAAGGGGCAGACATTTGTACTGGAATAGACCCATGTGTGTACTTATCGTAGTGCGCGAGCGAGAGATCTCGTCTCACTCAGTTTGTAAGTACGCGTGATTGCGGTTCATCTGTATAAACTTCTGTCCACCTGCCAGCGTAGCATACAGATCCTCTATCCGAGGTAATGGATACTTATCTAAAACCAAAAAACCATTAACAGTTAGTTTATGGTCACCACAAATACACACAGAGCCATCCGGCTTCAGGACTGGAACTATTGCAGCACAACACTCACTGGTTGCACTGGCTCAATGAAGGAACAGAACACGCACGCGTAGTATTGAACCAATTTACTAAAAGCTTCCTGTGTTACAGCCAGAAAGAAACCAATGAAATAAGTAAAGTAAAGCAAGGTCAATGTCAACCAAACGTGTGCGTGCCTCTGTTCACGGATCGATTTTAAAGAGCAGACATGACAAGGTAGGCCTTGGACCGTCCACTGGAGATATGGCTTCACCAAGGCGTGTTATCCAAATCAGGATGAGTGTCAACCTGGAATCCGTCACCAAAATATATGTTTTAGGTGATAAACGACAACCAAAGTGCGCGCGACATTATGTTCAAGTAAAGACTGAACTACAGTGCGTCGAGAACATTCTTTTCTTGACCATTCGCGATTTCGAGTTGCGGAATTCCAGCTTCTCGGATAATTTTTGATAAGTGATATCACTCTATCCCGAATTCGGCATCATCGCCTTCTAGGTGCGTTTAACTTTCAGCGATATGAATGAAGTCGGAGGCTATTGGGGCCTTCAGTACCTGAATTTAACAAGCTCTGTGGGTAGCACCTTTGTATCGGTGTACTTACATAGAAACTACTCGGAGTCCAACAGGACGTCGGAGAAGACACAATTGTTGGGTTTACTAAGCATGTTACCGCCTGTCATTCATTGGTACATTGGTAGGAGGATTCAGTGTGGCTTAAATCGAAACCAGTTGCAAAACAAGACGGTTATGCACCAATGTAAATGATACTAATGTTCAGATAATAAATACACAAAAGTGGGACTGTGGGACTAGTGTATACGAGTGCGAGAAGAGTCGGCCGCTGACCAAGTGGTCTGCACTCCTGGTTTGCACCCAAAAGGTCACCGGTTAGAATCTGCGAAGGGGTGGACGTTTTCGCGGTAAACTCAGCCTAGCGCACGACTGTTGCTGGTCCCGAGGCAGCCAAGCGCCGTTGCGGCTTACAGCTGACACATTACAGTGTGAAACAATGCGTGTAATCGAGCGCAGATAGCAGAAAGCTAAGGAAGTTTTACACAGAAGACTATATTAGACGCGCTACCAAAAGGCGTGGACCGATGAAGCGAGACGGGAGCAAAGGTTAGCGTAGTAACTTACAGAGCTGTAGAGTGTCGAGCAGAATGTAAGGGAGATTAAAACAAAAAACATTAATGCACAATTGGCCAGCAATGAAATTGTACATAAAAGATGGTATATTTGTTTTGTGACACTACAGCGCTCTCCCTGGAAGGCTGAACAATAGAAACATTCGAGGTGGAAAATGATGGGTGAATCGAGGTTCGTAAGGCAAAATCATACCGAATAAGAATGAGTGAGCGTACTTGTCGTATGGGGTTCTCTGTAAATCGGGGTCCGCTGTGTCGTTTGGTATTTACTATTTAAGGATTGCACGGAATGGTACATTTCAACGAGCCATTGGAGTAAGCTTGTAAGGCTTCAACCAATCTGGCCAGCCCAGAAAATTGGCCGACAGGAGCTAAAGCTTCACTGCCGCCAAACGGCGTGATTTGAATTGGTCTCCCCCACGTCGCATCCCACTGCGCACCATAACAACTTTCGTCCCGGGAAGAAAATAGACCCGCGTTCGCGCCCGAATCCTCGGTGACTGCGGCGATTTTCGAAAACGTTGCTCCTGAGGGCCAATCGATCGAAGGGAAGCGTTAGGGTATGTAGGGAAAAAACGACAAACACACGCAGAACACGCCGAAGAGAACGAACGAATGGTCTGCAAGCAAAAATGTCTAAGTTTTTAACGTTTTACATTTGTTTAAAGCTTGTTCGGAGGTTTTTGTATTTTATTTTTAATAGGTTAACCGATTAAAGACGGCACATTTCTATAATACTTGCAAACCTAAATGTAATTACACTGTACGTAGTCGGAAAGCGAAGGGCCTTCTGAAACCCCCGACCATGCCTATTGATCTTAGGAGGCGAGAGTATAGATTCGGAAGATGTCAGAACGGCCTATGCTGGCAGGCCGAGGTCGTGGTCTAGTTCCATGAGGTTACGATGTTGAAATTCGGTGCGGCGTTGTTAGACGAAAAAACGAGCTAGTTTCCTCTGCAAATGCTGGTTTAAGGCGGTCGATGATGACGATTTCGCATCGGTTACGGCGGTCGACCGTAAAGATCTTACTTGTTCGGTTGAGCACTTTAAACGGTCCGATCTACGGCGACTGTAGAGGTTCTCGAACACTGTCTAGGCGAAGCGTTACGTGTGAGCAAATGAACAGTTTTCCGAGGGCGAACACCCGTCTTCTGCGACCGTGAAGCGCGTGGACGCAGCTCACCCATCTGGTGAGCTAACCGATCGGTGATACTTCCGTGGTCGAAGGAGGAAGTAGAAGTTGCTGGTGCTACCTGCTGTCGGGGCAACCGCAGCCTGAAGCCGTAGAATAGCTGCGCTGGTGTTGTGTCGAAATCCGTTTTAATTGTCTTTCTAAGGTCAGGGTGGATAAAGGGATAGAGGTCCGCACCATGAAGGATCTGCGTGCAATCGCAGCGCTGCCTTCAGTTAGCAAAGCTATCACGCTACTATGTCGTTAGGGGCCGGATGATTTGACGTCGTCTGGAACTGTCGAGAAGTTAAATTCTTAAGCAAAGTGGTAAAAGTGGACGATAAATGTGACCCTCGATCGGGGATCACGATGACGGGACAGCCGTACCGAGCTGCCCAGCGCACTAAAAATGCCTTTGTTACTGGTTCCGAAGAGTAGTCCGTAAGTGGAATAGCCGGCGATCATCTGGTGTACCTTCAACGCGAGTTCGTGGATATACCGAGCCTTTCGAAAGCGGTAGAGGACCTAGCAGGTAGATGTGCACTTGGTGCAAACGTGTGTGTGTTGTTGGAAAAATGCCTAATGGGTCTTTTGTGTGTTTTTGCCCCTTAGCGTGTTGATACGGAAGACAAGCAGCTGCCAGCTACGAACTTCACGGTTGCCATAGCGCCAAAACGAATCGTGTGATTACGAGTTTAACCGATGAACGTAAGCCTGAGTGAGACAAGCCGTGCAACGTGTCGAACACGGTCTGTGGAAACTCGCGTGGGACGACTGGGCGCTGAGTGCCCAGAGTTAAATTCCAACGTATACTTCCGACTGATTATGACAGCGGAACGGGTCGTATGTCCAGTGAGGTAGATCTACGTATTAGCTCAACATCAGGATCATTGTGCTGCCCTGTGGTCATCGCTGCCAGATCGATAGCAGTGCAGACTTCAGTGGAGAACGCTTGAATTCGGGAAAGTGTATCGGAGACGGCATTGTGCACATTTGGGACATGTCGTATAGGAGTATCGGTCTGTAGTTGGTGAGAGTGCAGTCTTCTAAAACATGTCGGAAATGACGTATGCCTAAATAGATGGCTAATAATTCTCTATCGGAAATACTGTAACGGGATTCTGCAGGTTGCCAGCGTTTAGAGAATAATACCAGCGATTGTCAAACCTTAACTACTTGTTGCTGTAAAATGGTACTGTCATATCAAAAACGTCTTTACTGTGTGATGTCACAGCTGTCGGGTCGTGATGCGCTATAGGAACGGTGTTAGAGACAGCTTCTTTCAAAGCGTGGAAAACGGCGCGTGCTGCAGCATGAAAAACGAATTTTTAACCTTTCCTTGAAGAAGGTCGGTGCGGCGCTGTAGAAGCGAAGAGCAACTAGGTGTGAAACGGTGGGAAAACTTGACAAGGCCGTCAAACCGTCTTAGTTGCTTGAATGGTTGCAGTTCGGGGTAGTTGGTGATGGCGTTAATTTTAGCATGTGTGGCACGACGCCTGCTGGAAAGATATGATGGCTGAGGAAACTGACCAGTTCGAAATCAAACGAACACTTTTCTGCGTTGATCGTCACCCCGTGTATAGATAAACGAGCGAAATCTGTATCAAAGTGTCGTAATCTCTCTACTCGAGTAGAGCACGCAAATACTATGCCGTCGAGATAAGCACAATCGAAGTCTAGGCCGCGACAAACTTGGTCGATGAAGCGCTGAAATGTTCGCGCAGCATTTTTTAATACCAAATCGCATTTGCAAGAATTCAGACAAGCCAAATAGGGTTGTCACGGCAGTTTTAGCGGTATCTGTTTTGGCTACCGGAATTGGGTTGTGAGTACGAAATAGGTCGAGCTTGTTACCAACGTTCTTACCTGCTAAAATGGCAAAAAGATCCGCGGTATGTGGGATCGGATAGGCATTGCGCGCGGTAACCGTATTTAAGACGGGATAGTCACCGCAAGCACGCCAGTCCCCCGTGGTCTCCTTCGGTACCATATGGAGAGGTGATTCACATAGACTGTTGGATGGTCTGATGATACCGACCTAAGGCATGTGGTAGAAATCAGCACTTGCGGAACGTAACTTGTTTGAGGTGTGCCGTCATGGTAGAGAAACTTCGGTGGGCTGCACGTGAGCATGTGATGAGCTACATAAGTAGCGACTGATAGAAGCTCTGCAGCCAGTCGAAGCCCTCGCGGGTATTCAAACAGTAGTTTTGAACAATGTAAAGTTACACCGGCGATTCGAAAAATTAGACTAATTATCGCAGCGTCTGTAATAAGGCCTTCAACCCCTAGTTTAGTACGGTCGTCCAAAGGTCTGTGGCGACCAGCGTGAACAAGCAACCCAAAATGGTGGAGAAAGTCGATACCACACATCCACACATATACACGTTAGCTAGAGCTGGGAAAAATCTCAGCTACCGTGCCGCAATACATAGAGGAAAAAAGGATGGAATATGCACCAGGTGCATGCCAGCTGAGCTACCGGTAACGGATGAACGTCGTGCCGGTAAGCTACCAACCGGCTACTATGCAGCAACAATTATTATGCAACATTATCTAAGGCTAAATAATGAGATGGTGGTTGGAGGGGAGGCTAAGGGGACCAAGAAACTCACAGCACGAACGCCACTGAGGTCGGCTCCTAGCCATATCAGTAAGTGTATCCAGCCAAACGTGCTTATCGTCTTTCTGACCCCAACCAGGGAGCCGAGGCGTTCCAACCGATGCCAGCTCCGAAGTGAGGGCCTTCATTCCTGTCGACCAGGTCGTCGCTTGGCCACCCCTCCTCTTCTTCCATCCACACCCCCGGCGCGCAAGCAACGCACCTCGCGGGAGTCGGTGGGCTGGCATGCGTAACACGTGACCGAGCCATCGAAGCCCGGTGCGTGAAATGACGGTGCTGAGCGGTTCAGATCCTTTTCCTGTGTTGTAAACAAGGCGTCAAACACGCTAGTTGCTAACTCAGTGTTCCCACCAGGTTTGAGCTAAATTGCGAAAGCACCGCTGGTCGAACGTAACTAGACTCTGTATTCCGTTGATCTAAGGGGCCAGATTCCACAACCGTATAGTAGGGTCGAACCTACTGCTGCATTGTACACTCTACCCTTCAGGGCGAGAGTGATGTCGCGCCGGCGCCGTAAGTGGCGAAGGTTAGCAAAAGCTCCCTGAGCTTTTGCTATACGGTTCATGATCACATCCACAATTCCACGGCCGTTGATACAACTTCCCAGGAAGTGGAATTTTTGAACGACTTCTAGTTGATCCCCACCAAGGGTCAGTGTAGGAGGCGGTCCAGGCCAATCTTGGAGGAACGCTTTGTACTTCGTGGGTGCGAAGCAAAGCCCGAAGTGACGGACAGCCAGTGCTAATCTGTCCAGTGCCGCTTGGCACGTCTGGGAGCTGTCAAAATTAGGGCAATATCATCAGCCTACTCCAAGTCAGGAAGTCGTTCTCCTGGGAGCAGATCCACACCTTCTAATTCGTGTCCTGTAAACGCGATTTCCATGACTTCATCGATAGCGAACTTGAAGAGGAATGGTGACAACGGGCATCCTTGTCCCACACCGATGGAGATAATCAAGTGCAACGACAGCTTTCCGTAAGCCCTCACTCTGCCTGAGCTACCCGCGCATAATGCTCGGATAATATTTACATATTTCGCAGGTACACCTTTCCTGAGTAGACAGTCCCAAAATGCACGTCTGTCCACCGCATCGAATGCATCTTTGATATCGAGGAACAGGAAAACGGTCGGCCTCTAATGTACGTGACGGTGCTCCAACAACTGACGCAAAGGGAAGATGTGGTCAACGCAGCCACGACCTCGAGGAAACTCGGCTTGCTCTTCACGAATCTGGCTTTCACAAGTGCCAGTCAGTCTGTGAAGGATTACAGAGGCAAGCAATTTGGAAGCAATGGAGATCAGACTGATTCCTCTATGGTTGCCGCATTCCGATCGTGAGCCTCCCTTGAAAATTGGGACTATGACGGAGCGGCTCCAGTCGGTTGGGACAGTCACCTGCTCCCACAGTTTCACTAGTAATTCATTTAAGCATCAACAAGAACAGAGCCTCTGAATTTGAAGAGGGCTGGAGGAAGATCATCTGGTCCCGCGGCTTTGTTCAACTTCAACAGTCCGATCTCACGTTCGACTTTTGAGCGAGAGGGTGGATCCAAATGGACAGCCCACGAAGCAGGGCGATCACTGGCCGGCGAAGAATCGAACAATTCTAGCCGATTAAATTGCTATTCAAAATGCTCAGCCCAACGCTCCAAACGTTTTGACAAATTGTGTATAGGCTGTCCACTCTCATCACAAATTGTTTCACTAACACCAGACCTCCTGCTTCCCGTTTCCCGTATCAGACGGAATAACTTACAATGGTTGCCAAGGGCAGCGGCCACTTTCATCTCTGACGCACGATGTGACCACCAAGATTCGCGGTCTCTCTTCAGGCTAGCGCGGAGTTTGGCTCGGAGCTCTTTGCGAGTTTCATTGTGCTCGCTTCCAGCCGGGATATGCCGGCGAGCGTCGATAAGTTCCAGAGACGGAGAAGAGACCCAATATCCATGTTGGCTTTTAGACATACCACATGAGGATTTGCCCGCTGCTAGTAAGGTCTGGCGAATATGTGACCAGTGACCATCAATTGTCTCCAGTCAGCGACTGCTCAGCTTGCATGTCAGCGTACTTTGATACGCATTCAGAACAGCTGGCTTTGTCAGTTGGCTGATGTCCATGCGCACACAGCGCCGTCTTGGGTGTCCGCCAAAGCGCATCCGCATGTCAGCACATACAAGTGCATGATCGGTGTCCACACATGTGCTCCAAACCGAGCGACAATTCTGGATGCAGCCTCTCCAGCGGTAACTGATGGCAATGTGATAGATCTGCGTCCAAGGCTGGTTCGAGGTTGGTGGGCGCCAAGTCACCCTTCGGCGGGTGCTGTGTCGGAAATTAGTGCTCGCAAGAAATAAGCGGGCATCTTCACACAAATGAAGTAACCGCTTACCGTTATCATTACGGGAGCCTACACCGTGCTGACCGCCCAGATGCATTTCATCAGTGGACAACTTTCCAACTTGTGCGTTCATATCCCCCGCCAGCACAACAGTGTCCGTGCTTCTTCTGTGGCGAAGGTGCTGAGTCAGTTGGCGGTAGAAGTCGTTCTTTACCGAATCATCGCTACAGTTTGTGGGCGCGTAGGCAGCGATGATGAATAGACACCTATTAGTCCCGCGCGACTTCGAAGTTTTGAACGAGCCAGCCAATCGGACCGCACACATCCGGCTGCTGATTGGAATCCAATCAACCAGAGCAGCTTCAGCCCGGGGACCCAGGGCAATACCAACTCCAGTTTGGCCGGTGCTCGAAGCTACATCGTCACCGGACGGGCACAATGAGAAAGTGCTGCTGGTGTCACCTGAAGGGAATGGCAAAGTGAACGCAGAGCTCGAGTCTTGCAGGCGGATCTCCGATAAGCGGCAGATAGTGATCGAGATTGTCTCTAATGTTTGGGCAAGTGTTGCCTGTTGTCTGATCTGTAGCAATGTGCGTACATTGAGACAGGTCAATCTGTAGGATGATCGAGGGCTCCAAATGGAAGGCAATGAACTGGGCTCGGCCGCTTTGTTGGACATGGGCTAGTCGACAGTGCAGGAATAACGCACCGCGTTCACATGTGAGTTGAAACTAGAAGGCAAAAGCGTAGCAAAGCAAGTGGGGTGGGTAAGAATTGGGTGGTTGGAAACAGGGGAAAAAGTGAAGCTGGAACGATACGGTAAGAGAGAAAAAGAGTAAGTGGGGGAATAAGAAGATGGGAAGGCTTGGGCAGTAATATCCAAGCCGCTATTTACCCTGCTCGGTGCAGCAGATAGGGCACCGTTGATTATCCTCTGCCGTGGCCAGAGCATCAAGAAACTGTTTGATCGTGGACAGGAGACTATCAGGTTGCCCAGGCCTAGACAAAAGAACGGTTAGGGTTCTCAACCAGTCTTTGGTTCAAAAGCCTGACCCCAAGGCAGCTGATTTAGCGTTGGGCTACTAGGAGTCTGTTTTAAGGAATAAGGAGTCACCTCATTCCAACCTTCAACCTGGAGGACCGAGAGGCTGAGTTTGTCTGGCCTCTAACTATTGACCAATCTGGTAGAAGCGACACTGAATGCTTTTTCGTAAAAGCACCAACCAGCATAGCTCAATGGATCGCTGAGGCGCACAAACCATCTCATCACGGTAAGGACCAGCCTCATTGCAATGGGAAGGCGATACCGATTTTTGTGAAGGGTACAAACGCAACGGTGATATCCTACTGAAAATCTAGCCAGGGGTTGAGGTCCAGGTTCAACATGCGCTGACCGCATGAAACCATCGGAAATCCGTTGGACGCACGCAGGTTGTACATCGGCTATGAACGCTTATCCTTCGCGTTCGCAGGGATGACTCTGATTTCCGCTCCTGTGTCGATGAAGAAAGTGATGGAAGATCTTCGATCCTAAACCTAAAACAGGTAATTTTGTGGTTGTTGTTGTTGTTGTTGTTGTTGTTGTTGTTGTTGTTGTTGTTGTTGTTGGATGCGTTGAGCGTGTTAGGATGTAGGCTATTCACCTTCCATAAAGCAACGGAGTCGTACCTAATGCAGGGAGGCCGACAGCTTCCAGCTTTTCCATCATATTGGCGGTGCTACCAACACAATTCTTCGATGCGCTTGGTATCATCTGACTGAGAACGTGCAGAGAAAATTTTGCGCTTTTGTGTGGAACAAGACATTTTCGGTGCAGGCACAGATGAGCTGCAATGAACGGTAGCCACAATGTGCTCAGCAGCTGACCGTGATGCATGCTGCTTCGGAGCCTTCATTGTTGCATTCCTACCCTGAATTAGCGCTATTTCTTCGTTCTTAGGGCCAGACCAACCTGACGACTTGGGGTCTTCTGCTGCGGAAGACGTTCGGACGCAGCGTCTGCTTTGGTAGCTAGCTTTTCCAGGGGCGTATCTAGCAACGTGGACAGGAGTAACGGTAATAGCTCTGGGGGACGTATAATCCACAGCTCCTTTAGCCCTTCTTCGCCCAAGAATAATGGGCCAGCGATGCATTGAATTTCGCGGAGCAGCATCGACGGATTGCAATCCCTAAGCTTAAGACCACTGAACTGTTCAAATCGAGCTCGTGCGCTGAACTGTAACTCTTTTAGAATCGCTTGCTTCATCGTTTCATACTTTGCCTCATTCGAAGGGCAGAGTTGAATGTCTTGAACCAGCGTCACAGCCGAAGAAGAAAAGCGTGGGTTCGAGCTGAGTTTGCCCCGAAGTGTTCGTCTGAAGGTCTTTCTTTTGAAGTTCGATCTCAAATTTCACCAAGCAAACCTTTGGGCTGTTACTTGAAAGTTAGAACAGCCAAAGTAAGTATGTCTACCCTGTGAAACGAATCAGTTGCCGCTTTCGAGATGTAAACCGGGGAGATGATGGATGAACAACAACGTGACGAAACTATTAAAATTAGACAAGCAACAAATACGTACACGCAAATAATCGAGAAAATGGAACGAACTCACCAAAAAAGTACAAACGACGAAACAAGTTTAAATTCGCGCGTGCAAATCAGGGTCACCAATTTGTAGGACTAGTAAATACCACTGAGAGCCAATGCGCGTACTTAAGCGCAGATATCAGAAAGTAAATGAAGTTTGACACAGCGGACTATATTCGATGGGCTGCGAAAAGATGTGGACGGATGAAGCGAGACCGTAGCAACGGTTAGCGTAGTAAGTTACAGAGTTGAGGAGTGTCGAATCGGATGTAAGGGAGATCAAAACAAGAAACCTTAATATACTATTAGTCGGCAAGGAAATTGTACATAAAAGATTGCGTGCAACTTTTGGGACACTACAGGACTTATCGCTTGCTGGTGAATATTAGCTGAGTCCAAGTCGGGCACCATGATGTTGCTTACAACGACAGCGGCGAATCCTAAGAAGGTGGATGAAGTTGTGCTTGTCAGTTACCCGGTCGTCCAGGTGTATGTGATGCATCTTATTGCGACATAGGTATGTACATGTTGTGTGTGGGTGGGGGACAAAATGCCTCCTCGATTGCCCATGATTGTCACGTCTTTGGACTAACCGCTTTTCATCGTACTTTTGGCGTCTGCATGTGGATAACGCGCTGTAGATTACGAGGTGTGTCGAGTTGGTGAAGTGCCCATGTTCAAAGAATGCAGGTCAGATGGGAAGTACAATTCGGAAAGACAAATGTTTAGTAGGCTGTAAACAAGGAAAGTACGTAGGCTACCATTGAGTCTAACAACAATTGGATGGTTGCTGATTTGGATGTGATTTGCCACTGACCGGTAAAGAGTTGGTTCCTATTATTGTGTTGGGTGAAACATTAACGAATTAACACAAGAAGGCCCGGAGCGGTCAGTTTGACCACTCATCGTCTTTGTTTGTGCATAGTTATTACATTTTCAAAAGCTTTTCAAAGATATTCGGTGATTTTTAATATTTTTAGTCGTGATTTATTACTGTGAAGTTTGACTTCGATAAGTGTTATAATTTTCGAGAAAATAATAGTTATGTTCGTGCTTCAGAGAAAGCCCGTAGACGTCACAATTATCACTTTCCTCTAATTCATTTATCTGCAATTCTGACACATCTTCACAATGACTAGTAGGAGAAGAGCATATTAGATTTTAAACAAACTTACATTTGTAGATTATAACGAATCTAGAGACCAGAGTGAATATGGTGCTTGTGATGATTTTACTATCCAAGAGTCGGCGGCTGATCATACCATCTATTCTGGTCAAAGTTCTGACAGTGACACTCCACCTGAAGACAGTGGCGACAGCGGAAACTATGAAAGTGCATCAGTAATCACTGCATCCTTTGGCGCAGTGCACGTATCAAAAGACGGTACACCGTGGACTCCAACAGAGATCCGAACAGCCACTGTTCCTTGGATGGCCGCACATATTGTTTCAAGGCAATACCATGACCAACTGCCTACGCTGAGAAAGGTGTTAAATATTGTGAGCTCTCGAATATTTTTGACGTTGTAACTGCGTCCCAGACGCTGAAACATATGCAAGTATATACTGAATCGAAGGCAACAGAGTTTTGGGGGTCCAATGTCAGTGCATCACAAGTGAAACATAATTGTTCTTAAGCTGTGTACTTTCATTGGTCAACATTATATCAGAAGCTTCATAGGCTTGTAGAACGTGTCGTTGAATGTGCTATGGTATAATAAATACTGATTTCTTAGTTACAAGGAAACAGTTAACAAAAGCAGATTCAAGAAAGTATTAAGGTTCCTTCCTTTCGACATACGAATTACTGAAAGTGAAAGACCGCAGACTGACCAGTTTGCTTTGATATCTGATATCTGGAATGCGTTCATTCGCTACTTTCAGCAATGTTATATGCAAGCGCAGAACCTCACTGTCGACGAACAATAGTTTCCCATAAAAACCCGCTCTCATTTTCCTTAGTACATGGTAAACAAAACTGCCAAGTTCGATGTCAAGTTTTGAATTCTGACAGAAGTGGACATGAAATATGTTGTGAGTCTTATGTCTCCCTTCTTCGGAAAAAGCTACGATGTCACAAGTGACAGCTTCACATCTGCAGCAGTGGGAGTAATACCCTCCAAGTAAAATGCGAGCATGTTGGGAACTATTCAAGCTAATAGATGCGAAATGCCAACGGGTTTTAAGCAAAGTAGTAGAGAGTTGTTCAGTTCACTTATTTTGAAGAATGAAAATAAGCACGCACTGTCAATCTACAACAACACGTCAACTAACATGTGCTCTGTGTAGAAAAAAGTCTGTGGTTCATGTAGACAAATTATCACCCGTTTCAAATGTCAATCCGAATAAGTAAGGACAAATATTTTCAAATCGTTGAGAAATTTTATGTTCAGTGCAATGATTTTCAGCTCCAAATATTTTACCCAGTGTGTTTGACATATCTACTCAATAAAATCAGAAATAAAAGTTAGCTACATGAATACGTACAGCAACGCAGTCATTTTGACCGGTCTGGGTCGTTATAGGTAGGTCAGTGGAGTTGTCTTTCAATTCCGCTTACCAATCCAGACCAATGATCCAGTCGATATGGTATATCTGCTACATCATCGCTGCAATTGGTCTGTACGTGAGCCTGCATGTTTAGTTGCTTACATTTCAGGTGTTGTCTGTTGTTCGAAATCCCTGGCGGGGCAGCGCTCGATGTGAGTGTTGACAAGGTGCCTACCTGTCGAAAAACCGCTACCTCGATTATACCGGCTCCAGAAAAAGTTGGTCATTGTTTGAGGAGACTGAGTGTACGGTCCTGGTGGACCTGTTAGCCTCAGAGAGTGGTTTCAGCTAGTGTGAAACGGGCTACTGCTCAGCCCCCACCTTGTGTAAGTCTGCTTTGTATGTTCCATCCTGTTCAAATGAATAATGTAAATGAAGGATTGTGGGCCGGCTGCTAATTAATCGTGGCTTCAATTTAGGTGCCCCCAGCCTTATTCATCCTGATGTACCCCAGATATGTGGTACTTATATGGAGTTATGTGTTGTGAAGCGCAAGCAGCCCATGGTCCATATGAAGGCGCGGGAGACCGGTTACTGTTCGTGGTGGAGTTGTACGCTATCGGGTGCGTCCCCAGGTTGTGGATAGGGGAATGGTTTCATTGTGAAGGTAACTGCTAATAAGTATCGTTTGCCTAGTAGGCGAGATGAATAAGCAGTCGCGGACAATCAGCGGCAGCGTCTCAGAGCGTGGGGTGTTCTGGGCAGGTCACTTGGTTCTCCATCAGGGAACACAAAAGTGCGTACGGTACTGTGTCAAAGCCAACGTGATCAGCTATAAGGTCACTGACCACTTTCTTCTGTAACCAGAGATGAGTATATAACGGAAAGCGGATGAATAACCTTTCTGACCTTCGGCTTCTCTGTGGACTGCTACTGAATACAAAAAAGGCAAAGGTGCCACCCGGATGTCAACGGTCGTCGTTAGTCGCCCTGCTGCCTTGAGGGTTGGGTCTTAAGACCAAAGGCTCGGGGTGGGGTCCCTTAGGTCAACCTTCTTCCTCGGCCTTGGCAACCGGGAAGATCTCTGCCCACACAACACATTAACATTCTAAACTTTCCAAATCTTTTCACTGACTTCGCCTTTTTTCCCATTTTATGTTGTTGTTAACTAAGTGTTGTGTCACTGACAATTGTACATTGGTCAGTCTTTGAATAATAATAATAATAATAATAATAATATTAATAATAATAACAATATATTCGGCACCGGATGCCGCAAAAAATGGCGGCACAGGGTTAGCAAAATTATTTTGTACTCCTAGGGCTTGTTTCATTTTATTTTTCTCCAACACCTCAATAAAAGGTGGATCAGCCTGACGCATTGCCGCTTTGATTGCCTATCCCAGCTGTATCTTTCTATCGGGGACCAGCACATATTTGTTTATAGGGATATGTTTTGGGCTACTCGAGCACAAGAGTTCTGGGGGCAATAGATACTGGGAAGAGTTTGCTTAACGAATTTTCACACATGTTTCATTTCTCGGGAATTCTTGCGGTTTGCGTTTCTGTCAATGTAAATTGCTCCGCGATTTGAATTGAGTTTAGTTATCCGGTTTGAATTGATCCTGAATAGTTGATCTACGTTCTTAACGGGTACCAGCGAGTTTCGGGTTAGATTATTGATCACAAAGTAGGCAACTTCGTAAGTTCCCTGCGCCGTGGAGATAATACGTTCAGTTGTTTTAGTATGGCAAAATCATTCTTGTAAGGTGCCCTCTTGGCTACCATGTGAACCAAATACTTCGACCCTCGAATTAACTCTATTTCTCTTCAAATCCGTGAGGGTGTAGTTCAACATGTTTGGCGCTATGTTGTAGGTTAGCTCAACGCCCAACTGGTTGATCTTACAAGCACTCCTTGAGTGGCATCCGTTTGTACCCCACCGAAGGGAAGTTGGCCGGACCAATTGTTCCTCCAAGAGGGACACCTACTAAACTTGGTTCAGTGCAAAAGTACCTATCATCTCTACCCGACTCAAACTTCATGCTCACTTAGGCCGCCGAATTTCATTGTACGTTTAGTGTTCTGTTAGAAATTCAGCTTCAAGTGAGTTTAAATTGTGATGAATGTAAAACGAGGATCATGTGGAACCCCGGCGAAACATTCACTGCCCACGTATCCTGCAGTAGCACTTCATCCTGGATCAGGTACATGAGGTCCGGTTAAGCTTAGGTCGTTAAGATTTACACACCCGTGTAGTAGCATGTTCCGAAGTTAATACAAACACAGGACATACCGCAGTACGCCATAAGTGGAAAAACAAAAAGTGAGAAGGGAAACAAAAAGATTGCTTTTTCAATCAGGCATTCGGCCACACAACTGATGCCTCATCACTCTTGTAGGACAAACAACTGATAAAGATAGGGCGAGATGGAGTCGCGATAGAGCGATCTGAGATACTAAAACTAAATAATGATAGCGTGAATGGTTTGCAGGTTGCGAAAGTTATGAGAAGTCGTTTGGAATTCTAGGTGAAGTCTGAACTATGCGTCATAATGCTTGCTAACAATAACCTCAACAAGGGAATCTTCGATTAGTCCAGAACATCAGGAACTAAACTTTATGAGCGCATAAGCCAAGTATAGCCTTTTGAAGCCGTCTGGGGAAAACGACAAGGGAGCCAAGGTGGGAGAATATAAGTATTTACAGAAGTCGGAATTAAAGCACGGGTACAAAATGAGTTTAACATAATAAACAAGAGGGAATAGTCAACTCAGAAGATATAAAGAGGAACGTAAATTGAACAATAATGCTGACAAAGTGTGAAAAGATTGCGCGATTGCAGGTTGAAGATACGAGCCTGTTAGCAGAATAATGAATTAACAATGAATTTATACGGGTGAAGAAGCGTTGCTTTACAAGTCCCGTTGGTCAATAAACTCGCCTCTACAAAGCCGGTTGCAATCCATAAGATAAACTGGGAATGCTTTCAGCAGTTCATTAGTTTCTCCGACTGGGATGTATTTTTCCTCTCTACCAGTGTGTACACCGCTATAGCCCTCCTTGCTCCACAATGTATTCATACCCCTCATGTCTCCAAACATTCCGTCGAGCACTTACTCAACAAGAAAACGAAATAGTTAGCTGCAAGGTACAGAAGGAGCGTTGACTTTTCACTTGGCCTGCAAATGCATGAATTTACCACCAGAGTCAAACACGCGCAATTAACACGACGAAAAATTAAAGAACATACAGCCCTACGGACATGCTGCAAAGCTAGGGAGCTTGTCAAAATACTGCATCGTAGAACCAGTGACCGCTCTTTTATGATTACCGAAATTGTTGATGGTGAGGGTCACTTACCCCATTACCCAGCTGAAATCTGTGAAGCAGTTAGCGACATTGTGCTACTACCATGAGTCGCGAACCTGACGCGGTGCCTGTGTGCACATAGCTCACAGAAACAAACCTCTTAGGCAGAGTCGAAATCTCGCTCAACGCTATCCATCAAGTTATCAAATTAATCAGGCCATCTTCCAAGCTGGGATCTGATGGCATTTCACCATCCACCATTAAACTAGGAGGACCTGATGTACCATGGTTACTGATGAGCATGTTCACTCTATCGCTGGAATCTGGCCACTTCCCAGACCAATGGAAATAGTCGTTTATTATGCCTCGGCATAAAGGAGGTCCCAAACAAATGATTGATAACTACCGACCAATCCACCACACTCCGGTAATCATTCGGCTACTTGAAAAGCTGGTCAGAATGTAGACGATGAACTTTGTTCATTCTGTTGGCCTGATCAACAACTCACAGCATAGTTTTCTCAATAAGCGATCGTGCACCACCTGTCAACTGCATTAATCACATTTCAGAATCAATCGATTCCAGCTATGCAGTAGTAATCTTGTTTCTTGACATAAACCAAGCGTTCGACCGAGTTCTGCACAAGCGACCGCTACGAAAGTTGGAGAACTTTGGGATCCTGTGCAATCAGCAATTATGGATTCCATGAGCTTGGAGAGTGTGGGAAGAAGGGATACTGGGCGGTAGTTGGAGGGGTCAGTTCTACTTCCACTTTTGTGAAGCGGGGTTATTATTCCAAACTGCGTAACCACTGCGACCCAACGAACACTCTAAACCCAACGCATCAATCATTTGCTCCTCGTTGGTAAGCACAAGATCCAGCACAGATGGCCTGTTACCAGTTCTGAACCGAAGGGGTAAAGTGGTGTGATTTTAAAGAGGAATATTGGTTACGAGATTTGGTAGATCGGTTTTGAATTATTCTCCGATCGTGGTTTGACACTACAACCTAAGCACGTCTAGCTGCCGCTCAAAGCCATCAACCTTCTTTTCGTTAAATACGTACGCTTGAAGCGAGTTCCAGCTCTCGAAACCTAGGCGCAACAAGCTAGTCTCCGTTCTAATCCCGTCAGAGAGCGATTTTTGCGGTTTCATTGGGGGACGGTGGTGACAGGGTAAAGACCACGCCTTGTCGATTTTCCAGGTCAAGAAAAGATAGCTGAGGATCAAGCCGTCTTCAATTCACCGGCACTGCCTTAAGTATATCCCCAGAGTGTGCTTCCGTTCGTGATACTTCCGCCCCGTGAAATTGCTGCCCAAGGAAAATGTCCGTTTCCCCAGGTTTACTGAGGCTGTCTCAGTAAAATGGATGAAGCAAACTTTGTGTGTTCAAAGTAACTGCCTATTGGCTTTAGTCTGCGAATACGGTGGCAACGAAACTTCAATAATTCACCCCGAATCTCAGACCTGTTTAGTTGCACCGGTTACTCTGTAATCATTACTGCGTTTGTGAACTCTAGTTATTCTCTAGGTCATATCAGACAAATAAAGTTGGACCATCCGGAATAGCATGAATAAGGGAAAAGCATATGAATACCATTAACATTGCAAAGCAGTTATGTAACTTATCTCCACTCTAGTTGGGCAGTAAGCGGCGGTATTGATCACAGCAGTAAAATGTGTAATACCAGTTAGCTGCTACTTCCTCACCAACTTTATAAATGCTCAATGTTCTACTTTAAATGTCGAGAAAGTATTGTTATCAGCGGGGTCACGCTTGGTTTACAACTCAGCTACATTTCAGACACCATTACAGACGGAAAATAACCACCACAACATGTGCGACACTAAGATGGAAAAAGGTTTGTTATAAAATTATCTTTATATTATCCGTAAGTTTACTGCATTAAGAAACGATTTCACTTGCCAACCATTCTTGAGAGATTTTTGGTGAAATGATTAATGCTCAAGCCCTACTAAATGCTATTTCAATACTTTCAGTGAGAACATCTATTCATTGTTGGTAAGGTAAGGTTTTAACATGCAATCTGAAACTGGACAACATTTAAACGATGTCACATGAAAGCAGATTACTGGGTTTATTCAGTGTAGGCTAAATGAGTATATATTTGGCTAGTTAGTTACGCATTCAGTAAGACAGCCTCTGTTGATGTTTGCTTCTGTGGTTGGTGACCCATTTAATAGCAAATGAAGTGTGGCGTAAGTATCATTTCATTTCGATTTGACGGCAAATGGGTAAGTTGAATTTGTTGACTACAAAACATATGTTGCAGAGTGGTAGATCCGTTAGTTTAGGCAGTAAGTTGATGAAGTGGACTCTTAATCACAAACAAGTATAATCCAGTGCACTGAATAATGCTGGAAACTCTAAAAGCATACTCAAGGTTGAAGAGGGCTGGAGAGAATGCAGGTATACTAAGTCAACCAGCAGCTGCATTTAATTGGAAATTCTGGGAGTACTAATACAAAACACAATTGTGGTTCAGGTACACTTAAGGCACAGAGAAGAGATACTAGCTTTTTTCACTGGATCACATTACATGTCTACTGTAAAAAGTTGGACTCTTGTTCCTAACAGAATTATCTCATACCAGATTGGTTTATTTTTACTTCGTTGTGTTGTATCGCTGGTGAATAAGCACCAACAATGGTACAAGATCTTGTTCTTGGTCAATCGTTAGCCTGGTTCAGAGTAATGCGATGCACCAAGTGTCAAGTTAGTGTGTCGTGTTTTAACACCAGAGGTGATTTGTTGACTCCAAAGGACTGAATTTCAAGACAGTCCTTAAAGGCGGCTTCTAAGTCAAGCAAACACATTTCATTTGATTTTAAATGCATCACAAAGGTCATACAGACAGCCATTGTGTCTAGTTACAGGTAAATCGGATTTTCCGGAACCTTCATCTAAGTCTTGGTTTAACCGGAAATAAACGTTCATCAACACAGGGATATGATTTTCGTAGCTCTACTAGGTCAGCCAGCATAACCATGCGTGCATTTCGACCTTCGTGACATTCTTTCAGAGTCAGCTTGCGTTACTTAAGAAGTGAAGTAAAGTTATTCAGTTTGGTAACTAAAGCTTGTAAGTTGGATAAATTATATATATATATATATATATATATATATATATATATATATATATATATATATATATATATATATATATATATATCTATGGTTGGCGGCATCCGGTTTCGGATTTGCCTGTCACTGTGGCAAGCCACAGGACGCCTGCGCCTACAGAGGGACCATGGATGGCTTGCGCTGCACCACCCACAGCTCCAACCACATACCCCATATCCAGTGTAAACCCGAAGGAATAAGACCGGGAGGCATGCGGATGGGAACCACGTTTCATCAACGGAGCCGGCCCACACTCCTTCACAGGCAAACACAAGCACGCTGTAGTTGGGGAATCAAGCGCACACAAGGCGGTGGCTGGACCGTAGTCCGCTCCACACTGACTGCATGGAACCGCACTTTGAGCCTAGCACGGCCACAAGAACCGTGCACCCCGTCCCCTCCAGCAACGACCAACTGTCTCCTGGAGCCAGTATGAACGATGTAGTGGGTAATAGACAGGTAGGCACCTTGTCAACATACACATCAAGCGCAACCACACCGGAGATATCAAACAACAGCCATTCACTTTAAACGACAAGCTGAAATAAAATAAATCCAACAATGCATACAGATGCGGTGGCATAACTCTTCGCTAAATTACCATATGAAGTAAGTTGGTTAACAACAAATCCGTGATAAGTAAGAAATGTCCACAAGTTACTTAAAAATGCTACAAACGCAACAAAATTACCGAAGATAAGCGCAATTAGTGTAAGCAACGTGGCCAGTTAATAGAACATTTTTCAGGGAGGCAGAACAAACCAAATAAAGCGGAATGAAATTTATCCAGCTTAAAAAGACCTAGTTTAAGTGTAAGTTGGTTTAGCCCAACTGCGGTGAAGAAGCATCAAGAATGCAACATCAGCCTCAGCATGGGGCATATATATATATATATATATATATATATATATATATATATATATATATATAAACTCTAGTTTTCTGGCTATTTTACCACTTCAGCTTTGGAAATAAGACAGCTGATAACAAAGTACATATTTTCCCCAACTTTCCGAAGCTTTGGTTTGCGGGTTAAATTATTGTGACAGGCCTCGGAACCAGCATTATTCCCAAATCTTACTTCTTTCAGTTAAACTGAACACGCGGTGCGTGAAAGGAGCCGTGGACGAGGATCACACATGAAACTTATGTCGACACGAGCACTCAACGGCTGCTAGCAGTCACGGTGAGATGCAAATTTGGGCATGATACCAAACACCTATGGGCGCAGACAGCCCCGTTTGGTTTTCTTGTTCTAGTCGGTACTAGGGTAGTTAAACTCCTAGATTTTGATGATAGCTTGGATCAACCGAACAACCAGTTATAAAAAACCTAAGGTGTATCGAAACCTAACGGTAGGAAAAATTATGCTGTAAGCGTCATTCGAATGATAACCTCGGAAGACATCCTCTGGACCTCGTTATTTTCACCTAGTCGGACGTTATTACCTCCCACGGTGTAACCCTGATACGGACCTTAACGTGGTGAGACGGTTTGCGTACCTCTTCCACCAACTGAGCGAAAGTGGACAGGAACTCCGTGCTCCTTGTGAATTACTCCTGCCAGGTTGGTAAATGGTTAGAGGTCAGACAAACTGAGTCTCCTGGTCTTCCAGCTTAAGAATTAAAGATGGGATGGGGTCCGAAAAGATGCCACATGCGCTGCCATGCGGACAGGATTTTGAACTAAAGGATTTGGTTAAGCGGCCCGATCGTTTTTGCCGTCTAGGTCAGGGTGCCCTGAAATTCAGTATCTCAGTCCCTGTAAAACCAGGAATATTTCCTCAAACTTCAACAGCATCCTGCATTGGCCCTCGCGCAGGTTATCAAGGTTCGCCTTATCTGCCGCTGACAGCAAAACAAATGAACGAAAACCTGCGACTACTGGTGCCTCCCTTCTTTCATCTACAATCGTTTCACTTACCCTTCTTACAATCCCTATTATTAGCCTTCTTTCTATTATTCCCGGCTTAATTGACAGCAACCGCAATACCGCTAGAATCAAACTAGCTGCAGCTGCTTTCCTACACCGATCATTGAACGCCTGTTGGTAACAACTCTTGTTAAACCCCACAGTCCCGTTTCAATGGAAGCGTTCAACGTTCGCACCCTAAGTGAAAGAGGTCAACAAGCTGCACTCGCACGCACGTTGGGTGCTATGGGTATTGACGTGTCGCGTGTCCGAACCTAGGATCAATGACCTGCACGATGTTGTCGAACTAACTGCATCTGGCTTGTCCTCTCGCTTTTGGTTGCACCTATCAGGAGACGCTGATGCGACAACCACTGGTCAAGCTGGGTTAGGCACTGTTATCAGCTCCAAGGCTGAGTCATCGCAGGTTGATTGGCTTCCCATAAGTAGTCGTTTGTGTGAGCCTGTTTGACGACGTAAAGGTCAAGTTCACTGACAGACGGACACAAAACAGAAGCTCCGACATTTGTGCGTTTTTTAGGTACAAGCTTAACAGACTGTGGATTATCATGCCTTTAGTGTGCTTTTTCTGTCACCGGAAAAACGTGGAACGATATCTATCGGATTTTGTTCAAACTGTGCTAATCTTTTTCAGTCACCATGCGATTTGTTTATAGTGGATCTTCCCCTGCCCATTTCATAACACACCACCCACGTTCCACTCATCCGACTCGGAATAACCGGCTCTATACAGTGGATTACCAAGCGTAGGAAATCTTCCATCGCTTTATCACCTAAAAAGCCTCACCAGATTTGGAGGAGGAAATTAGTCAGCTAGCCGACCGCATCGGTTGACTACTCTTCTCGTTGGACGGCTATCGTTATACCCCGCAGTCGCCTCAACTGTGTCGTGCTGCCGCGAATAGCGCTCCGGCCAGTAAACAGGATTGCAACGCACACCAGCAATCACCTAACCGTGCGGCATTTGGACAGAGGTGTGAACTGAAACTGCCATACAGTGGGTCCCCTTCAGGTCCGAGCAGATCGGCTTTGTCGCGATCCTACTCATCCCACAGGGAAATGAATGAACAAGAAGCGAAGTGGCCGTGACCTTCCGATTTATTAACACAACGTGACGCACTCAGCCGACCCCATCTACTAACACTGGATTCGCAACAAATTTTTACCCAACCAACAGGGTATTACTAAAACCGGAAGTATTGTCGCAATTCACATCGCAAGTTATCGTCCCTACCTCATTCGAACCAGCTCAACGACGAATATCTATTGCACTCCGCCACTTGGATCTACTCAGTTTGGCTCACGCTTTACGACAAGTGTCGCTGGAGTCGCGCTCGCACTCGCAAATCTGTTATTTATTTCAACCCGAACCCGGAAAGCAAACGACATCCAAAGCCCACTTAAAGTCACCGAGCGTCTATCCATACATACAAACAGAATATGCGACCCATACAGCAGTAACCCCTGTGTTTGACTTTCACCTACCGCAGACGCAGTAGTCGATCAACTACCAACAAAACGGTAATAGACACTGGAAAATGGCAGCTAGTTTATAAACGTGGGTCCAAGCGTGGATTCAATGAAGCATATATATGGAGGTGCCAATTGTAAGCGTTTTGTGAAAGCGGGGACAGCCTGTGCGTTTCATTTCATACACCACGATCTCAAGTGTGGTAATCTTTCTCAGCAGCAGGCAAGAGAGCGCAGCAACTTGCCAGATGTCTTTTGGCTTTGTCTTACCAATTTGGCTGTACCATTCGTCAAGTGTGGGTTACTACTAGTCTATACATACGACCGGTTACCAGAGAAAGCAGAACAGCAGACGGAGCTAGCTATGACTCTCTGGAAAAACGATGCACCAGGAAAATGTGGCAGATTCGAGCCCAAAGAGGCAAGCCCGACTCCCTTTCCCAGAATTAACCGCGTCAGTCTTTCCATTTTCTTCTTCTCATTCTGCCTTGGCAGATCGTAAGTTGAATGCAGGCTGGGGCTCTGGAAGCCAAGCACTTAATATGACAATAAAATTCGGCCGTCACTGGAAACACTCGACAGATGGGCGCACATCAGCTTCTATCCGTATCAGGAATGGAGTAGTCCAACAGCAATCTCATGCAGCCGCAAATGATGGCCGAACTAAGAGTAAGGTTAACCAATTATGTCAATTACATCGACATGCGTAACTGTAACCCGAAACCGGACAAACAGTGGGGTCCTACGTAATCCGCCGGTTTGCACCTCAGCTCAAGAGCTGATGTCTGAGAGCAAATCTGTGGCCAATTCTACAACGGCACACCGTAACTAATCCTAGACCGCCGAAAGCGTGAGTTCGTACGCCACCGTTTCAGCTGCTCACGCACAAGGATTAACACTTCAGTCTATACCAGACGCTAAAAGGCAAGGCACCAAAAGTACCACACGTGTACAACACGTCATCAACAACGCAGACTACAGCCTTTCTCAAATCCGCCAGCTTTGGACAAGCCCACGAGTCACGGACAATTATATGTTCCGACGTCCCTGAATATTGTGCAAACTCTGTAACTGGCAAGCTTCTGGACGACAGAAAACAGTGGGGCTTCTTATGTCGCTTAATAAGCGTCTACACTAAACCGACTGGCATGGTGTGCATCGTACTGCACCCAAACTCACCCCACTACGGAAAAGCACGACTCTTATGTGTGCCGCTACAATAAACGGACAAACTTGAGGCGGTTCTCCTGCCAGCCACTGGTTTTCGGACTACCTCATGCGGTGTTCGTAGATTTCCGGACGTCCCTTGAAGCAAACGCAAGCGAAGAAAACAGAACCCGGATGAGCACCACTGGCTAAAGATGCAAACATTCATAGGGTCCTGGAGCTTCAGACCTCGGATAAACATGAAGCCCGATCCCATGATTGGGAGAAGTGGCGTTATAAACGCAAATTGCTCTCACACAACAATGTGATAGCCAAATTGATCTCAAGGTTGCCGTCGTCAAGCAATTACCAAGGAGGTGACCTAACTTGTTGAAAGTTGTGCTCCAGCCCAAGCGCGTGGGGAAAGAAACTCTCGAGATGCGGTATAGGTGTCGTAAGACGCTGCCATCGGAGATTCACTTGTAGGCGTTTAACACCAGACATTGGTCGAACGAAGCAGAATGAAAACTAGGTTTAACAGCTACCCCAACAAACCTTACTTTGAGTCGTATAGGTAAGCACTCATAAGAACAACGACTTGCTCAATGATCACTTTAACCGGAACTTCATCACGTGAGCTCACTATCAGCCAGCATGATGAGACTCAAAGTCCAATAGCATTAGTGCAGCGAGAAAACGATTTGTTGATGACGTCACAAAGGTCGGCTTACAATGTCACAAGACACCTACGTCTCCAAGCACGCTTCTGACATGCAAAGCACTATACTGCTTTACACTCATGCACAATGCCTCGTCAGCAAGTTTTCTGGGCTTCATTGTTGTCAAGCTTCGACGCCCTAGGACTTGATCATGCTTAGCGAGATGGCCTTATAAGACATGTCCGTCCTAAGGAACGCTCGACCAACTAGGGGATGCGGCACACTTTGGTACCGTCGCAGCGGTCTGCATTTCGAATTCGTTACTAACCCAGCGACTCAAGTTTTTGACTCACTTTGATGACGCTTGCAACTCAGTCGTGGTTAGACATGTTTGATGACCATCGTATACCGTCCCCCGATGCCAACTGTATAAATGGACGTCCGTTTAGCTACTGCTCTGAAAACCGTACTAGCACAACCATACAGTCAGGTTCTCCTTGTCGGATGCTGCAACTTACCTGCTCTCTAGGCTCCAGCCACACTCAGTGAGCAATTCAAAGCCGAATTGAAAAAGCTAGTCGCTGGCTTACCTCTTGATGATCACATTATCTCCCGTAGGCGATACAGAGCAGGGAACAAACCGGCCATCCTTGTCCTTGCGTTCACTAGTACGGAACTTATGATCGATTCAGGGAGAGTGAGCAGCCCGTTGGCACGCAACGATTATGCGAAACTGCTTTTGCAATACATCTGTTATGCCGAACACTCCAGCGGGACCAGCGGATATTTGTGTCATATCTCGCTATGATGTGTTATCCGTCTTCAGCAAGGACAATGATTGGTCATTCGTAGCTGATCAAGCCCCTGACGTCGCTTGGGAGAAATTCATCCGCCTGTTCAGCACGCTGGTAACAAATGCATAAATAGTTAAGAAATGTAGCTCAAAAAGTTAAATTCCTTTCTGAGGAGTCGGACGCGGAAAGGTGGGTCATTGAGCGACCCAGATTTGGAGAGTATACAAAGCCATTCCGAAAGCCGTGAACTGGAAGAACTATAAAACCGAGCAAAATCCTTGTGTCAACCTGATCCGCGAAGATAAATTGTAACACCAGCAGGAGTTAGCGAAGTGATTCTGCTCCAACATCAATCTACATTACAGGCTTGTCAACAAACTCCGTAAGGTATCAGCTCTCTGAACACCGCACGCGAGCAAACGCAAACTGCGCACGAAGAAGTCAACAACTCAGATGTAATTTCCGGAACGCACTGATATCCCCTGTAATTCTTGCACCGATCACGCCGCCACCAGAACTTAGCCACCATTCATTCACTGCCAGGAATGTACTGAAGCAACTGATGTCACTGCGTGTGCACGTTTCTGTTGCGGACAATTAACACCTAAGGCTATTAAAAGTGACGGCCAGCATCCTGCTTGAAGCGACCCGTATCTTCCAACATTGACTATACAACATCCATATCCCGGCTACGTAGAAGATTAAATAAGTCAAACCCATTTACACGGAGGGCAACCGCGTTGAATCAGCAGACTATCGTCAAATAAATCTTATCTCAGTTCTTTCTAAGTTCATAGAACGCACTATTTCAGAGGTCCTCATGGAATACTTGGAATGATGCAATATCATCGTACCGGAGCAACACGGTTTTCGCCGCAACCCAATTCGTACCACGAACCTCTTATTTGTCCGTGCCATCTAGCCAGCATCGATCGCGTGAACCAGCCGAAACACGGTTGTCGCGTCTACCTCATATTGCAATTGTAATACGTGTTTTAACCTGTCCTATGATGACTAGTTAGATGTGTTATGCATAGTCTGGTGATTAATCACCAAAAAGGAGCCCGATTGCCTTACTGAGTTTTCAAGAGATGGACGCAATCGATCGACGCCGAGGAACGTGTTGACGCTGTGTACCACCATTTATCGAAAGCTTTTAATCGCATTGTTCACAACAGCCCCTTCAGGCTTCAGAACTGTGGAATCGGCCGCCCTATCTTGGGTTGAATATGTGCATTCCTACTTCATCGACGTTTATATGTGAGATGGAAGGTACTGATGGAAGCGTTCCAGATAGCGGACATTATTCCGATAAATCGTCCAGGTTTCACTGCAATAGAGAAGAACAGACAGCAGCATAGACTTATCTACCAGCAATTTCGTCCCAACAGAGAGCTAGTGGTTGTTCCACACATGGTATTCTAGCTTGCCAAAAGCAGTAGCCGCCTTTGATACGCGGTAAGGCAGCTCACACGTCATCCTCTGGTCAGTTGTTATTACGCTACCAGTGTAGCAAAATCTCGAAGTGGTTTCCAACACTCCGTCGACAACCTGAATTTGGGGCAGGCCTACGGACTCCATCCCGGATGAAGATTGGAAAAGGCACACAGTCTTGCTTGTGTTTATGGTGAGCCCGAATTTGGCCGCTGTGGAAGCTACAGCACTAGTCATGTGCTGCAACTCATCCGCGTTGTGAGCAAACAGCAACATACGGATAGTTGTCCCACAGACCAAAGTTCTCGCACCGAAACGACGGATGTTCAGCAACCCACAATCAGTACGGTGCTCCACACGAACACCGTAAGCACAAGCGGCATCAAAAGTACAAGATTTCATTGCTTGATAATAAATATTAAACAGGGCAGAAGTTAGGGCACAGCCTTGCTTCACACCAGAGACAACTGCAAAGTCATCCGAGGTCTGTGCACTCAGCTGCACCCTCGCCCGCATACCACTGTGCAGACATTCAACTAAACTTACAAACTTACTCGGACAACCAAACTTACCTAACACCAGCCACAATGCTTCGCGCTTCACCATATCAAATGCTTTGGTGAAATCACCAAAAAGTGAATACAACGGCTGGTGTCGTTCTCTGCACTTCTCCTGCAACTGACGAGCCGCAAACATCATAACGATGGTGCTGCGACCCGAAAGGAATCCACATTGCTCTTCCGCCACGTTAGGTTCCACAACCTGACTGACGAGGCAGCTGAGCAGGATTCGGGTAATCAACTTGCTCATGTCATTCTGCAAGTTGGTATTACGATGCTGCATGGCGCATTTCTTACTTCTTTGCCAAGGGCATCCTTCAGCTCAGGATGCACTTCCTCCTCAATTCGCACGCGTTGCACCAAGTGGTGCAGCGCAGTCACCAACGCGGCTCCGCCGTGTCTCAATACTTCAGGCGGTATTCCCTCGGCACCGGCATGTTTGCCGGTTTCAATGAACAATGGACAATGAATTTATACAGGTTAAGGAGCGTAGCTTTACAATTCCCGTTGGTGGGGATGTAAAAATAAAAATAAAAATGCTAATACTGAGAGCAAAACAGTTAGTACTTTAAATATGAACGTAAGAACCTATCGTTCGCTCCGCCGTAGTCGGGCAATCCGCTTAGATTTACAGCACCCACAGTTAACGTCAAGTAATTCCATGCTAAACTCCAGGTGTAGGATGGAGACGTAGCGCTAATTAGCCAAGTGTAAGTGGATAAGTAGTGTGTCATCCAACCATCTTTTAAATACTGTTAGTGTCGGTGCAGAGACGACCGATTCTGGGAGAGCATTCTACAGTTGACAGACACAATGGAAAAGAAATTTCTGCGGCACTCCAGACGGCTACACTGTACAGCAAGTTTCAATGAGTGACCCCTCGGGGTTGTATTGGTGCTGAGTCGCAGTAAAGAGCGGCACAAATTAGCAAGTGCTCTCTGCGTCTCATCCAGAGTACGTGTGTCCGCCAAACTCACGTTCATTTCGTGCTGCTTCAGACCATTCAATGTAGGCCAGTCGATCTCTGAACGGTTGTTCAAGAGACAGTCAAAATGTTTCCGTCAGATCTGCATTACCTCTGCAGTCTGTGTGAAGGCAGCGCATGAACTACCATCGATTAGCGTCCTCAGCGGCTCCAACCTCGGTCCATACATCGTCTTCCAGGAGTCGGAAGAATTTCTTGTGTAGGCGGTTTTCGGCTTAGCATTGCCTCCGCTCCGCCTTCTCCGTCTGCCATGCAATTTTGATGCGACAGAGCCCTCGGCTCAGTCACCGTCGAAATTTTCAAAACTGCCACACGTGCAGCATATACTGCATTCTTCTCAGCTACCAACGCGCCAATCGTCGCATTGTTGTCATCAAACCAATCGGACCGCTTACAGTTTGTGCGCCCGATGGTCTCCTCGACAGCAGCTGTCAGCTGGTCGCTAATGTGGTGCCACAAGTCGCCCAAAGTGGCTGTGCAGTCAGAATCACACAGGTGTGCAGTCAGCGCCTTCTCAAGCTCAATACGTTTCACCATAGTACCGAGGGAGTGAATGTTACATTTAAGCCGACTCACGGCGGCAGTGCAATACATAGATTTACCAAAATATATGTACAGTTAGGTCCGCACCAATTTGTGATCAATGCCACACTCAGCTCCACGCAGTACGCGGGCGATGCGCACTTCACGCATATCACTCTGACGTACGATGACATAGTGGAGCAGGTGCGCGGGACCACTCCGTGTGTGCGTCCAAGTTGCTATGTAATTCGCATTCAATGCAAACCGAGTGTTCCTGATCGACAGGCCGTGAGTTGCATTCAATGAGAGCAGCCTGTCACCGTTCGCATTCGCTGAACCAATGCCATGCGGAGTGATTAGCTCTGTCCATACCGATACATCACATCCGACGTGCGAGTTGAAATTACTAGCAGAAATGTCGGTCTCTCCTCAGCACAGACTGTATCACGGAGGATATCTAGGTGTGGAATTGATCATGCGTGTCATCTGGATAACACCTGGTCGGACCGTAGGTGCTTATAAAGATGGCAAACTTTCCTCTTCCGAGTCGTAGGCGAGCAGTCATCAGTCGTGCGCTGATGCAAGTTTGTTCACACACCAGCTGGCCGTGGCGGCGATCGGATATTGCAAATCCGACCCCATGTTCACGTGGTACTGAAGCAGCGTTGTCCCCCCCCCACCAGTAGAATGTGTAGCCAGCACCAGCTTTATCAACTTACCTAGCTCGGTTATCCAGGTCTCGCTGAGTTTGCAACTCGCCAGTTCCATTGCGACCAGTGCAGTGCGTAGCTCGGGGACGCTCACTCGAGTTCCGGTCCATTAGTGTGCGTACATTTCAACACCCGATGTTGAGTGCTTTGTGCGCAGGCATACGGTTGCGTTAGTGGGCAATCGCACGCGACGTGGCGGATGTGCTTCGGAGGTTTGCTTAGGGGACTTTACCCGGAACCTTTGGTGCAATAGCCTGACCCACAAGGCAGTGGGATTTTTGGAGTTTTGCTTGAGGGACTGCACCCGGCGCCTTTGGATGGACAGCCTCGTTCGCAAGACAGTGGGAAGGAGATCTAGCTCGGGAAGGTTATCGCAGAGACAGATTGCGATCTGCTTGACTGTCGTCACAATCAGCCTTTGAGGTACTAGAACGCTTCATACATGTTTTGCGACCGTAGTAGAATACACCTGCGAACACGGCCAGACGCAGGTGCGTTTTGGCGGGTTTGCAGCAAGTTGACTAAGGACAGTCTGGTTTGAGACGCGCAATGGTAAGCCATTGAACACCCGGAGATGCCCTTTCACCGTCAGCGGCAATGCGTGGATTTTGTGCTCTACCCCAATCAAGCTATGAGCTTATAACCCGTAGACCTGTTGTCTCGCATGGCTAGGTTTTACGGGAAGAGGGCCATCGACCACTTCCTGACCTCCGAAGAGGATGGACGAGGATACTGGCATGCCGCCCATACCTCACAGGTGAACGACTAAGGGCTTAGGCCAAAGCCTTCAATTAAATGTACACCCGGTAGGCAGCGGGTCTAGCACATGGTCAGTTCACTGCCTCATGTGGATTCATGTCCAGAATCTTAGCAGGGAGAAGGGCGTAACCCAACTCCCACCCAGCGGTTGCCACAAGAAGGCCTCAAGGACATGAACCCATGGCGCAGCAGTAGCAGCAGTGGGTAGACCATGTGTCAGGAACTAGCCACCACCAGCCACAGCGCATCATAGGCTCTCCTGCCTATGCGGGCATGATTTGGCGGCGTCCGTGTCCGGATTTGCCCGTCACTGTGACGTCCATGGGGACAGTCACAGGACGCCTGCGCCTACAGAGGGACCATGGATGGCTTGCGCTGCACCACCCACAGCTCCAACCACACACCCCATATCCAGTGTAAACCCGAAGGAATAAGACCGGGAGGCATGCGGATGGGAACCACGTTTCATCAACGGAGCCGGCCCACACTCCTTCACAGGCAAACACAAGCACACTGTATTTGGGAATAAAGCGCACACAAGGCGGTGGCTGGACCGTAGTCCGCTCCACACTGACTGCATGGAACCACTCTTTGATGCTAACACGGCCACAAGGAACATGCACCCTGTCCCCTGCAGCAACGACCAACTGTCTCTTGGAGCCAGTATGGACGAGGTAGTGGGTAATAGACAGGTAGGCACCTTGTCAACGTGCACATCAAGCGCAGCCACACCGGGGATATAAAACAACAGCCAATCACTTGAGAGAGAAAGAGAGAAAAAGAGAAAAACTCGATTACTGCATAAGGAAACGGTGATATAAACCTTAATTAAATAGCATATGTAATAATTGTTTACAGACAAATCCTAGCTACGTGCAAGAGTTCAGGAAGTATAGTTCACGGAATGCCACGAACACAAAAATGTTATGGAAATCGAATACAATTGGCTTAGGCGCTGTGTGCAAGTTAATGGAATAGAGTACAGGGAGATATTTATATGAGAAAGAAAAGTATTAAAGTAAAACCTGTAAACCCACCACCTGAAATAAAGAGACATAGCATGCAAGCATGCGGTTAGTAAATCGAATTCAGCGCGCCTACAAACGCTGCGCCGGTGCTGCCTACGTTCACTGCGGGACCCGTCGTCGCATCGGCAGTGGTCCCGAGTGACCTCTCTCATGGCTCACTAGGCCTGCCTGACTAAGGCAATCGCGACCGCATGTTCTACAGCACCATGCGCTCGATGTCGATGGAGTACAATTCACTGGTGCTTGCCACTTCTTCTCTGCATGCATGAGGGCTTTCTCCCGCACTTCAGCAACTGCCTTCGTGATTAGATCGCGCCATGCACGCCGATCAACCGCCTTCGATTCCATGATCTGCAATCAAGATTAGAAGGTGGGAGGCTCACTTTATTCATGTCCTGGTAACGTAATTTTGGTTTCCCAGCATGCCGCTTCGCAATACTCAGCTGACCGTATAAAATTTGTTTCGGTATCCGCGTCAAATCCATACGGCTCACATGACCGAGCCATCTCAGATGTCGCAGTAAAAGTATGCCGTCCACTGCATACATCCCACTTCGGCGTAAAACTTCCATGTCTGCAACTCTGTCTCCCCAACCGATCCGCAAAATTCGTCGCAGACACTGCTGATGGAACCGCTCGAGATATCGCACATCCCGACGGTGCATCGTCCACGTTTCACTGCCGTATAGAAGAACGGACAGTACCATGGATTTGTACACCGTCACCGGAGGTGCAATCTTCAATATTGCCGCGAATCAGCATTGGTGCTGAAGTATTGGAAACCACCTCCCGTTTCAGCTACCTTGGGAGTGTGATATCGACTGGTCAGCAGCTACACCTTGAGTTGCGTATTCGCGTGTCGAAGGCGGCAGCGGCATTCGGGAAGCTTGAGTACCGAGCGTGGAACAACCATCAGCTTACCATTGGCACATACAGGCATACATGGATGCATACATACACTTTCCCTTACATACCACAGAAACAAACTGCATTGCTCAATCACGTAGGCTGGCAGCGCATGCCGAAACGCTTCCATTTGCTCTTGTTGAAATGGATTAATCTATGAGCCAATCACTTATATGCCTTCTCGGGCTCATCTTGCAGTTTTAAGTTATTATGCTTTGTTTTCGTATTTCGCTATGTCTTGAGATTAACAGCAAATTGAAGGGCATTCAACTATTAGCGAACTTGCATTTATTTGTCAGTAAGGTACGTGGACCATGTATTGATACCGGTAAAGTTGAAAGGTTACTTCGACTGAGTTGGACCTGGTGCCGACAAGTCTCACTTCCAGTTGTCGTGGAATGAGGACGTTACTTATTTAAATAAGGATAGGGTTACAGATCGCATAGATCTGAAGTTTTTAAGGGGTGGCGATAATTCAGACCGCCAAGTGTCTTTTGGAAATTCAGATAAACTGCTTAAGCTCCCACGTCCACATTGACGGTTTCAAATAAAACCTGAGCGAGTAAGTGGCAGGTCCGTGTTACATGGTCATTTCGGGTGGAATCTGTGTAATCCTGGTGTAGTGATACTGCATCTCTCCAGGTAAACTATATTTGCTTCGGTTCTAATGGCGTTCGTGACTTTGGAAAGCAACATTGTAGATGGCTAATATGAATCATTCACCAATTATTAATTCCATGGATGATGTCGAACTTCAATTTGTTGCAACATGTCCCTTCCAAACATTGTTTACGGCTCTGCGGAAGCGGTTTGGCCACACTCTTGCAATCAGTCTCCATAACGTCTTAGCACATATCGTCAACGTCAGGGAACCTATGTTCGAGCAGTAACGTAGTTCCCTTCAGAACATCTCTGGCTGTAAAAGAGATCTTATAAGGTAATACTTTCGGTATAGCCGGCATAAACAATAGAGGCGACGTGCTTATGCACTGGAAGTTGAGGGCGAACTTTTGGCATACGGCTTTGGTCGGTTTTCGTTGGGTTTATATTCGTTAACCTGACGTGAGTAGGGCAGGAATCCCGCGGTTTACGGGATTTGCTTACATCTCGGTGAAGGAGTTTCAAGTTTAAACTGTACCTCACGTTTACATCCCAGTACTAGTTTAGTTTATTTGTAAGTACCACTTTTATGCAATAATGCCTTTGGGTGGTGTATGCTTCCCAAGTCTCATCGCCCGGCTAGTCCGTTTACATCGGCCACAGTGGAGCTTGTTAATCCCAAAACTGCAGTAGCCCATATCATAGTTAACACTTTACGTCTATGGAGCGTGAGGGCGTATTTCTCGATGCACATGCTTACTAGCTCCTTGAATTGATTGTCGGAAGCCATTGAGGCGAACTAAGGGATAACTTAGCTAGGATTGACCAACGAGCGTTGACACACTGCTCCAAGCTTGAAAAGAGATGGTTAAAGAATTTGCACGCATTTATTTAACATCTCTTAGCTAAATGTCCGGCTAAACAACAGGAAATAAATGTACAACCGAGCTATAACTCATGATATCAGCAAGCCTTCTGCGAAGACAATGGTGACTAACCAACCGAACATTGATTGCGCTCCGGTCTTCATTGAACTTCAACAATGTGAACAGGACACCAATTACTTACGTCGGTCTCAGCTTACTTTTCACTCATGTAGTGTTACTCTACCTTACTGCAACAATAAAAGATCAGGTTATTGTGTCACAGATGAGACCCGTCTGTTGGTGGTTCACGCGTTCAATCCGGCTGCTTTTTCTGAAGGTGATTACAATAACTGTTAAAATCCAGTCAAGCAGAACAGATTTCGTCTCTCAAACCACTTGGAAAATGGAACTAAGTCCCCTAGTGGGAAAGAGGTCTTCGTCATCTAAAAGGTTTGAAGAGACGAGGATTTCTTGTAGCGTCAATGAGCGAAGCCCCTACGTAACCTTAGTCTCACGTGGTCTACCCATTAAGGCGGAATTTAGGTACCTGGGGCGAACTCCGAGGAATCCGTTGGAGAGATGAACAACCGTTTGCACTGCATTGTCCAGTGTGCCCACAGACGTTACAGACTGTGTCGATACATTACTGGTTTTCCATATGATAAATCTCAGAATAAAAGAGTTGAGAAATATCATAGGGGACAGCTTATCCCAGCTCGGTAAAAGAGCGTGCGTCCACTAGACTGCTATTCTTTTTGTGGATCTACTTCAGCGTTATTATCCCAAGGTACTGACTTGCACCCGGCACTAGCAAAGTTATTCGATGGATTCCTAGTATCTGACGATATCACTTGGGGATGCAGTACATGATTGTATATCTGGAGAAGCAACACTCCACTATATCGTACTTGTACAAAGACCTGCGAACAAGTGCTCAACGCGCCTCATAATTGGAGAATTACCATCTTTTCTGGTCCAAACCAGACGCATCCTGAATTATGCATAGCAAGTCTGAAGCAGAAGACTTGGTTACATCAAGCCGTTTTCGGCGACTTTCTGAGTACAACTAAAAGGCCCAGCTACCAAAATACACAGTTGTGTGAACCCAGGTGGGTCGTGCAATCCTGATCGATTTACAACCCTCTGGTAGCCAGTCACATCTCTGGTTACTGTGGGTCTATACTTAGTAACACGCTAGGTAAAACGCGGAAAGCTTGACTGAATCACAGGGAATGCTGATCCTCAGCAATCCAAAAATTCCCATTTATTGGAATGAATCAAGCGTGGCAGAATCTGAGTAAAGAATTCTTTTCGGTAATTCTCATCAGACCGAAACATTACATGATGACGAGAAAGTGCTAAATATGTCGGATTGGCCTGCGTATTGAACAAAATGTTTAATTTCAACATGAACAAATCAATAAATCACGGGGTTATTTAAGGTGGCATGTATGTACAGGGGAAATCTCAGCCGAAGTTGTAGGCCACGGTAGAAGTAAAGGACATACAAACTGTTTTTGTACTCACAATTCTGGCTTGAGGTGGCGGATGTAGATAGCTTCCACAATAAACAGGAGATGCTTCCGGAATCCGCGCGCGAAACGTTCAGGAATAATATAGATGACTCAAAAAAATCCCTTTCCGTCCCTGCGTGACTGCACTCTAGAAGGTGAGACAAGGTGGAACTGTTACTGGACCTTGCTTCGCCTTTGTAAAACCACTTTGAGATGTGTTCGCGAATCCTATGAGATAGGCGCCTCGTGGTACGACCCACGTATCGTGCACCACAGGAGCACGTGTAGATAAACAAGCATTGATCGAGTCACCGAAGGCAGCCTGTTTTTCAAAGGTTCTGCGAATAAAGGCTTGTTGTAAAATACTATGCGTAGGCGAGCCACGAAATACGTCTTTTCAACAGCGTCTTTCAGGCGTTTAGACAGGACATCAGCCGCACTGTCGCCTTTGAGAGGAATATTCACAATTAGTTCTTTCTTGGGTACGTTCATCCTCAGCGGTTTGATCTTGCGTTCTTTCAAATGTTTGAAATGTTGTAATTAAGCATTCTGTTCAATACACAGCCCAATCCGTCATATTTAGCACTTTCTCGTCATCATGTAATGTTTCAGTCTGATGAGAATTACCGAAAAGAATTATGTACTCAGATTCTGCCTCCCTTGATTCATTCTAAAACGCCGAAGTCAAGTTTACTAATGCTCAGTACTTTAGACCGTGATCAATACAACGCTGAAGTAAGTGGCCACCGTTATATATTTTACGAGTCCGTATTCCTCAACTTTTGCTTGCCAAGTGGTGTCTTCAAGTCCCCGTTGTATGCATTACGTTGACAGGTTGTTTAGTTGACTGTGGCAGTCACTGTTACTCCGGGATGCTATTCGCAAGAGGATACGCATAAACTACGTTCGTAAGCCTTACGTTTGTAAGTGCACTTGAATCTCTAATGAAGTAGCGCACAGCCGGCAAGTAAATGGACGCAGTCTAGTGGTACAGGCGTGAAACGTGTTCTTAACACAACCCTCACTGCTTAATGGTCAATGAGCTATGCAAGGAATTTGCAGACAAATACAGCAGTCGCGGTGTATTGTCGAAGTTAAACAAACGGGATTCAGTGGACCGGTAACAGAGATCGTTTGGAGGGTTTCGGTGGGGCTCTCTCCCATCCCTACACTCCACGACCGACGGTTTCGTCTTTGTTTAGACTCATCAGGTAGAGATAGCCGAGCTGGGGGTGGAACTCGGCGCATAGTGCTTGGCGGCTATCGCCATGATCACTAGGCCAATGAGGTCCGCGTGCAATGTTTGACACAGCGGTTAGAAGTAGATTTTTGGGTTTCGTTTGGAACAATACTCGCAGGCACAATCCATGATCCAATCTGAATAAGTTTTCACACTCATTGGTAAACAAATTAAATATGAGCAAAGACTTAACAGTAAGTCTGTAAGAACATTCGGTCTTTAACTCTTTCTGGCTCCGGCTAAAGGTTTCGGGAGAATTACAGATAGAAGAGGGTCACTAATACTGTGAGTATTTAACCAAGAGGAGAAGAGTTCGTTGGCTTATCATGAAGCGGACAGTGGTTCGGAGGTTCAGACAGTTAGTATGCTGATTCAAAATAAGCGAAAAGTGAAAGCGGTAGTTCCTTGATTTATTCCTTCATGGGTGGGGTGATTATTTGGTTAATCTATCACGAAGAATTAAGAAGACCAAATCGATGATGTGCAGGTCAATGGAGTCGTGGACAAGTTCAAAGGACGGTACGCCCAGTAACTATACTTACGTGACAACATTGGTTTGTGTAGTGACAGTTAAGAATTTCAGCTCAAATGAGCGGTATTTCGGTGACAGCAGCACTTGTCAACTCGTTGTTGGATTGTTGAGTTCCTACTGTGTGTCTAGATTGCGATACTTAATTTCCAGCTGTCAACGATCACCAATGTGATGGAAGTTTTGTGTTGACTGACTTCGAGGAATCTCTCTGGCTTACGACATCTGTTAGAAGACACGGATACTCGTGGGGTACATATAAAGCAGTTCTAGCTGCAGTCGACAGGGCCTAGCACAGCTAACCCTTACACTAGAAGTCTTCGTAAACTTCCCGTTTAAATATAAGTCAGTTGAATGTAATTCTTATTGATGATATCTTCCACGGAAAGCGTTGTACTGGAATCCCACAATATTTCCAGCATTTAAATGAATACCTGACAACAACACGTCTAAGAAACTTCAAGAAGTGGCAGTATTCTAGATCTTAGTTTTACACCGGGCTTACCTGTCGCTGTACTTGAATACGTTCCCACGACTGCCAGCCGGTGGCATAATGTTGACAATGGTTACGCATGGCCTGTGTGCAATATCCAGTACTGTAGAAATAAAGACTTGTAGCTCAGAATTTTCAGATGGCAATTGAACTGTTCGCCGATCTTGGCAATTTGGTTGCAAACGTTTCGTCAACAATCTTGGTGACATCACCACTGCGTAGTTACGTAGCGTGTAGCGTAGCGTACGGAAGCCGCGATGAAAGACTTCCGTACGCTACTCTACGCTACTACGCCCTACATAACTACGCACTGGAAGAGGTCACTTATATTGGTGACGAAAGTTTTTAACCAAATTGCCAAGGTCAGCGAACAGTTCAATTGCTAATTGCATTAATATCTGACCAGTTTAGTAAAACGGAACTTGCACCTGCAACCGGTTCATTAGATGAACAGGGATAACTGCTTTCTTACCGAAGTCCTTAACGGACAACCGAACTGTTCTATGATATAACTGGCTTCAACAGCACGTTCGTACTGACGCTAAAATATGACAGCCGAACAGAGCGTAAAACAACTAGCAGTTTGTTAAAACTGTGCGCAAGCCTTGTAATAATCAGCGGAAATTCAGGCGCGGAGACAAATGCACCCTTTTGCACCAGGAATCAAGGATTGTGGACGAACTCAGAAGTCGTAATGACAGAAATGTCATGCTCAAAGGGGGGGAAGCTTTGAACGGCGTTAGCAAAATGACAGGGCTATGAAAACCACTTTGTACCAGCTGTCAGCGCCGCGCTATCTCTTTCCCTTTTATCAACATGCCTGCAAGAATATCTGTTGTTATTCGTGAAGCTTTCGGCGCATGGCTTGACGAAGCAATGGTAAGTGAGTCGAAACACATACCAGTACTAAGCAAACCTAACACTAATGTATGTCTATAGATAGCAGAATTCAGTATCGCGAAATTGGCTGACCAGACACCCCGCTCATGTTAATTGATTCACGCTGGGCCTGGTAAGATCCCGCCATGTACTTTTTTGAAGGGGTGGGAGCTACTTGACTTTGCTACTATTTAACTACCTTCGCTTTTAACAATGGTGTATACACAGCCAAATGAAACAACGCTATTGGTATCCAGCGATATAAGATTTGGACTTCTCAGGACGCTAAATGATTCTTATTGTCAGTTGTGCAACTAACGTAGAGGTGAGTTAAAGATTAATTGTTCTTTACCTTCACAGGCAATTTAGAGGGTCCATACTGCGCAACAAATATGATGTACTTGTTAGACCTCACAAAGGATACATACGACAACGAAAACAGTGTTTTAGCTTTCTTCTTGGAAATGCAGTATTTTTGATAAAGCGTCTCATCGGAGGCTGCTCAGTAACTTAAGGACAAATGTGTTGGACGGTAAATCTTTCCATGGTATTTTTATGATCTTTTGGTCTTATGGTGCATTCCTCTACGGTGCGAGGCGTAGAACAACTGATTGGTCTGATCAAGTTGTACAACGAGATCGCACAAAATAGTTAATTATTCACGTTTAATACGATGGAACCCAGATTGATTTTTGAAGTGAATAACAGTTTGAAAGTATTAGAGAGATTACCAAACTGGAAACAAAATATATGTAGATTTGCCCGAAAGTTCAAGTAAGGTAATACGGTCACACATGGAACCGTCCCTGGGAACCTGCTCCCATGCAGCCTATTCCCTCGATGCGTTTCACCGACACCTCTTTGCTCCAACTGGCTTGTGCCGGTGTGGCCAAATAGCAGATAAGCCATCAGCTGTTTTACAGACGTCTTTTACGTATGGACTGTTTTCTGCATACCTTATAGGCGATGAAGTCTCAGCCCTTTTTGACATGCGGATCATTCAAGTAGGGTACTATTTTGTTATACACCAGTGTGTTAGAGGCAATTTTTCTTACACGGGTACAAATTTTCAGCTTAGATTCTGTAATCCGTCACCTCAAGAGATTAGCCCAGTCGTGGCCAACAATGAAATAATGAAGAATTTAAAGTATTAGGGATTGAAAAACATAGCTATACTTACCATGTTTTGCAGATAGGCCAACTATAAATTGTTGGTAAATCTTGAAGCCTAACGGTGATGGTACAGAGATTTCGAGAGAAAGAATTTTTGCAGTCCTTCAGGATTTTATAAAGAAGAAATGACAGTAGAAATAAACCAGTTACAGTTTGTAGTATCTCTGCAGTTATGGGCGCTTTATCGCAAAAGACGACCAATCGAGGCTACCAGAATTGGAAGAGGGTTAGTTCAATAATTCTAGACAATCGATCGCGCAGAAAATATCCTTCGTCGATCGTTCGGTGGGGCCATGAACAAGAACTAAGTGATGTGCGGATGTGTATAGAAAGTTAACATAGAGTAGATTTTGGGTGGTGGTGAAATTAAAGCACAGAGATAGACTAATAGCCTTCGGCAAGTGATTCCCGTACCCTTTTTGTTTCAAACATGACCCATTCCTTCCTAAAACAATCTACCTTCGTTTAGTGGCAAAGGTAAGAACCTTTTCATTTTCGCTAGTGTCAGGTAAACCTTAACCATTTTGTTGAATACGCTCAAGCTTTTTGTGCGTCGTATACAACTAGGTAGCCTATCCCACAGTACGCGGTACCTTACAAGATAAAAGTTATTTCTGACTGTGCTCCTGATTGGAGGCACTACAATCAATCATTCAGTGTTACATATTTCATATCTGGTTTCCAACCGAAAGTACATTGAGTGGTGTTCACTATGCACTTTATGCCACAAGTTATATATAAGATACTAAGATTTAAAGGTAATCTGCGCAATCGAAAAAGTTCGTGTCATTTCACTACTTCTATTTTTATAAGGAACAAGTGCGGAGTAATCAATGAGGCGTTTGCTGGAGGTGCGTTGAACATTTGCTATGGCTTTTAAGTCACATGTACGTAGATTTCTGAACGTAACGCAACAGTGTTAGAACAAAGGCTTTATGTGGATTTTAAATGTCATGAGCCTTGTCCCTTTCAGCGTTAGTAGCTGGCTACTATGTCTTATTACTTGCATCACTTTAGTAACAATATAGTTCGTATGTTCTTTGACATGTAAGGAGCTGGAACACTTCATTCCTAGGTCTCTGACAAGAGGGAACCCCGTGATTAGATCACCATGAAGTAGAAATAATCTTGCTTCAATATGGCATCCATAAGTCATCATATTGCATTTTGATGTGGAGAAGTACATCTGCCACTTTGCAGCCCTCCGCCTCTATGGCTTGTAGGTCATATTTATATTTGCTACCTCAGTTATGTAATGGGATGAGTGGAACAAATACACCACTATAGATCAACTGCAAATAACTATTAGTTTTTTAAGTGTTTGATAGGCATAAGCTCGTTTATGCATATTATGAAGCGAAGAGGACTTAAAACGCTGTCTTAAACTGCACCACTGTTAACTTGTTGAGCCGTAGACATGAACCCATTTATGTTCACTGTTTGGGCGCGTCCTGTCAACTCGGATTGAAACCAAATACGAATCGGATTTGATGTGCTAAAACTACTCAGTTTCAACAATAGTCTTTCGTGCGGGACTCGATCGAAAGCTTTCTGTATGTCACGATAGAAGTCCAGAATCAATCTCCCCAGTGTGATTATGTAAGCCGTGTGTCTTGAATTGCAACACCCATTTTCAATTGTGGCCTCGGTTGAGTTTGAAGTCAGTCGTTGCCAATACGATCAATGGGGTCGTCACCGAAGTGGAGGGTTTCAGTGTGAATAAGGTATGGTGCTGCTTTTCTTTTTTGCTGAAGAGATTAACGTCACCTACTCACATCGCATTGCAAATACCCGGGAAGTCATACGCTTATTTAGGATGATCTAACTGCGCTTGATTCCTAGTACTCTGGCAATACTTATTTGTCGTAAACAAGTGTCGAACCATGTCGTACAGATACTATTTACTGCCAAACAATTGTTACTGCATGGCACATATATCTATTAATGCAGGAACGTTCGTGATTTCGGTGCGCGATGTTTCGTTAACGTTAACTTTTCTGAATACAGAACATTCAAATTTCCAAAGCTACGTAGACCATCGGATGGATATGTCGTCCTGTTTAGCTAACTGCGTACC
>OX104065.1:100427578-100570267 GCA_944474145.2 Dicrocoelium dendriticum
AAACAGGTTGGTTTGCATCGCATTCGCGTATTTTTGCACTGACGGGACCCGTGCGCAAAATGACTATGACAAGGCTTGCATACTTAGTGATCAATATACTGGGGTCTTTCCTCGGGAGATCCCTTTACCACAGGTCGTATTGCTTTCAAGAAGTCCAGATGATTCTTGCTTAGGTGAGCTTAAGCCAACTGTGACTCATTTCTTCGAGCTACTACAAGGCATTAATCCCTCTAAAGCTTCCGGTCCTTATTCAATTCGTCCGAAGATGTTGCATGATTTGGCCGCTGAGCTGAGTGGTACTCTCACATGCGTGTTTTTGATATCGCTTGACAGCTGTGTCTTACCTTTAAAATAGAAGGAAGTAATCATGTATCTGAATTTTAAGGGCGGTGACAAAGCTCTACCCACGAAGTGCCAACCTGTCAGTTTGACTAGCGTAGTAGTCAAGTTGTTTGAAAAGCTGAGAAGGGATTCGGTGGATAAGCACCTGAGCAGATTTAATCTACGCAGCGTTGCGCAACATGTATTCCGCAACGGATTTTTGTATCAGAATAATCTATCTGTAGCTAGTGAAAGTTGGGCCGAAGCGGTAGCCAGTGGCCACGCAGTAGACGTGCTACTCGTGGACTTTTCGAAAGCTTTTGACACTGTTTCTCATAGACTCACACTAAAGCTGAGATCTTACAGGATATCTGGTCGCACACTTAAAGGTGTCTGCTTTCCTGGAAAGCAGGGAACTGTGCGCAAGGGTGGGGCGTAGCCTTTCGCTCAACCAAGCTGTCCTTAATGAGTTCCCGCAGTGCTCGGTATTGGGGCCATTGTTGTGCCCCATCTAGATAAATGATTTGCCAAGGGAGCTAGGCGTGTCATTACTAATGTTTGCTGACGACCTTAAGCTCTGGAATATTGTGGATATCCCGGGGGACCTGAGGCAATTCAGGATGCCTTGCATATGCTCTGGGAACGGTCTACCTTATGGTTGATACTCATAAGTAGGGCCAAGTGCTCAGTTCTCCGAATCGGAGATGATAGTCCTTCCACCCGATATGCTGTGGGCGACGGTGAAATCCCTGTTATTACTCAGCACCCCATTCTGGCGACAATTGGAAGAAGGCTGCTTGTCGGGGGTTTCGTATGATGTGGTTTATCCACTGCTGTTTCGGAGTCCTAACGGCCAATTCGTTTGTGAAGTTAGTTTCGGCATTCGTCCGACCCCACCTGGAATATTGTATCCAGGCTTGTCCACAATGGACACACAATGGACTTGGAGAGGGTGTTACGTGTGAGTACTCGGTTAGTGTAGTGTCTACGGGAACAGACGGATCTTGAACGCTTGCTTACCCCATGCACTAACGAAGGACAATAGGGGACCTGATGTTCATTTAGACAAGTAAGAGCGGTCGGGACTTGTTAGGATTATTTAGTCCAGCTAAGTTACTTATTCTCTGCGGTCACACATTGGAACTGAATAAACCACAATGTGAACGAATTAGGACGGAAATTCGTCTGTCGCGCCGGGTGATAAAGTGCTGGAATTCGCTTACAGATCATGGGGTTAGGGAACATAGGGTTAAGGGTTTTGCGCGCCAGCTCGATGCTCTTGGGTGGCAACACCAAACCTTTCCTTTTTCCTAACTGACTCAACTTCATTTTTCAGTTCTTTTTATGACTCAAATATCTTGGCATTCTACCTGCTTAACGCTTTACTCTTTCTCTTTCTTCCATCTGAGTTTACTTTCCTCTATTTCTTACTTCACCTAACTGGTCCATCGGGGACAGCTAAGGCAGGATACGTGAGCATTAATTGGTTGGGCAGCGTATGATGCGGTCTTTGTTTTGGATCCGTCTGTATTTCAATGTCTACCAACTCCTGGTTCAACGACCCGTTGAAGAAGGAACACTCACGAGATAATCCTATCGTATCAGTCCCACTTGAACTTGAAGTTGACCTTTCCCTTAGCTCAAACACGTAAGACCTTGTTTGAGTGGTTTATTTGCAATAACCTTCCCTAGTTACCTTATCTAGCCTTCACATCCGTATAGTTCACTTTATTATGGCACCCACAAGGCCTAGCCTCACTCGACAATCAAAAAGTAGTATTTCACACATCGCTCGAACAAAGCCAACGATAACTGAGACCTCGACTAAACTGCGAGCCAGTCCTGATACCATTGCTACTCTTCTTACAGAGTTCAGTGATAAGGTCAACTCCCCGGAATCCCAACGCACCGAATTGAGAAAAATAATGACCATCGTGCAATCACTCAGAGATCATCTAGCTTCATCAGACTATCTTAGTAACCCATGAGAAAGCCTTAATCGAGTTCAAACGGGGAAAGGCAGGACAGTTAAAAGCCTCAATTGGATCTGAGGTACTTGAACGAATGCATAGATTAAAAAATGTGATCGTTTTTGACAATCCTGATAGACCTAGTTTGGGTAAAGTCAAAACTGTAGTATTTAGGGCCTGCAACATGTCTGAAAGCGAATGTAAATGCCTACGTCTGAGAAAGAAAACACCAAAGCACTGCTGCCCGATCATTTTTAAATTTTCAACAGGAATCCGAGTACCGATCGTTGAGTTGTCAGCTCACAGCCGACCGAGTTCAGAGACCTATTGATTAAACCAGCTTGAACTCCTTTACAAAGGTCCCTTAATGCTCTTTCGCTACAATCACAGTCTCAAACGGCTATTTGGGTTAGGTGTTCTCAGGCCGATGCTCAAAAACATAATTTATTTCATACGGCAACTGGGCACTTTGTAGTGGATCTCAACAGCTCACCTCCTACGATAAGGACGTCGATCACCACCGTTCCTGACCATATTGCAATGTCACCTAAGCAAACGAACTACTACCTCCCCCAGGCATGATGCCCATGGACCGACCGAATTGAATTCGCCGTTCATAAGTGATGGAGTAGCTTCTAAACATTGGGAAGTGTTGACCATCATGAGCTCTATGGTAGTGTCGGAAGTTGTGTGCAAAGCCCGAAAGTAAGCATTTACAAAAAATAGCAAAACAATCACCTGAAACAAAGAAACTCACCACGCAAGCACGCGGTTAATAACTCGATTGCAGCGTACCTACCAACGCTGCACCGGTACTGCTTACGTTCTCAGCAGGACTCGTCGTCGCTTCGATGCTGGTCTTAAGTGTCCTCGCTCGTGGCTCACTAGATCTGGCTGACTCAGGCACTCGCGACCATATGTGCTGCAGCACCATGCGCCCGACGTTTATGGAGTACATCCCATCGGCGCCTATCGCATCCTCAACTGCCTCTTCTTCTGTGCATGCACGAGGGCTTTCTCTTGCACCTGGGTAACTGTTTTCGTGATTAGATCGCGCCATGCACGCCGATCAATCGCTTTCGATTCCCATGACCTGCAATCAACATTAGAACGTGCTAGGCTCACTTTGATCAGGTCGTGGAAACGTAACATTGTTTCTCTTACGTGACGCTTTCCAACAATTAGTTGGCCATAAAGCAGCTGTTTCGGTATCCGGGTCAATCCATTCGGCGAATATGCCCAAGCCACCTCGTAAGAGATTATCAGCATTATCCAGTCCACTGCATACATGCCACTGCGCCGGAGAACGTCCCTGTCCGCTACTCGGTGACTCCAGTCGATGCGCATACCACGGCGCAGACACTGCTGATGGAAGCGCTCCAGATAGCGGACATTATTCCGATAAATCGTCCAGGTTTCACTGCAATAGAGAAGAACAGACAGCAGCATAGACTTATCTACCAGCAATTTCGTCCCAACAGAGAGCTAGTGGTTGTTCCACACATGGTATTCTAGCTTGCCAAAAGCAGTAGCCGCCTTTGATACGCGGTAGTGCAGCTCGCACGTCATCCGCTGGTCGGTTGTTATTACGCTACCAACGTAGCAAAATCTCGAAGTGGTTTTCAACACTCCGTCGATAACCTGAATTTGGGGCAGGCCCACGGACTCCATCCCGGATGAAGATTGGAAAAGGCACACAGTCTTGCTTGTGTTTATGGTGAGCCCGAATTTAGCCGCTGTGGAAGCTACAGCACTAGTCATGTGCTGCAACTCATCCGCGTTGTGAGCAAACAACGCACAGTCGTCAGCAAACAGCAACATACGGATAGTTGTCCCACAGACCAAAGTTCTCGCACCGAAACGACGGATGTTCAGCAACCCACAATCAGTACGGTGCTCCACACGAACACCGTAAGCACAAGCGGCATCAAAAGCACAAGATTTCATTACTTGATAATAAATATTAAACAAGGCAGAAGTCAGGACACAGCCTTGCTTCACACCAGAGATAACTGCAAATTCATCCGAGGTTTGTCCACACAGCTGCACCCTCGCCCGCATACCACTGTGCAGTCATTCAACTAAACTTACAAACTTACTCGGACAACCAAACTTATCTAACACCAGCCACAATGCTTCGCAGTTCACCATATCAAATACTTTGGTGAAATCACCAAAAAGTGAATACAACGGCTCGTTTCGTCCTCAACACTTCTCCTGCAACTGACGAGCCGCAAACATCATAAGGATGGTGCTGCGACCCGAAAGGAATCCACATTGCTCTTCCGCCACGTTAGGTTCCATAACCTGACTGACGAGGCAGCTGAGCAGGATTCGGGTAATCAATTTGCTCATGCCATTCTGCAATTTGGTATTACGATGCTGCATGGCGCATTTCTTACTTCTTTGCCAAGGGCATCCTTCAGCTCAAGATACACCTCCTCCTCAATTCGCACGCGTTGCACCAAGTGGTGCAGCGCAGTCACCAACGCGGCTCCGCTGTGTCTCAATACTTCAGGCGGTATTCCCTCGGCACCGGCATGTTTGCCGGTTTCAATGAACAATGGACAATGAATTTATACAGGTTAAGGAGCGTAGCTTTTCAATTCCCGTTGGTGGGGATGTAAAAATAAAAATGCTAATAATGAGAGCAAAACAGTTAGTACTTTAAATATGAACGTAAGGACCTATCGTTCGCTCCGCCGTAGTCTGGCAATCTGCTTAGATTTACAGCACCCACAGTTAACGTCATATAATTCCATGCTAAACTCCAGGTGTAGGATGGAGACGTAGCGCTAATTAGCCAAGTGTAAGTGGATAAGTAGTGTGTCATCCAACCATCTTTTAAATACTGTTAATGTCGGTGCAGAGACGAACGATTCTGGGAGAGCATTCTACAGTTGACAGACACAATGGAAAAGAAATTTCTGCGGCACTCCAGACGGCTACACTGTACAGCAAGTTTCAATGAGTGACCCCTCGGGGTTGTATTGGTGCTGTCGCAGTAAAGAGCGGCACAAATTAGCAAGTGCTCTCTGCGTCTCATCCAGAGTACGTGTGTCCGCCAAACGCACGTTCATTTCGTGCTGCTTCAGACCATTCAATGTAGGCCAGTCGATCTCTGAACGGTAGTTCAACAGACAGTCAAAATGTTTCCGTCAGATCTGCATTACCTCTGCAGTCTGTGTGAAGGCAGCGCATGAACTACCATCGATTAGCGTCCTCAGCGGCTCCAACCTCGGTCCATACATCGTCTTCCAGGAATCGGAAGAATTTCTTGTGTAGGCGGCTTTCGGCTTAGCATTGCCTCCGCTCCGCCTTCTCCGTCTGCCATGCAATTTTGATGCGACAGAGCCCTCGGCTCAGTCACCGTCGAAATTTTCAAAACCGCCACACGTGCAGCATATACTGCATTCTTCTCAGCTACCAACGCGCCAATCGTCGCATTGTTGTCATCAAACCAATCGGACCGCTTACAATTTGTGCGCCCGATGGTCTCCTCGACAGCAGCTGTCAGCTAGTCGCTAATGTGGTGCCACAAGTCGCCCAAAGTGGCTGTGCAGTCAGAATCACACAGGTGTGCAGTCAGCGCCTTCTCAAGCTCAATACGTTTCACCATAGTACCGAGGGAGTGAATGTTACATTTAAGCCGACTCACGGCGGCAGTGCAATACATAGATTTACCAAAATATATGTACAGTTAGGTCCGCACCAATTTGTGATCAGTGCCACACTCAGCTCCACGCAGTACGCGGGCGATGCGCACTTCACGCATATCACTCTGACGTACGATGACATAGTCGAGCAGGTGCGCGGGACCACTCCGTGTGTGCGTCCAAGTTGCTATGTAATTCGCATTCAATGCAAACCGAGTGTTGCTGATCGACAGGTCGTGAGTTGCACTCAATGAGAGCAGCCTGTCACCGTTCGCATTCGCTGAACCAATGCCATGCGGAGTGATTAGCTCTGTCCATACCGATACATCACATCCGACGTGCGAGTTGAAATTACTAGCAGAAATGTCAGTCGCTCCTCAGCAAAGACTGTATCAAGGAGGATATCTAGGTGTGGAATTGATCATGCGTGTCATCTGGATAACACCTGGTCGGACCGTAGGTGCTTATAAAGATGGCAAACTTTCCTCTTCCGAGTCGTAGGCGAGCAGTCATCAGTCGTGCGCTGATGCCAGTTTGTTCACACACCAGCTGGCCGTGGAGGCGATCGGATATTGCAAATCCGACCCCATGTTCACGTGGTACTGAAGCAGCGTTGTCCCCCCCCCCACTAGTAGAATGTGTAGCCAGCACCAGCTTTATCAACTTACCTAGCTCGGCTATCCAGGTCTCGTTGAGTTTGCAACTCGCCAGTTCCATTGCGACCAGTGCAGTGCGTCGCTCGGGGGCGCTCACTCGAGTTCCGGTCCATTAGTGTGCGTACATTTCAACACCCGATGTTGAGCGCTTTGCGCGGAGGGATACAATTGTATTGGCCGTCAACCGTATGGTAGGTGACCTACTGTATTGGAGGAAGTACGGGGGTTAGGTGAAACGGGTACGGCTTGAGTATGAGCCATGGAAGAATTAAGAATGCACGCTGCAGTAGTAGCATGTTTTCGCTTATCCAGCTCGCTGTATGCAGCAGCTAATGCGAACCTTTTCCTAAGGCCACTACGCTACGGCTGATGCAGCATGAATTTACTATTATTGGCGTAATTCATCTTCGGTGGGTTGGACTAGGATACTCCCAGTGTGTTCACACCTGGGTGGAGAACGACTCGGGTTCTCCGTCGTAACCTACGATGAATTGTACTCCCGAAAACAGCGGATTTAGCACAGTCAGTTCGTTGGCGCATGCGGATTGGTGTCCCGGCGCTTAGCTAGGAGAGGCCCGTAACCCAAATCCCACTCAGCGGCCGCCACGCAGTGGTGTTCAGGACCTGAGCACATGGCACGACAGTAGCAGCAGTGGATAGACCATCGGTCAGGATATAGCCACCGCCAGCCTCAGCGCACCACAGTCTCTCCCGCATATATATATATATATATGCAAAGTAAAGCCTACGCCAAAAGAAACTGATATGTCGCAAGAAAAAGAACCCAGTTCAGGATTGAGTAGGCAAGGATGAGTTACTTGAGGCGTACTGTACCCGATGTAACCAAGCAAATGTGCACGTAGCCGTCAGCTACGACAGCCCGTTGGTTGCATGGGTGTCTGCATCCATAAAACACTGCATGCGAAAGGTAAGTGGAGTGAGTACATAACTAAGCGTAGTTGAAGGCAACCGGGACATTTTCGTCACAGGTAGTTTCCAAAAAACAATTCAGCACCTCTACAGTAAACTCGAACTACTAGTAGATCGAGCCAATGCAGTTTGTCTTCGACTAAACTGTGAAGTCACAAGTAACAATTCCTCCGAGAAACGCCTCGTAGTTGCCGTTCAATCGGACCGAGTTTTGAAACCACCGAAAACTCACAACCCAACGCAAGGACACATTTACACTGTAGGACTTCAATCTGAAAGATTTGCACCTGGAGTTGGCCTTTATACTGCATGGATAGTGACTGCATACACTAGATTGATTTTGGGTTTTCTAGCCTGACCACTTCGTTACTACGGATAAGCTAGTAAATGCAGTCCCTGTAATAATCCGAACTCGCAAACCACTGCTCTCTGGACTGCATCAGGATCAAGACAAGACACTAAATGCAATTGTAGCAGAATTTAAGAGAATACTGAAGTTGAAGCACGACACTGCCCTGACATTCAACCTCGAAGTGTCTATGCGGTGTCTATGCGCTAGACAGGCCCACTCAGAAGTCACAGAACCGCTTGGCTACTACTTGTGGTTATGCGGTGCGTGAGATTTTGTTCTGCTCCCTCCCAGCTAGAAGCAAACATATTAAAGGTGCCATAAACAAGGTGTTAAGGTAGGATTTTGTCGCCCTTCACGACCAGAGAACATGAGGATCTTTTGCCAAAAGCCTATAATCGCTGTTGCTTCTTATGGCGATTTTAAGCCAGTAGGAGGTTTATCGAAGTGCTGATCAATGGAAACGAACAGTTAAACTGCTGACCGGCAAAGAATGCCTTACCGTACTAAGAGACAAAACCGATTACATAATGAAAAAGCAACACCTACTTGGTGATACCAACACAGGCCAATCAATAAACTAAGACCTGAAAACGCTTATAGGACAACCTCAGATTCACTACAAGGACTAGAACAAATGGAGTAAATCGCAAATTTGTGCTACAAGTTGATGAGACCACAAGATTCGGTACTAGCGCTGTTCTACGGTCTGCCCAATTTACACAAATAGGTAGTGTCTCTCCGTGTGATCGTGTCGCTAACTATAGCACTAAATTAACTTCCAAAAGTGCTCTAGAGACGGCCTAAACATCTAATCGGGGGATCAGGACACTAGGTGAACTTTGCAAAACCGTCCCTTTTGAAACAATACCGCAACCATACAACTGGAGAAAATATTAGTCTGTTTCGATGTAACCGCGTTGTCCAAATCTATACATATTAAAGTGGCAAAACAAACAACGACCAGCCTACTGAGAGAGCATGCACCGTCCGACACCAGCAGTAAAATCGACGCCAGGCAGGTGAGGGAGTTGTGGGAGTTTTAGCTAGGAATACATTTCACTTTCCACGGTAAGCTTTACATGTAGATAAAAGGCTCAACAATGGATCCTCGATCGCTGGATTGATGGCCGAGCCAGTGATGCAACCGCTTGAACAAATAGCACTGTCAACCGCAAAATCAAAACTTTGGTAACAAATGATGTCATACCGACAACTTAGCAAGAGCTTGACAGATTGCGCCACTAAACTACTCATCCTAGGCTGCATCGATTGTCTCATTGGGGAAGACAAGTGGCAAAGTTCGTGTCTATGTTAATGTCCGAACTCACATGAAGGCTGCTATTGATGACCACTAGTATGTACTACCGAAACAAAAACGTATTTCGCAAATTGAATGGTAGTAACTGTCTAGTCAAATTGACCGTATCCGATACCATTCTTTGGTGGATGTTGTTGACGATCCTAATCATGTCCTTTACAGCACAGACCACTTATACTTCGTTGTGAAAACCGCGCCAGCAATTTTTCATCAGCTGCCGAACACGTGCTCATGGTAGTTGGTGAAACCGCCACTTAACTAAGCGACAGTATCCTAACGAGCTGGACAACCAGAGATAAATGCGAACCCCTGAACGAAGTACTCAGCCACGTAAAAGCTTACCGCTTCCGGATTCGTGAACAGAATTGCACATCTCTCAGATCGAATGCAGTTCACCCTACACAACTGCCAAACATGACGTGAGTATTCCTTCCTGTATTGTAAGTGAAAACCCGATTCCGTTTACTGTTTGCTTTACACTAATGCATCATACAAGTTTCTCGATCTATTTCACATAATTCAACTTTACAAACGTATTGTAAAAGCGTGTTTTGAATAGTGCTAATATAGGGAAATTGATTAGATGCGCTGGGATTGAGTTCCATGGCTGACACTGGGAGGCAGAAAAAATTTGGTCGACGTTCCATTCGACTGTGTTCGATGGTCATTTTAAAGTAATGGCAACTTAGAGAAGTATTTTGAATAAGTTTCAAGAGATGGTGGCAAGTGTGGTTGGGCTTCTTAGATTTAGATACACCATTATGAGATTGTCCTGTAGACGCCGATAACAATCGCTTTACATCAAGAATTGCCAGCCTGAGTTGGTAGGGAAGATGAGTTCAAACTTTTGACGTTCTTTATCGTCATGCCTTGTGCAATATCGAGTGCGGTGTGACGTCACTTACGTCAGCCTGCTGCTCTTTATTAGTGTGTTTCACATGTGGTCTGACGGACACAACAAGCATTTGCGCAATGATTGCGACTTCGAAATTTCCGAACACCCTACGCAGGATGACGATGTGATAACCTGTTTTCTTTGACTTGTTCTTCGACTTGTTCCAGAATCTCAGCAGTAATGGCGAGCGTGCGCATAGACACCTGCCAATCCTAGAGTATTGTTTTACATTCCTCTGGGGTGGATTACAGTCTCTACTTGGATGCCTCCATAATCAGATGGTTTAAGGGGATTTTCACTACTTTGGATCGTCCCCACCGATGGAACAATGGTATATTACAGGTAAACAGCCAAATGCTTGACAAGCCCCACAGAATGGCCAGAATGAGAAAAAAGAATAATGAAAAAAATAGAAAATGCGAAAATGAAAAGCACTTTGCTGGACTCACCAGATTGTTCATACAGAAGTATGCACAAAAGAGCCAATCTCGATTATGTAGGGTAATACTGGTTGTGCAACGTTCGTCACATTATAGGGTCTGTCGAAATACACAGGCTATAGCTCGTAAAGTTGGTGTGTTAGGGCAATGAGAAAGTGGTTTTAAACGCAAATAAAGTAGGGGCGGAAACAATGTAATTAGGAAGCGGGTTGGCAGACACGAGTACATGTTTCGAAGGCATTCTAACCGACTGTATTGCATGACCAACTTAAGCTGGTCGCCACTCAAATTAGTGCTGTGACTGAGTTTCCGTAGGAGGTGGCAGACGTGGTCAAGATTCCTCAGAATTTGGTAGGCCATTATTAATTCTCCAATTAGGCGGCGATACTGACCGCGGTATAGTCTGAGGGTCATCATTCTAAGTTGAATTGGAAGCGCAAACTATCCTTTGATGTGCTCAGTGGTACTTCCTTGCAGAGTTTCGAGTGCTGTGAGATCTTAATTGTGCCATCGGCTGCCAGGCCTGGACTGTGCATTCCACATGAGGCTGTACGTATGTTTTAGGAAACTGCGAATAAACAGGCGGATCAAATCAGATGAATGCCCTCCGCAGTATGCCAAAGTGTTGGTTCCAGTCTTTGACGCTGCCTCCGATTGTTCTGAGCAGCTCAGATCAGCCTTGATTAATGCCTCAAGGTCGAGCTCTAGAATGATTGCTTGCAGTTTATGGTCCCCAAGCTGCTATAGGAAGTATGGCTGGTGACGCATATGGACCATTCTACACGTAGACATAGAACAATTATTTAGCCGGAGTAAAAAGCATGTGCTTGACAAAGGCCGTAGGATGGTTGGAATTAAAATCAAAATTAAAAGGATCATATGATAAGTAAATTGTCATTCTAAGCGTCTACCGATTAAACTGCACTGCTGCATAACGACAGTTTGAAATGGGCATGGAACATGCACACACAAACTAGTATGGAGAGCAGTTATATTTCACGTACTCAGTGAGAAATTACAAAAGCGGAAATGACAACGCTCACTCGTGTGCCACTTTACTTTACCGATCTGATAGGTTAATCCGGTTTAGGTACATCCAGGCTATTCACATGGACACGTATGCATATATCCTCACCGCTAGGTTGTGGAAAAGGCTGCTAAGCACATAGTTTGGTGCGCATTATTTCTTCCCTCGAGTGTAACGGACTATAGCAAGTAATGCAAGTGGAAATGTGTGGCATCAAGCCGCTTTTGAAAGCCTTAATGTAGAGGAAAGGATGACGTGAGTTGAAAGGGCGTTTCAAGTTTATGACAGCCAGAAGAGAAAGCGTTTTGACGGCAATCAAGTCCACTGTAGTGCGCGGCCAGTTTGAGATGGTGACCCCTCAGTTAAGTATTTTGCCTTAGTTGCAACAAGTTGCTACAAGGGGGAATTGGTTTCGTCAGTATAAAGTAAACCATGATTAGGTCTCCTTGCTCACGTCGATATTTACTACTGTACACTCCCAAGCCCTACAACCTTCAACGGTATAGGTGGTGAAACAAACCCCTGAAGAGTTTGGTCGCTCTATGTTGGAGAGCTTCAAGTGCGTCGACGTCGCGCCTGCGCCAGGGCCGCCATGCCATGATTGCGTATTCCACGTGGGGCTCACGTAGGCGTTCTGCACTGGCGGAAAGATTGATGCCTCAAAATTTCCGAAAGCCCTTCGCAAGTGTCCAAGATGTTGACTGGCTCTTTTAGCTACTTTTTCATTCTGTTTTGAGCAGCCATTATCATCCTGCACGATCACCCCGAGGTCACTTTCCTGGGAAGCACGTTTGAACTGCTGGTCCCTAAGTCGAGATTCATTGGTATGCTAATGGCGAATGTTCACAAAATTCCCTATCGCTAAGGTAAACAGGAGCCGGTTTTCGGAGGACTACTTATGGACCCGGTTGATATCGCTCTGCTGGACCGTATGCTCGTCCACTGTCTGAAAGTCATACCAGATTTTGACATCGTCTGCAAATAGCAAAACGTTCAACTGCACTACACCAGCAATTTCGTTAATAAATGCAAGGAATAAACGTGGTAACAGTTCCGATCCTTGGAACACGCCACACTGGATGTCAATGGGGTCAAAAATGGAACTGCGGACTCTTACATTCATCTGATTTTGAATGAGTGAGTTGCTCATGCAACCTAGCGCAGGACCACCGATTTCATAGCTTTGAAGCTTCTGAAGTAAAGTGTGATGGTCGAGGCGATCGAACGCTTTGGAGAAACCTAAGTACATGACGCCGACTTATACTCTGGCATCAACTGACTCTGTCCAGCTTGCTCGGGTTAGGGTTTGTATTGCGAAACCGTTTTCGGCGGAATCCGTATTGTTGTGACACATGGGGTGGTGTGGCTTTCAAGGTATCCCTTGAGCGCCTCTGCGATTATACCTTCTATTACTTTGGATAACACTGGTAGAGGAGTGATTAGACGGTGGTTTGATGGCTAAGCACGATTCCCATTGTTGTAAATAGGACTGGCTATTCCTTGTTTACACAGTGTGGGGAATTTCATTTCATCAAGACATCGTTGAAAGAACTGAGCAAATGTTTTGGTAATATTCATGGTGGCTGTTTTCAATGGTTTCGGTCTGATGTCGTCCATGTCAGGAGAGGTGTGCACACGCAATGACAAGTCTTTTCCTCACATTGGCTGCCGTAAACGACACGTAGTTCAACCCTGGTGACGTTGTGTAGAAAGCGGGTGAGCTGACGATTCACTCTGGAAACTATGGATAAAATATTGGCGAAGCGCGTTGTTCGCCTCTTGTGTAGTTTGCGCCAGACCATACGTTGCACGTCAAACTGGGATTCCGCGCTGCACTCTGCAGAGCTTGTTAACATGTATGCAAAGCATCTTAGGATTTGTACTGAATTCCTCTGCTAAGTTCAGTTGGTGCCCGAATTTGTCTTCGCGGATCCGCTTGAGAGTGATTTCGTAGGGTCGTGTAAACATCTCACATATGACTGCTCGGACAAGCTTTTTAAACTCGCCAGGGTGATTTCCTCAAAATCATGCATTTTCGGACCTTGATCCTCAGGAAGGACTTCCTTTGCTTCGGGTGAATGACCCTGCATTCTGGCATATTTACCACTTGCCCGGTGAATTGGGTGATGAATACCATCCAAGCAATATCAAAAGGCTGATCGGCCGTGGAAGTACCAGTGGGCCACTTTAACGAGGTCGGACAGTATATCGTAATGGGTGATGACGTAGGTCTCGTCGTTGTGCTCGCTGGTGTACAACGTGTAGCAAATACGACGAAAGAGTAACATCGCTTGATCGCTTCGACCAAGTAGTGCATCCATGGTCACAGTGTCGAACATTAGTTCCTCGTTGGTGAGCACAAGGTCGAAAATAGTTGGTGCGTTACCTTTTCTGTATCGCATGGGAGAGCGACATGGTTATACAGGTACAACGGCGAGTAAATCGTGCAAGTCAGCCTTGAACGGTTCCATGAGCGATGCTGGAACTTCGAGTTCACGATGGTTAAAGACCTTCACCAGAAGGACGTGACTGTGTGGTCGTACCAGGACTCGTTTTATCGCAGAAGCTAGGCAATGATCCAGTTCCGAGGTGGACATTTGAAGACAGTAAACTATTGCTAGCAAACACACCAGACCACGTATTAGGTGCATACGACACCAAATAGAATCGACAACCTGTGTTTCTGGATCGTCACTTACACCAACATGCAGGTCGGATCGAAAACACAGGAGCGCTACCCCTCCTCTGCTAGGTCGAGCGTTTCGTAGGGAAGTCATACTGAGAAGAGCAGTATCAGCATCGGTGGTCTCCGTGTTCAGCCATGTTTCGGTGACGGTACCTATGTCCCAAGGCGTGGAGACTTGGTGAATCCAAAGTTCGGTTAGCTTGCTGGGAAGACCTTGTGCTTTGGTATACAAAAAGGCGAGGGTATCAGCGGTTAGGAGCGTGGTTTTGGATGCTGATATTTGATGTGGGTCTGTGCCGACCATAGTGGGGTCGGCTGCCGGTCGTTTCCCAGTAGGACGGCCGACGCATGCTCTTGGGTCATTCCGAGTTGTTGAGAAGAGCACTCGGTGCCAGCACGAACATCACCATTCTCTCCTTCTTCAGCTACCACTGTGTTTTGGCATTGTCCCTGTTCTGCGTTGCATGGTGATTTGGTTGCTTGGGTGTACTGATTGCTGATTGATTATGGCCGGGTGCCTATCGCCTATATATGCATTTTGGATAGCAACATTTTACACATTTTGGGCTACATTTGTTCACTTCTACAAGCAGTTTCAATTGTTCATTTGTTCTCCGAGCTTGTCGGTTTTGTCGCGACAATACCGCCAAGCTCGGTGAACTAATGAACAATTGAATCATCAACCCGAGCTACTAATATTTCGAAACATTTTAAACCATCACTTCAGATTGCAAAATAACTTTCAGTACTCGTGGACTACACCCTTTGTAGTTAGGTGATAACGCTAACCTTGAGATCGAATAAGCAACAACGGTTTCGAGTGAGAGCACTTCATGAATACAACGCCATTCATCCCAGTTATGCGCTTTGGCCGCTTGCTCGATTAATGTCTGGAGCTCGGGAAGACCGTGGACAAGGAACTATTTTACCTTTCTTTTAAGGAAGTCACCCGGATGTTGTTTGCTTTCCTAACGTACGCTTCAAAGAACATCTGGGAAAATTATCACATGGCATGGGGTGTTATGGAGGCGAGTGTCTGACTACTGAACTGTCCCTGCATTATTACCTGACCGAAGTGTTACCTGGAGTAATCACGATTCACCGTAGTGTACGGAGTTTGGGTGACGGACAAGACGCATTATAATGGTTGGCTTAGCTTGAACCATGTTATTTTGCACAGAAAATCCCACTGTTTCCTGTCGCCTAGTAGCTCATCTTTTGTGGAGTTCGCCCCAGGATTCAGTTACATTGAAGCATGTAACAATCAAAGAACTATGATATTGTCTCACACTCTTTTCGTAGGGACCTGTGGCTGCTTTATTTGGTTAGACAACTGACGGGGTCTTGTGTTTGTGATGGTATTGGTAGTGCGAACTGAACCTAGTTTGGTAGCAAGCGGGGTTACGATGCGACGTGCTTCTGAAAAGTGAGTGGCAAAAGCGGATTCGTATGTTGTCAGTCCTCTTACATTATTTGACATGGCGCGTGGTTCTGATGAAGCAAGTTTGGCGAACACTTCTTTATATGCAGCTCCCAGTGTCAAGGTGGCTAATTCTGGCTCGTTGGTCTTATGTTCGGTATGATTACACTGTGCTGGATGGGTGTGATTTTGAGCCTCGAATTAGAGGCACTGATTCGTCTTGTTCCCGTGGGACAGCTCTCACAGGGGCTGCTTGCTCTACGATCATTGTCAATCTGTATCGCTTTTGCGCCAACGCACCTATACATCTGACGGGCGGAATAGCCGTACATTCAGAGCAGAACCAAAAGGAAACTATCATATTACGAATTTCTGTTACATCGCTGGGACTAAGTCGTGCACGTCTAAGGTGGAATGTTTACGGCAGTTTGTGCGTTCTATTCCAAACCATACAAGTTTGACCAAGCTTTCAGCGCCACAATTAACGTCCAGTTCAGAAGCTTTAGGCCTAGCTTTTCGTGAGTAAGCGGTGCGTGCCCTTGTGGCTGTCAGTTTTGCGGAGGTGGTTCGTTGCAACTTCTGCACGAGTAGGCTGGAGCAGGCTGTGGATTGACCACTCACACGGCCTGTCCATTTGTCGCTGAAGTGCGTCGTGATCTCCTTGTTTAACGATCATCCACCACTTTTTAACCTTTTCTGCGAAAACTAGTAATCTGATACAGTGCATGTTCATTAAGGAAAACCAGAAACAGACACCGCTCCAGAATTTATCATTTTAGAACCGCACACTCCAGCTAAATCGGGTCGGACAGTGCACTGCAAACTCTAGCCTGCATTTGCGGACTTTGCGGAAAATGCCTGATCAACGCTATTACAGGATCCCCAACTCCATAGATTTCTAGCTTGTGAAGCAGAATATGAGGTGCTTAGGCGGTGGAAGTATTTGGGGAGGTCGACGTAAATGGTGTCTGTACCTCTACCATTTTCGGCCGCTTCCGTCCAACTACTGCGTGTAATCAGTAGTTGGTTGTGGATGAACGGTGTTGCCGAACACCATGTTGACCAGGTGTCATAATGTTGTGACGTTCTTAATGGTCAACAAATGGCTAAGCGATGATTGTCTCCATCATCACTGACAGCAGAGGGTTAGGGACCACTGCACGATAACCTGCAAATTGGGAACTGCTGCCATTTATGAAAATGGACGTGCTTAGATTATGTTTCCACACGCACAGTTTATTTATACGCACTCTTTTGGAAGAAATGCGCGAATGTCTCGATCAGCGTTATTGCTGCTACATTCAGCGCCTTCGGGTGAATATTAGCGATTCCGAATGCATTGTAGGCGCGCAATGAGAGCAGTTTCTTGGACACAGATGCGGCAGTAAACGGGATGTTAGTATTGGCTGAACTTGTGTCAATGGATGTGGTCAATTAACAATGGCTGACGGCTCGTTGGAAGGTCGGGGCATACTGCATTCATAGCGCGCTGGATGTTTAATCAGCACTCTGTACCCTATCCGACTATCGTGTTAATTCGTGGGATATCACACTTTGCGAACGATGTTAGCATGCATATGTAGGAGCTAATCGTTTTTGGTAAATTTACAAGCTAAATGCCGTTGATGACCCATTTGTCCTCACCGACAAGCGTATTAAAATGTCTGCGCACGATCGATTAGTCACCACAGGTCTCGGGCCCAGGACGGTTTCTGTAAGCGTGCCAAGCTACATTCCTTAATGGCATTTGTTTTCGAGTTCTGCTTCCAATGTATGAAGATGAATTGGTGGACCGAACCCGCTTAGTTTCTGAAGCGGTTACGAGCAGCTTGATGAGGCGTCCAACAAAATGTATCCAGGATTTGTCAAGGGAGACCTTGATTAATAATTCACAAGCGGTTATCACAACCAGATAGGTCAGGAGGCCATAGCCTGTGATAGTACGCGTTATATCAGTGCGTTCCTCCGGTTACACAGCGCAACCCACACGGTTATAATGTGTGGTGCCTTGATCACTTAGCCCAAAGCGATTTCAGTAGTTCAACCCAAGCTGGCTACCTTGTCTCTATGGAGATTGTATAAAGAACAAAATAATAAATAAAGTGCATATTCATCAGTGGTGCGAAGCACAGTCCAACTAATTGGTCTGATCATTATGTACAACGGGATCGCATGGGATGGATGACATTTCGCCGTTGTATTTTTATAACAGTTCCTAACCTATTTTGAGGGAGGCAGTAATCAACTGAATCTTTCAAATAGATGGAGAGGTTGCTTATAATAATAAATGCTGACAAATCCAAAGGTTCTAATAGACTAATACGGCCAACCGAGGATTGGTCTCCAAGGAACCTTCTTTCATGCAGGGTAGTCCCTGGAATGATTTCACCTACACTTCCATGTCTCATATGACCGTGTGCCGCTGCGGTTTTAAAGCAGGTAGACCAACGCCTTTGTAACTTTTTGAATCTTTTTACGTGTAGCTACATATGGATATCCCGGCCATCTAGTCCGTACCGTCAATCGGTTCTTTGAGTCAAGCACAATTAATACTCTCCAGGGTGTCTATGGTAACATGTCGTGCATAGGTTCATTTATTAGATTAGAAGCTTTAATCCATCACCTCAGATTAACTCAATCATGTCCAGCAGTTCAGTAAATAAAAATATAGGATATGTGGTGGTAGGAGGCAATAGTGATACTGATAGCAAATAAGGAAAAGTATTTAAATAGAGCCAAGAAAGGCCGGCGTATTTCTCGATCAAAGTGTGCGACGGGATCTCTGTAAGGGACGGCTGCTCGATATATCGACATGCAAGGCAATACTTAAGGGAATTGTTAAATCCATCCAACAGTTGCAGGTGTTTGAAAATACAGTATTTGATTGGAAATTATTGAGAATGCCTGTAGCACGGGGTGTGGATGAGAGGATTGTCCTGTTCTCCGATCCGGGCATTTCGCTTGCAGACGTTTCGTTACCAAACTAGGCAACATCTTCAGTGCACTGAAGATGTTGCTTAGTTTGGTAACGAAACGTCTGCAAGCGAAATGCCCGGATCGGAGAACAGGACAATCCTGTCACAGTATTTGATATTTCAGCACAATGAGAATGGTTCTTTGCTCCTGGGTTGTTGCTCTCCGGAGAGATAAATAAAAAATAACACTATAGTACTAAGGTGACGAAGAGAAGCAAGGTAAAAAGACATAAAAGCCAGTTTATATATAGACTGTGCGATACAGATTATGTGCTTGATCAGATTGAAATTTTGTAAACGGGTGGTTGAAAACAGTTTTTCTTCTGCTACAATGGCAGCCGAAGTGTATAGGAAATGTGTTTGACGGAAGTCACGAGGTATTCCGTAGTTTTACGCTGATGCATTTGGACTGGAAAGTGAACTAGCTAGAAATGGGCAAACGGTTCGTTCATAAACAAATAAATATTTAATCGAGGGTTCGTCGAAACCAGTACCAAATCAGATAGCCGTCCACCTGTCCGGAAAAACACTGGACTGCAGTTTCAGCTGGTTGGGCATTACCAGTAATGCCCACCCTTCGGAACCTACAGGATTCCAACCCACGACCACTAACGGCTTGTACCACCAGTCAGCACCATATGCTAACTGGGACAAGGGGGAAAGTTAAGGGCCGTTGTAATTTACAGGTGCATAAAATAAATAAATACTGTGACGCGCAAAAACCACTAAACATCCATTACAATATAGTAAAAACGTCTAGCCCTATAAGTTTCTTTTTGCAGGGATTGAAGAGATCAAAAAATAACTATTATATTTTGGCTACAATTCCACTGATGACCAATTGTACACTATTCTTTCTTGTTCCAATCTCGCTTACACTACGTCCATGTTGAACTACATCCGGCTCGACACTCGACCGCCTTGTAAGTTCACGCGCGCATGTGTACCTCCTGTCTTGCTACATCCGTCCGCGTCTTCTTAAAGCCCATAGAATAGAGTGCAATGTGTCCGACTCCAATTGCATTCTGATATCCGCGCATATTACCGCGCACTATATCAGACTGGTAATATTAACCCACCTTATAATGCTGCAGGACAGAATGTTATGTTGAGGTATACAGTTAGGAGGTATCAAAAGATTCATAACGGAAGATATAAGAGTATATGATGGTGAAGGATACTATATACTAGACAAATGTTAGAATAGTTTATGTGCTATCGCTTCCGTGAGATTTAACTTAGTAGCACAGTCGGATATCTGAAAAAGTAAAGTGCGGAACTCCCATCGAAAGATTTCTCATTATTTACATACTTGCAACTTGGAAGCCAGCCTATTCCTAAGCATGCGAAAGCGTTCAAATAAAAGTGCCTATGCCATACAGGCTTTCCATGGCAAACTAACGCAAGGTGCTACTAATTTACCTTGTTAAAAAGTCAAGAATAAGGGTTGTGCGTTCAAGTGCACGCGCGCAGCAATTCATTATTTCCCTGAAATGTTACATGCACGCACTATCAGTGACACTGTCATTGGTCATGGAACATTAGCCATGGGGACTCCCTGGATGTAAGCACTGGGCTAGATTTATGCGTCCATGGGGGACAGGTTTTGTTCCGAGTAGGTTGACACCTTGGTGCTAACGGAAGGCAGACAGGGATGAGGGTGTCAGTGCTAGAGGTCTCCAACCGTCCGCCTGACTGTTACTGGTCAAACTGGGATGAAGTGTTTGAACGTTCTCCCTCAGCCCTCCGCTAACTGATCATCTATCGGAAAGAGTCACCATTGGTTCGTATTCTGACCCGGCCTGTAGCCAGTGTCCCTATGCCAAATTTCCAACGCTTGTCCGAGCAGTCCATAACGTATCGAGCGCACAAGATGAAATCATTCCAAGGTGCACAGTACCAGTGGCACACTTAGGCTCCAGGTTAGTACTGCCTCTGGTCGAAACAGTATACCGCATAAACTATAATAATAATAATAATAATAATAATAATAATAACATTAATACTATCGAGTACAATAATAAGTATGACAATACTAGGCATATTTCTCAGCAAGTGGAAAGCTGTGACAACATTTGGCACGGAAAATACAGGCACAGGTGATGTCATGCTCTTGTAAGAGCAGTATCAAGTTATCTGCTTATATTTGTCTGCATTCTTGGCAAGGTATTTGCCCCATATGTTTGTCTTAGGCGGTGGTAGGAGGCAGATGTGTAGTTGCAGTAGGTTGTAGACACTGAAAACTAAGTACGTTGCGTGAAGTGGTGGTATTACGCCTATTAGACGTTATCTGGGCTTTCATTGACTGGATGTTCAGATGATCTTCCCTACGAAAAAGCGACACATTGGTGTCCAGGAAGAGGATCTTCGCCATTTACTGAGAATGGGTGGCACAGTCTCACAAGACCAGATGGTGAATGGTAACCGATTCCACAGAGAAGCATATATGGTGAGGAGTAATTTAAACCGCAAACTTGTCCAGCATCGTGGTATAATCAGGGTAAGACCTTTGTTACCTAGGTCTCGCGTGTACTTGAGCTTTAATGTTAAGGTGACTCGATCGCAATAGATATTATCATGAATCAGATTGTGCAGCAATCGCAAGTTATCTTTTAGTCTTCGCAGCCAATGCCGATCGAGATGGGGTTGCTGGCATCGCTCCCGAGAGTTAATGATAAACTTGTGTTCCCAATATGTGCCAAGTAAATAACCGTTGAAGGCTTTCTATCGATGTTCTGTGTGCTTTTATCATATTGCTTCAGATTATGCTGTGATACTCTAGGATGCGACGAATAAGGAGTCCAAATAGTTCAACGGTAGCTGTGAATTTTGCATATTATGAGAGACGTCAGCAAATGATTGTGTGGCTCGTGCTATCTGGTACTCGATCTGTTCTAAGCACATGAAGGTACAAGCATACTTGATTCCAAGTTCACGAGTAGACTGTTGTACACAGATGCGTTCGCTGTTACGTGATAGATACCTCGGGTGTCAAGCGACCGTGACATATGCTACTTGACTGTTATGCTTAAAAAGTAATCATCCACATTGCGCACCAAGTCTCAAGCGAATGATGTATTCCTGAATGAGTGGTATTACATGCGAAAGCTCAACTCGTCCGTACTTGTGGATAAATGTTCTGTCATCAATAAATAAAAACGGCACGCTGCTGCTATCATTGACACAAAGAAGGGAAATAATTGTACCGAGCGCACATCCTTGTTTAACCCCACTAGTGCTTGGACGTGGGGAAGAGCAATAATCGCCTAAGGTGACTGTTTTAGTGGGACCGTTCATGTATGCTGATAGCCAACCAATTGACCTATTCCGAACTTTAAAGAAACCTATCTGAATCGGTAACCGGTTGTGAGGCACCCGATCGAATGTTTGCTGCAACTTCAAGCATAGAATTAATATGGCATGTTTTGAGTCAGTGGAGTCTGGTATGTAGTTGGGGTAATGCAGCTACCAGAATGTGTACGATCGTTAGTCAAGGAAACCATTTTAGGACCTATCTATCAGCTCCAGTGAGTTGATGAAATTCTTCACAATTTCCTACCACATTCACGAAGAATGTGGCTATTATAGGAGTGTTATGGCTTGGCCTGTAGTTGTCAATCTCCAGTGTTGCGCAGCCCTTGTGGCGAGGGTTGATAAAGGAAGTTTTCCATTGATCTACAAAGTACTTGGATCCCAGTGAAACGGCAAACATAGACAAAAGGAGCAATGGCATATCAGGCCCTCCTTTTTTCATGGCGGATGGGGGGATGCCATCAGCTTCCAGAATTGAGCACGGTCAACTAAAATGTGTTGATTGGTGGATATTGCGAAGACCAATTGCACTTTAGTTAGAGCATTAGTGTACTTGAGGCTTCACAGATGGCGCTTGGATGTCGTCCACCAGTTCAGGGATCAAAGAAAAGCATTTGTTGGTTCCTCGACGGAGAAATCTGACCAGTTATTTCGCTGTACATGTCATTCGTAGGGTTGCTTGAGCTTCATATGTTCTCCTCATCAATTGTAAGTGCTTGATTTCAGAGATGAGTCTATGCATCTGTGGAATCATTGTAAAATATCCTATCCTGTTTAAGCGCGCGATCGGTTTTCTGGACTTCTGACTCATCGAACGTTCGGCCGCATCTTGTTAAACGTCGCTGGTTCGGTTTTCTTGTGCAGAAACGTGGGTTATGGCTTTCTGAACCTTATGATAGATGTGCTTCACGGCTGTGCATGCATTGTTGGAGAGAAAGAAGGAATACCAACTGCAGAGCCGGATTATTTGACGGAAAGGTTCCAAGGTAATACTGCGGCTGTTGTAGTAGGAAGGAGGTATTGTTTGGTGTCCATTTTAACGGTAATGGTTAGGAGTATCACGTTGCCGTCGCTGGCAGGGATGTTCCCTGAAACAAACTCTCTGTACGTTGGCCATACCAAATGTAAACATCAGGTCTACTGTGTTCGTCAACCTAGTTGGTATAGCAACCCACTGTGACCAACCAGCTCTGACTGAATAAATGAAGGCTCTGTGTATAGAAACGAAGGTGTGGGAAGAACAGTGTATCTCTTGTATGTTTAAAGCGTCTACAATTGTTCTTTGTTTGTGTCAATTCCGATGCAAAATCAAAAGCTGAGGTGATACGGACAACATTCAGGTTTTATGAATTTGGCGGGTTGAGGATAGGTGCAAGTAAACCGAGGCTCCTGAAACGGAGAACCAGAGAGAATCAGGGACGTTCACCAGTGGTGGAGGTTCAAACCGTTTAGCTGTACATGTGTGATTGAGTTACGTGAAGCATCCGCCACCTTTTCTTTTACAGCGGTCTTTACGAAAAAGGTGTTAAAGGGGGTACAAGAAGTACAGTGTAACAAATCAGCGGGGCTCCGCGTTTCGGTAACGAGGATCGTTTGCAGCTCGTTTAAATGTGCAAGAATACTTAGGAAATACCGTTGGTTGATAGTCCATTTGGCTTTAATATAAGTAACGAAAATATACCATAAATGGTGGAATCAGTGCTCGCGTCACTGTTGTGTGAGTCATTTTAAGCGCGGATTACGTGAACGATGGACATGTGTGGGAGCCATATTGAACGAATCCATTGTTACTAACCTTGCGGGTAGGGGTAGCGTGCCGTCCGCGATCGCCGGCATACCATGTGAAAGGAGGGGTTGATATATCAAGGATACATTGCGGTTGACTTAGTGCTGAGCTTATCTAGTAATGTGAAGAAAGTGCAGAAATAACGGGTGCGTATATTTGGCATCTGCCGCGTATGTAGGGAGTTTGGATTTCCACGGTTCCAGTAATATGTACAAATCTACACTATAAAAATTTTAATGAATTATCTTTTGGCATCACTCCATGAGCGCGTTCCGCGAGCGCGTTCCAACACCTTGTCTCGTAATGTCACGATATCTGTGTACATCAAGTTTGAAACCAAACACACGGAAAATGTGCCCTGATAAGCATGCTGCTCCGATATCCCACATGCCTGCGTTGCATTCCGGATGAGCTAAAGCAAAAATATTAAAAGTGGTTTCTTACGCTCACATGGCTAACACCACAGTTGACCCGTACTTCTTCAGTTCTAGGACGCTGTGACTGCGACGGAACTTGTTCCATGTCGTGATGTATTGCAGTGCAATTAGCGATAAACCAAACGCCCGCTCAAAGGAAAGTCTGACGGAGCCTTGCCCAGTTATCCTCTTATGGAATACAAATAACGACGTATGGTTTGTTCACAGGTATTTCAGGCCGGTGATCCAAGTACACTAGTACACTATGATGCCTAACTTAGCCCGGATCGCATAGTAGGATAACAGTGCGTGACACCCGTTGTGGAAAACATCTGTTTCACTGTGTGGTGGATTAAAGGTAGATACTACTGCGCCGGGTATAAGTAGTGTGGTGGTGCAAGATGACACACCAAAAGCGAGCCCTGCCGACTTCCCCAAACTTGAAGATGACATCAGGATTACAGTTCCATGTGCACGAGGAGTGAACACAGAGACAAGCACCAGTTGGGGAACACTCCATGGAGATCACGCAGATGAGCGGACGCCTCCAAGGTATGAACGAACACACCTAGTGTAAGCCACTTTGGCAATAAACGATTACCGCCTGCCCCTTGGGTTCTAACTTTTGGTGCCGTGACCTCGCAACTCATGGAGATTCTCTGGCTCGAACCATTTGAAGACGGGGATGTGAAGGCGTTTTTGGAGGAGTTCGAGGAGGTGGCAGAGGAGGTAGGACTGAAGACGGACCGGGCGAAGATGGCGGCCCTGCGGAGTCTCCTTAAGTGCAAGGCGAAGGCGGTTCTGGAGGCAGCGCGAAGAGGTCCGGTCAAGTTGGATTGGACCACGGCAAAGGAAGCGTTGCTCTCTGGCCTGGACACGCCAGCGGACCGCCAGGAGACGATGCGACGGTTCAAGGCGTCGCGGCTTGGTGATGGGACGGATCACCTCGTGTTTGCGGTGCACCTCAGGAGCTTGTTGGACCGCGCCTTGTCGGGGTTGGATGGGCCGTCAAAGACGCAGTTGCTAGTGGATCAGTTTTTGGCCGGCCTCCCACAGCCAACCGCGGAGCGCGTTCGGATTGCGAATGCTACTCGGAAGATGCAATTGGAGGAGTTGGCGCAAGTTACTCGAGACCTGGGCGACGCACCACTGGCTGCGCTGAAGGAAGAGCCTCATGAGAATGTGGAACGGATGATGGAACAGCTTACGGAAGACATCAATGGGCTTCGCGCTCAGCGTTATCGGGTGCGCACAAAGGGATGTTGCTTCATCTGCGGGAAACCGGGGCACTGGAAGAGACAATGTCCGCAGAGGCGTGGTGTTACCCGTGTGACGAATAAACGTGTGAAACCTTATTTTTTCTTTTCTGATCGAGGATTGTGTACTTGAGGCGTTGAGCAGGAGTGCGGTTGAAGCAATGGTGGAAGTAGACGGAACGATGGAAAGGTGTCTGATCGATACGGGTGCCGCGGTGTCACTAAGCAACCATCGGCGAGGTGAAAAGCTTCAGTCGTGCTGCACGATCGTAAGAGCGGTTGGCGGTCATTCAGTAGGAATTGATGGGATAGCCGAACACACCGTGGGAATCGGGGGACGAAAGCGAACACACTTCTTTCTCGTGTCACCAGATGCGAAACAAACCATATTGGGAGCAGATTTCCTGGAGCTCAATAAAGCTGTCATTGATCTAAAGCGTGGGAAATTGCTAATGGAATGCTGGTCACTACCACTCATTAATCGTGGAGAAATGAGATCTTCGCAGTCGGTTGTGGCTGTGTCACATTTGAGCCCATCTTTACAGTCGCTGATCAACAAGTACCAACCCTTGTTTACGGATGACAGCAGCCAAGATGGGTTTTGCGATTGAATCGAGCACACCATCCCGCTAACTCGCCAGCCGTATCGACCCCATGGACTTCGAAGGATACCAATCCATCTGGAGGCTGAGGTGAACAGGCAAGTGCAGGAAATGCTGGACGCGGGCGTGGTTGAGGAGGCACATAGCCCGTACAACTCTCCTGTGGTCTTAGTGAAGAAGACGAATGGGAAGTACCGATTCTGTGTCGACTTCCGAAGATTGCATGAAATTTCCTTGACTCGCTTCGTTCCAGTTCCATCAGTTGCTGACATTTTTGATCGGCTGCAGCAGTCAAGGATATTCACGGTCCTGGACTTGAGATCAGGATACTGGCAACTGGTAATAAAACAGGAAGATCGAGAGAAGACGGCGTTTACCGTTGATGAGAAACGGTATCAGTTTAAGAGGATGCCCTTTGGATTATCAGGAACCCCGTTTACCTCCCGACGTCTAGTGCTGCGATTGCTGAGTGAATTGCAAAGCGTGGTTGTGTACGGGTGTTGTGACGCCCAGTACGCCTTCACCCCACGACCGCAAGAAGAAGTCCAAGATGAGCCGGGATGAACAGATCTTTTATTACAGCACAGCACCAGTTATATAGCTTTACAACAAGGGCGAAGCCAAGCTACTAAATGCATGAGATCCAACAGGCATGGAGAAAACACAAAATGGAACAAGCAAATGAGAATCGCGAAAATTACGAGCCAATGAAGTGCGGCAAGGAAAATAGTGTCTGCGGAGTTAATCCCTGGGGGTAACCTTCTGGTGAGCGACCATTAAAAACGACGAGTGGCGTCCAATCAGTGTGGAGAAGTGATGCGTTTAAACAACTGCCAGAACAGTTGATAGTGAGAATGATACACACCAGGGAAATAAAAACAGGCATAATAAATATGCGTTGGCTGAATAATACATTCACGTGAAAAAGCTAAGGAACGCTGAGCAAAAGAAACCAATCAGAATGTCCACAGAATGAGACGGCTGAAATGAGCTGTGAGCGATTGCGAATGAGGCTGAGGAAAGCGACGTGTCCAAAATGTAGCAGAGAAGCAGGTAACTGCGCAAACAAAGAAATAGGCAACAAAATAATTCATGAAACTGAGGGTTAAGTAGCCAGCCCCCTAACAACGGGGATGATATTGTGATGTATGACCAATCAGAAGCGGAACATATCTAGCAGTTCGCGGCAGTTCTGGAACGCATTCAGCAGTCGGGACTTCGTATAAATGGACCGAAATCCCAGATCGGAAAGACCTGTGTCACCTTACTGGGTCATAAAGTGGGACAAGGCGAACTGAAACCGCTACCTGAGAAGATAATGACAATACAAGGCAGCTTAGTTCCCACCCCGAAAAGCACTCTCCGTACATTCCTGGGCCGCGCCGGGTACTACAGCAAATTCGTCAAGGATTTTAACACCTTGGCCTCACCCTTGTACGAGCTGTTGAAACAAGACAGGAAATTCACTTGGAATGCAGAAGCTCAACGAGCCTTTGATCAGATTCTACAGGAAATGGGAAGGCAGGAGTTGACCCTGAAATTGCCCATTGCTGGTGAGGTGTTCACGGTAGCGACTGACGCCAGCGATGTCGGGATCGGTGCTGTGTTGAAACAAAACCATGGGACGATTGAGTATGCCTGCCGAACTTTGACACCTGCGGAACGCAGATACTCAACCATAGAGAAAGAATGTCTCGCAATTGTCTGGGCGTTAGATAAATGGCGGCCATATCTCCTGGGTCAGCGATTTCACGTCGAAACAGACCACGGACCGTTGGAGTGGATTAAGTCTGCCAAAGACCCCAGAGGAAAGCTGGCGAGATGGGCATTTCGCCTACAAGAGTATGATTTCACGATAATACACGTGCCGGGGAGGGAAAATCAAACGGCGGATTTCTTGTCACGCATGATAGATGATGATGACCTGCCGAGCGTAGCTTTCGGTATTAACGGTATACTGTGTGAGCAGGATCCAGAACGGTTGGCAACTGAGCAACGTAGCGACAAACTACTGCGCAAGTTGATCACCGCGCGATTAGCTGGTCAGACAAACTTCAACAAAATCAACTTAAACAGCTGGGACCGTTTGCAAAAGACCTGGGAAAGCTGCAAGTGAACGAAGCAGGGATCTTAATGTGGCTAGCAAGAGGTAGCAACCCTTCGGTGCCAGTCATTCCAACGAAACTAAGACGGAATCTGGTAGTTTCTTGTCACGAGATGGCGCACACCGGTTGTTCCAGGACCTACGATCTGCTGAAACAACGCGCGTATTGGCCGGGGATGAAAAGGGACGTTGAGAAGTGCGTGCTTTCGTGCAGACAATGTCAGCTTATGAAAACGGATTGCTGAGGAATGCAGCAGCAAATGATGACGATCCCGGTCTCGTAGATACCTGGACAACAACAAATTGTGTTTCCGTAACAAGAGTATGGATTGCACATAATGCTCCTCTTATCACTTGGCGATTGCGTCCACATGCCATCACACTAGGGGTCACTCAATGCGGACAGTGTGCCACCGTGTACGGTTGCGAACAGTCGCGGAAAAGATGTGCATCTGGTGGGCGCCATGACCAGCAAAGTATTGATAGGTTTTGCTGCTTAACGTCTGTCTGCGAAATAGTTCGCACTTTTGCTCCATGGATAGGAGGGGTCCTGGTGCATGAAATGCTTCGCATGGCAGATACAGAGCATTATGGGTCCTTAAATAGTCGCCGATATTTGTTGCTGTTCTCACCACTGTCTGGGTTGGAAGAGCAGATGATTGAGGCTGATGACTGTTGCACTGTGTTGTACAGGGTGCTTGTTAATTTGATGAAAAGCTCGCAGGCGGCATTACGTCTGCGAATATTGGGTAAGTATTATTTGTGCAGCGGCCCAGAGGCGATATAAGGCGATTAGTGGACAGCACTCACAAGATGCCGTGTCAGGAGCCAAGAGTTGTCAGTCGGTGTGTGGTTGCGGCGCAAAGTAGGATAATTGTGGTAAATGGCGTATACACAAGTGGTCCACGAGCCCACGGAAGGTCGGTGGGCGACCATGATTTCAAAGAACTGTATGTTGTATGAATGACATCAATTGCAGATGAACGTAAGTACCCTGTAAACAAACAACTGGCTTTCACGGAATTTTTGATTGCAAACGAAGAATGACCGGCCAATAGATAAAATGCGGACATTCCGCAGAGCTGCGCCAATAGTTTCTTCATTGACTTATACATCTATTTGGGTTACTGCATAAGCTAGAACGGTTTGTTTGCTCCTGAAAGAGTTTGGCGTTTATTATATATGTGATTTTCTACAGTTTATGCATACAATCCTCTATCGTGTTTGTGATGTTTCTACAGCGTGATCAACTCAGGAGTGCTAGGAGGCACTAACAAACCTGTTGTTTTTCTACCAAGTGCTTGCGGTAGAAATGCAGTTCCTTTTCATGTTTGTTGCTTGTTTGGCAAGTTCCACGGCGAAGGCTGCTTAGGCATGCTTTTTTATCATTATAGAAAGAAGCTGCTGCTATTCCCGTTCCGCATGTCTGTCCCACTATATCCAAATAATGCCCTCTCAGCGGTGCTGCGAATATTTCCCAGTCATTTCTGCGATATGGCTAGTTGGACATTAGGCAACAATGGGCCTTACTCACTGCGTTAGTTGACATTATGTTTAAGGGCATCACGTTTTTGATCACCAAGAGACTACCTATCCATTATATTAACTTTATGCAGTATTTATATTGCATCGCACTAACATCGCTTAGGTAACGTGCATCTGTAACTGGTGGAAGACAAAGTACTGTAGGCAAATCAGTTATTGAGGAATTTAGATAAAATCAGAGTACAGAAAGTAGAAATCAAATAGGCGCTGAATCCACACACCCAGTAGTTGTACGCAAAGTCTGCTGAGCCAGTAGCGCCTATTGGGGATAAATAGGAAGACCTTAGTATTAGGACTATCCCAACACTCAGGGAGTCACATGTTGCAGGGATTCGCCTTTAACGATCCAGGCACGTGCCGCGGCTCAGACCCGGTACCCATCTGCCCTGATTTCCAGGCACCCCTTTCACGTACTCGCCGCAGCTGCGCGATGACCTTGAGTGTCTGGTTCTCAAGGCCTCGGCGCAGCAACAGTCCGACTATGCCACATTACGTGCATTGATGGACATCTTGTGTACCGTGCTAGCCTACTTGGGGCAGGCAGCCAAGTCTGGTTTAGGCGGTTGCAGCCTTCAAGATTTGGACCGTTCCGTTTGTCATGCTCGTCAGTGGCTGCCTGCTTATGTTTTCCTCTGAGTGCAGTGAAACAGATGTTTTCCACAACGGGTGTCACGCACTGTTATCCTACTATGCGATCCGAGCTAAGTTAGGCATCATAGTGTACTAGTATACTTGGATCACCGGCCTGGAATACCTGTGAACAAACCATACGTCGTTATTTGAATTCCATAAGAGGATAACTGGGCAAGGCTCCGTCAGACTTTCCTTTGAGCGGGCGTTTGGTTTATCGCTAATTGCACTGCTATACATCACGACATGTAACAAGTTCCGTCGCAGTCACAGCGTCCTAGAACTGAAGAAGTACGGTCAACTGCGGTGTTAGCCATGTGAGCGTAAGAAACCACTTATAATATTTTTTGCTTTAGCTCATCCGGAATGCAACGCAGGCATGTGGGATATCGGATCCGCAGACTTATCAGGGCACATTTTCCGTGTGTTTGGTTTCAAACTTGATGTACACGGATATCGTGACATTACGAGACAAGGTGTTGGAACGCGCTCGCGGAACGCGCTCATGGAGTGGTGCCAAAAGATTATTCATTAAAATTTTTATAGTGTAGATTTATACATATTACTGGAACCGCGGAAATTCAAACTCCCTACATACGCGGCAGATGCCAAATATACGCGCCCGTTATTTCTGCACTTTCTTCACATTAAGAGATAAGCTCAGCACTAAGTCAACCGCAATGTATCCTTGATATATCAACGCCTCCTTTCACAAGGTATACCGGCGATCGCGGACGGCACGCTACCCCTACCCGCAAGGTTAGTAACAATGGATTCGTTCAATATGGCTCCCACACATGTCCATCGTTCACGTAATCCGCGCTTAAAATGACTCACACAACAGTGACGCGAGCACTGATTCCACCATTTATGGTATATTTTCGTTACTTATACTAAAGCCAAATGGACTATCAACCAATGGTATTTCCTACGTATGCTTGCACATTTAAACGAGCTGCAAACGATCCTCGTTACCGAAACGCGGAGCCCCGCTGATTTGTTACACTGTACTTCTTGTACCCCCTTTAACACCTTTTTCGTAAAGACCGCTGTAAAAGAAAAGATGGCGGATGCTTCACGTAACTCAATCACACATGTACAGCTGAACGGTTTGAACCTCCACCACTGGTGAACGTCCCTGATTCTCTCTGGTTTTCCGTTTCAGGAGCCTCGGTTTACTTGCACCCATCCTCAACCCGCCAAATTCATAAAACCTGAATGTTGTCCGTATCACCTCAGCTTTTGATTTTGCATCGGAATTGACACACAGACAAAGAACAATTGTAGACGCTTTAAACATACAAGATATACACTGTTCTTCCCACACCTTCGTTTCTATACACAGAGCCTTCATTTATTCAATCAGAGCTGGTTGATCACAGTGGGTTGCTATACCAACTAGGTTGACGAACACAGTAGACCTGATGTTTACATTTGGTATGGCCAACGTACAGAGAGTTTGTTTCAGGGAACATCCCTGCCAGCGACGGCAACGTGATACTCCTAACCATTACCGTTAAAATGGACATCAAACAATACCTCCTTCCTACTACAACAGCCGCAGTATTACCTTGGAACCTTTCCGTCAAATAATCCGCTCCGCAGTTGGTATTCCTTCTTTCGCTCCAACAATGCATGCACAGCCGTAAAGCACATCTATCATAAGGTTCAGAAAGCCATAACCCACGTTTCTGCACAAGAAAACCGAACCAGCGACGTTTAACAAGATGCGGTCGAACGTTCGATGAGTCAGAATTCCAGAAAACCGATCGCGCACTTAAACAGGATAGGATATTTTACAATGATTCCACAGATGCATAGACTCAGCTCTGAAATCAAGCACTTACAATTGATGAGGAGAACATATGAAGTTCAAGCAACCCCACGAATGACATGTACAGCGAAATAACTGGTCAGATTTCTCCGTCGAGGAACCAACAAACGCTTTTCCTTGATCACTGAACTGGTGGACGACATCCAATCGCCATCTGTGAAGCTTCAAGTACACTAATGCTCTAACTAAAGTGCAATATCCAGTGCAATATCCACCAATCAACACATTTTTTCGACCGTGCTCAATTCTGGAAGCTGATGGCATCCCCCAATCCGCCATGAAAAAAGGAGGGCCTGATATGCCATTGCTCCTTTTGTCTATGTTTGCCGTTTCACTGGGATCCAAGTACTTTGTAGATCAATGGAAAACTTCCTTTATCAGCCCTCGCCACAAGGGCTGCGCAACACTGGAGATTGACAACTACAGGCCAAGCAATAACACTCCTATAATAGCCGCATTCTTCGTGAATGTGGTATGAAATTGTGAGGAATTTCATCAACTCACTGGAGCTGATAGATAGGTCCTAAAATGGTTTCCTTGACTAACGATCGTACACATTCTGGTAGCTGCATTACCCCAACTACATGCCAGACTCCATTGACTCAAAACATGCCATATTAATTCTATGCTTGAAGTTGCAGAAAACCTTCGATCGGGTGCCTCACAACCGGTTACCGATTCAGATAGGTTTCTTTAAAGTTCGGAATAGGTCAATTAGTTGGCTATCAGCATACATGAACGGTCCCACTAAAACAGTCACCCTAGGCGATTATTGCTCTTCCCCGTGTCCAAGCACTAGTGGGGTTAAACAAGGATGTGCGCTCGGTACAATTATTTCCCTTCTTTGTGTCAATGATAGCAGCAGCGTGCCGTTTTTATTTGTTGATGACAGAACATTTATCCACAAGTACGGACGAGTTGAGCTTTCGCATGTAATACCACTCATTCAGGAATACATCATTCGCTTGAGACTTGGTGCGAAATGTGGATGATTACTTTTTAAGCATAACAGTCAAGTAGCATATGTCACGGTCGCTTGACACCCGAGGTATCTATCACATGTAACAGCGAACGCATCTGTGTACAACAGTCTACTCGTGAACTTGGAATCAAGTATGCTTGTACCTTCATGTGCTTAGAACAGATCGAGTACCAGATAGCACGAGCCACACAATCATTCGCTGACGTCTCTCATAATATGCAAAATTCACAGCTACCGTTGAACTATTTGGACTCCTTATTCGTCCCATCCTAGAGTATTACAGCATAATCTGAGGCAATATGAAAAAAGCACACAGAACATCGATAGAAAGCCTTCAACGGTTATTTACTTGGCACATATTGGGAACACAAGTTTATCATTAACTCTCGGGAGCGATGCCAGCAACCCCATCTCGATCGGCCTTGGCTGCGAAGACTAAAAGATAACTTGCGATTGCTGCACCATCTGATTCATGATAATATCTATTGCGATCGAGTCACCTTAACATTAAAGCTCAAGTACACGCGAGACCTAGGTAACAAAGGTCTTACCCTGATTATACCACGATGCTGGACAAGTTTGCGGTTTAAATTACTCCTCACCATATATGCTTCTCTGTGGAATCGGTTACCATTCACCATCTGGTCTTGTGAGACTGTGCCACCCATTCTCAGTAAATGGCGAAGATCCTCTTCCTGAACACCAATGTGTCGCTTTTTCGTAGGGAAGATCATCTGAACATCCAGTCAATGAAAGCCCAGATAACGTCTAATGGGCGTAATACCACCACTTCACGCAACGTACTTAGTTTTCAGTGTCTACAACCTACTGCAACTACCCATTTGCCTCCTACCACCGCCTAAGACAAAAATATGGGGCAAATATCTTGCCAAGAATGCAGACAAATATAAGCAGATAACTTGATACTGCTCTTACAAGAGCATGACATCACCTGTGCCTGTATGTTCCGTGCCAAATATTGTCACAGCTTTCCACTTGCTGAGAAATATGCCTAATATTGTCATACTTATTATTGTACTTAATAGTATTAATGTTATTATTATTATTATTAAGTTTATGCGGTATACTGTTTCGACCAGAGGCAGTACTAACCTGGAGCCTAAATGTGCCACTGGTACTGTGCACCTTGGAATGATTTCATCTTGTGCGCTTGATACGTTATGGACTGCTCGGACAAGCGATGGAAATTTGGCACAGGGACACTGGCTACAGGCCGGGTCAGAATACGAACCAATGGTGACTCTTTCCGATAGATGATCAGTTAGCGGAGGGCTGAGGGAGAAAGTTTAAACACTTCATCCCAGTTTGACCAGTAACAGTCAGGCGTACAGTTGGAGACCTCTAGCACTGACACCCTCATCCCTGTCTGCCTTCCGTTAGCACCAAGGTGTCAACCTACTCGGAACAAAACCTGTCCCCCATGGACGCATAAATCTAGCCCAGTGCTTACATCCAGGGAGTCCCCATGGCTAATGTTCCATGACCAATGACAGTGTCACTGATAGTGCGTGCATGTAACATTTCAGGGAAATAATGAATTTCTGCGCGCGTGCACTTTTACCCACAACACATTTGCTTGACTTTTGTTTGGCGGAGCCTGGGATACTAGTCGGTAAGCAATGACAGGTTAGACGTGTCAAATATGAGACAGTATAAAATTGCTAGGCGACTCTACCCAACGTATATTGCGCAGGCTACAATAATATGAAGCGAATCAGTCAGAGCGAGGAAGATTCAGCATCCTACTCACCCAAACGTTTGTTTTCACGGATGTGCAGTCATTAAAACAAATGGACGTTTTAAAGATTAAAACAACCTAAAGTCCAATGTTACAATATACTTAAAAAGCGTGTTTTCCGGTACATTGCAAGGGCCACCCCCTAGAACGCGGAAGGATGGAAACCTTCGATGGAGCTGGTAGTGGTTTGAAACGGAAGGTGAGGATGGGCTTGAGTAAGGGCTTCTGAAGTGGAGTGTGTAGCAGAGTTCGCTGGGTTCAGGCTTTTGTTTGTCATTATTTATGATGATCGTGTGGACCAGTTTGCATCATCGGTGGGCCGTCATTGCGGGCTGGTCGGACTGCAAAAGGCTGGCTAGTACAGAAAGAAGGCCGACTGGACCTCCCTTTGCTGCAGACCCGACGGTGCGCTTGGGAGTTGTCACTCCCCCCACCGCACTTTAGCCCACGATCCTCGTCCAAAGAAGAAATCCAGGCGTCCTCGTCCCACGAAGAAACCCTGCGTCCTCGTCGGCAAAGCCTAGGAGGCGTTTGGGGACCAATCCGTTCGTGGCTGTCTGTGGCCGAGGGCGGCCGTCTGTTCCTTGGGTGAGGAAGGGGGCCTTGGGTCGGCTGGCGAGTCACTCGGGGGTTGCGTTGAGCCGGTTGGCGTGTCACTCGAGGGTTGCCTGGGCAGTTCCGGCGGTTGAGTTTCTGGAAGTTAGAATTCAGGGGGTGGGAAAGGGTCGGGGAAGTGGCTTGACGCCGGAGAGGGAACATGGCATGCATTATAAAATCAAGTAAGCTTTAGTTTTCACATTGTTCTGGGTTTCTTTGTTGATTTTGCAAAACGTTTGTGAACAAGGCGCACGATAACCACTAACGACGAAAATGGCGTGTTAATGGACATATCAAACGTTTACAAAAGCTGAAAAACGGACCAGACGTTTGACCTGTCTACCGCGTCGGTCAGTTGTCCGGGGTTCAGGCGGGATAGTTTGAGGGTCAAGGGGTACGGAGGGCTTCGGGCTATCCAGTTCTCGGGTAGTCACCGCAGGTGTGGGTGCTTGTGCGAAAGCATCAAGATGGGTTGCAAGTGGCTCGTCAAGGAAAGCCACTTTGAAGTGGTCGATGGACACCGTTGTTCGGTGACTATTCTGGTCTAAAGTACAATGTTTCGGAGTCCGTTGCAGAACTCTGAAAGGGCCAGTGTAGGGAGGCTGGAGAGGGCTCTGCACTGCATCGGGGCGGAGGAAGACGTGGGTGCAGATAGAGAGTCCGCTGTGTATTTGCATATCTCTAGTCTGTTCATGGAGCGGAGTCAGGGGTAGTGAAAGCATGCGTTGAGCTACGGAGGACGCAAAGTTAAGCGGAGGCATACCCGACGATGCGGGAGGTGAAACGAATTCTCCTGGTAACTTGAGCGTCGTGCCGTAAACCAGCTCTGCTGATGCACATTGCAAGTCAGCTTTGAAACTGCTGCGAATATCTAACAGTACGAGCGAAATGTTTTCTCTCCAGCTAGGGTCGGAGGAGGCGCAGAGCGAGGCTTTAAGCTGTCTATAGAAGCGTTCAACTAACCCGTTGGCTGCTAGGTGATACGCTGTGGTATGAATGCGGCGACAGCCTAAAAAGTTTCAGCACCTATCGAATTGTGAAGATTCGAAAAGCATTCTTCGTTCAGTTGTAATGGTGGATGGGCATCAGTAGTGCGAAACCCAACGGTCTAAAAAAGGCGGGATGACAGTCTCAGCTTTGCAATCTGTTACGGGAATGGCTTCTGGCCATCCGGTGAAGCGGTCGACATATGTATACGAATCCGTGTAACGGAGGCAAGTCTAGGTGTAAATGCGAGAACCCAGAGTCCGGGGCAAGAAATGAACCCAGAGGACTGCGGGTGTGACTATGTAATTTGGAGCGCTGGCATTGAAGGCAGGCGCGAGCCCAGGTACGAACATCTTTGTTTACGCATGGCCAAACGAAACGTTCAGTGACCTATTTCAAAGATGCACGGATACCGGGATGTGATGGTGAGTGCAGTGCGTCAAAGGCGGTGCTTCTGAAGGAGACCGGTACGAGGCGTCTAGGACAAACTGTGGAAGTGTCACGGAGAATGATTCCTTCCGGGGTTTGGAGAGAAACAGGTTGCACATGTAGCGAAGTGGACTGCAGTATGCGCTGCATGTCTTCCTCCTAAGCCTGCGTCGATGCCATGGCGGCAAGGTCGACGATAGGCAACGTCGGAAGATTGAGGTTGACGCGGGAGAGAGCGTCAGTGACGGGATTGTCGACAACTGAAACATGGCGTATGTCAGCAGTGAACTGCGTGACAAAGTCTAGGTGTCTTGTTTCCCGTGGTGAGTATTTGTCGCAAGCAGTTGAAGGAGAAGATGAGGGGCTGTTGGTCAATGTAGACGGTGAAAGCGCGGCGGAAGTGACGAATCGCTAGGTAAATGGCTAGCAGTTCTCTGCCAAACGTGCTGTAGCGGGATTCCGCTGGCTGCAGGCAGGTGGAGAAGAACCAAAGGGGTTGCCATTGCCCACCAATATGTTGTTGAAGGACGGCTCCTACTTCGACGTCTATGGCATCAGCCGTAATAGAAGAGGTGCAGTCGATACGGAATGAGCGAGGATGGCTATGTTGGAGATAGCATCCTTGAGTTCGGCGAAAGCTGCCAGTGCTGTGTCAGGGAAAGCGAACTTACGTTCATTCCCTCTGAGTAGGTCGGTCAGAGGCTGCATGAGCTGAGCGTAGCGCGGAATGAAGCGTCGATAGTAGCTGACCAAACCACAATATCGACGGAGGTGCTTGAACGAAGTCGGAGCCGGGACGTCCTTGATTGCCTGGATCTTATCAGGAAGGACTTCGATACCAGACGATGAGACGAGGTGGCCTAGGAATTCTACCGTTGATTTGCCGAGTTCGCACTTAATCGGGTTGACTGTGACATCGTGTTAAGTCAAGCGCTGAAAGAGAGTTCTCAGATGCTCGAGGTTCTCTTGTGCCGATGAACTAGCGACTAAACTATCGTCGAGGTAGGAACAAACGAAGTCTAGGCCAAGAGTGACATCGTGGATGAAGCGTTGGAAGGTTTGTGCGGCGTTGTACAGTCCAAATGGCATTCTTAATAATTCAAACAAACCGAAAGGAATGATTACGTCTGTTTTAGGAATGTCATTGTCTTCCACCGGTATCTGGTGATAGGCGCCAACCAGATCGATCTTGCTGAAGACCGTCTTACCTGTGAGGCATGCGGTAAGGTCCTTCGTGTGTGGGATGGGATACCTATCTGGGACGGTTAGGCGATTGAATGCGCGGTAATCACCGCAAGGGAGCCCGTCACCAGATTTCTTTGGGACCATGTGCAGGGGAGAGGACCAAGGGCTATAGAAGGGCGGATTATTCCAAGTTCGAGAATGTGCTCAAACTCCGCCCTAGCTACCTTTAGTTTCTCAGGCGATAGTCGGCGTGGACGGCATGACACAGATGGGCCACTCGTCCGTATGTGATGCGTGACTTGAGCTGCCACGAGCAATGCTGCGTTCCTTGGCTGAACGAGCTTGGAATACTGAGAAAAGAGATTAGCGTAGTCTGGCGAGGTCTGGGGAAATGCATAGACCGGTGTTATAGATGCGATCTCGGCGGTGATGCCACGTACACTGAGTTCCGTTGCAGCGTCGACTACCATCTGGCGTTTCGCATCGACCAAGAGGTCGAAATGCCTGAGAAAGTCAATGCCGATGATGGCAAAGGGGACTGCAGCGACGGTGAACACCCAGCGGAACGTGCGCCGAAGACCTAGGTCCAGGGTAAGTGACGGATGACCATAGGTGGCTATTGGCGTGCCATTGGCGGCACTGAGACATGTCGACAGAGAAGCGGTAGGCTCACCTGGCATAGGGGAAAGACGCTGACTTCCGCCCCGGTATCAACTAAGAACTGGGTATCGGAGTCATAATCCCTAATGTAGATGAGACGATTTTGGGTTTTGTCGACACCGTTAGTCGCCTGGAAGCTTCCCTGCTTGGCGGCGGAGAAACTGAATGGTTGCTCACATTTACGGGCGTGCTTACCAAAACGCGAGTCGTAACAGCAAAAGCCTGAATTGTTGGGCTTCGTGCGACGAGGTGATGAGCTAGAGCGGCTGCGCTGCTTACGATCTAGGGAGAGTTACTCGACGGCTTTGTACTGACCCTATTTGCGATGATAAAGCGTCGATTGCCGACGGCTCACTAGCCGCGTATGTCGCTGGGGCTGCGACGGAGCTAAGTCAAGTGAATGTCCTAGATTTGTTAGTTGGCTGGTGTCGTTCAGTGACACGGTCTGTTAGTTCTGCAACTGCTGTGAGAGGTAGGGCGCTTGCCACGGCAAGGATGGCTTGTGTGTTTTCCGGGAGGCGTTGCATCCACATTTCACGGAACATACCTGCGTCCATGCTGAATGTGCCTAGGAGCTGTTGCATCTGTCGCAACAAGGCATAAGACATGCTGTCCTCAAGCTGCGGATCCAAAAACACTTGCTGCAGTCGGACTTTGTCATAGGGCGTGATTCGCTGAATAATCGCCTGCATCGGGATGATGCCTCTCACCTGGAAGGGTACACTTTGGGAAATCCAGGACATAAGTTGATGATATTTAGTCTTAGCAGAAGAAATTTTACAATTGTAAAAAGTGGATTCTAAATGCGCAACCCATAACAACGGATCATTCTCCCAAAATGGTGGGTAGGCTAGCTCTACGGCACTAACCACGTACGTAGATGGTTTATCATCAGGACTATTCATCGTGAGAAATGAATAGGTATATGCGGCAAGTGAGAAAACAAAACGATAGCGCATGATGAATCAAAAATCATTGGAACGAGCTCACCAGAATGAAAACTCAAAGTGGCAGACGGCGTGTTCCTGACAGGTGGTTACCAATTGTTGGGCAGAGCCTGGGATACTAGTCGGTAAGCAATGACACGTAAGACGTGTCAAATACGAGACAGTATAGAAGTCGGAGGCGACTGAACCCAACGTATATTGTGCAGCCTACAAAAATAGGAAGCGAATCAGCCAGAGCGAGAAACGTGCAACAAGCTACTCACCGAAACGGTTTGTGTCCACGGATGTGCAGTCAGTAAAACAAAGGGACTTTTTGAAGGTTAAAACAACCTTAAAATTCAATGTCGCAAAATACTGAAAGAGCGTGTTTTCCGGTACACCACACTTTTTAACAAGCTAACTTATTAGCACAATGCGCGAAGTTGCCTGTAAAAAGTTATCGTCCTTTTGTTTGTTTTGTCTATTTCGTATACTATGCTTTGGTTCATAGTTGGGTTTTAAATCCAGGCTTTGGTCATGATGTGGCTCGTGTATCTTATCGATTAAACGATATATGTTTATTTTATCTGTCTGAACGTAACTTATTCTATCTGCATTTTTGCAGCCCTTTGCGTAATAACTTTTTGAGGCCTATGCTAGCAGACGCTTTGTATACTATCTATGCGACTACCGCAGTTGCTGCCAATCACCTCTTCCTGCCTTGCTGTAGATAATCGTATTTCAGTCCACCAGCGGTGGGGTTTTCATTGTGTTCAAGATGGATATGGAAGCTTACATTGTGATTGTTTTGGAAACTAGGCTAATGATTTGTTGAGCTCTCACAATAACATTTTCCGTGTGCTCTATTAACTTCAGCGAGCCAGAATATGGAAGACCCATGACTTCTACTGTAGCGGTGCATATTATTGGTTTTCCACGCAGAACCAGAGTGCCTGGTAAGATTGTACTACGGAATAACAGGACACCGTACCTCTGGGTTGACATGTCCCAGTTGGCACACCATATTTCAAATGCTTTTAAACAAGATATAATGGTTTTCGTGGCGTGGTTCGTGTCAGTATCATCAAATGTGTCCGCAATTTTCATGTCATCTACTAATGTTATGAGATACTCTAGTGTATTGAGTGAAATATGTCGTTAATTTGTAACAAGGATAGTAGTGGGCCGAGAAGTTTGCCCTGAACTACATTACTCTGCTCAGGACTAGGCTGTGAATTTTGATTTATACAAATACTTGGGTTCGGTTTGAAACGTATGACTTGAACCACCATAAGAATGTATCGCTGATTCCAAATGACGCGACCTCATCTATACGCTTATCATGAGGTACACGATCAAATACTTTCAGCAGGTCTAGGAAGACCACTGCTGATGCGTTCCCGCTGTCTAAAGCGGGAGTGAGATTATCGAGTAATGCATGGTGCCATGTTGCAATGAGTGTATCTTCTGAAATCCATGTTGTGAATTATTATGTAGGCCACTTCTTCAAAGGAATTCTACCGCTTTGAGGACAATTAGTCTTTCCATCATTCTGCAAATTATGGAAGTGTGGCTGATTGGCCAGTAATTTCTAAGGTCGTGTCTGGATCCAGCTTTTTGACGTAGTACAGCAGTGGCTGTCTTCCACTGTGCAGGTACTTTGCCGACCTTCAATGAAAGTGAGAATAGAATGAACAGCAGAAGTGGGACACCTGACCCCCCTAATTTTAACGCGATTGCAGGAAGTGTATCAGGACCTTCATATTTAGACTTGTATAGCCCCTTAATTTTCTTTTATATCTCGAAGTGAGAATTCCATTTCAGGCACTTGGTTAAAGGTTTAGATGTGTAAGTCAGACGAATGGGACTAAGCGACTTTGCCGAAGGGTAAATGTGCCAGTTTAGAGCCTCGGTACTAGAATTAGGGTCATGAAAGACAAAGCAATTCGAAACCTGATAAACGTTAATTCGTTTATCGTAAGGCTTCCACGGTTTATGATATCAACCTACTTCTGCTCTTTGTCGTTACACGAAATGCATTCCTTTCGTCCGCAACTTGCTCTGGGTGGTGAAGGGCATAACACATGTCTGGTTGGCTTACCAATGTACCTCATCGTGGTGCCAGCTGGGTGGTTCGGATGTACCCCTTTCCAGCGATGTGTTCAGCGACAGTGTTCCACCACGTTGGGGTATTGAAGTCCAGCAATTGTGAGGAGTTCATGGGGAGTATTGGGTCCCTGTATGGTGATCTAGTAAGCAAAAGGCGTATGAACTGACCTTCAGTCAGCCACACTCAATGAGCGCGACTCCATGAATTCGCTCCGCTGCCTTGCGGGTTAGCTATTTAGCAAAAGACTAGGGGTTAGGTCCCCTAAGTAAACGCCCTACTTAGGCACGGGTAACCGGGTACTATCATGCCCTCTCACAAAACCATAGACTGTTCTACAATGTGCACATCGGCTGCCGTTTCTGCTGCTTACATCCATGCGACTTCATCACACGCCAATTGTTTGATTGTCAGCAAGCGTTACTTGCCGTCACCTTATTCATGAGTTCAGCAATCTGGCTGCTAGTCCGGTTGCGCCGCGAATCATGAACATCAACCAGTGGCTCTCTTTCGTCCCCGATCCACGTTCCTTCCGGCGTGCTTCAACGTTCGGACACTCATGCAGATTGGATAGCAAGCCGGTCTAGCGCGCACTCTAAAGTCCCTCGATACCGACGTCTGCTGCCTTTCAGGAACCCAATTGCAAGACCGCAGTACTGTGATTACATTAATATCCACCACTGATTACGTAGACTGACGTAGCCTGCGTCTTTCTGGGGATCCAGAACCAGCCTCAGTGAGTTTGGCTGGGGTAGGTATAGCACTAAGTTTCACGGCCAAAACGGCACTACTGGACTGGTTCCAGCAAAACAGCCGACCACATGCAGGTTGGCTTCAGTGTTCATGTAGAATCAACAACCGCCGCGAGGAGACGCCACTTGTGTGTTATCTTTGCGTACGCTTCAATGGACTGCAGTCGGGACTCGATCAAGGACCACTTCCATCGGGAGCTACAACAGCTTTTGAGTAATGCTAAAGAGTCGGATGTCATTGTCCTTGCTAGGGATTTTAATGCATGGGGAGGCCGCCTGTTGCCATACGAACGCCTTGGTGGTCACCAAGTGCTCAAGGGGAACAGCTCTGATATCGGGGAGAGGCTTCTCACCTTGTGCGAATATAACTATTTGTATCTCTAGTACACTAACTTCTGTCGTATGAAGAAACTTTCCTCAAGGTGGCGTCTCCCTTTGGCAACACAACCATGTTCCCAAATAGATCACATTGTAATCAACTTCAGATGGCGTGGCAGGGTACTGGACTACAGGTCCGTTTGGTCCACCTTTGTTGACTCAAACCATGCACTGGTCTGCGCGAAAATTTGCATGTTTTTGTGGGTCCCGAAACACGGAGCACCGCAAGATTGATGTAAACTGGTTACCTGATTTCTATGTACAGGCGGGCTATAAGTCTGCACCGATATACGTACCCAGTTGCAATCTACCGTTGCAATCTACTTGTGTACAGAAAGCGATGACCATTTCCGGACACTCCAGCTGTGGTCTAGCTCGACACCCCTTAAAGTCTTGAAGCTGTTATAGCTCTCTGGAGCTGTTCAACCGCCGCAAAGATATCCTGGAGGAACCAGATTGCGACGAGCGGCGCCGTTCTGCTAACCGGTTGGTTCAGTAAAGCCTACGCAAGTATCGCGAGGCATGATGGTCTGAACGTGCGTTAGAGATGGAGAAAGCTGCAATCCCTGGCAACACACAAGCTTTTCCAAGTCATCCGGTTCACTGGCCTCAGGAAGCCTGGTGTCAATGAGGTTAGTTGCGAGGCAGATGAGTCTCCGATCATCAACTGCCAGAGGCGTTTGGACCCTCTGGGTCGAGCACTTATATTTCAACTGGCCTCCACCGTCTATCAGTACATGCTGTACACCTTGCTATTTACCCTGGCTCGTCCTATTGAATCCACCCATCAGTGCGGACGGCTGCTTCTAGATTCGGCGCTTGAAGCGGTTCAAGGCCACCGGCTCAGACAGACGTCCTTCGGAGCTGTTTAGCCATGGCGGTGTGGTGATCATTAAGCAGCTGACCTCGTTCGTAAAAATCTGGCCTGAAAAGAACGTGCCTTCCTCTTGGGGCAAATCAGTTAGCGTCCCCATTTTCAAGAACTGCGCTCGCACTTCATGTGTAAATCATCGCGGGATTCGTTTTATTTTGGTTGCCTCCAACCTATTGGCATCCATTTAGCTCCGTAGACTTTCCCCAATATGTGAATCATACTACGGTGTAAAACGAGCTGGTTTCCGTTTCGACCGCCAATGCGCAGCTCAAATCTTCACGCTCCGCCAACTATAAGAACATCGCCAAGTCTATCGCACGCCTACTATCGTTGCATTCTTATAAATACGCGCTGCATTTGGCTCCGCCGATCGACCTGCTTTATGGCGTTGATTGCTAAAGAACCGGGTGTCGGTGAAGTATGCCGCCATCTTACCTGCACCTACACTTCATACATCTGGCGGCGTGAGGGTCTGTGGCAAGTTTTCCTTGCCATTCGCTTTTAATAGCGGTGTGCGACAGGGCTGCCCTATGTCCCCATTCCACTTCAAATACATAAGCGAAAACGTTCGACACTGAGACTGTATTTAAGAGCAAGTAGAAAGGTTTCTGTACAACTCTATGGAATTACGAAAAATCAAAAACATTTAGTTGTGAATCATCAGCAGTTGTGTCTGGTCCGTTAATCGTTTATCCTTGTTCGGTTAGGAATTTGCACTTGTTTCATTATTGCCGGGCATACAATGTCTTCTTTTGGCATTGTATGTGCATCGCTTCACAAAAGCACAGTTTTCCGAAAAAATCGTCGACACGCGTTTTAAAACACTTCACAGAATCGGCCTCTAATAATCCTTCGGGTAGGGTATTCCATAAGTTTACGATTCTTCGTTCGATACAAAGCTGATGTGATACTTTGTTCATGTTAGGGACACTGATTTGGTAACTGTGTCCTCGGGTGTTACAGGGTTCCCGCAGGTGAAATATTGGCCGCAGTATGGGGAGGTGATTTAAGTGTAGCACTCGATGGGTCATAATAAGGTCAATTCTTACTCGACGATAGGATAGGGTGTAGAGTCCGAGCCTTTAACAACGTTTTTCATCCGGAAGCCTTTGTAGACTCGGTATCATTTTAGTTGCGATATGCTGTATTTTCCCCAGCTTTTCAGTTTCCCATTGGGTTATCGGATGGTAATCTGGGGCGCCGTATTCAGTGATTGGTCTAATGAGCGAGGTGAATAGAAGAGAGACGGTTTCTTCGGACCATGTGGCGAAACTGCGTCTTAATGCTCAGAGCATACGAAGTGCCGCGCGGTACAAATTTTCTGTATTTTCTAGTGATCTCATATCATGTCGTGAGAGAACTCCTAAATCTCTGACAGATGTATTGGGATGGAGAAACTGGCCGCCCAAGGTGTATGAAGGAGTAGCTGAAGGTCTGGTGATACTGATGAACTCCGACTTGCTTGCGTTAAGAGGGAGTTGCATTTCAGTGGACCACGTTAACAGTCGCTCTAAGTCATGCTGGAGGTGAGCGCAGTCGTCCTGGTTCTCAATGATCCTCCAGATTTTCAAATCATCCGCAAACAGGGCACATGGTGACTGGAGCTGCTGCGGAAGATCGTTGATATGAATAAGAAATAATACTGGCCCAAGTACAGTTCCTTGAGGCACACCACTAGTCGATGGGAACCAGTCTGTCAAGTAGTCATTGACCTGTACTCTAAACTTTCGTCCCACAATAATCTCGCATAACCACTGAAGTTACGTGCCGCCGATTCCGTATATCCTCAGTTTACCAAGGAGTACCTCGTGGTTCACTCTGTCAAACGCCTTACTAAAGTCGATGTACATCACGTCAACATCCTTCCGTTCGTTGAGAGCTCGTACCCACTGGTGTTTTGCGTACATCAAGTTGGGAATGCAGGATCGCCCTTTCGTAAAGCCGCGTTGCGCTGGCGTCAATACGTCCATCGACTCGAAGAACGATAGCAGACACTTTTGCACAACATTCTCGAGCACTTTGGATAATACTGAAGTCAAACAGATCGGTCTATAGTTCTCTAGTTTACTCTGATCATCACCCTTGGGAAGCTGTCTCTCTATCGAGCATTTCCAGTCGTTCGGGACAGATCCTTCAGAGCGCGATTTATTGAAAAGGTTTGTCACTGCTGGTGAGATGATAATCGATAGGGACTTGAGTATTAGTGGGTGATGTCCTTCTGGTACTGGGGGCTTTGCACCATCGAGGTTGACGAGTAGCTGGTACACATCGACTGCATCACATTGTAGGCTGCTGAGCAAGACTGGCGCAACTTGTGCCGGTACTGAAACCGCTGCCGATTTACTGGAAAATACAGTGAGGAAGTGCGTAGCCAAGGCGTCGCGCGCTCCGTGCTTGAAATGAGCGTCTTTCCGTCTAAGCTCTCTAAGACCGGTAGGTCGTCCCCAGGTTTCGGTTGACGTCTTAAGTGGACGAATATTCTTTTGGGTGCAGTTGTGGCCGAGGATGCTAACTCCTCTTCGAACTACCGGCCTTTCTTGATCCTTGCGGCGTTACATAAGTTACGCTATTTCTCGTACACCGTGTAATCTTCATCACAACCCGAGCTAATGTATCTATCCCAACGTTTGCGACGCCGTCGCTCTAATTGTCTATATTCCGTATCAAACCAATGCGGTTTGACAGGTCCGATTTTTGCATACGTAAGGGGAACGAACGGAGTACAGAGCGAGTTAAGCTTCCCCTTCATTAATGACCATCAGGCCTCAGGTGACGCATCCTGTGGTAGTGTCCAATCAGTCAGACTTGCAGCTTGGATGAGTCCGTTGAAGTCCGTCTTCCAATAGTTGAATGTCGGCTTCCGTTGATTGTAATATGGTAACGCTCCCAAACATGCCAAACAGCACTGAACCGATTAGCACTGGCTGTCAGTCGTTTTGGGCTATGCTTTGCTCCATCAAAATGCAAAGTACTTCTCCAAGATTGGCAGGGACCCAATCCTGCGCTAACGCTTGGTGGTGATCTGCTAGAAGTCGTTCAGGAATTCAAGTACCTGGGCAGCTATATTAGCACCCGTGGGATTGAAGATGAGGTTATGTACCGTATAGCAAAAGCTCGAGGTGCTTTTGCCAATCTCCGCCACCTGTGGCGCAGACGCGACATTACTCTCGCCCTCAAGGGGAGAGTTTACAACGCAGCCGTCCGTTCAACTCTCCTATATGGCTGTGAAACCTGGCCCATCAGGTCGACAGACATGAAGAGACTCGTCACGTTCGATCATCGTTGCCTTCGCAGCTTAGCTCATGTCTGGTGGGAACACCGCGTGAGCAATGAGCGTGTTCGACGTCGCGTATTTGGTGCAGGAAGAGCGAGTGAACCGCTCAGCACGATTATATCACGCACCAGGCTCCGATGGCTGGGCCACGTCTTGCGCTTGCCAGCACACCGACTCCCACGACGTGCATTGTTTGCGCGTTGTGGGTGCGGTTGGAAGAGGAGGAGGGGAGGCCAAGTGATGACTTGGTCGCGAGAAATGAAAACCCTCACTTCGAAGTTGGCGTCGGTTGGTGCATCCCGACTGCCTGGCTGGGGTCCTAAGGACGGTGAACACGTTTGGCTGGACACACTTGCTGATATGGCTAGGAGCCGGCCCCAATGGCGTTTGTGTTGTGAGTTCCTTTGTCCATCCCCCTCCTGTTTAGCATCCCCTTCCAATCACGATCTCAATCGTTAGGCATAATATGACTTTCCTTTACGGCAGCCAGCTGTTAGCTCTCCGGAACGATGTCCATCCGTTACTGGGGACTCAGCGGGCGTGCCACTGTTTGTTTGTTTTTTTCTTTTCTTGCCTTTTGTATTGCGGCATAATAGCTGAGGTGTTTTCCACCTCCAGCTAACGTGTAATGATGATGATGATGATGAATATGGTAACGACAATTCTAAGCTTGCCACAATGGAGCAGTGGTCACTGTTCGCCAAAGGCTCGATGACTCTGATCTCATACAGCTTCTGCTCCCAGCTCATAAACACTAGATCCAGACAAGATGCCGAGTGCGGAGTTACGCGCGTCGGTTGGATGACATGTTGCGTTGCCCCGATTTCAATAGTCATTGTAGCGAATTGTGCCTCAAGGTTGCCATGACCGGGAAGAAGTCGAACATTTGGCCAAAATATCTCAGGTAAATTTAGATCCCCCATCAGTAAGAAGTGAGGGCGGCTCATGTGTTTCTGTAAATGTGGTAGCCAATCGCAACAGCGGTTTACTGGGCTCCGGTAGATAACTCACACTATTAGTTCTGCGTGTCTGAGGCGGATTGTGCACCACAATTGCTCACATAAACCATCCTCGCTCCGATAGGTGCTGGTAAGTTTGCCAGATAGTGACGATGTTATGTACAACAGAACACTACCGTGAGCCTTTGATTTTGGTGACGATCTTCAGGGTATACAATTCATTCTGGATCGTTTAGCGGTTGAAGCATAATTTACGCCCCTTCGAAGTGTAAAATACTTCTCCAGGTTTGGCCCACAACTGCTCCCGTGCTCACGAAGGTACACAATTTGAACTGGTAGATAGTTTCGCCTGCCCGGCGAGCTGTGTTTCTGCTGACGGTACTATCAGCAGGGAAGATTTTCTTCGCGCGGCTAAAGCCCGATCAACAGTTGTCAAACTGAGGCACTTATGGCGTCGTCGCGACATTTCCTTCTCGCTAAAGGGCCGTGGTTGCTGCCCATCCGTTCATTCAGTATTGTTGTATGGGCGCGAGTCCTGGCCAATTCGTCTGGAAGCCATGCGTCATCTTTCTGCCTTCGACAACCATGGCTTAAGGAGGATCGCTCATGTTTGGTGGCAACATCGAGTTCACAGTGATGACATCCGACGTCGCGTCTTGGAGAATGCGAGTACTCTGTTCAACAACCTGGTTTTGCTGCACCCGTTGGGATGGCTCGGTCACATCCTACGCATGGCACCTGTGTCTACCGTGTCGCGCTCTATTCACTCATCAAGGATCTGGCTGGTGGCTATTGCGTAGTGGTCAGCCTTCTACTTGGCGACAGCAGATGAAATCGCTGACGTCGGGTCTAGCCGTTGTTGGACCCTTACGTTTTCCAGGATAGGGACCTAGGGATGGGGAGCGCCAATGGCTGAACACGCTTGAAGACATGACCCGCAACCGGAAGCAGTGCAAGAATTGCGTACAGCATTGTATTTATTCACCTGTTTAATACTTCAACCATTGAAAATGACAAAAATGTGAAAAATAAACAAATAAATTCTTTATTCTCGGACAATGCTTGGCTAGTCTATGTAGGCATGAGCATGGTAAACGTACAACTAAATGTCGATAAATGTATAAAAATATTGCAAGTTAGCCATGAACCCCGGAGCTGTGAGTTCGTACACGTATGTGGGAGTGCATGTGTATAGTTATAATTCAAGTTTGAATATGTGTCGCTGTTTTGTGATTGATCGCGTGGATAGTCTGAGAAGAGTTGAAGGACGTCCGTGGTGGTGGTGTGGTTGGCTGGGTAACCATAGGGTGGCGATTTTATTTGAGGCGAGTTACATCCGCTTCGGTGCGTGAAAAACAAACTAAAAATGCTGCTGCGGCACAGCATCTGAAGTGTGTTCCTCACGCTTAACTAGCCTGTCAAGATAGTTATGACGCGGCGACTCTGCTCCCTATCCACTAATCTCCATGGTTTTGTTGGCTCTGTCTATTAACTAGACAGTTGAGGTTACTGCTACTACTACAGTATTTGCCTGCGTTGTTTTTATTGGCGTAAAACTAGTGGACAATCGTTTTTTTCGTCTGTGTATTTTGCATAGACTTTCTACCTTTTTGATAGTTTTAGGTGGTGGGTGTCAGCATATTTTCGATTTATGGGGCATTTACACTTAAGCGGTGAAACCACCTCGAGACAGGTTCTGGTGTTGCCGTAAAACTCATTTACAGCGATTTAAGTGTCAGCAGTTGAGAAGAAACTGTCCCAGTTTGATGACCTAGTGAATTATGAAAATACCTCCAGTGGATGAAAGCGTCCTCACAGTACGCTGTTCCGGTTTTGTGCATGCTTACGGGGTTTGGCGGCAGTGAACTAAATGAAGACACAGTTAGCCCATGGCCACTGCCGCGAAATCTGTTTATTACATCGGCGGGCTTATATGGTACACCCTGTTTGAAGATGAGATAGAGAATGTGGTCCTCACGGGTTGACAACCGTACGTGCTGTATCCAGCCATGGGAATAGACGGAAAAAGCAAAGCTATTGTACTTTGCAGATGAGATGGGTGTACCCATGGAATATTTGATATGTTGCAATCACCACTTATGAGTTTGTAGCCCGTAGGATGCACAAAAGCTCAGTAAAATGCATTAACGAAATGAGTAACAGTAGCTGTATCAGGATTTGGTTGGTTGTAGACACAGATTATATAAACGTGAGTTGATTTACACGAACAGAAACGAAGACCGGGCCTTTCTGAATGTGGACTTCTATCTGAGATAGAAGTCTGCAACTGGACAAACATGGTTATCATTTCTGGTGTATAGAAGACAACATCTACCACGATTAGCGGCTCGAAAGCTGCCGCAGCCTGCCCGTAGCTTCAAGGTTCACAAGCCAGCCTTTTCATCTGCGGGCGCTGGTTCGAGTTTGCGTAGGGGCCAGGCGATCTTGGCAACATCCTTAGCCCCCATGCGACTTGTAGTGACGAAGAGTCGGTACTGCGTACCTGCCTACTGCTGATGCCGAAAGCTGGCGTAGCTGTTGTATCCTGTTATCTGATAGTCAGTAGACGGTGTGCGAAAGGAACAGTGAGATGCTCGTTCCTAGGTTTTGAATTTTATTCACTAGTGAGCGGGCTTTTAGAAGGATAACGTCGTTGTGCTTATTGCGTTGTTTGCTTACAACCTCACTATATGTGAAGGGCAGGGGGAGGTTTGGCTTATCACGTGGTCCATGCAAAGTGGGAACATTTTGAAGACACTGGACAAAATGCAGTAGTTGATGGGATATACTCAGTTGGATTAGTAGGAGTGGACACGGTGGCAGCTGAGCGACCACTGTTAACAAGAAAAATCGGTGTTAGGGGAAGTGGAGGGGAGAGTAGTTAAAGGTGGATCCAACTTCTGCACGGACGGACTAGGTTGCGCAACAAGCTGAAGTACAGTACTCTGAATGTTGCTGGTTGTATTAATATATGGTGCTTCTGCGGCCTTCGTACATTTACCCGTAGCGCCCAAAATGGAGGCGTTAAGTACCTTCGGACGATCCAAAGAAAAAGTACGAGACACTAACCTATAGTAGAATACACTGGGTAAGTTAGGGGTTTTTCGAATAGTATTGAGGTTACTGAACAGTTCATCTAAGGCGATTTGCTCTGAGGAACTCAATCAAACCGGTGCCGGATAAGCATGAATCATTTTCGGCGACCTTACCGATCTGACCATAAGAAGCTTTACACCAGTTAATTCACAGAAAGGTTTTACGGTCTCTTGAAGGTTTGCGGCACTGGCAACATCGAGTGCAAGGATACTGTACATATCTGCTTTTCCGTTAGACGACATGCAGTACATAATGATATTATTAAGCGATTTTTTTGGAGCAGCCATGGGGAGACGGATGTGGACGGCATACCAACAGCAGTAGATTTTCCAGCAATACAGTGTTCCTGAGGATCTGCTAAAATGTGCATTGGGGGAGCTGGTTTCGTGGAACCCTCGTTTGGACAGATTAAGTTGTGGGGTGTCGCACAGTAGTCCCTGATTAATGACCTGGCCGTTACCCGCTTGTTAACTTGCTAAGGTTCTAAATCGCTGTGAAAATTCATGTGGATGGAGAATAATCTATTAGCCGGGTCTAGGTAAACCTAAAGGAGTGTTGGTGCTGAGCGACTGTGTTACATAACTCTCCTCAGAATGAAGCTGAACCTGTTTTCATGGATGGTTGCTTTTTGTTTTAGAAATCGAAAGCTGTACGGCATTTGCTGCACCTCGCATCATCAATGGAGAGTAGATGGGGTTCTACGTTACTAGTGGATGGGGTAGTATTTACGATGGTATTTTGACATTTAGTCTGGTTTCTAGTACTAATATTTGTGCGATTTAAAGGAAATGAAGTTACACTTATAGCATGGTTAGGCGTTTTAGCATAGAGGTGGCGGTTTCGGTCAGTGCTTCGGTCATTTCCGAGATATTGCGGAGAGAAACTACTCCTTCTACGTTGACTTCCCTCTGGTTATTGTTATCATTGGAGACTGACTGCACTACTCGTGCTGGTATGCAACGCAGGTAAAATGTCGGTAGTCGTTGTAGTGACTATTTCGGAACCATTATGCAGAAGCAGGTTCGAAGGTGGCAAAAACGGACTTCACCGAAATTCTCTTAGCTGTGGTGCTTCATCAGTTGTTATTCTCAGTGCGTTGAAGGTGGTGATTTCCGCCAGCTGCACACCACCTATATGAACACCTGTGCTCCGAATGAATCACTGAATGGTAAAGTAGGTGGCAGTTGGTAGCGGATCTTTTTTCTGGTGCTTTACCTATTTACACCAACTGCCTTCCATAGTATCTGTCCTTAAGTATGAATTTTGTGTTAAGCCACAGGTGGTTTATCGGATAGACTGAATGCTACTGCATATTTTGAACATCGTAATCTGTTAGCCAATTCTGCTACAATGGTTTCAATGAAGACGCTGACAGGTTTAAGGTGATTCCATTTTGGATTTACCGTTGCTTGCAGCAGAACAGTCAAAGGTTCAAGTGTTTCGAGGGTTGTGTGCAAATAACCAAAAGAGGTCAGGTTCCTTTTGTGCCCATCCAGCTCATCTTTGGGAGACTTGAATTTGGCTAGTGCGTCGGCCAACGATAAAGGGGTTTATCCGACTGATTTCTTAGTCCATCTGGCTTAGTGGATTTTGGTAATTTTGAGGCTTTCCCAGTTGTTGCATATTTCCGGAATATTGTGGTAGAGCGTGTTTGTCTGACATTATAAACGACAGTTACAGACGTTCGGCAGTTAGGGAGTGATGCCGAGTAACAAATACTTCAAATGCATTGTATCGGAGTGACAAGCTGAATGTTCTCGTAGTTATACCATCTGGCGCTTTCAAGTTCCGTGTTGTTATTCGATTGGGGCACCTTCACAGCTCACGTTTTCACTGCAGTCATGGACTTCTACTACTTGCTGGATGACATCTACCATGGCGAGATTAAAGAGGAAAGGTAAATATGTCAATCTTGGTGACCTACGCTGATGATAGCAAAGGAAGAGAAAAGCCAGTTACAAGCCGACGTGTGAAGGTGCAGTTCCTTCAAGATGGTTACAAACTTGTCAGTTTCATAAAGCAGACCTAACTACTGAATCAAATGCGATTGTTCAAGGCACTACGGATCTTGGTCACATGGGAATCTGGCGGAGTTCGAGAAGCCTAACTATTTAGTTGACGTAAACTCGGTATGGAACAGAACCGGCCTGGTCATCTCAGCAAAAGCGCTTTATAGTTGCTGAAAATATACGAAGTAAGGCGAACAAAATAGCTAGGCCGCAGCAGAGAGATAGCGTGTGCTTGCAGTCGGTAGCCTTGATGAGTTATAACAAACTGCGGTAGTTTCCAACCCATGCAACACCTTCCATCTCAGTGGCTCGTTTCGACCAAAGTGAATGACGGTCAGAGCGAAGGCTGGCTTTAATCTATTAAGAACTAGAACGGTGGGGTTCGTTTTTTCCGGCACCAGCGAGCACAACCTGGCGACGATCTAGCAGTTCCGAGGAGGTTACCGAGATCCCTGTTTGGTTGTGCAGTGATCAGAACCACCGTTGGACAAGCTTACAGGCAGCATGGCTTGTTACAGACCTGACAAGTGTTGGTCATCATCCAGAGCAAGAGAGAGAGTGTGTGTGAGATCTTCACGAAGTCTCTGTTGGTAATCCATTTGCACTATTGAATCATCCAAGTTTTAGGTGTTCAGTCGGGTTATTTTGGCTTTATTCGAGCCACCGAAACGCATATAAACTTCGCTACGTCAATGAATGATCAGTTTCAACAACAATTGACCAATATGAACGCCATTTCCGTATGCTGCTACGCCACCTGCCACTTGTGTCTATGTGATCAAATTAAGAGCAACGCTGCGCTGTTAATGGGGAACCCCAGTTATAATGGTGGTGTTCAGCGTAACAAAAACATGGGCTGGAGCGTAAAAGCCGGTGGACAGCACAGAGACTAAGCAAAATTGCTCCTTCGTCAAGACAAAAAGCATCATATCCATGCAGTTGCACCAGGTGGCGTTCACATGGCAGTAGCGGACTAACACGTGAATTGAAATCTTTCCTAATGATGATTTCCGTTTTAGAGTTCATAAACAGAAAATCATGAACGTTTTGATAGGCCTAATCCTTGACTGTATCCTAGCCGCAGTCAATGAACTCGTAGTCGGCCAGATATCTTTTAACCCTGCAAGAGCCACAGAGCGTAATGGAACAATGGAACAATGGTTTATTACGGGTAAAAAAAAGCATCGCTTAACAAGTCCCGTGGGATGGAAATTATTGCGAAAATCGGTTGCATAATAAAGAGAAAAGCGTTGTGGTGGACGCACCATAAACTTATGCGGAATAGCGGAGATATTCGAGTATTAAACATATAAATCCATAAATCCATTGGTTAGGCGTTTGGCAAGACACTGTTTGATTGCGTTTTGTAGCCCCTGGCTAACAAGTTATAAAATGAAATGTAAGTGAGACAATGCATCTTCAACAAGTTTTTTTAAATATCGCCAGATTAGGAGCAGAAACGACATAATTATGGAGGGCGTTCCAAGGCTGACTCACGCGAACAGAAAAGAAATTTCTACGGCATTCAAGCTGGCTATAATGAATTGTCAGATTCAGAGGGTGACCTCTTAGTTTAGTGTTGTGGTTCAATTCCAGCAGCGGACGGCAAATGTGGTTTGAGTTCTTCAGAATCTGGTAAACAATTATGAGATACCCCCGCAAAAGCCGATATCGACCGTTGACCATACCATTTCCCGGACAAGTTGTCCACTTGGGCAACAGAAATAATCTGAGGGGGCATTCAACATGAGTCTACTCAATTAATTTGTTCCGTGCGTACCCCACTCACTTGTGCAGGTGTGTAGGTGTGCGTGTATAGCCCGTCGCCTTCAGCCAATTGGACCTCAGACGCACTAAGTCATAGGGGTGTATGTGGGACGCTTCAGCTACTACCAGGGACAGTGTCGCTGGCGGATACATCAGGTTGGCCTTTCTTTCGCTGTCCTAGGAAGCGATTCCCACCAATTAGAACGAGAGTAAGGATTTGAATGACGATTGGTTTGGTATAACGAGCCACAGCCAAATAAGTTTGCCGTATGCTTTTGAATGTACAGTTCACCTAAACGCAATGGTTGGCTCGTATGTTCGGCACTCGAGGGAGGTGAAGAACGTCGTACTGAAAGCGTACGAGGAAGGGGACGATTGGAAGTAGGTCGCTTGCATACTGAACGTGAACGTGAAAACTTGCCGCAACTGGATCCGGGCGTACGAATCGACAGAAACGGTGGGACAGCACGGGGGAGTTCGTCACAGAGCACTGGGAGAAAGCCACGTCGACTGTCTGTTTGAGTGGGTCTCTGCAGAGCCTACCGTTACCCTTGAACTCCTTCGTTTGCGGTTGAAGGCGGAGTTCGAAGTTTCAGTAAGTACCAGCACTGTCTCACGATACTTGGATGGTAGACTTATAACAATGAAGAAATTGCACACCATTCCGGAGTCCATGAACACGCTGGAGAACAAAAAACGACACAGATCATTTGGTTTGCAGCTCATGGATTACGAGGTGGAAGGAAGGCAACCGGTGTGGATTGATGAGACCAACTTCAACTTATTTTGCTCCCGCACTCGTGGCCGCTCACGACGTGGCAGTCGAGCGCAGTGTACAGTGGCGAACAGCCGGGGACTGAATGTTCATCTTGTCGGCGCCATGACAAACAACGGCTTGATAGCGTGTTCGGTTCTGAGAGGAAGTTACAACAAGCAAAGGTGCGCTAAGTGGCTGCGACGAGTGCTTGATACCAACGGAACAGGATTTGTGGAAAGGTGTATTTTGATTTGTGACAACGCGCCCTGTCACACGCACCTGGAGCACGTTTTTCTGGAGGAACCGTACCGCTCTGGGGCACTTCTACGCCTTGCGCCATACTCACCAGCTCTCAATCCCATCGAGGGCACATGGAGTATAATAAAGTCTCATGTAAAACAGGCAATGAAGGGACGGTACTCCGAGATGCTCCTGGAGGATCCTGAAGGCATTATGAATAAAAGCGAGTGGCGCATTCAGTTTTTGGAGCACGCGGTGTCTGAAGCACGGGCTTTAGTGACGCAGCAGCACTGCAAACATATGGTTCAACATGTCAGTAAGAATTATGGACGTGTTGTCCATTTGGCCGATCTGTAAAACATTCTGTTGGCAGTAAACTACCTGTTCTAAGCGAGTGTTGTTCTTACATTATTATGATGACGGGTCAGAGTGAACTTTATACTCTGCTAGAAAAAGCTAGTTCTCTAATCGGGGGAACATTGTGGATTTCCGGTAAGTTGGTGCGTGTGGTCGCGTCGCATACCAATTGTAGTTGCTGCGTTGTAGAACAATCATGTGGGAGCTTGACAAGCAGATGCCACTCTAACACGGTTGTGTAACCAACAATTACGTTCTACCGCCTGTCGTTGATTGTGTTTGGAGAGCCAGTGGATAAGGAATTTGATAAGGGCATAATAAATAAGAAAATTAAACGATGCAGACTTGACGTACATGGGTATTGTGTGTGGCCGTTTGCCGGATTGCTTAACCAATTGCACCAACGCAGGCGGCTGGACGGTGTAAGCGGAAACGCAGAGTATGTAGGACAAGCAGAACTAACCTTGATCACGCTCTCTAGGGAGATATTTCCCGATGGGCATTCGTCAGTTGTGGACTGTATTCGAACACACCACATGGTTGCGGTGACAGAATGCTTTGAAGATGCAAATAAAATGTACTCGCTTCGGCGAATCAAAGTTGCTCGTCGGGTTGTAACATTTGCACAGGGATGAGCGACTCCGTATGACGCAAACCAATCCGTGCGTTTATATGCCATTTGCCATTTGCAAGTGGAAGTTGCTATTTCGCTCCATCCCAATTCTACGTGGGTAAAGGATGTGGTTATAGCCGGACATCTGTTGTAATCATATCTCGTGCGCGTTATCGTCATCCATCCACACAGCTCAGGCTCCGTTCCCGTCGCCAGCTGTGACTACACCGTGCAGCTAATCACGGACTCCTAGTAGGTGGTTGATATGAAACGGGCCAGCCGCCTACCAAGTATCTGCTTCGCCTTTCAACCCCCTGGGTCTTTGACGACCCAATGTACTCCCGGATAGGGAAGCCCTGGGTACTCTCTCCATGACACATATTACATTAGGCGCGTGATCCGTCGAAACTTAGTTCCAGTGTTGTTCTTTGGAAAATGAGCAGTTACCTTACGTCTTTACTTGCTATGGACTAAAATTGCACATGCTTTACTGGCACATTCAACCAAGCGCTTTTCATCAGGAACGTCAGCTACATGGTTGTTAATCTGCTGATGTAGCTCCGGTGTAAGCGCTTCGGTTTTCAGTGCACAAGGTTTCAGTTTGGATGAGCAACTATCGATGATTGAGCTATGGTGTCGTTGCTGGACTCCCAACAAAGGGGGTTGCATTATATAGACGAAGAGATGACTAATCCGCTTTGAATACGTTTAGTTGTTTCCTTTGCAGAGACGTAGTATGGGGGCGCGTAGGCGGTCCGTCCAAGGCGGCACGTGACACGGGGCCGTATTTTCATTACCGTCGTATTTTGGATACCAAATATGATTGACAACTTATCCGGATAAGCTGCGTTTTGAATATTTTAATGTTACGCTGTATGATCAACAACACATTTGCGCCATGTGTCGCACTTGTGCAAACGTTCTTCCCAGTGCCCCTCTTATTTGTTTCATTGTGGTCACTTTCAATACATTCATGTCAAGGTCCCAAGCGCATATTATATATATATATATATTTGCAAAAGTCTGCTAACAGACATAATGCCATCAGAAACCATGGGTTTCAAACGAAGGTACAGAAACAGTAGAATAAAACACAACACAACAATGTCCATGGTTTCCTCAGAGGGCGAGATACTACCCGGTTGCCCAAGCCGAAGTAGGGTGTTGACTTAGGGGACACCACCCCGAGCCTTTGGCTGAATAGCCTGCCCGCAAGGCAGCGGAGCGAATTCAGGGAATCGCGCCCATTGGGAGCCGGTGACTGATTGCTCAGTTCATACGTCTTTCGTTTGTTCCTTTGTCAAACAGGGGCCCAATGCTCCCCAGAAGTACAGCATATGGTTGCTGGAATACAATGCTTCGCCAGGATGAAGCAAGGGGCAGTGACTTTACTCGACTGCCACGTCGTGAGCGGCCACGAGTGCGTGAGCAAAATAAGTTGAATTTGGTCTCATCGATCCACACCGGTTGCCTTCCTTTCACCTCGTAATCCATGAGCTGCAAACAAATGATCTGTGTCGTTTTTTGTTCTCCAGCGTGTTCATGGACTCCGGAATGGTGTGCAATTTCTTCATTGTTATAAGTCTACCATCCAAGTATCGTGAGACAGTGCTGGTACTTACTGAAACTTCGAACTCCGCCTTCAACCGCAAACGAAGGAGTTCAAGGGTAACGGTAGGCTCTGCAGAGACCCACTCAACCAGACAGTCGACGTGGCTTTCTCCCAGTGCTCTGTGACGAACTCCCCCGTGCTGTCCCACCGTTTCTGTCGATTCGTACGCCCGGATCCAGTTGCGGCAAGTTTTCACGTTCACGTTCAGTATGCAAGCGACCTGCTTCCAATCGTCCCCTTCCTCGTACGCTTTCAGTACGACGTTCTTCACCTCCCTCGAGTGCCGAACATACGAGCCAACCATTGCGTTTAGGTGAACTGTACATTCAAAAGCATACGGCAAACTTATTTGGCTGTGGCTCGTTATACCAAACCAATCGTCATTCAAATCCTTACTCTCGTTCTAATTGGTGGGAATCGCTTCCTAGGACAGCGAAAGAAAGGCCAACCTGATGTATCGGCCAGCGACACTGTCCCTGGTAGTAGCTGAAGCGTCCCACATACACCCCTATGACTTAGTGCGTCTGAGGTATTATTGGCTGAAGGCGACGGGCTATACACGTACACCTACACACCTGCACAAGTGAGTGGGGTACGCACGGAACAAATTAATTGAGTAGACTCATGTTGAATGCCTCCTCAGATTATTTCTGTTGCCCAAGTGGACAACTTGTCCGGGAAATGGTATAGAATCCAAGTAAGTAGAGTGGCCCCGCTCTAATACCGTGTGCGATCCTAACACTTGAGTGCTCAGATGTTGCTGACGCAGATTCACCAGAAAGGCAAATATGGAATCGGGTGTCGGTGGATAAGTAACGACAACCGTAGGACTATGTTGGAATCTAAAGTTTGGGCCTCACTCAAGTAGCAACCATGAAATGTAATGGTCTCCTACGTAAGTGTAAGTCAATTTTGTTTTTTTAGCTGTATTAAAGTGTGCATACTGAAAGTTGTTAGCTTGAACTAACTTCTAGGCTGGAGAAGCGACAACGGAAGACGTTGTAGCTGGTAGTTCTCTGTGAATTGCTTTTTGGCAGCTGCGTAAGACCCACAATCTGTGTGCTTTTTGTGGCATGCTCATCATTTTACTGGGGTCCGATATAACCATCTATACTAGGCTTGCTGCAATACAACTTGGAGAATACACATCAGATTGCAATAACTACCGTTATTTAATAGATAGTGCCAGATATATCCCTCACCGGTGATGAAATTAGACTTTAGAAGCTGAGATGGATACATCGTCCAACTGGACGTATGCTCTTGCTTGCCAACTGCAGAAAGAGTGTATAAAGTGCTTTTGGATAAGTGGTAGTAACCTTCGATTATGCTGAGACTGGATTGTTGGATTTGCTGTACGATATTGTGATGAGAAAGGTGACTCGTTTTCACTGGCTTATCACAGCAAATATGGGCATATAAACAAAGCATGTATTGCTATACTTGGTAGACTATCTAAAGAGAATCACAGAAAAATGGTCTTTTATGCATCATTTTGGAGGATTTCATCCCCAATGTTCGCGAATGCAGCAGATATGTTTATGATAGCTTTGCGTAATGCTGTAAACTGATCTGGAACAAATAGAAAGGCTGCGAAACAGATAAGTGCAAATAGTAGACCGGTGAGAATATCTAATGCATTCGTCAAGGTTTATGAGCAGAGACAGGTAGTGATTCGGCTGAAATTTCAATGTGAAACAGTTAGTAGTAGTAGATTAACGTCCGTCGATCCATTCATGAACCCAAAGCCGTCAAAGTGTGTAAAGAGAACTAATGTAAATGTCACGATCATTCATAGACATTCGTGTTCGTTTACTAAATGTAATCCATCCATATGAAACAAGTTGAAGGAATATGCTTCACAGTTGCTACACAATAACGTCATTCACGGACAAAATTAAAAATTCATATTTACCCTACATTTGCCTAACCCACAAAGTTTATGCACTTGTTCCTAACTTCTAGCTACGAAGGCAAAATCTTTAGTCTGTCTGAGAATACGTTCGAATACGAACACAATCAGCAGCTTTTCATCTCCACATAGGAGCTTTTCTGCTAACAAGCTGTAGTGGTAGCATCATTGGTATGCCGACCTCGACGAATAACTTATGTAAACTGCAACATTAAAACGACAAAATGTGCGACCGCACCTCCTGCTTCATAATCATTCCTTTACCTTGAGATTAGTAACCTACACAGCAGACTTTAGGTATGCAGTGCGGGCACTCGAGAACATCACACTGAGTCTGTTGAATGACTTTTTTGACACGACTGGTAAGACTATCGATCCGAAGCATCTGACCACAACGAGGCCTTCTGAACTAAGCAGAGCGCTACTTAGTTTTGTGTCAGCTTCTGACTCCAGGAACATTATTTGGCAGTTTAATTGAATACCTTTTACTATTTTCCAGCCCGATGACCTGGAGTAAGTCATTAGAGTACAAAATCCTTAGTAGCGCCCACGTCATTACATTACTTGGTATACGCAAAGACTTTGGGACTTTATAACCCGAGGTTACCGGACAGGGCTGATGGGGCGGCACGGTGGACAGCCTATATTTGGGGAAGCTTTAGGAGAAAGCCTTGGCCTCGGTCGTTCGTTCTCGCCTCTCACCTCGGAATCCCAAAGATGCGGAATGTCACTGGTTGGAGACACTTGTAGTCGTTGACCAAGACTTGGAAGTGCAGCTCAGCGTTTTGCGGTCATCCCCGTCCTCTACCTGATAAAACACATTTTTAAAAATAGCAAATACTATGAGTGGGAAACTGAACAGAAGGTTGCTTAGTTCACCTATTTCCAATCCTGTTTTCCTATTTTGTCATGATCCCGACAGCACAATAGCAGTACCACAGGTTATATATATATATATATATATATATGCTTGTTATAAATCGTCTTATAAACCAGACATAGTTCTTTGGCTAGAGAAGAGGAAACAAGCAGTTGAAATAGACAATTGTTCCTCTAATCAAAATAAGTGGCAGCCGTAGTTGTTCATGCATATGTGCTTGGTCCATTTTTATTTCTAATCCATATATTTAATCTATTTCTTCATGACATATTTGGGAATCCTATTTTGATGGTGCTACAATCGCGTACTTTTTGCACTCGCACAGCGAGTTCGATCTCACATACATCCAATCCGGTTTGTCCTCATTGAAAAAATGGAGCTTTGCATGGAGAACGAACTTTGCAACAGGCAGATGAAACACACCATACTTGTTTGCAATTTCCCCTGCCTCGTCCAACACTTAGTAATGCTGCTATCCCTATGTGTCACACAGTCCGTGACTTGGAAGTGAGGTGCTATACGCACCACAATTTAGTTGAAAATGTTAGTTCTTGCAGGCCCCTTACAGGAAGATGGCCACATATCTTTACAGAACACTTATTCTGTTGAACGTAGAGGCATTCAATTTGTACACAAGATGAATGTTTAATTATTGCCCAGTTTTACATGGCGATCTCTCCTATGTAGAGCCTTGCAGCAGAAACATTCAGGAGACTTTTAAAAATTATGTTTAATAAGATATCATTATGAAACCTGTAACTCAGTATGTTTAGGACCGCTAGGTATGGACAGAATAACATTTAATCCGAGTTTATCCTATTGTTTGATCTTCGATTTCGGGTTCACAGCAAAGTCTAATCTTTAGAGTTAGGGTGCTCGACATTAGACGGTGCTACGCATTCCCAATTATTTATTTTTAAATCCTTTTAAGCATCTAAAGGAATAAATTTCCATGAATGCGGAACAAACTAGAAAGTAAAGGTCGCGTTTTGGAGTATCCGCCGTGTGACGTGGCTTGCGACAAGCAATCTCAATTGTTACCACGTTTGATCTTAAATTCAGCCTCCGCCAACCCGACCACATGGACCATATCCAAAATGGAGGGTTTCGATGCTACTTCCCATTCCTGCACTCCACGACCGACGGTTTCGCCCTGCTTTAGACTCATCAGCTAGAGATAGCCTGAGTTTAAGGTGGAATTCGACATCTAGTGGTCAACGGCTGTCGCAGGATCACTAGACCATTGAGCTCCAGGGTTAGAAATTGACACAACGAATAGGATTTGACTGTCAGGTTTTGGATTATCCGCTACCAGTGAAATCACGTCTCGTAATCCAAGACAAACAGTAGGCACTTCAAATCCCGAAAAGCGAGTGCTGCTGCACAGTGATCTAGTGATCATGGCGAAAGCCGCAAGCTACCATGTGCCAATTTCCAGTCCACACTCAGGCTATTTCTACCTGATGCTTCGAAACCAGGGCGAACCCACTGCTCGTGGAATGCAGGGATGGGGAAGAGCAACCTCGAAACTCTACAGTGCGGAATAATCTCTGGAAACCAAGAGTGAGAGTGGTCAACCTCAATTTGTAAGGACGATTAACAAGCAGCTGCATCTTATCGACAAGTTAATGTTTGGCCCATAAGTGAATATTTGAAAGAGGTCCTTGTATTCTGCAAAACTTGTTATGTGTGGCTATATATCCATCATTGATTTCAACGACTTAATTACTGTCTTGACTCCTTAGACACAGTTTCTTACTTCCTTTTTACTTCTCTTTTACACTAACTAGCTGTGGGTCCATTGGACCGTGTTCGATACGACGGTGCTGAAATTGGGGGTGCTGTTTCTTCTGCCTGTTACTTAGAGAAGTGACCCACCGTGGGGGTAGGTAGAAGCTGATACCTCGGCAGATCGTACAAAAAGTATCTTAGTTGAATTATTCCTTCCCCGTGTATTCATTCCCTGTCTTCTTTTCGGCCAGATAACGAATAACGATATGAGACTGGTGACATACAAGAAGCCACTGTTCTGAGAATCATGTTTAATATGAAATTCAGCTGGAAGGTTATCATGAACCTTATAAAAGTCTGGCTACATTGGTAGGCTGGGCAAATGATGAAATAGCGTCTTCACCCGATCTCAGTTCTTACATACCCAACGGACGGAAGAAAAATAGCTGAGCTATTGGCGCAACAACCGGGCCGAGCGCCACCGTCAAGCCTCCATCTTTGCCGGTTTCACATTATCTCCGAAGATATGTTGCTGCCCAACTAGATACTGGATGAATACTGGATGCCAACTGGATACTAAAAGATATAAGTTACCTAAACTTATCAGCGCCTACTAAAGCATGTTTCTATGTTCCCTGGTAATATAACCTCTACTTTACTATCTACGCCCCTCTCATATTTTCCCAATGAACATATACGCCCTGCCACCTTGACGCTGTTTTATCTATGTTGTCCCATAGCGACAGTTTACCTGCGAAATGACAGATTTTAATCTTCATTGCTCAAGTAACTGAGGAGGAAAAAACCAGAGGTTTATAAACATCGGCTACCTGCTCGTGTTAAACGTCTGTCCATAGCTATAAAAGCAAAAAGAAAAAGGTTAAACGCTCCTTACATTCAGACCGTTTTAGGCAACCACAGCTACCGTGACCTATAGAGGCTTCTAGGACAACTCACCGGAAAGAATTTTTTCAAAACACTCATCAACGAAGATGTAGATGAACTCAACGCTAAGTTCAGCTCCTCACAACCTAACACACACACTGCAATATTTCACCACTACTGAGAATCCTACTTTAGTTGCTTCCGAAAGCATTTACAAGGAGCTCAAAAGGATGAAACCAAACAAGGCTAGTGGACCGGATGCTCTCTCAACAGTCGCTCTGAAAGAATGTACAGATGTTTTTACAACAACTGTGGCCGAACTTTGGAATCGTTGCTTAACGACTTGTAGCATTCTAACATTCGAAAGCAGCCAGAATAACACCAGTGCCTAAAAAAGGATCTCGGACATTTCAACCAATCGCGTACATGTTTGTATTTCTAATGGTACTTGAAAAACTGCTGATCCCACGCATTTTCACAGGTAATCATCCTGATGATGTCAAACAGTTTGCCTATAAACCATGGCGCTTTACACTAGATGCCGTTTCTTATCTGGAGCATTCCTTTGCGTTTGCGTTGGATAATAAATTCAAGAGCGCACGGCTCCTATTTCTTGATTACACCAACGCTTTTGGGTGCATTGATGGAACACTACTGTTCAACAGTTTGTTCAAGAACGGTGTCCCTCCATGTGTGTATTGTGATGTGTGATTACTTCACAAATCCTACCCACTTCACGTAGCTGTGTGGCAAACGGTCTTCTGTACTCCCAGTCAATTGTGGTGTTTCGCAGGGCGCCATCCTGTTCCCCTTTCTATTCACCGACTGAGTCAAAAGCCCTCCTATTCCATCCAATTTCATAGGCTGTAACTATGCTCATAACGTCGTCCTGGGATATACAGCCCCAACCAATGGGGACTGTATGAAGCTCCAACGGCGGTTAGACGAACTAGTGAATTGCTCCAGCTCCTGTCCCTCTCTCTCACCCTATCCAATTGTTGTGACGTCATGCTCTGTTTTCTACATTCCAACAGATTGCAGTCACTTGTACACATCTCTCCTCCTAGGACTGCGGATGACCCAAGCAAATCCCGCACATCTACCGTAAAATAGCTAGGATTATTCCTAGCTCAATTTATCTTGGTCTACACATGTTCCTGAAACCTATAAAAAATAGTTAACAGATTCTCCTTTTGCGTCCTCAGACTTAAAATGCTCTCCGTTCCCCGTGCTTCGACTCTAAGGTTTGTGAGTGCATGTATTCTCTCTCACTGGTTATACTGTTCCCCGGTTATTTTCCCAGTACTTCTACAAAAATATTATCCCTTTCGTTCTTTTGCTAAATTTATTTTTGGTTGAACAATGGACAATCATTTATCACGGGATAAAAGCAAGTGCTTGACACGTCCCGTAGGAAGGTAGCGGTGAATATGACGCAATTAAAATATGTCTGAGTCATCTATCGAACGTCTGCCGAAATGAATACTTTGATAGTTAACCTCAGTGTAAAATGAAAAAAACTATCGCGCGTAAACATTCAGAAAGACACTGGGGTGCAGTGATAGTTGAGGTAAGGAGTGAGAAAAGTAAAATATGGTCGCTCACTTAGGTCCATTTGATACATAAATCCTGCTGAAAGCATGCTTGGCCTAATCCACAATAGAGTAGCTTAGGTAACAAAATGTTGGGAGCTAAGAGCAACATCTAGCCGTTTTTGAAAACATCCAAGGTAGGAGAGGATACAACTAAGTCTGGGAGTGCGTTCCAGGATTGGCAAACCCGAAGGGAAAAGTAATTCCGTCGACACTCTAGATGGCTATATTGTTCCTTCAACTTTAAGCAGTTACCCCTGAGCTGCGTGTTGTGGCTAAGTTTCAGCAAATGGCGGCATACACTAATATGAGATCGCCGCGCAGCTTTTAATAACGTCCACTGAAAATTCCCAGCAACTTCAGTCTTCGGTGGTAAGAGTGATAGCGCAGGCCCTCTACATTCTTTGTTGCTCTTCGTTGTGGTGTCTCTATCGCTTCTAGGTCGCGCTTCAACAAAGGTTGCCAAGCTTGGATTGCTCCGGTTTAGGGAAATACTCATAGATTTTATTGTTAACAAATATTCCGATGCATGCAACAAGATTTTATCCAAGATTTTAAATTGCTCCAAACATTCTATCGCGGTATCCTAGCCAGCATTATATCCACTTCGTCCACACGGACAAAACTTAAAGATTTTTATTCTCGTACCTCTTCTTATCGAAACTCTATTCTACCTTTTCTACCACGCTTATTAATCTAGCCAACTGGAGTGAAACGTCTCGTTCATGACCGCATGCTTGAATGAAGGTGTAAATTTTCTCATTCTGCTATTAATTGCCGTTTTCAATGCTACTTTGTTTATAATAATCCGCATTGTTGGTGTGAAAAAGGCTGAAAATGCACCCATACGTGTGGATAAAGCTTAGTTGGACGTGACTAACTAACGTCTGGCGTTTGATTTTCGCCATAGAGAAGAAATAGTGGACGAATTTCCCTTTATGTCCGTTTACCACCTTTCCTTCCCCATCATCTTTGTGCTATAACTTGAAATGAGCACGCAACACACGTCTCGCAATGAAGGGTTTTGGGTAACTTAAGTGCACGATCTTCGGCCACGTCTGACGTTTTAAAGTTTTGTGAAATTCGACTACCTAAACGCACGAGAACTATAGAATATAGTTGTCTATTTTACTGTCTTATTGAATCAAGGGTTCCACCTTATGAAGTATGTGTTACCAACCATCGAATACTGCTCGATGATTCACACACACACCTAGGAAGTGAATATCAGTTTACTCTGTAGAGATTACGGAGAAGCTTCACAAGAGAATTAGTTGGATATTCCATGAAAACAACATAAAGGGAACGCTGCCGCGCTTATGGACTTGACCTATTTGGCTTCGAAAAATGATGCTTAACTTTCAGTTTATATTTGGGATCATACGCGGTCTTGCGCACACTGATGGTAATAAGGATTTTCTGTCTTTAAACACCATGTACCCGAGAGGTAATAAGGAGCTCAAAATCGCAGTTCCGAGGGTTACTGCTAAGATCTGAGAACAATTCTAGGACACGCTGCCAATAGCCATCAGGAGCAGCTGTACCATACAGCAGTTTAAGTTTGATCATAATAAATACCTAAACTCTCAAATCGTAATCTTCATGTTAGGGTCATCTCTGTCCTTGGACATGGTATTCGGAAGGGGTATCACTAATCCAGCGTGGAATTTTGCTTTCTCAATTACCTAGTCTTTTGCTCTGAACTTTCCGTACACACGCATTTTATTCATGCAGGATGATCGTATTCTCCATTGTTCATAGCTTGGATAAAAATTGTTTCACAGAACTCGAGCTTTTCTCCCCAAAGAAATAACTTAGTGCTGACCAATGACTGCTATCAACTCCCAAACCAAGGTTCTAACTTAAGCATACCACGGACACATTCGTGAAGTCCTGTGAAACCAGTGTCGATATCAGCTCCTCTGCTTCTCGACTGCCTGCAGCCGATGTATCCGTCTGAAAATTCTTTTACCAGCTGCATTACCTTGCACATAATCCAAACGGTTGTTTGCTTTCTGATTTTCCTCGTTATGAGAAGAATCAGGCTACAAGTCTGACTGCATCCCGCACTAATTGTCATTTATTACATCCTATTTCAAGGATTTCTTTTTATTGCTGGCCACGACTGATCTAATCTCCGGAGCTGAGGTGTTAAAGTTTCTAGGCTAATCAGCAGACCCAAGCAAGATGCACTTTACACCTCATGACGAGCAACAAATGCCTGATTCAAAAGAGCCTAATGGTAGAACAGGCTGAATGGTTACGGTGCTCATACTGCAGGCATATAACAACCGTCCTGAAGACGGCCTAATGCGATAATGGCGTACTTGTCATTAAGTCACACTGGTACCTAGCCAGATGGGGTGTGGTACTGCGAATGAAAACTTTCGAGATACTACCCCAAAAAGAAGCAGTTCCCCAAGAGACGATTCCACGGATGTCCATATTACTTCCATTGAATGTGTTTTTACGATAGTATTTATCTTCCTATCAAGTGCTTCGTTTTACCAATACGCTGAACTGATAGAGCACTGCAGAAACATGATTGGGAACCAAGGTAACTAACTCGAACAATTAACTATCTTATGCAATTGTGTCGTACAAAGTGATGGGACCATCTAACTGTATTGTATCTCGCTATGCCGAGAAGCACACGGTTCGTTTATTTATTTAGCAATCAGGGTGTCTGTGCCCTGGCAGCAAGATGTGAACAGCCTGGGACAAAACTCCGCTTACTTCTGAGTTGTTCCTATAAGTGTGCTTTCATCATCCAGTATGATACCAGTAAATCATACTTTTTGTCAGTAGATTATATTTCCAAAAGGAAATTTGAAAAAGCATGTTACATATGTTCTCTCTATGAGCATAAACTCTCTAGATGTCAGCAATTATACAAATTACTATCATTGCTGCCAAACCAGAATTAACCATGCTTTCTCTCTAGATTCCGTCTACCCCTACCACCAGTCTCCCCTAACAAGTGCCGATCCATGAATGGGATACCAAGATGTAAAATCTACACCAAACTACTTGATCTGTTTCCACTAGCGGTGAAGGACATTGCACTTTTCGAAAAGCCTCTGCTGTGTTTAAATTAGATTGTGAAAGGTATTAAGCACTGCGGAGTTTTAAAGCGGATATTCCTTGTCGATTTTGCCTAACACTTTACCTCAACGACTTTGGTTCATCAAAGAGACTTGGACCCATTTCAGTTCTTAACTACAAACGGACCTTCGATGTGCACCATCTTGTAATGGTATCGTCCGGCTGACACTCCTTAACACGGCCTTCCCTAGTCATCATCATCACCATCAGCTGCAACTGTGGAGGTAGCAGTAATACATTATTCATTAATGCTGGCGATTTGCTGTCATACAATAATAAAATGTAAAAGACAATCTTACTGCTAGGTAGTAACTGGGGTAAGGCGGACTTGATGCAATCAAAAGATCTTCAAGCATATGTGCTGTATCAAGATGTCTTTGCGTTACCGAAGTCGCTCGACAGCAAACAACTGTTTTCGTCTGAAGAGAAATTAACATCGGTGTGACAGCTTCATTGTTGCTTTCGCTGACCGAAGAACTTACCATCCCACAGGTAATCAAGCAACATCTTTTTAGAGCGGGTTACCTGCTTGGGACAGTAGCAAAACATCACACTGCTGTTGGTCACGAGTCATGTTTTGAACTAAGGGGTGAGTGATCCACCTCGGCCCCAATACCGGGAAACGAGAGAAACCAACACCGCTTTACGTGGTGACGGAGTACCACAGTCCCACTGCCAGATCTGTGTTTGTATCCCGAGCCTTGCTACATCCGAGAGAATGTAAGAATAACTAAACACTTCTCCGGTACCTATGAATAGGCGTACGCATCACTATCCGAAAAACGCAACTCACCAGCCTCACTTACCGGTCTAACATTCAAACCCTCTGGTTGTCGCCTAGTGCTCATCTGCGTAACGGATTTAACGCTAGAGTGATTCCACATTGTCGGAACGGTTGTGCACGGACGGTTTTCCATGGAAATGCATTCAGCAGCATAGGGTCGACTCTGAGATGAAAACGATGCACGCCCCAAACCAACTCGTAGTTACTGTATCAACATCTCTGATTCTTGCAATCACTGCCAAGGAGCAGTTCGTATGGTAGCCGCCTGAAATTCGTTACTTATTTTACAGAAATGCTTCCCAACTCAGCACTTCGGGCGTCCGGTGTGCAACCTGTTACCCTGATCTCCAGCTCTCTAAAACTCTTTTTCGCGATGGCCCAGATAGTATTCCTGCGGCTCTCTTACAATGTAGTGGTCCCGATATCCCTATCCTGCTGCAAAACATGTTCACTTTATCAATGAGAGCCAACTCCACTACAACTATTTGGAAGCATGCTGTAATAGTTCCACGTTAAGAAAGGGGGTCGAAAAATGGATGTACCAAACTATCGCCTAATTAGCCATATCTCCATTCTGCTAAAAGTCATGGCGAAGGTTGTAAACGAAAAGACGTATAAAAAATATGATTAGCTCGACGCACCATGGTTTCATAAGCATCGTCCTTGTCAGTCGTGCCACCTGGAACTATGCAATCACATCACGAATCTGTCGATGAGGTTAAATTCCAAGTTATCATATTTCTCGATTTGCAGAAGGCCTCTGACCACATGGCAGACTGTTGGTAATCTTGGAATAACTTGGTATAATTGACCCCTATCTCTCTTGGTTTTCACCCTACCTTGATGGCAGAACCCAAGCAGATAGGATGGAAAACCACATATCCTGTCGCAACCCGATAACAAGTGGCGTTACTATTTCTTATGTACATCAACGATGTTATTATTGTATGGTAGTAGGTACATGTTCACCGATAACATTAAAGTTCATTACGCCCTCGATCAGCACATCAGAACGCTGCCCTTTGAGGGGTGCAAACTGATCTAGAGGCCCTTGAACTGTGGAGCTCCACATCGAAAATGAGCTTCCCAGTTGAAAAGAGCAGCGTTCTTTCATACCGCTCTAACATTCGATCTAGCCCACTGACCTTCTTTGGTAAGGCGCTTACTTGTGGTTCTGAACTCCATGACTTGGGATTTCATTATTTCAATAGTCTGAACTTCTCGCAACATATACAGAATATCGTGACGAAGGCGAAGGCAAAAAAATGGGAGGTTCCTCAGACTGCTGGATTCAACAGGTGCAAAGCTTATATTTTTCAAAACATGCACACATGCACATACATGTTAATTAGTTTACTGTAACGTTTGGCATTGCGATTCATTGGAGTTGGAGCGCGTTCCAGGTACATTTACAAGATTGATTCTTGGTTCCACTAGCAGACCTACGTACACAGAACACTGCAGAAAGCTAAAAGTTCACCCGATATGGTTCAGAAAGCTTGAGCTTAATCTGCCCCTCCCAAACGATGCGATAAACATAGAAAAGTTCATGTGCCGAGTTATTCTCTTCAGTCACAACACACTACCCATTACGAAATACGAAAGAAAGGATTCCCGCGGCCAGAATTAAAGACATGCACTAAAATACGCGCAACTTTCTTCCTTACTAAAAATGCAATCATCTAGAACGGGTGTTCATTGCCCATGAGATCCTGTGCTTTCCCGCACGTATTCCATAATTTAAAAAACAAATTTCGCATGATAGACAAAACCGTTGAGTCATTCAGAACAAGCTTAACTGAGACATATCGGAAAGGGCCAAATGGCATTTAATGTACACTAAAAATGATGAAAGCAACCAAAATTGAATCAGTCGAACTATCAGCGCACTCTGTTAATACCAATACCGGTCAGTTAACAGCTGTATAAGGCCCTGTTCTCTATGTAGTCTGAATAGTAGCAATTATTTACTTTCAACAATTCAGTTTTTTCTACATTCATGTTTTTGCCGATACTGCCTTTAACACACGTCATGTAATTATTAGTCATTATCTTGGTCATTTTTGGCATGTATCTCCGTCCAAACTACCAGCTGGAGAATTACCATTTGGTAAGAAATATCTGCGCAGCTATTTGTGTTAATTTGGCGGAACTTTGCCCGATAAGCATTGCGGATGTGAAAATAGTCCACGTGTAAGGAACAGTGTCGCAGCTTGTCGAGAGCTGATTTGCCTGTCTCCGATCCATCTAAACATATTTATATTCTTTCCTATTGCCCTGTTGGCCACGGCTAGGCTGACATCCTAAGGTGAAGGATTTATGATTTCAGGCTAACAGTTATACCCATGCAAGGCAGAATATAAGTGGTTTACTGGCGCCAAAATGACTAGAAATGTGCCATACTCGAGCTGTGACGAATAATAGAATGGGCTACAAGTCTTGATAGACTATAACTTGTGCATATATAATCAGCAAATATGTGAAAAGAGGTGATGCCTCACATGGTATTACGCCACAGCAGCACACGGCCAAATGAGGCATGGGAGTGCGGGCGAAAATGTCCATGGGATACCCTTCATGTAAGCAGGTCCATGCATGGCCGTATTACTTTACGTAAACATTTGGCCAAGTCTCCATTTGTTATTGTCTTCAACTTGGCAGCCCTTCTGATACCCTCAGTTTTAGTTTACTCTAACTTCGTTTGTAAATCGGGCCGAAAAGCGTTGGGTCATCTTTTTCAAGCGATCTCGCTGTACCAATTTGAACAAATCACTGAGTTGAACTGTACGTCACTTTGTCGAGAAATATTCCACTTAATGTTTCACAGAATGCCAGTGTTAGACGCATCCAAGAAACCTGACTGATTTGACCTGAAAAAGTGCATTTGAGGCTTAGGAGACTATCGGGTGTTATGCCGACTGACGCAGCAGACAAAACTTCTGAGGTGTTGCAACTACTTTAACTCATACTTGAACCCGTGTTTGGAGGATTAATAGGTGCAGTTTGTAGACTTTTATAAAATATGGAAACAAAAGTAAGGTCAATTCAGCGGCAGCCTGCTTTTAGTTATCAAAGTTATGGCGAGCAAAAGAAGCAGATCTTGGGTAATGGATAGGTGGCCCATGCTGGGTAAGTTTAGAGATTATTATAATTGAGCTATAGTTAAAGCAAACACTTGCTAAAACACGGGGGAATTTCACTGGCAAAATTAACTCATAAGCAACTGGATATAATGCAACACCCATAAATCAGATGTGCAAACACTTTATCATATTATTTTGCGGAACAAAAACAACAAACTATCTAACTAAGCTTACAGTACCCTATTGGGTCAGCTGGTTGCCAATGAAAAGGATACATATAATTGTTTGTTCCCACGGCTCGCAAACTTCCAAGGCAAGGCAGAGTCGATATTGGTAAAACCATGAACGCAGGATCCGTGACGAAGTTGTCCCGATTTTGGTGAACATTGTAATTGGTGCGTCAATACTACGCCATCCTGTGTCTATGCTCTCAAAGTGTTATAGAGCAGGATTTCAATAAATCATTTGCGAGTAAAGGCGCCGGAGGCAATCATGCAAATGAAGGAAATTTAAAGGAAGGAAGGAAAGCGTTAACGGTGGTTTAAAACGTATAGTATGAACAGTACAATTATTGGAAATTGACCGCTGTTGATGATATAGGATAATGAATCTGAAAAATATCGAAAAGCTAAAATTCACTCTTTCGTAACAGTAATATTTAATCTTAGGTAGTTTAAGCTCAAAAACTTATATCAACGGCTTTTAGCATATTTCTTCTGGTTGCACCACTGAATAACCTAAACGAGCTAAATGAAAGATCTACAGCTCGGCTCTTGTTCGAGGTAGTTGTATCGCTTAGTCATTCAGATAGTTTCTATTGACGGTCAACTCAGGCGAACAACTCGATCAACAATGCAACCCATGCCAAGGTAGAGGCGCTTGGCTAAAGTTTTATAAGTGCACTGTTTCCGGATCTGACATCGACATAACTGCCTTGTGAGTTAGTCTATGCAGGAAATGTGCACTCGAAGAATTCGGATAGTTGTTGATGAATTTTCCGTCACATATTTGTTTGAGTTTAACCTTGTGATTTTCTTGTAGCCGGCACTTTAGTCAAGGGATGCTACTGGAATTGAGCTGATGAAGGAGGGCAAGGGGATGCACTTGGTAAAGTATAGAAAATACAGAATTAAACATGTCCCAGTCCACTTCACTGCTTTGGCTGCTCCGTCGCAACGAGGCTAGACCTTAACGTCATGCGACGGTTTGTCTACCTGTTCGACCCATTGAACTACAGTGGGTAGTGCCCCTTGTGTGCTAATCCTACAAAGTTGGTCAATGGTTAGAGATCAGACAAACTAAGTCTCCTGGTTCGCCATGCTTGGGGTTTGAAATGGGATGGCGTCCATTGCTGTAAAACCGAATGGTTGCTACATCCGCTGCCATGTAGGCAGGCTTTGGAGCCAAACGCTTTGGTTGAGGATCCTAATCGTTCTCTTGTCTAAGTCCGAGCGCTCTGGTAGAACCTCAGCCCAAGTACAACGTGACTATTTCTTCAAACTTTAACAGCACGTTGCATCAGCCATCACTCAACTTAGCACGGGTCACCTTCACTGCTGCAAACAGCTTGTCGAATAAGCGAAAACCTGCTACTACTGGCGCCTCCGTTCTCTATTTTCCACCTGCTTCTATTATTCTCCTCCCTTCCCCCATTACTAAAGGTCCTACTAGAATTACTATCTTTATTGACAGCAGCAGCAATGCCACTGCAGTTCTACCAACTGTACCTACATTCCAGCACCAACCACTGGACGTCTATCGGTAACGGCTTCTTATAAGGCCGCGCTCTCCCGTTTCCCTGGCAAGTTTCAACGTTCGCATTCTAAAACAGCTAGGTCAACAGACTGCATTAGCACGTACGTTGGACACACTGAGTATTTATGTAGTGGCGTGTCCGAAACTATGACCAAGAACCCCCACGAGGTAGTCGAACTAACTGCGCCTGACTTGTCCACTCGCTATTGGGCGCACGTATCCGAAAACGCTGATAGTTTGTATTTCGCACCTTCAAATTATAAACTGCTGTTGCATAGATACCAGTCACCTCATGACCCGTTAATCCTTGATGACGAGGAACTGAAGGCAGTTGATCAATTTACTTACATCCGCAGCAGCATCGGCAACGATGGGCGCATAACTACTGAGGTCAGTTCACCTACTGCGAAAGCTAGAACCGACATGTATCTGCGATATCTGTGGCGTCAGATAGGTCTGAAAGGATGTGCCCGCCAGGATATATATATATATATATATATATATATATATATATATATATGGCTGCGTGTGACGGCCGTCAAGCAGATCCCAATCTGTCTCTGCAATCACATTCCCGAGCTGGATCTGCTCCCCACTGCCTTGTGGGTCAGGCTATTGAGCCAAAGGCTCCGGGCGGAGTCCCTCAAGCAAAACTCCAAACAACCCACTGCCTTATGGGTCAGGCTATTGAGCCAAAGGCTCCGGGTGGAGTCCCGCAAGCAAACCTCCAAACCACCCACTGCCTTGTGGGTCAGGCTTTTGAGCCAAAGGCTCCGGGTGGAGTCCCTCAAGCAAACCTCCGAAGCACAACGACCACCTCGCGTGCGATTGCCCACCAATGCAATCGTATGCCTGCGCGCAAAGCACTCAGCATCGGGTGCTGGAACGTGCGCACACTACTGGACCGGAACTCCAGCGAGCGCCCGGAGCGACGCACTGCACTGGTCGCAATGGAGCTAGCGCGCTACCACATCGATATTGCGGCGCTCAGTGAAACTCGGCTCGCTGAGCAAGGTAAGTTACATGAAGCAGGTGCTGGCTACACATTCTACTGGGTGGGCAACGCCGCCTCAGCACCATGTGAACATGGGGTCGGATTTGCAATATCCGATCGCCTGAATGGCCAGCTGGTGGGTGAACCAACAGGCATCAGCGCGCGACTGATGACTGTTCGCCTACGACTCGGAAGAGGTAAGTTTGCTACTTTTATAATCACGTATGGTCCGACTATGTGTTATCCTGATGACACGCGTGATCAGTTCTACACTGAGCTATCCTCCTTGTTACGGTCTGTGACGAGGAGAGACCGACTATTTCTGCTGGGTGACTGCAACGCGCGCGTTGGGCGTGATGCATCAGCGTGGACAGATGTTATCGGTTCGCATGGCATTGGTTCAGCGAATGCGAACGGTGACAGGCTGCTCTCACTATGTGCGACTCACGGCCTGACGATCACGAACACTCGGGTTGCACTGAGTGCGAGTGATATAGCAACGTGGACACACCAACAAAGTGGTCACGCTCACCTGCTCGACTATGTCATCGAACGTCAGCATGATATGCGTGAAGTGCGCATGACACGTGTACTGCGTGGAGCTGAGTGTGGCACTGATCACAAGTTGATTCGGACCAAACTGTACATATATTTTCGTAAATCTATGTATTGCACTCCCGCCGTGAATCGGCGTAAATTTAACATTCTCTCCCTCGGTACTGTGGCGAAACGTACTGAGCTGGAGAAGGCGATGACTGCACGCCTGTGTGGTGATGTGGACTGTATAGCCACAGTGGGCGACCTGTGGCACCACATTCGCGATCAGGTGACAGCTGCTGCCGAGGAGACCATCGGGCGCGCAAACTGTAAGCGGCCTGATTGGTTTGATGACAACAATGTGACGATTGAGGCATTGGTGTCAGAGAAGAATGCAGCATTTGCTGCACATGTGGCAGACCCCAGTGACTTGGGGAAGAGTAGTCAGTTTCGCAAACTTCGACGGCGACTGACCCGAGAGCTCCGTCGCATTAAAAATGCATGGTGGACGGAGAAGGCGAAGCAGATGGAATGCTACGCCGAACGCCGTCAACACAAGGAATTCTTTGACTCCTTGAAGGCGGTGTATGGACAGAGATTGGAGTCGCTGAGGACACTGATCGATGGTAGTTCAGGCGCTACCTGCACCCAGACTGCAGACATAATGCAGGTCTGGCGGAAACACTTTGACTGTCTCTTGAACAACCGTTCAGAGATCGACTGGCCTACATTGAATGGCCTGAAGCAGCACGATGTGAAGGCGGATCTGGCGGATACGCCGACACTGGATGAGACGCAGAGAGCACTTGCTCAGCTGCGAAACGACAAGTGTGCTGGGGCCGACGGGATCCCACCTGAAGTATTGAAACACGGTGGACCCGCGTTGTTGACTGCGCTGCACCACTTGGTGCAACGCGTGTGGATTGAGGAGGAGGTGCCTCCTGAGCTGAAGGATGCCCTTGTGCTAGCACTGTACAAGGGCAAAGGTAGAAAGCAATGTTGCACGAATTATCGTGGCATCAACTTGCTGAGTTGTGTGGGCAAGGTGATTGTCCGAATCCTACTCAATCGCCTCGTGAGTCAGGTTGTGGAACCTAACGTGGCGGAAGAGCAATGTGGGTTCCGTTCGGGTCGCAGCACTATAGATATGGTGTTTGCGGCTCGTCAGTTGCAAGAGAAGTGCAGAGAACGACACCAGCCATTGTACTCGCTTTTTGTTGATTTCACCAAGGCATTTGATACGGTGAACCGCGAGGCACTGTGGCTGGTGTTGGGTAAGTTTGGTTGCCCGCGTAAGTTTGTAAGTTTATTTGAATGTCTGCACAGTGGTATGCGAGCGAGGGTGCAGCTGAGTGGAGAGACCTCTGATGACTTTGCCGTTGTCTCTGGTGTGAAGCAAGGCTGTGTCTTAGCTCCTGCCCTGTCGTCTTGTGCTTTTTGATGCGGCTTGTGATTACGGTGTTCGTGCGGAGCACCGTATTGATGGTGGGTTGCTGAACATCCGTCGTTTCGGTGCAAGAACTTTAGTCTGTGAGACAACTATCCGTACGTTGCTGTTTGCTGACGACTGTGCGTTGTTTTCACACAGCGCGGATGAGTTGCAGCACATGACTAGGGCTCTGGCTTCGACAGCGGCCAAATTCGGACTCACCATCAACACAAGCAAAACTGTCTGTCTCTTTCAGCCTTCATAGGAGATGCAACCTCCAATATTGCCGCAAATCAGCATTGGTGCTGAAGTATTGGAAACCGCCTCCCGCTTCTGCTACCTTGGGAGTGTGATGTCGACTGATCAGCAGCTACACGTTGAGTTGCGTAATCGTGTGTCGAAGGCGGCAGCGGTATTCGGGAAGCTTGAGTACCGAGGGTGGAACAACCATCAGCTTAGCATTGGCATGAAGCTGATGGTGTACAAATCCATGGTACTGTCCGTTCTTCTATACTGCAGTGAAACGTGGACGATGTACCGGCGAGATGTGCGATATCTCGAGCGGTCCCATCAGCAGTGTCTGCGACGAATTTTGCGCATCGGTTGGGGCGACAGAATTGCAGACACGGAAGTGTTGCGCTGAAGTGGAATCTATGCAATTGACTGCATATTTTTGCTGAGACACCTGGGGTGGCTCTGTCATGTGAGCCGTATGGATTCGACGCGAATACCGAAACAACTTTTATACGGTCAGCTGAGTATTGGGAAGCGGCACGTGGGGAAACCAAAGTTACGTTACCAGGACATGATTAAAGTGAGCCTCACACGTTCTAATCTTGATTGCAGATCATGGGAATCGAAGGCGGTTGATCGTGGTGCATGGCGAGGTCTAATCACGAAGGCAGTTGCTGAAGTGCGGGAGAAAGCCCTCATGCATGCAGAGAAGAAGCGGCAAGCACCAATGAATTGTACTCCATCGACATCGAGCGCATTGTGCTGTAGAACGTGCGGTCGCGAGTGCCTTAGTCAGGCAGGCCTAGTGAGCCATGAGAGAGGTCACTCGGGACCACTGCCGAAGCGACGACGGGTCCCGCAGTGAACGTAGGCAGCACCGGCGCAGCGTTTGTAGGCACGCTGAATTCGATTTACTAACCGCATGGTTGCATGCTAAGTCTCTTTATTTCAGGTGGTGGGTTTTCGGTTCTCTCCTAATGCCTTTCTTTCTCATAAAATGTCTAGTGGGCCATGAGCTAGGTCCTTTGGGGCCACTACAGAAGCGACGACGGGTCCTGCAGAGAATTCCGGCGAGCCAGCGCAGCGTTTGTAGGCACGCTGAATTCGATTTACTAACCGCATGCTTGCATGCTAAGTCTCTTTATTTCAGGTGGTTGGTTTACAGTTTTTACCTTAATGCTTTTCTTTTTCATATAAATATCTCCCTGTACTCTATTCCATTAACTTGCACACATCGCTTCAGCCAATTGTATTCGATTTCCATAACAATTTTGTGTTCGTGGCATTCCGTGAACTATACTTTCTGACCTCGTGCACTTAGCTAGGATCTGTTTGTAAACAACTTATTACATATGCTATTTACTTAAGGTTTATATCACCGTTTTCTTATGCATTAATCGAGTTTTTCTCTTTTTCTTTCTCTCTCTCTCTCAAGTGTTTGGCTGTTGTTTGATATCCCCGGTGCGGCTGCGCTTGATGTGCAGGTTGACAAGGTGCCTACCTGTCTGTTACCCACTACCTCGTCCATACTGTCTCCAGGAAACAGTTGGTTGTAGCTGGAGGGGACAGCGTGCACGGTTCTTGTTGCCGTGCTAGACTCAAAGAGCGGTTCCATGCAGTCAGTGTGGAGCGGACTACGGTCCAGCCACCGCCTTGTGTGCGCTTGATTCCCCAAATACAGCGTGCTTGTGTTTGCCTGTGAAGGAGTGTGGGCCGGCCCAGTTGACGAAACGTGGTTCCCATCCGCATGCCTCCCGGTCTTATTCCTTCGGGTTTACATTGGATATGCGTTGTGTCGTTGGAGCTGTGGGTGGTGCAGCGCAAGCCATCCATGGTCCCTCTGTAGGCGCAGGCGTCCTGTGGCTTGCCACAGTGACAGGCAAATCCGAAACCGGGTGCCGCCAACCATATATATATATATATATATATATATATATATATATATATATGGCGGCGTCCGGTTTCGGATTGGCCTGTCACTGTGACCAACCACAGGACGCCTGCGCCTACAGAGGGACCATGGGTAGCTTGCGTTGCACCACCCACAGCTCCAACGACACAACGCATATCCAATGTAAACCCGAAGGAATAAGACCGGGAGACATGTAGATGGGGCCAGGTTTCACCAACGGAGCCGACACACACTCCTTCACAAACAAACACAAACAGGCTGTATTTGAGAATCAAGCGCACACAAAGCGGTGGCTGGACCCTAGTCCGATCCACACTGAGTGCATGGAACTATTCTTTGATCCTAACACGGCCACAAGGACCGTGCATTCCGTCCCCTACAGCAACGACCAACTATGTGCTAGAGCCAGTATGGACAAGGTAGTGGGTAATAGGCAGGTAGACACCTAGTCAGCATGCACATCAAACGCAGCCACACTGGGGATATCAAGCAATAACCAATCACTTGAACTGACAATATCAAGGTAACTTAGTCGAGTAATGATACAGATACGGTGACATAACTATCCACTAAATGAACGCATGAAATAAATTGGTTGCAAAATGTTCCGCCACAGGTTCAATAAGTTAGAAAATATACCTTAAGAAAATGCTACAACCGCGAAAATGCTATCGAAGTTAGCTACAATTTGCTAAAGTGACGTGTGAAATTTTATGGATAATAGTTCAGGTAGACATTAATGAGACAAAAAAGCATTAGGACCATATAGTTAACCTACCACTTGAAATAAAGAGAATTAACACGCAAGCACGCAATTAGTAAACCGAATGCAGCGTACCTGCAAACGCTGCGCCGGTTCTGCTTAAGTTCTCAGCAGGACCCGTCATCGCTTCGGCGGTGGCCCAGAGTGACCTCGCTTAGGGCTCACTAGGCCTGCCTGACTCAGGCACTCGCGACCGCATGTGCTACAACACCATGCGCTGGCTGTCGAAAAAGTACAAACCATCGGCGCCTGTCGCCTCCACACTTAACGCTTCTTCTCCGCATGCATGAGGGCTTTCTCTTGCACCTCGGCAACGGCCTTCCTGATCAGATCGCGCTATACACACTGATCGAGCGCCTTCGATTCCCATGACCTGCTCAGTTTGATCATGTCCTGGTAACGTAACTTCGGTTTCCCCGCATGTCGCTTCCTAGCATTCAGCTGACCATATAATAGCTGCTTCGATATCCGCGTCGAATCCATACACCACACATGACAGAGCCACCCCAGGTGTCTCAGCAAAAATATGCAGTCAATTGCATAGATTCCACTTCAGCGCAACACTTCCGTGTCTGCAACTCTGCCGCACCAACCGATGCGCAAAATTCGTCGCAGACACTGCTGATGGGACCGCTCGAGATATCGCACATCTCGCCGGTACATCGTCCACGTTTCACTGCAGTATAGAAGAACAGACAGTACCATGGATTTGTACACCATCAGCTTCTTGTCAACAGTAAGATGAGGGTTATTCCACACTCGGTACGCAAGCTTCCCGAATACCGCTGCCGCCTTCGAGAAGCGGATACGAAGCACACTATGTAGCTGCTCGTCAGTCGACACCACATTCCTAGGATAGCAGAAGCGGGAGGTGGTTTCCAATACTTCAGCACCAATGCTGATTTGCGGCAATATTGGAGGTTGCATCTCCTATGAAGGCTGAAAGAGACAGACAGTTTTGCTTATGTTGATGGTGAGTCCGAATTTGGCCGCTGTCGAAGCCAGAGCCCTAGTCATGTGCTGCAACTCATCCGCGCTGTGTGAAAACAACGCACAGTCGCTAGCAAACAAAAACATACGGATAATTGTCACAAAGACTAAAGATCTTGCACCGAAACGACGGATGTTTAGCAAGCCACAATCAATAGGGTGCTCCACATGAACACCATAAGCACAAGCGGTGTCAAATGTACAAGACGGCATGAATATAGATGTTAAACAGGGCAGGAATTAGGACACAGCCTTATTTCACACCAGAGATAACTGCAAAGTCATCCGAGGTCTGTCCACACAGTAGCACCCTCGGCCGCATATCACTGAGCAGACAATTAATTAAACTTACAAACTTACTCGGACAACCAAACTTACCTAACACAGGCCACAATGCTTTGCGGTTCATCGTATCAAATACTTTGGTGAAATCAGCAAAAAGTGAGTACATCGGCTGCTGTCGTTCTCTACACGTCTCCGGCAACTGACGAGCCGCAAACACCTTAACGATGGTGCTGCGACCCGAAAGGAATCCACATTGCTCTTCCGCCACGTTAGGTTCCACAACCAGACTGACGAGGCGGTTAAGCAGGATTCGGACAATCACCTTGCTCACACAACTCAGCAAGCTGGTGCCACGACAATCCGTGCAACATTGCTTGCTCCCTTTGCCCTTTTACAGTTTTAGGACAAGCACATCCTTCAGCTCTGGAGGCACTTCCTCCTCAACCCAAACTTGTTGCACCAAATGGTGTAGCGCAGTCACCAAGGCTGGTCCGCCGTGTTTCAATACTTCAGGCGGGATCCCGTCGGCCCCAGCACACTTGCCGTTTCGCAGCTGAGCAAGTGCTCTCTGCGTCTCATCCAGTGTCGGCGTATCTGCCAGACTCGTCTTTACATCGTGCTGCTTGAGGCCATACAATGTAGGTCAGTCGATCTCTGAACAGTTGTTCAATAGAAAGTCAAAGTGTTTCCGCCAGATCTAAATTATGTGTGCAGTCTGGTTGCAGTTAGCGACTGAACTACTGTCGATCAGCGTCCTCAGCAGCTCCAACCTCGGTCCACACACCGCTTTCAGCGAGTCAAAGAATTTCTTGTGTTGGCGACGTTCGGCGTGGCATTCCATCTGCTTCGACTTCTCCGTCCACCATGCATTTTTAATGTGACCGAGCTCTCGGGTCTGTCGCCGTAGCATTCTGCCATACTTTCTCTTCTTCCCAAAGTCATTGGAGCCTGCCACATGTACAGCAAATGCTGCATTCTTCTCCGATAACAATGCTTTAATCATCGCATTTTCCTGATGAAAACCATCAGGCAGCTTGCAGTTCTCGCGCCCGATGGTCTCCTCGGCAGCAGCTGTCACCTGATCGCGAATGTGGTGCCACAGGTCGCCCACTGTGGCCATGCAGTTCACAACACACAGTCGTGCAGCCATTGACTTCTCCAGCTCAATACGTTTCGCCACAGTACCGAGGGAGTGAACGTTACATTTACACCGATTCACGGCGGCAGTGCAATACATAGATTTATGAAAATATATGTACAGTTAGGTCCGAACCAATTTGTAATCAGTGCCACACTCAGCTCCACGCAGTACACGTGTCATGCGCACTTCACGCATATCATGCTGACGTACGATGACATAGTCGAGCAGGTGAGCGTGACCACTTTGTTGGTGCGTCCACGTTGCCATATCACTCGCACTCAGTGCAACCCGAGTGTTCGTGATCTTCAGGCTGTGAGTCGCACACAGTGAGAGCAGCCTGTCACCGTTCGCATTCACTGAACCAATACCCTGTGGACCGATAACATCTGTCCACACAGATGCGTCACGCCCAACGCACGCATTGAAATCACCTAGCAGAAATGTCGATCGCTGCCCGGCACAGACTGCATCACGGAGGATATCTAGGTGTGGAATTGAGCACGCTTGTCATCTGGATAACACATGGTCCGACCGTACGTGCTTAACAACGTGGCAAACTTACCTCTTCCGAGTCGTAGGCGAACAGTCATCAGTCGCGCGCTGAAGCCAGTTGGTTCACCCACCAGCTAGACATGGAGGCGATCGGATATTGTAAATTCGACCCCACGTTCACGTGGTACTGAGGTGACGTTGCCCACCCAGTAAGACGTGTAGCCAGCACCTGTTTCATGCAACTTACTTTACTCAATGAGCCGCATCCCACTGAGCGCCGCAATATCGATGTTGTACAGCATCAATTCCATCGCGACGAGTACAGTGCGTCGCTCGGTGCGCTCACTCGAGTTCCGGTCCAGTAGTGTGCGCACATTCCAGAACCCGAGGCCGAGTGCTTCGCGCACGGGTATACGATTACATTGGTGGGCAATCGCACTTCAGTTGGCGGTTGTGCTTTGGAGGTTTGCTTAGGGGACTTCACCCGGAAACTTTGGCTCGAAAGCCCGACCCATAATGCAGTAGGGAGCAGATCCAGCTCGGGAATGTGATTGCAGATACAGATTAGCATCTGCTTGTGGTCTGTCACACAGAGCCTTTATGGTACTGGAAGATTCAGATGTGTATTGCGACCGTAGTGGGATACGCACCTGAGACCATGACTAGCCGCAGGTCGGAGTCGGCGGATTTGCGCCAATTTGACTAGGGACTGTCTGGCTTGAGACGGGCAATTGTAAACCACTGAACACCCGGAGACGCCCTTCCACCGTCAGAGACAAGGCGTGGAGCTCGTGCTCTACGCCAATCTAACTGTGACCTTATAACCCGTAGACCTGTTGTCTCGCATGGCTAGTTTTTACGGGAAGAGGGCCACCGACCACTTCCTGACCTCCGAAGAGGATGGACTAGGATACTGGTATGGCGCTCAAAGCTCAAAGGAGAACGACTCGGGTCTTCGGCCAAAGCCTTCACTTAAATGTACACCCGGTAGGCAGCGGGTCTAGCACATGGTCAGTTCACTGACTCATGCGGATTGGTGTCCTGGAATTTAGCAGGGTGAATGGCGTAAGCCAACTCCCACCCAGCGGTCGCCACGAGGAGAAGTTCAGGACAAGAGCACATGGCCCAACAGTAACAGCAGTGGATAGACCATTTGTCAGGATCTAGCCACCACCATCCTCAGCGCACCATAGGCTGTCTCGCCATATATATATATATATATATATATATATATATATATATATATATATATATATATATATCAGTAGTTGGGAATCGACATAAAGCCTTTCAGAACCATGGAGTTAGAAATCAAAGTAAAGCTTGTATGTGCAACAGTTAGAAGAAAGAAGTAATAATGAGGTGAAACGAATGAACATGATTGTGTTTGGGTTCACACGCCACCTTGCTTTTTTCCCTTTAGCAGTTTAGGCTTTTGGAATCGGTTTACGCATACTTACGTGCACTACTTCTATCGTATCCGGTTTTGAGACACTGTCTCGAGGGTTGTTAGCCACTGACATTCTTCATCCTTGCGTCCCTATATGGCTAGACGTAAGTGGCCGGCAATGGCTAGGCATGATGTTAGTGATTTTATGCTCTTTCTGTAATTGGTCGGCTGGCCTCCACGCAGACCTCAAGCGATTCTGTGAGCGCAAGTAGGACGCAGCGTGGTAGTTGCTCGTTAGGCAAGCGTTGGACGTGTACAACCCATCTCAATTATCGCAACAGAACAAGCTCACAGAGGGGAGTACCTTTGTTGCCCAAGACGTGGTGTCTGACATCATCATTGCGCACTTGATGTTGGCGACTATAAAATTGGATCTTGCTTGTCCGTCTTGCCTTCCAGGCTGGAGCCTACATAACCCGCTTCATGTTTGGCTTGAGATATTACAGGACATGACTAGTAGTCAGTACCATTGACGCGTCTGTAGGCGTTTCCTAGTCGGACCGCGTCTTTAAAGTGTGTTTGTTGCTGTGTTATCTGCTTGTGTTTGCATGTGAAGAAGTGTGTACCGGCTCCGTTAAAGAAACATGGCTCCTATCCACCTTTCTCCCGGTCTTATTCTTTCGGGTTTACACTGGATATGGTGTGTGTGGTTGGAACTGTGGGGGGTGCAACACAAGACACTCATGGTTCCTCGGTAGGCGCAGGCGTCCTGTTGCTGGCCACCGTGACATGTAAATCGGAAACCGGATGTCGCCATCAATATAGGTATGTGATGTGCACCATACTGAGGCTGACGTTGCATTCATGATGCTTCTTCACCGCAGTTGGGCTAAACCAACTTACCCTTAAACTAGGTCTTTTTAAGATGGATAAGTTTCATTACGCTTTGTTTGGTTTGTTTTGCCTATCTGAGTAATCTACTATTAACTGGCCACGTTGCTTACGGTAAGTGTGGTTATCTTCGTTAACTATATTGTGTTTCTAGTATTTTTTGAGTAACTGGTGAACATTTGGTACTTATCTCGGATTCGTTGCTAACCAACTTACTTCATATGCTAATTTAGGGAAGAGTTATGTCTACATAGCTGTATTCTTTAACAGACATATTTTACTTGACAATGCCATATCAAGTGATTGGCTGTTGCTTGATATCCCTAGTGTGGCTGCGTTTGATGTGCATGTTGACAAGGTGTCTACCTGCCTATTACCCACTACCTTGTCCATACTGGCTCTAGCACATAGTTGGTCGTTGCTGTAGGGGACGGAATGCACGGTCCTTGTGGCCGTGTTAGGATCAAAGAATGGTCCCATGCACTCAGTGTGGATCGGACTAGGGTCCAGCCACCGCTTTGTGTGCGCTTGATTCTCAAATACAGCCTGTTTGTGTTTGTTTGTGAAGGAGTGTGTGTCGGCTCCGTTGGTGAAACCTGGCCCCATCCGCATGTCTCCCGGTCTTATTCCTTCGGGTTTACACTGGATATGCGTTGTGTCGTTGGAGCTGTGGGTGGTGCAGCGCAAGCCACCCATGATCCCCCTGTAAGCGCAGACGGCCTGTGGCTGGCCACAATGACCGCTAAATCCGAAACCAGGTGCCGCTAACCACATCTGCGAGGTAATGGCTGATTATGATGCAGGGCAGTGAAAGCCGCAAGGTAGTTGTCTCGCTGATGCCGCCTTATCTTTGCACTATGTCCAGCTGGTTTTGACGGTAGGTTGCTGATAGAAACTGTAAGCGCATTGACCCTGAAAATTTGCTTAAGACACTAAGATTTTATGTTAGTTTCCCCTAATCTTCCTGTTATTATTCTTTCTTCCCTAGATCACCTTGGTTGTACGGCAGTGAAGCATCAGTTCAAGTGGTTTTAATATTGTTTTTGATAATGATACTGATGAATAGAAACTGCTATCCATTGCTTTTTCGGCCCTGCAGAGCATTAGCTGACTTGGAGGTTACTACAAAATGTCAGCACTGAACACTCTTGCTTGTAAGGATCATTAAATAGCATCGATCGAACAAGTTTGCTTCACATTTGGCAGCTTCCTAAGCGCTTTGTACCTCAATTATCATGTGCAACACATCCTGGTTGTCGGTCACCAATCCGTGGTTTCTTCAATCAAGCTACAAACCTAACCGCCAACATTCACTCTGTAGAACAAATTTCGCCGCCTGTCGCTGAATGCATGACAGTTTTAATATGTTTATTTTCAATTGAATGAAAGATCGTCATCCGCATCAAGAGATGTGAGTTACATCTACCTATGACAGTGAAACATCCAACAATCAGAGTAGGCTTGAATTTTTAACATTTACTTCATATGAATGAGGTATCCGCAAAGATGTTCTCAACATGTTCTCGTCTAAGCTCCTCCCAGTATTTAGTACTCAGATCCTCGGTTTATCACTGCATGTGCTCCATCACGACTAACGTCTTTCTCACGCGTGATTTGCCAGGTTCACTGCACTTCTCTGGTCATTGAAACACGTAGCACGGGGTAGCGGTATTCCAAAGCAAACTTCTGCTGTAATGCCAGGTTCCCTACAAGTTAACTATTTTTAAGTCTTACCACCAAAACGCTCATGAATCCCAGTCATCCACTACATATTGCATCAATAATCTTGTGACTAGATTCCTCGACTGGTCAAAAGCAAAGCATTACATAGGCCTGCAATGTGGTACATATCTGGCGCGCCATGGTTTTAACTTTAAAGAAGCATTCTGAAAATTTAAGCACTGCCTTTGTTCATAAATTATTAAAGTATTCGTTTTGCTAAATTCGCTGGTAATGATCTTGCCTTGTCGATCAGTATCTTGCAGGTGTAATTTTTCACCTACACAATTCGCCCAAATTTACCCCACCTGATACAACCGCAAACAAATCTGCTTGCTTACATTCTAACCACTGGTGAGTGCCATTTAGTGGTATCAAGATGTCTGCTCTAACCTCTGCAGATCGCCTTCCATCTCCATCTGCAACTTTTTACCACTTCCCACTCAAACCCATTCGTTCAGCCAACTATTACTTCTTATACGAATGCTTATGGTCTTAAAGAAAAGACGAACTCGATAGCTGAAAGCAAGCACACAACCACGTTTGTCGGCTGGTAATTACTGAAGTTCATACGTATCTTATTTAGCCATCGTCGTGAGCACTGACTGCACCCTACCAACGGCTCTCTAGCACTCGCACAGCCACTTCGTCTGCAGTTTTCATTCCAAGCTCTGAGTCAATGTCGTAAGGTTACAGACTGAGCCAATCTCAGCGCACTCTAAGCAGCGTGCGGGGGAAGGAAACTGTCCACTTAGTTACATACATCAAGCTTCCCACCAAAGTCAATTTGACCAAACGCCCGAGAAGCGTTAATAATCGAGGAGACGTAAACAGGATAAGTGGTAGCAATCAAGCGAACGACGGAAAGAAGAACAGAAGAAAGGGGCGCACGGTTCAGAAACTTGCATTAAGAGCCTGAAGCAGAAAGATTTCAGTTATCAACTCAGATCGGATGATTGCGTACTTGCCGATGAAGAGAATGCATATATTCATGAGTATAGAAAATGGGGTAACATAAGAACGGCATGTGTTCAATCAGGCACCAAGAGGTGGGATTTGCACCGAGACGGTAGGATTTTACTTACAGCTATGTTGAACTCAAAGCGGCCAGCATTGTCTATCGATAACTATAGATTCAGAAATATCATAGATTCAATTAGTCTAAGTTTATTGGGACCTTGATTGCACCTTAGGACGACGAACGTCTCAATGGAACTGACTCGGTGCCAGTGCCCCGCAAATTTATTGTCAGTGCCGAGCCATCTGTGTTATTCGCTTTACCCGATTCCACCGTCACTCACCTTATTTGTCTGCGTAACCACTTGGATGTGCTCAATCATCCTAACATCAACACTTTAGTCACTGAACTCAACGTAGCCACATCCAATTGAATATGTGACTTTGTGCAGACCATTAGGGCGTGCACTGCCGCGTCGCCTGTGTCTTGATCAATGGTAAAACCATGCACATCAACGTGAGCAATCGCATTTTCGCTGCATCGCAGGTGCTGTTCACCGACTCAATAGCTCGTTTTATGTGCACTTCCATAATGTGGTCACCCCAGAAATTCGGTACATATTTAATCTTCTTCTAAACGTTTCGCACAAGATCGCATCTGATGATTTCTCTGAGGCGTTTTGTTAACTGTAGTGGATAACCGTTGGGTTATATCGAGCAGCAGCTCTATTTACTTCCTTTATGTATAGGGTTCAAATAATTTCGCCTGGACGAATGGGTGCTAACGTTGCATCGAGAAGAAATTCTTACAACTAATAATCTTCAGTCCAGGTTGCTTCTCTGTAGACTGACCTGAGCAAACCGTTAAGTCTAGTGTTTAGTACTTAAGGTAGTACGTTTTAATCCATATCACACGTCATTGCAAGGTTTGGGCGCATATTTTGAGTGTCAAGGTTGCATAAATAATGTCCACAACGGCATAAAATCACCGATGGTAGAATATCAGTAAAGGCCCAGTAGGTTGCCTAGTGCCACAATCATCACCACTTGGAAAGCTTTTCTTTGGAAAATATACTTGATGTTTTGAAGCCATAAAATAAGTATGCCGCTGAAGCATCAAATGGGCAAATGCGGTCGAAGATTGTGTTCTGAGACACTTACAGAAATAGTCAACAGTTTCATACAAACAGACTTTTATGAAGCAAGACTGAACCTCAGGTAAAAGCGTACGTTTTTATGTCAACCTCACGGAATTTAGATAAGGAGGTAGTGTGAACGCGAATAGTAAGCAATAACCACCCGAGGACACTGCACTCCACGACGGGTTTCTAACTTATTTGCTTTGATCTGGTAGAGCTAGCAGGCACCTGAATCTGCGACCATATGAATGTCAGCCGGAAGGTCTACTCTTAAACCACTAATTCACCTTGAGCAACGTTTGTTACAATCGGTAACAACTGTTTGAAAGGGTCATATAAAGCAATCGTATGTATGGATAGCGACATGCAGCCCGAATGTGTACCGCTAGTTGCATTGAAGTGGACGCTGGCCAACCGGATCACTGGGACTCTAACTAAAACAGTGGTTCCCGTCCCAGTGATTGGATTGGCCAAGATCCACTTCACTGCAAACTGAGGTACATATTCGGGTTGCGCGTCGCAATCCTTTCAAACGAGTGCCTCAGAATGTACCTATCAGTTAGTGCGATGGTTGCTAATTTATGTTTTATGACCTTTTTTGACGGTTAGTGGCACACTGTTCAACCGTTTGGCGGTGGTATGTCAAAGAAAATTCTCTGTTCCAGATTCAAGAACTTTACGCAAAGGTTGCACTTGTTGAATACGGTTTCCCGCAAGTTTTATCAATATATTTATCTCGATAGATTAATCGATAGCTTTTTAGGACTTGCAGCTTATGAAATACTTTCGTCTCTACTAAACAAACTATGTCAAAGGTAGCATACGACTTGGTACTATTAAACAAGATTGTCTCCATGTTTCGTACATAATCTGGCTTGTCGAGGATGACCACCAGGGAGAATGCCTCAGGCTTCCTATTGTGTTCTAGCTCGCGGAGTACGGTGTGAGACACTGTAGGGAAACACGACTGTTGTTATGATAAAGCGCTGAAAAATAGTTTGGTATGTTCGATAGTCTAGTATGTAACATAGACTCACTAGTAGAAGATGAGGGATTCAAGGCCATTAGATGTCTCTTACCACTTTGAAATTTCCAACCAACATATACTGCAGAGAGAGCTAGATTGGGCGCATCAATCAAAGTTTTGATGTCAGCATACTTGAGCACCTCCAAGTGGTTACTCAGGCAAATAGGAGCTGTGGCGGTGGAATCGGTTAAAGCGAATAACACAGATGGCTCGGCACTGACAATAAATTTGCGGGGCACTGGCACCGAGTCAGTTCCATTGAGACATTCGTCGTCCTAAGATGCAATCAACGTCCCAATAAACAGACTCGTTGAATCTATAGTTATCGATAGACAACAGCCGTCCTTGTGAATTCAAAGCTGTGTGTATCAAAACCGACCTTGGCACAAAGTGCACCATTTGGCCCCCGACTGAACGTATGCCGATCGTAGTTTATCTAGTTTTCGATATCTATAGTCAGCCACATAACATGACCTAATCATCCCACTACATATGATTTCGGATGCATCTGTGTACACGGAAACTGTCGTAGTTGCATTCCTTTCCTTTAATTGTGCACATTTTGTACTCTCTGCATGTGCTAATTGTCACCATGTAAAGTTCGTTTGTATATTGGCAAACCAGACTTTCTTTCGTTTTGCACGTACGGCCTTACTGTTTATCAGACTCGACTCAGAGTCACTGTGAGATTACACTGTTTTGCCGATCCTGCCTTTTGCAGATGTATTACCTATCACTTTCCTTCTCACCAATGAGCTATTTGGATTAGTATACCAAATCGGTTGCTTGACTTGTACTGTTCTTACCACTGCAACATTTTGTTTACTTATCCAATGGTAACCGCTTTTTATGTGAAACGCAAATGTACGACCTTATTTTTTACGCACTTGGTAGAGTATTTACGCTTGATCGCAAGAGCGCACTGCAGGCTATCCAATTGTTTGAATAGCCGAGCTCCTCTATATCCGTTTGCAATCCTCTGTTGCTCAGCCATTATTCAGACAGATTTATCGAAAAGCGATGCACCGTTAGTATGCTTTTTGATCCTTTCTGCTGAGGAGCCTGCGGGATATATGGCTGCTGCATATGCCACCACTGCTACCTTGCTCACTTAATCATTGAGGCCGCTTCGCCTGTCCGACTGGTATGAACAACCAACTGAAGTCTGTAACGCACAAAACAGCAACCAACTCGAGGGGACAAGTACCGGCGCTATGCTCAGTGGCGGAGATGCAGCAAATGGGCATATGTGGCGCTAGTAAATGTAATCATCTATTCATAGTATCGTTAGTTTGCCCGCCTTGTCCCAATAGCTTCCAACCCAAACGGGCCGATCTAGAGCAACGAAAGGTGAAAGAGTGGAAAACTCTCCCGACGTCCCTTGGTTTTGCGTTGTGTGTTTGGTTATCTCATTCGCCGACCGCAACCCAATCTTAGTCTAGAAATACGACCGAGTAATATCAGAATCCGAGCAGCAGATGAACACTAGGATTGCTTGCTCGGATGCTAGTATGCACCAGGAAAGCACAATGACATCAAGCCAAAAAAGAACATTTTCCCTGGAACCATGAGGGGCAAGTTTCCCCTCGCAGTTATCTCGCCCAGCTGACAGAAAGTCAGACAAAATGAGACATGGTCGTTAGTCAAGTGGCAGCTTAACCTTGAAGACCGGAAGACAACTAACACACGTGATTGATAGGGTCATGCCAAGATTCACATTTCCATCCCTAACAGTAAGCAGCAATAGAGCGGCAATCTCTTGCAGATGCAATACGAAGGTCTCTAACCGAACCCAACTGCCCAAGAGTCTTTGTTACGTTTACAGCGTTTTCTGCGGAGATCACCCGGAAACGCTACTCTAAACTTCTCGGCTTTTCTGAACGCCACTGACGGGAATAGTGAAGCAAATGGTAAGCAATTATCATTCGACAGAGTGCCAAGAACAAGGACCACAGTACCTTGAGCGCTAATGAACGCCCTAGTCTATGGTTATCCCACTGCGGAGTAAGCTGTTTGAAGTTCGGGACCAGCAGAGCTCACTATGCATGGCGATGTAAGTCAAAGCTAAACCCACAAATCTAGGATGAGTTACTAGCCACCCAAACTCAAGACACTACGGTGGAGTCTGACGTCAACACAGAAAAAAATTTTCTCTGCAGCATTCTGATGTTTCATGAAGTGAGCAGCATTTAAAAAGAAACAACCCCGTGAGACACAACAAGTTCGTTCACCAAAGCACAACCTTCATACGTGGCGTGACAGAAGTTCATTCACAAGATAGTCAAGGGAGCGAAAGTCGCCACTGGGGTTAGTGGTAGTTCATTTGTCAGACAATTTCCTTTGATAGTGCTGTCGCAGTATCACTCAATTTGCTACATGTTTCACATAATGATAAATGGTAGGCCCAGGAATATTAGGATTCGCGGTTGTATCAAGGCGAAGAGTACAGGAAGTGTTGGTACTCAGATAAAGTCATCGGAAAATCCTTCCATCGGAACTCAGGCTATGGACTGCAGATGACTTGCAATGGCTAGACATCAAATCGTCTACACAGACAATGCCAACAGTAGCCCCACTTGACCGCTCAATAAGTCAAAGCTGAAGCATACCTAGACAATGAATGGGATGCACCGCAGCCAAGTAAACTGCGGAATAGAAAATAGTACTCCATCAAAAACGAGTAGCTTCCAACCTCGCATCGGTTGGCAGTGGGTTCCGCGAAGCCAGCTGCTTATGTACCAAAGCTCAAGCTCTTTCCAATAAACTAACCGAACTGAGGAACGGCCAAGATTCCAAGTCACGTGAAATTAACAGTGGTACAAGGATTTGGTTACACGCTGGGATGACGAACTTCTAACTTTCGCTACCGAATATGTTGCTCACCCGAAACAACTGGCTGGAATACGTAGGTGCCATGCGGTGCTAGGCCACGAAGAAGTAGATCCACCAATTACATATTCGTTCTGGTACAGCGTGCAGTTTAAAAGTTGTCCCTCAGACTCAATATCTAAACGGATTGCCACTTAGCGACTGCTGGAACACGTACTCTAGGCTGGAAATACATTCGCAATGGTAGCATTGGTTAATAAATGTATGCTTTTTAGCAACCCTTTCCACAATCGGAAGATAATACGACGCTGATCCGTGAGAGCTCAGTGCTAGCATTCCACTTTACATCATTTCAGAACAAGTAACTGACCAGCGCTGCTGGATCCTGTATCCACAAACCAGGATCATATGATTGACAGCTAGATGTAGCCTATCTCTTCGATATCGGTGATCGTGTAGTGCAACTGAATATTCACTCTTAATAGATGCATAAAGCACACCCTTGACTGGACTACTCATAAATCTTCGTTTCATCTGCTATGCGGGACATCCAGGTGAGAATACTGAGCTTGCGCGCACCATTGCGCGCTACGACCTCAAACTCAACATATCGGTGTCACGAACTGGGAGCCCCTTGTTGAAGGGATTCCCCCCTCTAGCCAGCGATTTCCCGGCTTGAATCCATTAGCAAGTTCAATTGGATAATAACATATGCTTCAGAAACAAACTTTCCAGTAAGCACAAAGCAGCTTCATATGTAAGGATTGAAATGAGACACATGCTTGCGGTACGCATCGCAACATGGCGGACGCATAGATTCTCCACAATACCGGCAACTTGGGACATCTACGTGATCCAAATACCGCACCCGGCTGATGAGAGAAGGCAAAAACCTTTCCTCAAAATATTGCGAGGATCATTTCTAAAGATAAACTAGTATACAAACACTTCAGCGACTTTCATGAGGTGAGACACAGGTTTTACTGCTCCGGACCTCTGCTAATCCAATAAAGGCGGCTACATAAACATTACTTTTGTTTCTTCAGCGATTCGTGTGCTACACAGTATTTTACTTTAGCTTACCGCTCTACATTCTTTGTAGCTCTTCACTACACATGTTGGGTCCAGTCACACTTACTGTTTTCTGCACTCGCGTGCTTGGCACGGCTCTTACGTGTCATAACTTGCGGCTACTAACTGAATGACACCCTGCGTGTCTGTGCCTACAATGCATCTAGAAATAACTTATGCTAGTCGTTTGATGCCACGCAATGTCTACCCGCCCGATACACGACTTGAGAGGGGACCTACTAATAACATACAGCGGTCTTTTTATTTCATGTGACTTAATGTGCAGGACTGAGAAATTGCGTCATGCCCCAATAAGCACTTTAAGGCCGACCGGCAATAGTTAATCGTAAGCAGCTCATAGTGCAAAAATATTAGTTCGCCTACTGAAATAAATCATCGATGTTTGGAATGCTGATTATGATCATAAAGCTAATGCCAGAGTCGTTTAGTGTCCAGTGACAAGGTAGCCATATTTTGTGATTGTTTTGCACCGAAAGCGTTGGTTTGATGGGCGAAATTGTACATTTCGGTATCCAATCAGAAATTCTGAAGGAACCCAACCAAGACTATTTCCAACGCTAGGGGCAACAAACTTATGCAGCGTAATCGCTGAAGCCCGCTTGTTCATGAAGAGGAAGTTGCGCGCCAAAATTTCTTTATGAGAACGGTCAGCTCTGATAGTCTTTGTTGTTGCATAGGCATGTCTTCGGAAACTAAATTATGACATACCCCAGGTTATCGCAATGAACCTACGGGCACAAAGGATCGAGGAATCAGTCAACCCTCTGCGGCTCTGCTGTGCTCCAATATCCCTATATGCTACCAGCTTACACGCCTGACCCATCCCTTCCGGACCAGTATTGACCCAAATCATAGTTAATTTTTGTTTTTAAGAAGCTTCCATTGCTGCGTGCCCATAGGTATCCAGAGTCTGTAAACGTTCAGTCGAAGGTGAGAGAGCTGACTACTGCTGGGTTAACTGAGTGCTTATCGAGACTCCTTCAATAATGCTTAGACGAACAGTAGGTTTCTATCAGGCGTAAGCAGATATCATTACCCCCATTTTAGAGATCTAACCGTTCGGTACTTGCCCACTATCCTCCATCGATCCTCCGCTTGGGGCGCTCAGAAGTGACAGAAGCGATATTTGATGAAGCACTAACGGACACAAGCAATATCTGACAGATCAGCGCTGTTTTATCAACCCCATCAAGCACTTCCAACTTAGGGACTACGCAGTTGTTGATCCAAAATTGCGGATGTTCGGATCACGCTCAATGTGCTCTCTCGGACTTTTCTAACGCCTTAGAGAGCCAGAGTCGCTGCATCAATTTTCCCAAGCTACAAACTACGGAATTAGTGATTTTGTCCTTGGATTTACCTGTAACGCCATTCTTTAACAGTGACTGCAGGAGCTTGCTAGAAGTCCATCGCTCTAGAACTTTTATATAAAATGCGGAGTTTCGTAAGGCTCGGTGCGCTTATTCTTGGTCCCAATAAACGGCTTCGAGAGTGAAGTCGTTTGGAAAGTTTGTTTTCGCCCAAGGTACAAAAAGATTTCGAACGATGGGTAGTTTAAAAATAGCAATTTTTTGCGGCCTTTGTTCGGCGGTCAAAGTGGAGATTCTGCTTTTTAAGATTGACAAATGCAAAGTGGTTCATGTATATCGTTACTCAGAAACACTTGATTTGGTGTTACTCATGTATGCAAATGCCAAACAGCACCACAAGTGATTAAAAATTAATTCGCTGAACGAATAAGGAATAAAGAGCGCCATAGCAGCTTTACAATTGTTGGAAACACGAACCTGCAATTGACCACCAAGTGTAGAGAAATGCGCGTAGTTATTTTGCATTTTTCACGCTTTGTATCGTCCGCTTGCGTGCGCATCCTCAAGTGCCCTTACGTATACTGCACTAACTACGTGTGGATAACATTGCCCAAAGAAGGCAAAGCTCATGTTATTTACCGGATTATACATAAAAATTACGCTTTTGTCTATTGTTTACATCCGTGATGTTATAACTTGCTCTTGGCCTAGTCCAGATGATCCATCATACAAGATTATGTAATACATCACATGATTTTAAATAAATAAACAAATGGATATATTTCCCCACAAGCGGGATACCAGGGTCTGATGGAAAGCGCACTGCCGACGATTCCCGAAAGGATGAAACGTGCGTACGGTGCTTTTCCGGGCGTGTGACAGCTGTCTAATTGAGTCTAGATGTGACGAATTTCTAATAATAAGAAATTTATTTATCTATTTAGAACTACCTACCATGTTTTCCTGGGGCCACCGTCTGGTATGAAGAAGGTACCTTTGTAGCGCCCGAAAAGATAACTCTTATCTTTCGTGTACAATTTACTTGTTGACCGATTGTACATTACTCCTTCTTGTTCTAATCTTACAACCGGCTCGACACACAACTGCCTTGTAAGTCCCCGCGCTCACGTGTACGCTGTTGCCTCGCTTCATCCGTCCGCTTCTTGTCGTAGCCCATCGAATACAGTCCGCTGTGTCCGACTCCAATTGCCTTCTGATATCCGCGCTTAATTCCGCGCAACGTCTCGGACTAGTATTAACTAGTCCTACAAATTGGTGACCCCGATTCGCACGCGCGAATTCAACATTTTTCTCGCTTGTATTTTTTGGTGAGTTCGTTCCTTTTTCTCGATTATATACCTATATTCATTTGTTTCTTGCGTAATTTTAGTACTTTTATCGTATTTTGTTTGTTCTTTATCTTTCGACTCACATTTCGAGAGTTGCATCTGAGTCGTTTCACAGCGTAACCATGCTTCCTTTGGCTGTTCCAAGTTTCATGGAACACAGTCCAGAAGTTTGGTTTAAGATATTCGAGATCGAACTAGAAAATAAGGGCATAACGGCGGACCGTTCAAGGTACAATCAGCTCGTCCCACGCCTTCCTCCGTCGGTAGTGACGCTGATTGAGGACATTCTACTCTGCCCATCGAATGAGGCAAAGTATGAACCGATGAAGCAAGCGATTTTGAAAGAGTTACGACCCAGCGCACGAACACGATTTGAGCAGCTCAATGGTCTCAAGCTTGGAGATCGCAAGCCGTCGGCATTGCTCCGCGAACTTCAGCGCATCGCTGGTCCCTTATTCTTGAGCGAAGAAGGGATAAAGGAGCTGTGGTTTGCACGTCTCCCAGAGCCATTGCCGGTAATGCTGTCCATGTTTATAGATGCACCGTTGAAAGACTTAGCTACCAAGGCAGACGCTGCGTTCGAACGTTTTCCGCAGCAGACGACCAGTAACTCCGGTGACGTATTCTCACCGATGAAAACCGAATCCCATGTTTGTTCCCAGTCGCTAGACCGATCTGACTCTAAAGACGAGGAAATCGCGCTACTTCGCAGCAGGATAGCAGCAATGAAGGCTTCGAAGCAGCGGGTGCCACGGTCAAATGCTGACCACGTTTTGGCTACCGTTCATTGCGGCTCGTCTGTGGCTGCACCGAGTACGTCACGTTCGGCACGAAAGCGCCACATTTTCCTTCAAAGTTCTCAGTCAGATAATGTCATGCCCGTCGAAGAAGTATGTTGGTATCACCGCCAATACGGTGGAAGAGCTAGACGTTGTCGGGCTCCTTGCATTAGGCACGACCCAGGGAAAATGAATAGCCCGCATACTAGCACTACAAACGTATCATTCAATAACCAAGCAAACCGACTGTTTTACGTTAAGGATCGACGTTCTTCCATCACCTTTCTCATCGACACGGGAGCGGAAGTCAGCGTCATCCCAGCGACCGCTAGCGACAAGCACTCGGAGCCTACGTACAATTTGCGTGCGACCAACGGTTCTCCGATAGCTTCATTCGGTCAGCGCATGATGAACCTAGACCTCAATCTTCGCCGAGATTTTCAGTGGGTCTTCATGGTTGCGTCTGTACCCTTCGCAATTATCGGTATCGACTTCCTCCGACATTTTGGGTTGCTTGTTGATGCTGGTCGCCACAGACTTTTAGACGACCGTACGAAACTAGGTGTTGATGGTGTCCTTTCAGATGCCCGGTAATCAGCCCTGTTTTTCGGATCGCAGACGCACCGTCCGACTACTTGAGCCTCCTCTCCGAATACCCGCGACTGGTTCGACCGGCTGCAGAGCTTCCACCAGTCACGACAGAGGTCGCTCACCACATAGCCACGCGCGGTCAACCAGTTAGCGCACGACCAAGACGGCTTGCTCCAGACAAATTACGGGCAGCACGAGCCGAATTTGACCACATGCTTCAACTTGGTATCGTCAGACCGTCCAACAGCCCATGGGCGTCGCCTCTGCACATGGTCCCGAAGAAGGTTGTGGGGGACTGGCGTCCTTGCGGCGACTATCGATCCTTGAATACGGCAACCACGCCTGATCGCTATCCGATCCCACACATAGTGGATCTCACCGCCAGTCTGGCGGGTAAAAGTATCTTCAGCAAAATCGACTTGGTACGCGCATACAACCAAATTCCGGTAGCCGAGGCGGACATCGCTAAGACTGCCGTGACGACTCCATTTGGTTTGTTCGAGTTTCTGCGCATGTCATTTGGCCTAAAGAACGCCGCGCAAACTTTTCAGCGTTTCATCGACCAAGTTTGTCGCGGCTTAGACTTCGCTTACGCGTATCTTGACGACATTTTAATCGCAAGCTCTTCACGAGAAGAGCACATACGCCACGTACGAACACTTTTTGATCGTTTATCTCAACACGGGGTGACGATCAACGCAGAAAAGTGTTCGTTTGGTGTCGAGGCAGTCAATTTCCTGGGACATCGTATCTCTTCTGCAGGCGTCGTGCCACTGCAGGATAAAATTCAAGCCATCATCGACTACCCCGAGCCTCATTCTTTCAAACAGCTCAGGCGTTTTGATGGCCTTGTCAACTTTTACCGACGATTTATACCCAACTGCGCCTCGCTGATGCAACCCCTCACGGACCTACTCCGAGGGAAACTCAAGAAATTCGAATTTCCTGCCGCAGCACGCGCTGCTTTTAAGTCGCTGAAAGAGGCTATCGCCAACATAGCTTCTATAGCGCATCACGATCCGGCCGCCCCACTGTCCCTCAGTACTGACGCCTCGGACGTGACAGTCGACGCTGTTTTACAGCAACGAGTTTCCGACACGTGGCAGCCCTTAGCGTTTTTCTCCAAACGCCTACAACCTACCGAATCTCGTTACAGCACGTTCGGTAGAGAACTACTAGCAGTGTATCTAGCGATACGTCACTTTCGACACGTCTTAGAAGGCCGTTCCTTTGCCGTCTTCACCGAGCAGAAACCCCTGACTTACGTGCTCGGCTCGACTACCGACCGATACTCTCCTAGAGAGTCGCGCCACCTTGACTATATCGCTCAGTTTATGACCGATATACGGCATGTCTCAGGTGTGCACAACGCCGTCGCCGATGCACTTTCCCGCATTCAAGCTATCTCCGCTGACGCCGGCACTGCTATCGACTTGGCAGCCATAGCCACAGCACAACTCAACGATCCTGAGGTTGATCTACTACGCAGATCTCCCTCACTGGATATACGACCCGTTCCGCTGACATCATCAGACGGAACGATACTCTGCGACTTATCTCTGGGCACGCCGCGCCCAGTCGTCCCACGTGAGTTTCGGCAGACCGTGTTCGACGCGTTGCACGGCTTGTCTCATCCAGGCGTTCGTGCATCGGTTAAACTCGTAACCGCACGATTCGTTTGGCGCAATGTTAATCGGGACGTCCGTACCTGGGCAGCTGCTTGCCTTCCGTGTCAACGCGCGAAGGTGCACAAGCACACGAGAAGCCCATTAGGCACGTTTCCGACGCCAGACGCACGCTTTCATCACGTGCACGTCGACCTCGTAGGTCCTCTGCCGCCTTCCAAAGGCTCTGTATATCTACTGACCTGCATCGATCGATTTACTAGATGGCCTGAGGCCGTCCCCATCCCAAATTGCTCCTCGGAAACGGTAGCGAAAGCTTTTATGGAGCGCTGGGTAGCTCAATACGGCTGTCCGCCATCGTGACCACCGATCGAGGGTCACATTTCTCGTCGACCTTTGCTACGTTGCTTAAGGATTTAGGCTGTCGCCACGTCCAGACGACGGCGTATCACTCGGCCGCTAACGGCATGGTGGAGCGTTTTCACCGCCAGTTGAAGGCAGCGCTACGTGCGCACGCAGATCCTTCATGGTCTGAAACGCTTCCCCTCGTTCTCCTAGGCTTAAGAAACACGGTTAAAACCGATTTCGACACAACACCAGCGCAGCTAGTCTACGGTTGCACGCTGCGGTTGACCGGACAGCTGGTAGCACCAGCCCCATGTACTTCCACTTTTGACTACGAAAGTTACACTGACCGATTGGCTCACCAGATGCGTGAGCTACGTCCACCCGCTCCTCGATCGCAGAAGACACCAGTGTACGTGCCCGAGAAGCTGTCTACGTGTTCACACGTCCTGCTTCGCGCAGACGGTGTTCGACAGCCTCTTCAGTCGCCGTACATAGGACCCTTCAAGGTGCTGCATCGTGCGAGTAAGGCGTACACTATTGACTGCGGTGGTCGACACGAAGTCGTCACCATCGACCGTCTAAAACCCGCCTTTATGGAAGAAAACCCCTCGCCTACTTCGTTTAGTAGTGCTTCGTGCGACGTCACAACTCACCGCACCAGTTTACAGCATGCTAGTGCAGTTCAACCAGACCACGATCGCGGTCTACAAGCCGTCCCAACATCTCCCGAATCTAGTCCGCCGCCTCCCACGACCAATCGCCGTGGTCGGGAGGTACGTAAGCCCGTTCGCTTCTCCGACTATGTACAGTGTAAATACTTTTAACTTTGTAGATATTGTATATATTTGCCTCATTTTTGGTCGATTACCGTTTTGAAAACAAGCAAAAATATCAAAAACCCCCGAAAAACCTTTTTCAAAAAAATATTCAAAAACCAAAAGATATTTAAACACGCAGCTCATTCGTTTGTTCTTTTTGGCGTTTTCTGCGCGTGTTTTTCTATTTTCTCGTCTTTACATGCCCCAACCCTCCCCTTCGATCGACTGGCCCACACGAGGAATGTTTTCGAGGACCCTGACGCGAACACTGATCGCTTCTCCGCGAGACGAGGGTCGCTTCTCCGTGGGACCATGGTCGTTTTCTTCGTGGGACGAGGGTCGTTTTGGCGTGGGGCGGGGTGCGGCGGGGGGAGAGACCACTCCCAAGCGCACCGTTTGGCAGCAGCGGAGGTTGACGTCCTGTCGGCCTTTTTCTGGGCTAGCCAGTTTTTTTGTAGTCCGACAAGCCTGCTCCAACGGCTCGCCGAAATGCACCCTGCCCTGCATTCAATAAATAACAAATCATAAACGGCACAGCGGACTCCGACTTCCGACGAACCCCTATTTACACGAACGCACGCCCATTTTTACTCGGCACGATTTCGCCTTACGAACCTCGTTTCAACATTCCTTTTCGATTTCGAAGGCTTTCCATGTTCAGCCTTCTAGGGGGGGGAGCTCTGTAGCGCCCGAAAAGATAACTCTTATCTTTCGTGTACAATTTACTTGTTGACCGATTGTACATTACTCCTTCTTGTTCTAATCTTACAACCGGCTCGACACACAACTGCCTTGTAAGTCCCCGCGCTCACGTGTACGCTGTTGCCTCGCTTCATCCGTCCGCTTCTTGTTGTAGCCCATCGAATACAGTCCGATGTGTCCGACTCCAATTGCCTTCTGATATCCGCGCTTAATTCCGCGCATCGTCTCGGACTAGTATTAACTAGTCCTACACCTTCTATGGTAACATCGGCTTCAGTAAGTTCAGCGTGCAACCACATTTCACGCGCAAAGATGAACTCTCAGGCTTGTTATGCTTAACACAGCCAGGGGCCGGAATGACACATGTGGACTTCAAAGTCAACCGAGAACACACTTGAGATTGTGTGTCAAGTTCAAGTTCAATTTCGGGTGGGACTGGAACGATAGGAGAACCCCATGAGTGTTCCATCTTGAGTGGATCGTTGAGCCAGGAATTGATGAAGTGCTCAGAGTTATTGATGGATCTAAAACGGAACACCCGTATCGCACCCTGGCCAACAAGTTAATGCCCACGTTTCCTGCCCTAGTAGTCCCTGCTGTAGCGGATGCTCCAAAAACCGATAATCAAATGTTAACCGCTGTGTCAAGCTCTGTTAGTGGAGCTCAGTGGTCTAGGGATCATGGCGATAGCCCCCAACCAGTATGTGCCGAGTTCCACTCCTAATTCAAGCTATCTCTACTTAATTTGTCCAAAGCAGAAGGAAAGGCGTCGTGGGGTGCTGAAATGGGAGACAGCAACATCGAAAGCCTCCACTTCCGATGCGGTCCCGTGATTGGAATCGTACAAAATAACTTCAGCGTCGACTTAACCCACAATTGAGATTGCGCGGCGCAATCCAAGACACAGCGGGTACTTCAAAATCTGACAATTAAACTTTAACAAGCCTTTTGATGGGGACTTTTGCGTTAGTGCAAATGGCGTAAAGCTTCCCTATTCTCAGTAGTGAACCGTGGTATCATGTGTTCTGGGTTTTTGTTTTGATTTGACCGGTTAAGGTCCGCCACTACTTGATTGTTTGATGAAGCAATGAGGACTGAATATGTGGCCGATCCAGTGATTTCTTAATTTGCTCCTTAAATATCTTTGTGGGCAACGTATAGGCTGTAACCACCAGCTCTGCGGCTAGATGTGTAAGGTTGTGCGAACCATTGTCTGGACGTTGTTCGAAGAAACTACGCATATTGTGGGTTTAGTTGGCGAACGCGGCTTCAAGATGGAGCTTGGAAGGTTATCTGGTGCAGTGAGCATATCAACACATTAACACTCGGGCTGACATCTCTCTGCTTTTATGCAACACATTCAAAACCCTTTTACCTTACCGCTTGTATCTTAGGCAAATAGGTGGTATTGAGTTGGATTGAATTACGATATTTTCCACGGAAAGCGTGTCACAAATGTGGCACCACTGCTCTTGATCGTGCGTGCTCGATTCGCCCTCATCACAAATAAATAAATAAACGGTTTATTTTCAATAGTGCGAGGTACGCCTGCAAAAGCGTGATCATATTACTACAAACACATGATCGGTAATTGTACCAAAATGTTACAAGTTAACCAGTAACATATTGGATATATGTGCGCATATATATATCTAGGTTAATGTATAACATTTACCAAAACATGATCAAAGTGAGCCTATCATGTGCTAATATTGATTTCAAGTGTTGTTGGGAATCGAAGGCGATAGCTCGGCGTGCATGGCGCGATGCGATCACGAAGGCAGTTGCCGAGGTGCAGGAGAAAGCCCTCGCGAATACAGAGAAGAAGCGGCAATTTAAGAAACGACAGGCCCCGATGGGCTGTAATCCGTAGACTTCGAGCGCATGGTGCTGTAGCATATGCGTTCGCGAGAGCCTGAGTCAGGGCGGCCTAGTGAGCCACGAGCAAGGCCACTCAGGACCAGCATTGAAACGACCACGAATCCTGCTGAGAACGTAAGCAATACCGGCGCAGCATTGGTAGTTAGGCTGCAGGTGCTTCCATTAGATTTACTAACCAAATGCTTGCGTGGTGAGTTTCTTTATTTTAGGTGATTGGTTCGCTATATCGTCTTAATGCTTACTTCGTTACCTCATTTTAATGTCTACCTGAATAATTCTACATTTACTTGCACACGTCGCTTAAATGAAAGGCGGCTAACTTCGTTGATATTTCGCGTTTGTTGCATTTTTTGATCTTTCTTAAGTCTTGAATTTATCGTGGATTTGTTGCTAATCCATTTATGCTTTATGCTGATTTAGCGAAGGGGCATGTCGACATACCTGTACGTTTTCTTCTATGTATTTTATTTGTTATAGTCATTTCAACTGATTGGCCGTCGTCTGACATCCCGGAGTGACCGCGCTTGATGTGAATGTTGACAAGGTGCCTACCTGTCCAACACCCTCCACCTTAATCACTAGCTCCAGGAGAATTCGAGTGGTTGTTGGGGGACGAATGCACAGTCTTCATGGCCATGCTAAGGTCAAATAGGAAGCGGACTACAGTCTAGTCACCGCGCTGTGTACTTCTGGTACGCATTGTTACCAAATTAGGCATGCATGTTTACGCTCTGCCTGTTGAAGGAGTGTGGGCCGCCTTCGTTAATCAAACATAGCTCCCATCTACATGCATCACAGTCATATTCCTTCTGGATTTTACTGGATATGGATGTGGATAGAACAATAGAACAATGGTATGTTACAGGCAAAAAGCGGATTCTTAGCGTAATTGCCAGCCGCTGAAATATTGCACTCTATAAGCCTAGTTTCACGCCCGGCTTGATTCCCAGGATAAAAGGAGCAAAACTCGATATTGCGGAGCTCATAAACATGGTTCTATAACAATAGATTTAAATGTATATAAATGACTTACTATGGGGTTTGTAGACGTAGCCTCAATGTTGCTCAACAATGAGCCGAAACAATCACAGCAGTCTGTATTCCCGATCAGGGCAGCGTTGAATTTGGAGCAGCGGTGAGACGGAGAGCAGCGGCCAGCACGTCAACGGTGAAGTGTGTGATTTGGAGCCACTAAGACGGTGCCTTTTTAAGCATAGTGATATAAAATAAACAAATGTTGTGGACCTGCTTTATAATCCGTGTGGTTATGCACATAGGGCACAAAGAAGTTAAAATAAATTATATATATATATATATATCGAGTAGGAAAAGAAGGCTAAAATTGCAAATTACAATTTGTGAAAATGTTATTCATAATTAGCAAGTCCCGTAGGATGGCCAGCATGAGGATCACAACATGGTGAATAGGACACAGTGATAAAATGAAAATCCTTTTTTGTACTCATCACAATGCTAACACAGAGGCGTGCAGAAAGGACCAACCTCAGTTGCGTAGGTTAATTCTGGTTTTGCAACTTTCGTCTTGTTATATCTTCTGTCGATAAACACCGGCGATATCTCGTAATGTAGCTGTGTTAAGGCAAAGTCAAGGTGTTTTTAAACACACGTAAAGTGCGGGCCGGAAAATCCTAATGTGGGAGGGCGTTCTATGGTTGGCACACAGCAAGAGAGTAAAAGTTCCGTCAATGTTCTAGTCGAATGTATTGCATGGCTAATTTGGACTGGTGGTCACTCAACTTCGTGTTGTGCCTCAGTTGTAGTAGGTGGCGGCAGACGTGGTTTGAGTTTCTTATGCAGGTACCCAAAAGATATTTCTTATCTTCTTATCTACAAATTTCTTACTCACTCGTACATTATTGGTTGTTGTTTCAATCCCGAGTTTACGGCCATTTTTACATACGTCCCTGCCCATCACTTGTGTCCACGGTGAATTCCGACACTGACGTACGATCTCGTCGCTTCATCCGTTCTTCCTCAGATTGTAGCCTTCCTCGAATACAATATGTTTTGTCCTTTCTTCCGGTTTTCTGGTATCCGCACCAGAGCAATGACATCCTGGGACTAGTATATATTAATCCTACAAATTGGTGACCCTGATTCGCACGCGCGGATTGTCAAAATTTTTTGATCGTTTCGTTTTCGGTGAGTTCGTTTCAAATCCTTTTCTCCTAATCCCTTGTGGATTATTTACTGTTTATTTGTTTTTAAACTTCACTCGTATTACTCGTTTGCCACGTTTCATTCCGATGTAAAAACTGAGTCGTGCGGTAGTGTGAGTTTGCTCACTTTGGCTATTCCGGATTTTATGTTACACAAGCGCAGCGTCGGCTTTGCCATTTTTGTAATAGAGTTAGAAAACAGAGGGATCTCTACCGATCAAGCTAAACGCAACCAACTCGTCCCACGCCTTCCGCAACACGTGGTGACACTGGTGATAGACGTACTGCTTCATCCACCGAAGGACAGTAAATACGAAGCAATTGGGCAATTGATCCTAAATGTCGCAACCCAACACTCACGCTCGATTGGAGCAACTGATTAACAGCAATAAGCTAGCCGATCGTAAGCCTTCAGTGTCGCTCCACGATATTCAGCTGGACCTTCGTACATAAGTGAAGCGGCTTTAAAAGAACTGTGGCTCTCCCGCCAAATGCTCGTAGTATACTCAGATAGATCACTCAAAGAGCTGGCCATAACCGCAGAAGCAGTATTCGAGAGAATCCCTCAGTACACCAAAGCATCCAGTAACCTTTTCGCCATAACATTACCTGCTAGGGACTTTAGTACGTAAGCGTCCACACAAGCAGACCCTAGAGCCGAAGGGATTGCCGCGCTTCGTCGTGGAATAGCAGCGATAAATTTAGAAAGACAGGGCTTTATGAGCCTGCACGCCGACAACGAAATAGGCGGCATTCGTCACGGCGCCTATCAGTCCCGACCTCCACCTTACAGAGCCAGGTCACCAAGCAGACGCAGTCCATCACCGTCTCGCAGCCGAGCCCGAACTGCCAATTTAATGAATGGTCTGAGTTGGTATCATTGCCAGTATGTTGACAACGCTCAATGTTGCAGTTCACCTTGTACCAAATGTGGTGTAGTGGCACAGAACAACTAGTTCGCCGGCACGTGAATGCTGCCCAAGCGTTCGGCAGCGACAAAGCAGGCCGTCTGTTTTACTTCACGGCTAAGCGCTCCAGCGTCGTTTTCCTTATCGACACAGGAGCCGAATTGAACCTTATCTCTGCCAGCGCACGCACCGTCCGAAGCCCACGTACCATCTACGGGCAGCCAACGGCTCGCCGATAGCTTCATACGGTCAGTGAATGATGAATGTAGATTTAAATCCCCGCAGAGATTTTCACTGGGTTTTCACGGTTGCGTCTATATCTTTCGTAATTATCGGCATCGCTTTTTCCCCATTTCGGGTTATTTGTCGACGTGGGTCGCCACAGAATTTTAGACGACAGTACAAAACCAGTTGTTGATGGCATGATTTAAGATGCCCCAATAATCAGCCAGTTTTCGGATCGCAGACGCACCGCCCGACTACTTGCGCCTCCTTTCCGAATACCCACGACTGGTTCGTACGGCTGTACAGGTTCAACCAGTCACGACAGAGGTCGCTCACCACATAGCCACGCGCTGCCATCCAGTTAGCGCACGACCAAGACGGCTTGCTCCTAACAAACTACGTGCAGCACGAGCTGAATTCGACCACATGCTTCAGCTCGGTATCGTCAGACTGTCCAACAGCCCATGGGAGTCGCCTCTCCCGAAGATGGTCAAGAAGGGACTGGCGTTCCTGCAGCCACTATCGTAAGTTGAATACAGTTACCACGCCCGATCGCTATCCGATCCCACATATCGTGGATCTCACCGCCAGTTTGGCAGGTAAAAATCTCAGCGAAATCGACTTGGTACGCGCATACAACCAAATTCCGGTATCCGAAGCGGACATAGCTAAAGCTATCGTGACAACTTGATTTGGTTTGTTCGAATTCCTGCACATGTCATTTGGTCTAAAGAATGCCGCGCAAACTTTTCAGCGTTGGATCACCAGAGTTTATCGCGGTTTAGACGTTGTCTACGCTTATTTTGACGACATTTCAATCGCGAGCTCTTCACAAAAAGAGCACATGCGCCACTTACGAACACTTTTGGATTGTTTATCTCAACACAGGGTAAGAATCAACACCGGAAAGTGTTCGTATGGTGTCGAGGCAGTCAATTTCCTGGGACATCGTATCTCTTCTGCAGGCGTCGTGCCACTGCAGGATAAGATCCAAGCCACCATCGACTACCCCGAGCCTCATTCTTTCAAACAGCTCAGACGTTTAAATGGGCTGGTCGCCTTTTACCGACGGTTCATACCAAACTGCTTGTCGCTGATGTAACCCCTCACGGACCTACTCCGAGGAAAATTCAAGAAATTCGAATTTCCTGCAGCAGCACGCCCTGCTTTTAAGTCACTGAAAGAGGCTAGCGCCAACGTAGGTCCTATAACGCATCACGGTCCGGCTGCCCCACTGTCCCTCAGTACTAACGCCTCGGAGTTAGCAGTCGGCGCTGTTTTGCAGCAACGAGTAGTCGACACGTGGCAGCCCTTAGCGTTTTTCTCCAAACGCCTACAACCTACCGAATCTCGTTACAGCACGTTCAGTAGAGAACTACTAGCAGTGTATTTAGCGATACGTCACTTTCGACACGTCTTAGAAGGCCGTTCTTTTGCCGTCTTCACCGAGCAGAAACCCCTGACTTACGTGCTCGGTTCGACTGTCGATCGATACTCTCCTAGAGAGTCGCGCCACCTAGACTATATCGCTCAGTTTTCGACCAATATATGGCATGTCTTAGGTGTGCGTAACGCCGTCGCCGATGCACGTTTCCGGTTCCAAGATATCTCGGCCGGTGGCCGAGTGGTCTGCACGTTTGCTTTGCAACCATAAGGTCACCGGTTCGAATCCGTCTAGGGGGGGCGTCCTCGTGGTGTACTCAGCCCGCGCGCGACTGGTGGTGGTCGCGCGGCAGCGAAGCGCCGTTACGGTGTACAGCTGACACATTATTTATGGCTGGCTTGCCGAACAACCTCCTCGTGGTGTCAGCTGGGTGGTTTGGGATTTTCCCGTTCTATCAAATGGTTCGGCGGCAGTGTTCCAGGACGTGGCGGGTTTTCGCCTGGCAAGTGTTCTCCCTATAAAAAGCCACATATGTCTGTTTAACAACACTGTGACGTGGCGGACGTGACTCGCCACTAAATAAAGTCACTGCCCCCTGCTTCATCCTGGCGAAGCATTGTATTCCAGCAACCATATGCTGTACTTCTGGGGAGCATTGGGCCCCTGTTTGACAAAAGAACAAACGAAAGACGTATGAACTGAGCACTTAGTCACTGGCTCCCAATGGGCGCGATTCCCTGAATTCGCTCCGCTGCCTTGCGGGCAGGCTATTCAGCTAAAGGCTCGGGGTGGTGTCCCCTAAGTCAACACCCTACTTCGGCTTGGGCAGCCGGGTAGTATCTTGCCCTCTGACCAAACCATGGACCTTGTTTTGTTGTGTTTTCCTTTACTATTTCTGTACCTTCGTTTGAATCCCATGGTTTCTGATGACATTATGTCTATTCGTAGACGTTTGTAAATATATATATATCTCCTCTGACGCCTGCACTGCTATCAACTTGGCAGCCATGGTCGCAGCGCAACTCAACAATGCTGAGGTTGATCTAATACGCAGGTCACCCTCACTAGACATACGACCCGTCCTACTAACATCCTCAGACGGATTTATACTTTGCAATTTCTGAGCACAACGTGCCCAGTCGTCTCACGCGAGTTTCTGCAGACCGTGTTCGACACGTTGCAGGGCTTGTTTTATCAAGGCGTTCGTACATCTGTTAAACTCGTAACCGCACGATTCGTTTAGCGCAATGCGAATTGAGACGTTCATACATGGGCAGCTGCTTGCCCTCCGTGTCAACGCACGAAGGTGCACAAACGCACGAAAAGCCCATCAGGCACGTTTCCGACGCTAGATGCACGTTTTCATCACGTGCACGTCGAGCTCGTAGGTCCTCTGTCATCTTCGAAGGGCTCTGGGTATATACTAACCTTTATCGATAGATTAACTAGATGGCCTAAAGCCATCCCTATCCCAAATTTCTCTTCAGAAACAGTTAAGAAAACGTTTTTAGAACGCTGGGTTGCACACTATCGCTGCCCTGCCATAGTGACCACTGATAATGGGTCACAGTTTTCGTCCAGGTTTGCTTCGTTGCTTAAGGACTTGGTTGTTATCCTGAATCCGCGGCATATACACTGTTGTATAACTTGAATAGTAAATTGAGTTCAATCAACGGATAAGTCGAATAAGCACAACAATGAATGCAAGTATGATTACATAAACTAATAAAGGCCTCACAACCTGAGGGGTGGCATGGGGGTGGAGGGAGGTGGTCCACCTAGGGCGCCATGTGACAGGGGCGGCATTTTTAGTACCCTCGATTGTTCGACACCAGATATAAGAGACAAAATTGCCGGATAAGCTGAGGGTTGAGTAGTTTCATGTTACTCTCTATGTCCAACAAGACATTTGCGCAATGTGTCATGCCTGCAAGATGGTTCTTCCCAGCGATCCACATTGTGGTTACTTTCACCAAACAATCATCCTACTCATCAAAAACTAATGTGCACTTTACCCTGAGCCAATTATGTGGCCTTCTAGCGCCTATTCTATCCTTGGTCAAGGTGAACATTTTAGCACTGCCCCGGGCGGCAAAGTAATTGCTACGCCACTGATCGAGTGCTATAAGACAAGCTCAGTAATGCATGAGTATTAGGCTTCGAACGCACCCTGTAAGCCCGAGGACAGTAAACAAATGCAGCTTCTGCAACGTAACCATAATTTTAATCTACCAGACCAAACTGAGACATACATTAAACTATGTGCAAAATAAAGTTTAATATTTCTGTGCGTAATATGGAAAGTTAAACTTCATATTACAATAACATAAGAAAAACCTTTATGGTTAGATGCATTTAAGAACTTTTAGTACATGAGTGCAAAAATCGTTTATTGACTGTTGTTATTTAGCCAAACTGTTCCATTTTTTCTTGTAACCGGACCCACCCCTTGAAATTTGAGACTCGGATTTTAGTAAGAGCGTCCCACTCGGAACACGTTTGTTTGGTGCATGGCTGAGTGGCTGTTGAAATGCCTTAAGTTGTAGAATTATGTAACTGTGGCAGTCTAAGTAAAACAAATTTCGTTTACGTATGTCACACTTTTAAAATGTTTTCTAGCGTAGCCGTCATCGCATTTTCCTGGTCACATATGCCCTCCGCGCTCGGCGGAAATCCATGTTAATTACAACGAATCACTAAGGACGTACATGTTCAATCAAAATCTTTTGTTAAACCGATATATAGCCCGAATATTTTTCATTTGTATGGTTAGTGACACATACACTGATCAGGCAACAGCAGTTTGGAAGTTACTTGAACTCCTCGGGTAATTATCCGGAGCCCATGTTGCAGTCCAAAAAGGTAGATTAAATGCATGGTAACTCTTGCTTTTTAAACGTAAGGTTCCGCGCTGTCCCATTTACAAAAGATGAAACTGATCAAATTGCAAGCTATGGAAACGAAAGGTGCTGCATACGAAGTGGTCTTGCAGCGGATACCAACCGAGGCATCAAGAAAACGTTCTGCTCGATTCAAGCAACTCAGCACTTTATGCAGTTTAACATCCCCATCGACCGCCTCAGAATGCAATGAAATAGTAATTTTAGTTTGCATTTTACACAACAGACTGAGATAAAACAACCTATTTTCCGACTGATACAAGTGTGTGATATTATAAAATATATGTAGGTTAAGGCCGGTGGCATTCACAACGTACCAGTGTATTTAATACAAATTTTAAGAGTGCCTTCAGCTACATGGGGGAACAAAGATAAACCTAAATGAAGCTGTGGACATCCAATGACGGCAAAAGTAGTTTCATTAAAAAGAAATAACCCATATTTTATAGATGGTGACAGCATGTGCTAAATGAATCATTGTCATGTTTAGGCACAATATGTTTTTGCTTGCTTGTTTCCATGATAACGTAGTGACCTGGAGGTTCCTCCGTTTGACTGTGTAACATTTAAAATACTCTAAATATGTATTTTGTTATCTAACATGGAAGTAGGCTGTTTCCTTGATTGAATGCTGTTCAGGTTTGCCTAAATCACGTACACGCATCCGCTGTGCCTCATCATCATTATACACGTTAGCTAGAGGTAGCAAACGCCTCAGCTATGGTGCCGCAATACCTAAGAATAAAAAACTTGCAACAGAGGAACGCTAGCCGAGCCGCCAGTAACGGATGGGCGCCGCTGCGGAGAAGTACGACCGGACTATTATGCCGCAAAAGTATTATATTGTACCTAAAAAGTATATCATGGTTAGAAGGGTAGGCTAAAGAGGAGGGGGATTAAGAAACTCCCAACGCAAACGGCACTAAAGTCGGTTCCTAGCCATGTCAGCAAGTGTATCTAGCCAAACATGTTCTTTGACTTTCAGACCACAACAAAGGAGCCTAGAGGCTCCAATCGAGGCCGACTTCAATCTAAGGACCTTCACTCCTCGACTTAGTCGTAGCTTGGCCACCCCTCCTCCTCTAGCCCCACTCCCGACGCGCAACCAACGCACGTCGCGGGAGTCGGGGGTTAGCCTGCGCAACACATGACCCAGCCATCGGAACCTGGTGCATGAAATAACGGTGTGGAGCGATTCACTTCTTCTTCCTGTGTCATAAACAAGGCGTCGAACACGCTCATTGATCACACGTTGTTACCACCAGATGTGAGCCAAACTGCGAAAGCACCAGTGGCCCAACTTAACTAGCCTCTTTATGTCTGCGATTAATTAGGCTAGGTTTCACCACCGCACAGTTGAGCCGAACATACAGCGGCACTGCAAACTCTACACATCAGCGAGGTAGTGCTATCGCTCTGGTGTCATAAGTGGTGAAGGTAAGCAAAAGCACATCGAGCTTTTGCTATATAGTTTGTGAACTCATTTTCGATTTCACGGGCGCTGGTAAGACTGCATACATATTTGTATTTGTTACTACTTCAGGGTCAGGGCAGGAGCTGTTCCTGCCAACCTTAGAGGAAAGCTTTTCACTTTGAGGGTATAAAGCCAAGCCTGAAACGAGTGTCAACCAGTGCTAATCGGTCCAGTGCAGCTTCGCACGTTTGGGAGCTGTCACAGATGAGGGCAATGTCGTCGGCATAGTCCATGTCAAAAAAGCGTTAACCTAAGAACAGCTTCACACAGCTTCGCCCGTATTGATCAAAAAATGACTTTCAGTCGTGGAATCGAACACGTACAGAAGGCAACTGAGGATTGGGCCAGCGACAGCCGTCGCTGTTACTGGCTGGCTTTGGCGTTTCCTGGTTGCGAAATCGGAGTTCCTTTCGGATAATCGCTCCCGGTGTCACAGTTACGTGCTGCTTTACCAAAGCGACGGTGGAAGTAACAGTACGACTGCTGACGTGAGCTTGATGTACTGCGGCGTGGACCACGAGGACTTCTTCGGACATGCTGAGTTCTAGACGGGAGGTTCTACTGTTGATCGAATCAAGCCTAATTCTATGGGATGAGCTGGCTGTAGTGGACTCAGCTACGTGATTAAGCATAGTCTTATAGAAAGATTTATGCGTTTTGTCCGCGGCTCCTGCGAGCTTTTCCAGAGTGATATCGTCGCTAAGAACCAATAAAATCGCTGTGATATTTGCCGGAAGACATTTCGTCTAAAGTTGGTGGAGCATTGAGTCGTCGAGTTTCGATGAACCAACTGTGGAAAGCATGTGTCTAACGAGATGAGATGGGGTGCGATCGCCAAGCTCGACGCTGGAACGTAACTGTTGCAGATGAGCCTCATCAGACGTACTGGTGCGTTTAAGCATAACTGCCTTGAGTTTATCATAAGGCGCTTCTGCAGGCATAGGATCAAGGATATCAATGACTTCAGAGGCAATGGAGACAGGTAAACGCGAGACGATGTATGAAAGCATAGAAAATTGTGAAGTGATTTTACGACATCGGAAAGTGACTTCTATCTGAATAAACCATACACGTGGATTAGAAAGGTTAAACGTAGGAAGCGAGAATTCGACGGAATTGTCAGTAAAAACACATGGGGTCTGATCAGACACGACTACGAAAAAAATTACGTGGTTATGAAAAATAAGGCGAGGTCACCAATTTATATAATGGTGGAAAGAATACTAGGAAGGTTTCAGTTCCTTAGTAAACGCAAAAACTTGAAAAGAATCAACTCACAGTCTAATCACAGTTGAGTTCAAGTCATAGGATGCGCTATACCTGTGACACATGTCGAGCACAATGGAAATAGACGTTTGAAAGTAATTCCGAGTCTAATATCTGATTCGTAAGCAGACTGGACGGCACCGTACGCACGCAGAATCAGCTCCGCCAAAAATTGTCAGGACGGAGTGCGAGGCACGAAGAAGCACGTTGTCATCGTTAATTCAAACAAACTGTACAAAAGGTGTCAATATACAATTGATGATAGAAAAGACAAATGCGAAAGATTAATAACCACTACAGGGTCCACCTATTTCGGCCCGCCCGCGTAGACTAGCCGCAGATAGGGGTACAGCTGCTAAGGTGGAATTCGAACAAACGCTCGAACTGGAAATAATCCGTCCTTTCAAAAGTCCATGGGCATCATCATTACACATGATGTCGAAAAGAGCCGGTGACTGGCGCCCCTGTGGTGAATACAGGGCACTTAACAAATTTACCGTCCCGAATAAATACTCAACTCTGCACATGCACGACTTGACCTCAGCTCTAGCTGGTAAGTCTACCTTTAGCGAAGTCGAACTAGTTCGCGCCTACCATCAGATACCTGTGGCGCCCGACCACACTGCAAAAACAGTAGTCATTACGCCATTCGGCCTACTCGAGTGCCACAGGATGCCTTGCGGTCTCAGCAATGCTGCTCAAACGTTTCAGCGTTTTATTCATGGGGTAACGTGAGGATTCGAAGGTGTTTATACTTATCTAGATGACCTTCTTATCGCCAGCTCTTCTGACGATGAACATCTTAATCATTTCGGCGCTCTCTTCCAACGCTTGACGCAACATGGGGTAACCGTCAACCCCTATACATGCGAGCTTCGCCAAAGCTCCCGCAACTTTCTTGGCCACCCACTATCCGCCTATGGTATTGTAGCTCTGCCAGACAAAATCCAGGCACTGAAGTACTATCCTGCTCCTGGTTCCTTCAAACAGTTACACCGATTCCTTGGCCTGGTCAACTATCATCGACGCTGTATTCCTAACTGCGCGAGCCTTTTTCAACCAGTGACTGACTTGCTCGGCGGCAAACAATACTCCTGTTTATTTTACAGGTGTTGCTAGACTGTCTTTGCGAAGGTCAAAGATGCTATCTACAATATAGCGCTTCTCGCGCACCCAGACAGGTTAGCACCACTATCCCTGACAACTGACGCATCCGACACTTCCGTCGATGCAGTTCTTTAACAACTCATCAACTATTGATGGATACCACTAAGTTTCTTTTAGAATCGTTCACACCCTTCGGTAGGGAACTGTTAGCGAGCTACCTAGGTATCAGACGTTTTCGTCACTATCTCGAAGGTGGAGATTTTACAGTCTTCACTGACCACAAGCGACTGATCTACGCAATTTGTGGCGCAACAGACAAGTGTTCTCTGCTGGAAACTAGACACCTAGACTACGTTTCTCAGTTTACGACAGACGTAGACTTGTCTTTGGTGCTCTCAATCCCGTCGCAGATGCGCTTTCACGTATTCATCAGACCGGCTTATCGCGTGGCACCAACAATGACCTAGCCGCCATGGCTGCTGCCTAACAAGCTGATGACGAAATAGACAAGCTACGACGCAACACCTCTTTGAAACTACCCAAAGTTCCACTAGCTTCATCTGAGGGGACCATTCTTTGTGACGTCTCACAAACTTCTCCCCGACCCGTAGTTCCCACTTCGATGCGTCGACTAGTTTTTAAAGCTTTACACAACCAGTCTCATCCCGGCATACGTGCTTCGCAGAAGCTCGTAACCGAACGCTTCGTGTGGCTCAACGTCAACCGCGATGTTCAACTTTGAGCACGCGCATGCTTAGAATGTTAGCGCGCCAAGGTATACAGACACCTCAAAAGCCCATTTGGCGTCTTTCACGCTTCTGACTCTCCTTTTGCACACTTCATGTCGACCTGGTTGGACCTTTGCCCCCATGCAAAGGTTACGTGTACCTCCTCACCTGTGTCGACCGATTCACCCGTTGGCCAGAACCGATTCCGATAGCCAACTGCTCATCCGATACGGTTGCACAAGTTTGCCTAGAACGCTGGGTAGCTCAAGTTGATTGCCAAAAAGTAGTCAGCGTCGATAGAGGATCACAGTTTGACGGATCCTTCAGCAAACTTCTCAACGTCCTTGGTTTCCAGTACAATCGAACTACCACATACCACCCCGCAGCTGATAGGATGGTAGAAAGGTTCCACCGGCATCCCAAATCATCACACAGTGCCCAATCTAGCACATTCTGGCACGAAGCGCTTCCGCTCTTTCTCTTAGGCATAAGAAACACGATTAAAACGGATTTGCATGTCACTTCTTCGCCAGTCTTCGGATGCACACAACGCTTACTTGGTGAGCTTGTCTCCACAAAAGCGCCAACAGCCTTCGACTATGGTGACTACGCAGCTCGCCTATCTCATCACATGCGACAGCTTCAACCTGTGTAACCCAGAGCACAAAGCTTGCGTACCAACGTAGACGAACGCTTACCTACCTGCACGCAGTATTCATTCGCACTGACAGCGTACGCCGGCAAACCCAACCTCCTTATTCTGGCCGATAGCATGTTGTACGCAGAAGCAACAAGACGTTTACCATCGGCTACATTGGTAAGACTGAGACGATCAACATCGATCGACTCAAGTTAGCATTCCTCGACAAGCCTGACTGTACGTTGCAACAAGCACTTCAAAGCCTGCGCCATTACAGCTCGCACCGCAACCTCAGACCAGTCAGTTCGCTCCAGCGGAACCGACAGGCTCAACCGTGGACACCCCTTCACGACCCATAAGAAATCAAAGTGCTAGGGATGTGAAGCCACCAGTACGCTTTTTCGATTTCCTTAGCGTTTGCTACTTTCCATAGGCCACTCCCTGCATGTTTTCCTGCTCTTATCAAACGTTCTCCAAAAGCCAAACAAAAGCCAAAACTTTTTGCAACTACCAAAAAAGAGCAACATCTTTTTAAAACCCAAAAACCGGTTCATAGGTTTTGTCGCTTTTGCACTCATTTGTGTATTTCTATGCATTTATGCTGCTTTTTTATGTTGCTTTCCATATACGTCGTCGGTTGGTTACACCTCGATCGCACTTTCGCTGCATTCCCGCACGTCAACTGGAAGTGGAACGAACTTCCTGCTCTGCCACCTACGTGAACTATACAAACTGTTCCCCCGCACGGTTTTTGCCATTTCGACACCGTAGGAAGGACACGTGTGAGAGCCCGCTAGTGTCCGACTACATGATTCTCCCCCAGCAGCTACATCAGGTTTCACAACCTGGTCTCGCAGAAGGCTGGCCCGCGACGGACAGTCCTCATGTAGATCGAAGGACCGCTTACACAGTTCCTTCTAGGAGAGCGCTATGTAGCAATCTAGAGATTCCCAGGTTTGCCTGTGTAAACTTCCAACTAAAATTACTTCGTTGTACGCCTAGGCGACCAGTGTGCCTTGTTGAACTGATTCCTGCGTTTGAATGCTTGACTTGCTCATCACCATTTTTGCTTGGCGCTCGTTTCGGTTGCAAAACGCGACTGCCCTGTGTGCTGTGCATCCTCCGTAGTCCAGCTAGTGCATCAACGGTGTCGTCTTTTTATATCTAGATAACGGAATTTTTTACTGTACCAATAAAAGTTTCCCTGCAATCCGACATGCTTTTTGAATCACTTTCCGGGCTCCCGCTACTTGCTAAAGCCCATGTAGATCACCCGTGCTACCATACTAAGGTCCATTTAAGGTTTTGCAGCTAAAGCCATGTCTTTTCAATTGACTGTCATGGTAAAAGGGAAACCGTCCCGGTTAACCTTCACAAGTTTGCGTACCTGGAACCTGAGATCGTCGAAAACACTCACCCATCTTTCCCTGACGAATCTAGGCAATGCCTCATGGAAGAATACTCTACATCCAGCGCCGTTGAGTCTAAGAATCACAAGTAATCCTGGCCAATCAAGTCAGTTTTACCGCTTTCCATCAAAGCAAAAAGCCCATCAGCCTTCCACCTAACTTTGCGACCGGAAGGAATTCTTAAGTCGGCAGCGCGTTCAGACGAACCTCAGAAGTTGAAAAGGTCTGTTGTGCGAGTTCAGGAGCCAACTCGTTTAAAAGATTGCTTTTCCTTCAACGTCACTTTCCACGCTTTCTCTCTTCCTGGCCAAAACGGTACGAACAAAAATTACGGCAACGGTTTTTGAAAACCCGATTAAAATAACAGAACTTTTGGAAACTCAAAAAAGGAAGAACAGGCTGTGTAAAATCATAATGATTTTAATTGTTGGCGCCCTAACGCTTCCGGAAAGTGTAACGTCCGTTGTTGCCCTCGACAGTATTGTTCCTCAACAATTTCAGTTTACTAACTATGTACGAACCAAAAAGGAAGACAAACTGAAAGCCTACAGTTGACACTTGAAATCGTTCTCTACCACTTTTTGTTTTCAGCACCGCTATGAAGGACACATGTAAGAAGTTCGCTAGACTTTGATCGCATTGGTGCTGTCTCATCAGTTGCATCAGATTTTATTGCCTGATCCGCAGAAAATTGACCGGCGGCGGACCTTCTTCATGTAGACCAAAGGATGACCCATAGTTTGCTTGCTAGATGGCATCTTTAGTTACATAGAGGTTCTCACCATTTGACTGTAAAATATTCTTAAATACTTTAAATTTGTATGTTTTTATATATGGTGGAATTGGGTTTTGCATTTTTGAAGGTTTACACGTTGTTTGAGCTACGCGCGGGTATCCGCTAGGCCTGATCTGACGGGACCTGCTACTAACGGCGTTCTACGCACTCAGCAACTATACATATCTTCCATAGTTTCTTCTCTTCTGGTGCCTTACTGTTAGCTTTATCTATTTTACGGACATTTTTCTAAACCTTTTCTATTCTAGTTTGTGTGTGCTCATGTCCGGTTTTGTTGACCGTTTAGCTGCGTATCTAATAAACAGAACCTGATTAACGCACTATGATGTGCACCCTAGATGCAGAAACACAAAATTAGCGTCACATGGTACAGCATGCTGAGAGGTGAAAGGGTCTGGTTCAACATAACACTTGCTGACAAATCCACGATTTTTATCAATAACCCTAGTTTAACTTAATAAACAGACGGATTTAACTGAATGAACCATGTAATTTATCTGTTAATGAATGGATAATTAAATAACTATGAATATCCCGTTAACACAGATGAACCGCCAACTGGCTTTAGCACCTCCAAAGATAACACGTGCCCTTGGCTCACAACATTCTAACCAATCAAATATACAACATTCATTCTTGCTTAATTGCTCCCTACTTTTTCGGGATGTCCCGTCTTCAAAGGCACAAAGCTTATGCCTCACGACTGGAAAGTCGCTGGTTCCAGCCTGCATAGGGACTGGCGACCCTCGCAGTGTACTACGTCCATGCGTAACTGCTTGTGTTTGCATGGCAGGGAAGCGCCGAGTTAGTGTACTGCTGACGCCTGGTTGCACCCTACTCTCTGATTATACCCGTTTGCACTCCAATGCTTGATGGGTTACTACGCCGCTGTTTACTAGTGTTCGCTGCCTCCCTTCCCATCTCTAGTATTTCTCTGAATATAGTTCGCTTTATTCATGTTCGTTTACCTTCAGCTACCTGCACTCAAGTACGCGCATCCTGCACGCTTGTAGCAGTTCAAAAATTCCGGGTCTGCTTTGTTAAATCCTAACTAAAATTATTAGGTCACTGTACATCTAAACAACCGGTGCAGATTGATGAACTGGTTGTTAAATTCGATTTCTTGAGTTGAGCACCACCTTTGCTTGATGATGGTTTTGGTTGAGACGCACTGCAAGTTTTCCTTTTCTCTAGCTGGCAGCGTTAACGGTGTCAGTTTTTCTAGTTAGGCCAACCAAGAACCTTTGACCGTAAACAATATACACACCACTGAAACTTAATCTGCCCTTGGAAATCACCATCTGGATGCCCGCAAAATTCGTGACCAGGACTTTGGAAGAACTTCAGCACCGGATATTTCCATGTTTTTCAACTGATCCCGTTACTTTTATATTTTTCAGTTTTCCAATTTATTGCGCCAACCGTAGCCTATGTGTGCCTATCTTCTCAACAATGACTATAGTAGACTATAAGACAGTGTCACCCGTTGTTAGTGTTTTATCGCTGTCTGTCCCACCTATTAGAGATATGGACCCTCTTTTGCGGTTTGCTCTTTTAGTAGTTAAGTATTATAACCACAGAATTACTTAAGACGCACATGTATACCAAGCCTATGTCATATCAACACAAATTGTCATCCATGCATGTTCGAGACATCAGCATTTATTATTAAGTCAACCGCTATGGGGCCCTCATAGTGGCCACCATTAATCGTGTTATACCCAGTGCGAAAGGACGTTAGCAGCAGCTTTTCAGGGACCTGCCGTTGGAGTACAAACTGCTCCAAACCATGTTATGAATAATGCAATAACTCCTAGGTGCTTTAACCATGGAAAAGACGCTACTTTGCAAATTATGGTTACAGTGGCTTCCGGAAATTGCACAAGCGATTCTGGCCATCGTGCACGTTGTATTGTTCACTCAAATAACTGAATTGGCAGACACAGGCTCCCAACGATCACAGCCAACGTCATCAATGGCAACATCGTCGCATCCCATAGCAGATATACCACTGGCTCACAAGCAACGAGAGAGGTCTTGCAACCGCACCTTGCGACACTTATTCCCTAACTCCAACGGATCACTATCGGCCATCGTTGTCACAGCTGATCCAAATCAAGCTCAAGCTGCTCCAACAATAGCAAAAAGCAAGTGTATTGCTGGTGACAACAACAGTTTGGCAACTCGGCCCATAGCTTCTTCCAGCCTTAGACTTTTACAAAGAAGCAGATAAACATATCGGTCGGTTCGAAATGGCAACGAACGCGACCGGCCAAAAGCAAAGGCAGCTCTTTCGAGTTAGGGATTTAGCTTCTGGTACCGTATTCCCAGTGGGCACCAAGACCAAAGTTAGCTTCATAATCCATAGCTAATATGTGGTGGTCGCACTCTTATCAACCAGACTACTTGCCGACAATAGCACACCAAACGCAATTTTTTGAGAGAAACTGCTCAAGCGCAATGGAGAACCCCGGCGGTCCTTTTGTTGGGCCCTCACAGTAACATCCGTACCTTCCTCTGTCACAGGAATAGACATGTTACAACATTCTGAATTTCTCGTTGATCCTAAAAAGCAGGTTATCGATTATTGAACACAGCTCAGTGCTATCGGGACCAACGCCAACGTGACCGCTAGCACCCCTATTGGTGTGCTGCCTTAGGCTACACAACCTTTTACACACCTATTCGATCAGCATTGTAAGCTCTTTTGCGCACAAAAAGACTTACCTTCCATGACAACAAACGTAATGCACTACATCTGCGCCAACGGTCTGGCGTTTTCGGCCCAACTTCACAGTCTAGCCCCGGACAAACACAAATCTGCTAAAAGAGAATTCGGGCTGGCGCTCTAACTGGGAATATTCCACCATTCCAAGACTCCTATGGCATCACAATTACACATGATCTCAAAAATATCCGATTATTAGTTTTCTTGGGGTTATTAAAGAGCACGCCACAAAGTCACCGTCCCGGATAAGTGCTCTATCCCGCATATGCCTGACGTAACCACAGCATTAGCTGGCAAGTCAATCTTTAGCAAGATATCTCGTGCGCGCCTACCTTTACATATCTGTAGAGCTAGACGTCGTTTCTAAAACTACAGTGCTTGCACCATTTGCTCGGTTAAGTATCGCTGAAAGCTTTTGGTCCCAGCAACGCTACTTGAGATTTTCAGTGATTTATGTACAGGATAAGGCGACTTGAAAGTGTTTATCCATAATAAGATGACCTTCTTATCGCCAGCTATTCTGATGATGAACGTTTTCTTTATTGTGACACAACAAGTGGTTACCGTCAACTCCGACCAATGTGAACTTGGCTAAGCTCAATGGAGGTACTTGGCCATAATATATCCTCCGTTTGTCTCGAATTTCTACCTGCCAAAATCCAGGAACTAAATAACTACCCTGCAGCTGGATCCTATAGGCTTCTTCGCAGATGCCATAGCCTGGTCAACTACTATCCACATTTCATTTGTGACTGCGCAAGCATCATGCAACCAATGACTGACTTGTCCGTGGCAAGCAACGCTCGCTTCACGTTTCGGATGACGCTAAACTGGTTAACTGGCCAAACAACGCTATCTCTAACACTGCGCTTCTTACCCACTCAGATTTAGCTGCATCACTTTCTAGTAAAACTGACGTAGCCGACACCGCCTTAGATGCAATTTCATAACAGCCCATTGACCGTCCATAGCTGCAGCTGTTTTGTTTGCGAGATATTTGCAAACTCTCGATTCGTGTTACAGCACTTTCAAATGGAAGTAATCATATTCCTAAAGATCGATATTTTACACACAGTTTTCACTGACTGCAAGCCACTGATGTACGCAATAGTTGACGCAACTAACAAGGATTAAAACATTGACTACCTTTCTCAGTTCATGTCAAACGTACAACATATCTTAGGCGCTTTTAATCCTCCGTCCGACGCTTTTTCATGCATGTCAGACCACCTTACTACCGGAACAAACATAAATCTAACCAACATGGCTTTAGCCAAGCAAGCTGATACCGACATAGAAAGCATCGACATATCGCCATACAAAATACGCGAAGTCCCACTAACGCTTTCTGAGGGGACTATTCTGTTTGACATCTTACAAACCTCCCCAAGCCCAGTAGTTCCAACAACAATGCGCGCCCTCGCTTTTAATGCACTACACACCTTGTCTCATCACCTTATACGTGGTTCACAAAAGCTCGTAACCGTACGCTTCGTTTGACCTAACGTTAATCGCAATGTTCACATTAGGGCTAGATGGTCATCGCGTTAAGCTGCACATGTTGCTGCACTCAGTCCCTCAATAACAAGCGTTTATGCGGCAAAGTCAACACGGCAAAAATTACAGCACCTTTGGCACGTCAAATTCCTGGACATAAGTTACGCGTTCACGGCTAAAACTACCAGCCCTTTTAAGGCAATGAGGTTCTCTTCTTTACTAAGATAATCAAACAATGCTTAACTTCCATGGATGTCGGCTGATCCCTATCCAGCAAGCAAATCTGTTACACTCGTCTCCCATTGGCTAACCGTCTTGCTTCGTTGGCCAACCCATTCGCACAGTTATGATACTTCAGTCACAGTACGGACACAGCAAAATACTACGCGGCTCCTTTAATGCTTCTGACTCTCGATTTGCACACGTTCATTTCGACTTGGTAGGACTTTGACAGCACGCACAATCGCTGTGTACTAAATTACCTAATTTGACGGATCTGCACATTAGCCAGAAGCGTTTCCCATGCCACACTGCTCATCTGAGACAGTTACACACAGTAGTTAAAACGTGTGGTAGCTCAATATAGTTAAGTTACAATGGATTACACTTTGTCGGATCAAAATAAACTATTGAGGTACCTGCTTGCCAGCAAAATCGAACAAATGCATACCACCCCACAAAGAACGTTATTTTACAAAGGCTCCAACTGCATCTCAAATTCTTACTTTGTGCCCAATCTATCACATCTCAGCACAAAGTACTTCCGCTAGTTCCCTTAAGCATAAGAATCACGAGTAAAGCAGACTGACATGAAGCTGCTTCTTTGCTAGTGTTTGCCTGAATGCAACGCTAACCTGAAGAAACAGTCCCATCAAAAGCGTCAACGGCTTTCAACAATGGTGACTATGCAGCACGCCTATCGCACCACATAAGACAGCTATAGCCTGTGCAACCCAGAACCTAAAGCATGCGTACCAATATAAACGAAAGGCTTGCTATTTGCACATAAGTATTAATTTCTACAGACAGTGCACGATGGCTATTTTACTTTCCCTATTATGACCTGTACCGCTTTGTACGCAGAACCTATAAAACCTTTGCCACCGACTACATAGGTAAAACTGAGACGTTCAGTATTAAGCGACGCACGCCGGAATTAATTGACAGGGCTAACACTACGATGCAACAAGCACCTTCTTGGCTTGAGACATAACGACTGGCCACACAAATTCCAACCAGTGACTGCGCTTCCGCGAAGCATAAGAGTACAACCGACCACACCACTCCTCGACCAGGTACCAATAGACGTGGTAAGGAAATCAAACCTCCAGTTTGTTTCAGACTTCGTTAGCGTTTAGCATTTTCCATAGTGTATGCCTTACATTTTTGGGCTCCTACAAACGTTTTTACTAGTCATAAACAAAACTTAAACCCTACGAAACTACCAACAAATAAGAAAACATTGTAAACACCTAAAAACAGCTTTGTATATTTTTCACATTACACCGTTTTGCGCATAGATATTTATTTATGTCATTGGTTGGTCGTTGACTACTAATTGCTTATAAGTTTTGCTAGGTCTCTGCACCACAGCTCCAAACACAAGGAAATTCTCGCTCAGGCAGCTATTTGAAATATATGAACTGTCCCACCACAAGAATATTTCCATTTGACACCGTCTGGAGCACAAGGGTGGTAGTCCACGTTAACGGTATCATTTGTTATATCAAGGGCAACAAAACATCTTTAATTGTAGGTATCCTGCAACTCGACAGCACTTGGTAAACCAACAACAGCTTTCGACAAGTTTAAGAAAGCTATATCTAGTGCCACCGCGCTTAGTCATCTGAATCCCCACATCAGAACTTCCCTTGTTCGCAAAGCAGACGCAGCACTGAATGCCGTTAGGGTTGTACTACAGCAAGTAGCCTAAGGTTAGCCCGAGTCTTTGTCCTTCTTTTCTCGTAAGCTGCAACCCGCCCAAACTAGATTTAGTACTCTTCGCCGCAAACTTATCGCTATTTATCTGGCCAGCAAACGTTTCCTACATGTATTCAAAGGACGTCTGTTTACCGTTCTTACTGTTTCTAACTTACTCACTCTTTTGTTTTGCTGGTCACCCGGTTGTTTCTCGTTACGTGAAACCCGTCCTCTGGATGATACATCACAGTTAATTACTGACGTTTGATATGTTGTTGCAGCCAGTAAAGTCGTCGCCGACGCGCTTTCTTGCTCTGATCTCCATCAAGTTTTAGGTCAGTCAAGGAACCTAGAAAATGACGAAGCTCATCAACAAAAGTTGCATCAACAAAGTTGCAGCAGTTGAGCTTGAATGCATCAATAAAACTATCTCTCCTGCTTCTTGTCATCTAGGATTCTGAACTTTACTGTAATGTATCCACTGCCAAACCACGACTTTTCTTTTCCCAGAAAAAGTGACGTGCGACTCGTGGTGGCCGCACGGCAGTAAAGCGCCATTACGGCATAAAGCTGCCATATTTGATCACTTGTAGGGTATAACATATTTAAGCATACGCACCAGTATAAAGCTCGATACCCGATCTGCCATAACGTGTGCTCGGGTATCCGACACTGGTGGAAACCCTGCATCACGTGTCAGAAGAGCAAAATCCAACGCCACACCATTACCGTCCCAGGCGTTTTCTGGTTGCCCGATGCGCACTTCAAACATGTCCATCTTGAGATCTTTGGACTACTTCCTTCATCCAACGGTTTTACCTGTGTGCTGACATGTGTTGATCAATTTACATGTTAGCCGCAGGCAGTGTTACAACGGGATACTTCAGCAGAAACGGTCGCCTGAACATTAGTCGAATTGTGGAAATCCGCGTTTAGCACACCTACCACTGTCACCACGCACAGCGATTTTCATTTTAGCTCTGCTTTGTTCTATGACCAGAGTCGCATGCTGGGTTGTTCACATCTATGCACAAAGGCTTGTCACCTCGCCGACAGCTCAAGGCTGCACTTATTCAAAGCAGTCGAACGCTTAGTGGTCAGGTGGTCTACTGGACATTTTGCTTGGTATTCGTAAAGCAGTAAAAGAAGACCTTAACTGCTGTCCAGCTAAACTAGTCTTTGGCACAACACTTGGTCTTCCTAGGGAAATCCCATTGGGTTCAAGAATCACTTGCGAAGTGGACTCTGCTTCGTTTGTTGCATGCTAAAGTCAACACGTTAGCGCCGTTCGTTTAATTCCACCTCGACCTTACCCTCGATATGAATAAATTTAATCCGATTTCCGCACCTGTCCTTTTGTTGTGGTGCGCATTGGCACTGTCCGTAAACCACTGACACAGCCTTACAAAGGTTCCTTCAAAGTCCTTGCTCGTAAGGAGAAATACGTCGTGTTGGACAATGGTTTTACAGATTCTGTTAGAATTGATCGTCTGAAGCCTACCTATATATAACTACAGTCACCTCAACCATCTATTAACACAGGTGTTTCTGAATAGACTCCGTTAAAAACGCCCCTCTTACTTATCCAATGTGCTACACCAGTGTTTCAGCCTCATCCACTTCCACACTAGTTGCAAACCCCGGTATACCAAAGTGTACACGCTCTGAACATGAGTCGTTTTTCAATCTCGACCTGTGGCTTACAAGAGCTAGCGCCCATCGAGCTTTCACTCCTTCGACTCACGCTCCAGAAGGGATCTCTGAAGTTTTGTAAATTTCTTCTTGCTGCCTATAACATATTATTCTTGTAAGCTCCACTATTGTAAGGATTGTTTTATTTAACTAGATTAACACATTCTCCTTCGAACCTCGTTCGTTGTTGTTGCTCCAGTCTGCCGTGTGCGTCTTCCTTGTGCTTGGTCGGTGCGGTGAAGTTTGCTCAAACAGCTAGAAACTATCGTACTGATTACGCTAACTATACACCAAATCTTAGTACTAGAGTAAGAGAGCATGCAAAGCCAAAAGCCTACTGTGGGTCAGTGATTGTTTCTGCCAAGACCGACTGGGTTCTGCCTCAGACTACTTTTGTAGTGGTAACTCGTTCGCCTCAGGCGTCCTGGAACTCCTATGCAAGCTCCCGCTAAGCGTTTGTTTCATGAGTTTCATCGGTTTGTGCAAAACGAATAAGTTCCACTTTTTGGTGCTTCTGCCTCGAGGTCTTACAGCAAGGTCCTCTTGTTGTCCGTAGGTACCAAGTGTTGTAGATTGTGACTCGGTTGTGGCGTAGGGCACAGGTATCCAGCGTCTTGGTTGTGGGGATGTGGCTATTTGAAAGAAAGGTGCTAGTGTGCAGGTAACCGGATGACGTTGGCAGTGTTACTGCTTTGCAAGTAAAACATAGACATGGCGGTACGGGGACATTAAGTGTCAAACAGGACAGTTCGGTAAAGTTAATTAGGAGAAATGCCGCGAGCTATTGTGTCAAGAGCAGTGACCTTACCAGCTAGCTTAGCAAATGCCACAAGTCTTTTAATAGGAAAGGCCAGGGAGGCAAATGCCAAACATCTAGGCGTTGTGTGTAGACTTTAGCAATATGTGTTGAGAAGCTATTTTAAGGCTAGGTGTTCCAGATGAAGACAATAAACAGAATAAAGATATTTCTTTGGCACTGAAGCCGTCTTCCGCGAGTCATGAGTTTGTGCGGGTGCCTACTTAGAAGGTCTGTGAGGGCGCAGACGAGTAATTCGGTACTAGAGTGCCTTTTAGTCGGGATAAAATAGGCTAGGATTATATCACAACGAGGCTTCTGACATTTCAGTGAAATGAGTTTATAAGCCGCAAGGCGCTCTTAGTACGAGAGGTGGAATATTCCCTCCACTCTTTTAGTGGCTCTGCGCTGGATAGTATCTAGTAGAGCCTTGTCCTTCTTCACAAATGGCAGTTGTAACGGTATATTGTACTGCAACACCAGGCGTATCAAGGTACTGCAGAGACGGACAAATAGTGCTCTAAAAATAGACCTATTTCACGCCCAAGGAGGGCCAGGCGCTCGCTCTCCTTTCTCGCCAATGTGGCTGCGTTAGTGCTTGGGCTCAGGTCGGCGGACATAATATTGACTAAGTCGCGTTCCTGGAAAGTGGCGTTAGGATGCAATCCACCAATAGTATACAGAGTTCTCGCACCTAGTTCGATGTGCATGGCCTTGCACTTGACGGCGTTGAACGAGAGCAACTGTTCTAAGACCCAAGAGTAGGCAGCACCGATGTTTCTCTGAAGACGGGCCTGATCACTGGGCTCGCGGATAGGTCGCCATATCTTAGCATCGTCTGCATAAAGCAATTTTTGGCTGCCAATGGAACATGGTAAGTCAGTAATAAACAAAGTGAATAGGGGGCCGATGATAGATCCTAGGGCACTTCGGTCATGGCAGCCAGAGCGTTGGTGAGTGCGTCATTTGCACGAACTTGGCAGGCGCGCATGGAAAAATGGGTACTTAGCAAGGAGATTGTTTTCTGGTCAAAACTCCAAACACGGTATTTTGTTTAACAGACTACTTTGCTTAACTTGATCAAATGGCTGTCTGTCTCTGCCATCCAGGAATCAAGGGCTGCGAGAGAAATCGTGGTGCACGATTGAGCCCTAAGGAACCCGTGCTGTTCCAGGGCTATAAGGGACTGGCTTTCTAAACGGTAGCGCAGAGCCTTGTTTACGATGCTTTCCAATACTTTGGAAGCAGTGTTATTGAGCGATGATTGAAAAGATTTGTTTTGTCACCACTCTTGTATGTCGATGTTATTATCCCTTGCTTCAAGGTGTTCGGAGATTCTTCGCTGGTGTGGGAGCGGCTGCACAGTACGACAAACGGTTCGGCCAGTACAGCATCACACTTATGCAGAAAGATTAATGGGATCCCAGCCAAGCCTGGCGATTTGTATGTCCTTAACTTTGCTAAGTGCCTTTTCGGTCGCTGGCAGAGGGAAACTAAATTAAAAAGCGTAAGCGTGTCAGCTGTGCGTCTTACCGGCGCTTCGCTGCTGCACGACCACCACCAGTCGCGGGCGGGGTCAGTATACCCCAACACCGCCAACCCGTAGGCGGATTCGAAGCGGTGATCTTATGACTGAAATCCAGAAGGGCAGAGCACCCAACCACCGGCCGACCGTTATGCTGCCGTGAAGTGAACTAGTTGGTGCCCGTGACCGTCCAACTGAAACGCTTGTGCAACTACTTTCGGCCACATGCATATATGTGCGCAAGCTTAAGATCTTTTCGTTGTGTCGTTATGGTTTGGGATGCGGTTCCTGCTGTTAATGGACGTGTAGCGACCTGGAGATTCCCCCGTATGACTGTGTAAACTATTCTAAAATATTGAAATTATAGCTTTCTGATGTATAAGAGAACTAGGCGGTTTGCCTGTTGGAACGTTGTTCCCGTTTGTTGAAAACACGAACGCCATCTGGGCCTTTGGCGCGCGCGACTCGATTGCGAACGACGCTCTGTCAACGCACTCGAAGCCACCGATATTCTCCCTAGCTAGCTCTCTCCGGGTGCCCTATTTTTAGCATTAGCTAACGCTCCTCCCGTCCAATAAACTTTCCCTAGCTTACTGCTGTGTCTTCTGTCCATTATTTTTGGTTGGCCGTCACGTCGGGGTCACCAATTATATCGCGTTGATCGTGCGCTATATATCCGGTACGCGACTAGACGGCCAACCAAAAATAATGGATAGAAGACACAACAGTAAGCTAGGGAAAGTTTATTGGACGGGAGAAGCGTTAGCTAATGCTAAAAATAGGGCACCCGGAGAGAGCTAGCTAGGGAGAATGTCGGTGGCGTCGAGTGCGTTGACAGAGCGTCGTTCGCAATCGAGTCACGCGCGCCAAAGGCCCAGATGGCGTTCGTGTTTTCAACAAACGGGAACAACGTTCCAACAGAAAAACCGCCTAGTTCCCTTATACATAAGAAAGCTATAATTTCAATATTTTAGAATAGTTTACACAGTCATACGGGGGAATCTCCAGGTCGCTACAGACGAAATTTATAACAGGAAAACATTTGCGTGCATTAATATAGGCATGAAGGATGCCAACTTGCACTGAAAACGCTTTTAGGCAAGTAGAATCCCCTAGGTGTGTCTTAACGGGACGACTAACGGCACGAGAAGCTCCCTCAGGGCGTTTCAACCATCACTTCATCGGACATGTTTCAATAAAACCTCGGACTTTGCAGGTTTTAATACATGATAAACTAATAACTAGGAATTAGGCACACGTTGATTTAGTGCTTGTTCTAATTTTTGCTGCGGAGGTACGTTGGCAATATCTTAATTACATTCCAATAGCACGCAATAACTTACAAACTTAATTGAAATATCGAGGTTGGACGACCTAGCGGAAGCGTTAAAACAACTGTTAAATTTAATCTCAAAATAAATAACGATGTGATAAGTAATAGCTTAGATGGTGTTGGTTTTCCTATTTATTAACGCTTTACTACTGTTTCAAAATGAACCCGGAGGTTGAAGTGACGGAACGCTATGTTGATTGTCGATACAAGCATGGGGAATAATATTAAGAAGTAGACACTTTCTTGTTAACTTGATCTGACCTGAGCTTCACCCTGTGCAACAAGGAAAATAGAAGGGAAGCAGGAACATAAAGGGCAAAACCTAGTCACTATGGAAGTTAGCAATATATGTATGGAGACAATGGGAAGATCGTTAGGAGAACAGAGTTTTCTGTTTACTTACTCTTGTTCCGTTACAACACAGGTGTGCAGGTCTCATGAATAGGCAATACGCCGTCACATTAGCTGCGCTTTCTTGCCATCCACTACTTGGTTCAGGCGAATGTGTACGCTCATCTAGCTTAATGAAATTCATTACGGCGGAACAGCTAAAAACTGTTCGCATTGGGCAAGTATGCCTAATGCCTCATCCAATGGCTTCAGCTTGCCACCACACTGCACTACTGTATCCAGACGATATTGAAGGCGCAGCAAACACTGATTCCACACAAACTGTGTTCGAAAAGCCTCCAGCAATTGCTCCAATCTCTTTCGCACGTTCGTCTCCAGTTACTGTTGTGATGCGCTACCCTAAGCTTATCCTGCTTGGCTGAACTACTCTCAACGCAAATTGACTAGCAGCCATTTTGTGTGCTTTCTTGTTGGTGGCAGTTGTGCGTCCTACGTGCGGCCTACAATATATTTTGTTTCACCTACCTTCTTCGGATAAAACATTTGGCGACGTAGGTTAACCATGAACCCTTCAATTCAAACTTCATCAGCGCTTTGGACTGACTGTGGTAACTGGCACCGCCGGAAAGTTTCCTTTCAGAACTAGTTAGATTTAATCCACCGACCTAAAGACTCCGGTCAGCGAGGAAATAAGTCAAAGCTGCTTCGGCACCCACTCGGAGATGTGGGGTAAAGGCAGCTTGAGGACCTAAACCTACGAGGAGGCTAATCAGCTAATTATGCGTTCAAACCACTCGAACGCCTTTGGGGCTCCTAAATGAACCATTTCACTGCAAGGTATGTCTTCGCTCGAAGATAACAGGAGCCGTGTGATTCTCGGAATGATTTTATTTCTAGACTTAATCGTACAACACAGACGTGCGATTATTCTTCTACTAACGCAGAAAATGATCGAGGCTGCTGGCAGACCTAACTGTTGATCTCTGTAGTTGTTGTTTAGTGTATACCGGAAATGCTGCCACAGGAAAACGGCCGAACTCTGTACTGGGATCAAGCCTGCGATTTGGTCGGAATGAAAATGGAGATCGCTCTGCAGGTGAGAGCTTTATGCAGCTCTTTTGACTGACGTGTTAAAAGTACAGTGTACTCAGCCCTTTCCAGGGAACAAGCCTACCTGCTACCACTGTGGTAGTACCACCAAAAAAGCCAACTTTTCTTCTTGTTCAGCCCGCAATCCCCCATGTAAAATCGGTGGAAACATTGCACATTGCTCGCTGCTGTTGATCCCAACGCATCGCACTCGTTGAACAGGACTCCGTTCCCGAGCAGGACGTAACCGATTCAGCCAAGCAACATGTTTACTCAGTCACTGCTGATGTTAACAACTTTGGTAATGTCATGTTATCCATCCTCGAACCGAAAGTTACCTCTTCAGATATTCGAACTGTCGTATTCTCTATGAACAATAAATAAAGAAATAAGTCCTTTAGTTCGGACAATGCAAGCCTGTGTAAGCATGATCATGGTATAGGTGCAACTAACCGTCGGGGAAGGCCTAAAATATGGTGCAAGATAACCCTGAACACTGGAGCTGTAGGTTCACACATGTACGGGGGAGTGCATGTGTGCGGCTGTTATTCGAGTTTGTACATGTGCCGCTGCTTTTTTGACCTCGTAGAAAGGGTGACAATGGAGGAGTGACGTCCGTGGTGGGGATGTGTTTGACTGGGTAACCCTGGAGGCGGCACCAAGATGTTATTTTACCAAAGTCGATTGGATTCCGCTTCTTCTTTTACAATTGTGCTCTCCAGTTTCTGCAAAATTCATTTCTCCGAATACCCCTAACCACCAACTTATCATTCGTCCTGGCGCTACAGTGGTATTAATGTAACCATTCTTATTTTTCTCATCCTACCTCTTCGGCTTGACTTGGTATCTGTGGATGTCCCGTTATATGTTTCATCAGCTAACTAGCAGCCTCTGCTTAGGAGGAACGCAATGGGTGCTTTAAAATTAGTGCCATCGTTTTCTGCTATGACTGTTTCCTCCATTGGAATAACATGCTGGCAACAGCGCTATAAAAAGCGTTTACATGCTTCGATCAGACACATATCATGTGGTAATCATGGCATCCAGCTGAACCATGATGTAAATATTCGTTTCAGTAGCCAAGCTGGACCGATTCCGCTTACGAAGTGTCAGGCTGTATCAGCAGCCATGCAGGAGATGCTAGCGGAAGATCTAACCGAGCCAATGGATTGCCCCGAATAGCTACATCCAGCAGTACGTGTTTTGAAAAAGCTGGCAATCTCAGGATAGGTGACGATCTACAAGGTATGAACAGACGGATAATCGTCAAGAGTTTGTGCTACCTTCTTGTGCCGAGCTAACGGTTTGCTTTCCCGGTGCAAGTTTTCTTAAAACAAGAGTTAAGAGGTGCGCTGTTTCACATGCCTTAATCTGATGACTACCAACCCCTACCGCCTTCCTAGCCCCTGATGGGTTGTTTCAGTATAAAGTTATGTTTATGGATCTGAGCTCCACAGCTGCTGCCTTGCGGAAGTTCAATACTCAAGCTCTGGCAGGCATTATTGGACAGGTTGCCTACTTAGACGAAATTGGTGTCTTCGGTCGCTCACCGGAAGTGCATGACGCGTGCCTACATTTAGTCCACCATCGACTCTAAGAACTAGAGCACTTTTTCATCTTTACAGGCTACCGACTGTTACCCACAAAATGGTGTTAGCTTTTTTCCTCCGGTCATCCACAAGGACATCTACAACAAGCATTGTAGCGCAGTAACCCTACAAATGCTGATTTTCTATTCAGTTCCTTACACATCTCATCATCTTGTCCGCAAATGGCCGCTATAACTTCTGCCAGAATAATCCTAAGCCGGGGGTGGCTGCTCAGCCTACCGCTTTCTTGCTCTAACTCAACGTCATTTGCCCGTCTCTACCTCGTTTTTTCTTAGCTTTAGCTTGGTACACCGCTTGCTACTGCCTCCCCATCACTTCCCTGCAGGACACTAGCTGTATAGCTACTGACGTCCACTCTAGATTTTCCCGTAGTCACTGCCCAGCTTGCTACCGGCCTTCGGTCACTTAACTTGCCTGTGCTACTAACAACTCGCAACAATGTTAGAATTAATAACCTCGCGCGAAGCAGCACGATAGCAGTGAAAAGCTCTAAACGGACCACCAACCCCACATCGAATCGCCCCGTTTTCCTGTAATTTATTCACACGTCTAACAAGTTTGTTTGACATATAACGACAAATCTACAGTGTGCATAGCCGGGCAAGTCACATCGTTCGGTTGCATTCGATACGATTTCGCGTATGCACTTTTACTGCATTTCTCGTTTGCTTGCTTTTGCCACCTGCAACTTTTTCCGAGGTTCCTACAGATACTTCCCCTGGACAGGATAAATTCTTCAATGACAGCATGGTCCATAATTAGCAACTCGGATAAGTACCCTCGCAAAGGACACATGGCTTGTATGAACTGGCTGGAAATCCAAAGTGGACAAAGAGGACACCCCATAGGCATTAAAATGGAGTATACAACAGATGACTGCGCACGAGATCCGCTTTAGGCCAGAACAGTTACTCAGAACAAATTCCAGTATCACATAAGGGGATTAACAAACATGAGACCTTTGCATATTACATTTGCAAATTTGAGGTCGAACCGTTATCATAACCTTATAGCACTTCGTACACTTTCCAATACCAAGACCAAAGTTGTTCATATTTGCTCGTCGGAGGTTTTTGCTTGTAAATATCTGATCATATCTTTTTAGCGTGTCTAGTTCAACACCGAGGATGTAGTAATATAACTGTTTATTAATCTTTATATTGAAGTAGTGCCAACACATGGATATAGGGTGGGTGAGTTGCGGACGTGGACGTGTGCAGATATATACAAATGCTTGGAGGCATCCGGTTTCTGATGTGCCTGTCACTGTGGACAGCCACAGGAGGCCTGCGCCTACAGAGGGACCCTGGGGAGCTTGCGCTGCACCACCCACAGCTCCAACCACACAACCCATGTCCAGTGTAAACCCGAAGGAACAAAACGGGGAGGCAAGTAGATAGGAGCCACATTTCATCAACGGAGAAGGCCCACACTCCTCCACAGGCAAACACAAGCACGCTATATTTGGGGAATCAAGCGCACACGAGGCGGTGACTGGACCGTAGTCCGCTCCAAACTGAGTGGATGGAACCACTCTTCCAGCCTAGCAAGACCGCAAGAACCGTGCACTCCGTCCCCTCCAGCAACGATAAACTGTCTCCTGGTGCCAGTATGGGCAAGATAGTGGGTAACAGACAAGCAGGCGCCTTGTCAACCTGCACACCAATCGCAGCTGGACCGGGGATATATGGCAACAGCCAAGCACTTAAAACGACAAGATGAAATAAAGTAAATCGAATAATGCATACAGATACGGTGGCATAAATTCGCTAACTTAGCGTATGAAGTAAGTTGGTTAGCAAAGAAACCTATACTGCTCTTGTGCGCCGCAACAGTTTTTATTGCTGCCTGATAAAAACGTCGTCGTTTTACGCTGAAAATGATCTACTACCAACTGCACGGGTGAAAAGCCCAGTTGAGCACCGCGGACAATGCAACGAAAGCAGCCAGCGTCGTCTACCAAGGCTTCAGTCCTCAGAGGCGCGGTAATGCTTATGCTCCATAATGAGTTCTAACAAGTACAGTAGCAAACTACTAAACGCCTTCGCAAGTTTCCATGTAAATCTCCCACACATACCATTACCAAAAAAGAGATTCATAACCCCCTATTCTCTAAAAGGTGTAAACGGGCAGTCTCTACCGAATATACACAGCCACCAACTATTTCTTCCCTATTCGGGATTGGAGTGGTACCATGTGGGGCCTGGACTCGTACATCTGGCGGCAACGGATTGTAGGCCAATGCGAGCCAACACAACCGAAGTACTATACCAACGTGGGTTATTATTATCTAGGTATTACTTAGGTAAACAATAAAAATTAACGTGCAGCTGCGGTTGCTAGGAGGCGGTGTGCTGTAGGTTTTTAGTGCTATGATTCGATTTCGCCATGGTAGCAGGTACCCGGATTTTCCAAAGGCATTAATCGAAGCAAAGTGCACGCATGCTACAAGACAAGGTACTGGTGATATTCCTTATCCGTTACATAAACGGATGAGCAGCTAATGTAATATATGAACAGTAAGGCACGAAAAGTAAATGAGAAATGATGTTATGGATAATTCATATGGTAGACTGTGTTTTCCTTTTTGATTAACGCTTAGGCAAAGAGGTTAGAGTGAACCGGGAAATCTTTGGATAAGAAGGGAAATGGATTTGAAAATAAATAATTACATGTATATTGCTGGACTTGCTAGCTGCTGCGCCTGCAAGTGGTCAGATCCAAATCTACACAAAGCTCATGGTCTTGCATGGGGAGTGAGTACAGTGAGAGTAATTTTTCACGCCCTTTTACGGGTACAGTTAATGGAGTTGTAGGCACGCATTGTGACTTCCTCGGGCTTCTTCAAGCAGTATTGTGCTACTTGATCTTGGAAGTTGCAAAAAGTCGTGCTCAGCAGCAATTGTGCACGTTTTCTTCAAATGCAGGATCCAATTCTACACCAACTTCACCATAATTTCGTTGAACTTGAAATTCATATGGCTCATTCAGGCGATCATTGTGCGACATGATTTTATTAGTGGCGGTAAGTTGCGCATAGCCAGTGTTGTGAGTTTTCGCTAGAAGCAGGATCCAATTCAGCACCAAATTCAATATAATTGCTTTGGAATATTTCAGCACGCTGGGTGGTCACATTTAACAGTGCACAAACGGAAGGAAATAAGAGCAGCGGAAGTAAAAAGCGCAAAATAGCTTAAACATCAGTTATAGAAACGCAAAGAAAAAACGCGTTTTTCAAGATATACCAACGCAGTGTAGTTGGCTGGAAAAATACAACTTAACGAGAAAGACAAAATTTCCTGCGCTTAATTTGACTCCTAGAACCATAAATTAAACTAATTCTCAGCAGAAAGGAACCACCTTACCTAAGGCTAGCGTAATGCTAAATGTAGTACAAACATAGGCTACTAAGAAAAACGTTTAACCGCTGAGAACGTTAAAAGCAAAAGCAATGCGATACATGCAGTAGTTAATATGTTGTTTGCCATGGCATTGCAGTATACGGGGATCGATATTATTTTTTCGCTAAAACTGGCGTTCTCGTTTGCATGCAGGTATAAGAACAATCAAATGTAAACATTGGCGAAGCAGTATAACTTCTAGGTAAGCATAATCCTCCTCATTATACGCGTTAGTTAGAGGTTTGAAACAACTCCGCTATTGTGCCGCAATACAGAGAGAAAAAGGAGAAAAACATGCTACAACCGCAAGGCAGCTGAGCTACCGGTTGCGAATGGGCATCGTTCTGGTAATGTACCAGCCGGCTACTACGAAGAAACAAATTCCTATGAGGAATTATACAAGGCTAAATAGTGAGATCTTGTCTGGAGGGGAGGTTAATAGGGATAGGGTGGGACGAAGAAATTCAAGGCACGAACCCCAATAGGGTCCGCTACTAACCTCACCAACTAGTGTATCCAGCCAAACGTGTGCATCGCCTTTCGGACCCCGAACAGGGAGCCGGGACGCTCCAACCAAAGCCAGCTGCGAAGTGAGGGCCTTCATTCCTCTTGACCAAGGCACCGCTTGGTCACGACTCCTCCTCTTCCATCCACAACGCCGGCGCGCAAACAATGCACTTCGCGGGAGCCGGTGAACTGGCATTCGTAAAACGTGGCAGAGCCATCGGAGCCTGGTGCGTGAAATAACAGTGCTGAGAGGTTCATCTCCTTTACTTGTGCCGTAAACAAAGCGTCGAGCACGCTCGTTACTAACTCGGTCTTCCCACCAGAGGTGAGCTAAATTGAGAAGGCACCGGTGGTCAAACTTTGAAGTCTGTTGGTCTAAGGGGCCAGATTTCACAACTGAACTGAGTAGAGTCGAGCCCACCGCTGCATTGCACACGCTACCGTCGTGGGCAAGGGCGCCATCGCGCTAGCGTCATTATTGGCGAAGGTTAGCATAAGCGCCCCGAACATTCGCTCAACTGTTCGTGGTCACATCTTCAATCCCCCGGGCGCTGATACAACTTCCCAGGTAATTGCTTGTTTGAAAACTTCTAGCTCATCCCCACCAAGGGCCCAGGCCAAGCTTGGAGGAACGCTTTGAAATTCGATGTTGCGAAGCAAAGCCCGAACTGATGAACAGCCAGTGCTAACCCGTTAGTGAGCTGTCACAGATTAGGGCAATATCCTCGGACTAACCCAAGTCAAGAAGTCGTTCTCCTGGGAGCAGCTCCACACATTCTAAGCCGTGTCTTCAAACGCGATTTCCTTTACTTCGTCAATAACGAAGTTGAAGAGGAGTGGTGAAATCAGACGCCCTTGTCTCGCACTGCTGGAGATGTTAAAGGGCAACGACAGCTTGCCGTATGCCCTCACTCTGCCTAAGCTACGCGCGTATATTGATCGGATAATATTTACCTACTTCTCGGGTTCACCTTTCCTGAGTGCACACTCCCGAAGTGCATGTATATCCACCGGGTCAAATGCACTATTGATATCGAGGAAACTGACAATGCTGGGCCGCCAACTGACGCAAACTGAAGCAGTGGTCAAGGCAGCCACGACCTCGACGAAGTCCGGCTTGCTGTGCAGGAAGCTGGCTTTTACGATCGCCAGTCAATCTGTGAAGGATGACAGAGGCAAGCAATTTGGGTATGATGTAGACCAGACTGCTTACACCATGGTTGCCTTATTTCGTTTTCGATCCTTCTTGAGTAATGAGACTATGACGGAGCAGTTCCAATCGGTTAGCTCAGTTTCATGCTCCCATAATTACATTAGTGGCTCTTATAAATCATTTACAAGAGCAGGTCCACTGAATTATAAGGGGGCTTATGGAGGGCCATCTGGTCCCTCGGCTTTATTAAACTTCAACAGTCCGACCTCAAGTTCGACTTCTGAGCAAGAGGGTGGATCCAAAGGGACAGTCCAAGGGGCGGGGCGATCAGTGGCTGGTGAGAAATCTAACAATTTCGAAGGATGAAATTACTTTTCAAAGTGCTCAGCCCAACGCTCTGAGCATTTTGACAAGTTGTGGATAGGCTGTCCACTCTCGTCACGTTTATTTCCACTAGCATCAGGTCCTTTGCTGCCCTTTTTCCGCATCAGCCGGAATTACTTAGAATGGTTATCGAGGGCAGCGACCATATCCATCTCTGATGCACAATAAAAACACGAGGATTCTCAGTCTCCCTTCAGGCTTGCACGGAGTGTTGCCCGCAGCTCTGTGCGAATTTCACTGCCTTCGCTTCTAGCCGGAATATGCCAGCGAGCATCGATAAGTTCCAGCGACTGCGAAGGGACCCAATGTCCAGGTTGACGGTTGGACATACCACATGAAGATTTTCCTGCTGCCAGTAAGGTCTGGTGAATATGAGACCAGTGAGCTTTAATTGCATCTAGTAAGCGCTTATCCAACCCGCATGCCAGCGTACTTTGCTAGGCATACAGAACAGCGGGCTTCGGCAGTTGGCTGGTGTCAATGCGGTCACAACATCATCGTGGGCGTCCGCCAAAACGCATCCGCAGGAAAGCAAATACAAGTGTATGGTCGGTTTCTACACTGCTCCAAATCAAGCGACAGTTCTGGACGCAGCCTCTCCATCGATAATTTATCGCAATATGATCGACTTGCGTCCATAGCTGGTTCGATGCTGGTGGGCGACAAGTCACCCTCCGGCAAATGCAGTTTCGGAAATTAGTGCTCGCAAGCAATAGACGCGCACCCTCACACAAATGAAGCAACTGCTCAACATTAGCATCACGGGATCCTACACCAAGTTGGCCGTTTAGACGCAGTTCATCAATGGATAAGTTTCCAAATTGCGCGTTCAGATCCCAAGCCAGCACTACAGTGTCCGAGTCTTTTCTTTGGCAAAGGAGCTAGGTCAGTTGACGAAAGGAGTCAAGTTTTATCGGTGTCATCGCTACAGTTTGTCGTTGCATAGACAGCGGTAACGTATAGGCACTTGTTGGCCTTACGCGACTCTGCAGCTTTGAAATAACTAGCCAATGGGACCGCACACATCCTGCTACTGCTTGGAAAGCAAGCAACCAGAGTAGCTGCGGCCCGGGGACTCAGGGGAATACCAACTCCTGCTTGGCCGGTGCACGAAGCTGCATACTCACCGAGTAGGCGCAATGAGAAACTGCTGCGGATGTCACTTGAAGGTGATGGCGAATTGATCACAGAGCCCCCGTCTTGCAGGCGGGGCTCCGATATGCAACATATATCGATCAAGATTGTCTCTGATGTTCGGGTAAACGCTGCCTGTTAACCGAGCTGAAGCAATGTGAGTACATTGAGGCATTCCAACATGAAGGAAGATCGAGGGCTCCAAATAGAAGCCGAAGGCCTGGCTTGGATGCTTGCTTGGGCATGGGCCGGTTGCCAGGGCAGGAATGACACACCGCGTTTATATATGAGTTGCATCTAGAAAAGCGGTTGTCGAAGCAACATGGGGGAAAGCCAATTGTTGGAGGGTTGAAAACAGGGGGATAAAAGTGAAGCTAGACAGCGAGGATAAGGGCGAAAAGTGCGAGAGGGGGAATAAGAAGACGGGAAGTCTTGAGCAGCAGCATCCAACTGCCTATCCATCCTGCTCGCTGCAGCAGCTGGGGCACAGTTAATTATACTCTGCGGTGGCCAGAGCTACATTAAACTATTTGAAGAGATATTTATTGCATCGCGTGGGCAGGTTACTGTCAAGCTGCTCAGGCCTAGAGGGGAGAACGCTTAGGGTTCTCAGCCAGACTATTTCAAATACCTGCCCGCAAGGCAGCGGGTTTGGCGTTGGGCTACCAGGAGTTCATTTTGAGGAATAACAGAGCACCCTCATTCCAACCGCCAAGCTGGAGGACCAGTAAGCTGATTTTGTCTGGCCTCTAACCATTGACCCATCTCGTATGAGTGGCTGTGGGAGTGCAAATAAGCACCAATGAATATAGCTCAATGGATCACTGGGGCACACAAAACGTCGCACCACGGTAAGTTCCAGCCTCATTGCGGTGGTGAACTGTTTGTTTATACCTGGAAGAGACAGTTTCCCGTAGTTGTCGGCAATGGTTGTGTATTCTGATGTCTTTCATTGCGACGTTTAGCACATAAAACTTGAAAATACCGATGTCGAATGTCGAGTTTTGAAACGGATAAGTAAACGGATAAGCAACTGCACGAAATATGGAACAAAACGTCGCAACCAAAGCACCGAAGTGCATGAGCCTTATTTCCCACAACTTTCGAACAGACACCACAAGTAGCTTGAGATAGCATCATACGGTGGCGCAAATCCAAGCTGGCGGACAGAGATGGTAGTAGGGCAAATCAATTGGATCTCCGGAATTGGGCAAAGAATGCCCACAAAATTTCACCGATTAAAAAATAAGCTAAAACATTGGTGCACAATTCGCACAGCAAAAGCTGATAACAGTAACCCGAAGCAACAGTAGTATCCAGCACGTGATATTCCAAAGATCGGCGACGTCCGTGGGTACAGCCAGACCCGGCGGTATCTCGGCTGTGCTGGCGACCAGGATTGAGATGTTTGCAGAAGACTCCGTCAAAAGGTGATCCTCTGTCGTTGCTACCTAGACTTTTGCCATCAAATCTAGACATCCAGCGTTCTAGGATGGCTTGTGCAACTGTCTCAAATGAGCAGTTGGAAGTCGGAATCTCTTCTGGCCAACGGGTTCATCTTTCGACACATGTGAGGAGGTACAAGTAACATTTGCATGGTGGCAACGGTCCGACCAGGTCGACATGGACGTGTGGAAATCAAGAGTCAAGAGCGTGAAATACGCCGTGGGCTTATGGTGTGTCTGTATACCTTGGCGCGCTGACACGCTAGAGCATGTGCATGCCCAAAGTCGCACACCACGCTTGACGGTGGGCCATACGAAGCGTTCGGTTACGAGCTGCTGCGAAGCAGTATGACGGGATGAGACGGGTTGTGTAAAGAGTTGAAAACTAGTGGTCGCACGGAAGCAGGAACTAGGAGTCGGGGAGGATTTTGTGAGTCATCAAGAAGAATGGTCTCTTCAGATGAAGCCAGTAGAAATTCGTATAGTTTCAAAGAGGTGTTGCGTCGTAGCTTGTCTTCGTCGTTAGTAGTTGGTTGGGCAGCAGCCATGTCGGCTAGTTGGACGATGGTGCCAGGCGATAAAATGATCTGATGAATGTGTGAAAACACATCGGCGACGAAATCGAGAGCACCTGAGACATGTTTACGTCTGTCGCAAACTAAGAAACGTAGTGTAAGTGTCCAGTCCCCCTCGAAGAATAGATGTCGATTGCGCCACTGAGCACCTAGGTCAACGGCTTGTGGTCAGTAAAGATTGTGAATTGTCGACGTACGAGCTAGTGACGGAACAGTCTGCCACCTAGGTAGCCAGCGAGTAGCTCCCTACCGAAGGTACTGTAAGGCGATTCGGCGGATCAAATAAATAAATAAATATTTATTCTTGACTATACGAGGCACGCCCGTGGAGGCGTGATCAGATATGTACAACTGTAGAGACATTTTACTTCAACTTTAATAGTGACAATAGAAAATTGGTCATATGCCTATGATTGGAACTGTACAGTGGTGCAAATGCGAAGTAATAGTTTGGCCGTCGTGAAACCGGGACCTCGGCTAATAATAGATTGGGAAGCTTGAATGATCAATTGGAAGATAATTGAAGGGCGCGCTCAAGAGAGATATGAAAATACAGTGAGTTTGTGCACAAGTACCGCAAAGGTCAAAGATGATATCGTAGAAAGCACAACGAGCACAATATATGCAGATGTAGAAGTTCCATTGTAACGAACCTATCTAGAATGGGGACGCTAGTTGACCTGCCAGCGTGAAGTTTTGGGCTGACTTTATTCGGTGGCGAGGCACATTCGCCACGTTGCAGTGTTGTTACACGGACATACTTGGCTTTTTATAGGGAGAACGCTTGCCAGGCGAAAACCCACCACGTCCTGAAATCCTGCCGCCAATCCATTGAATGGCAAGTTGTAACTGGCTATGTTTCTGGTTGAACGTTTATTCGCTTGGTTATTCGCAGTCAGATTGCGTCCCATTTTTCTGCCGGCTGATGCGTTGGCGCTGCGACGTAGTCGCAGAACCTAGTCCGCAAAACCTAGTGGGCAATAAATAGTTTCGTGTCATTTTATGGCATGATTCCCGGCTATCTATGTGGCTTTGCAGTTTTATTCATTTCTGTGCAAATGTGATATTACATTTGTTTAAATGTGTCAGAAGTCAGATACGCACTGTTACCCCACAAAAACTAGCGCGCT
>OX104065.1:100570761-100591121 GCA_944474145.2 Dicrocoelium dendriticum
CCATACTTCGCGTAGCCTGAAGTGGTCCTGTGGTAATAAAACAGCGTCAAGTTTAGCAAAACACGAACGAGGACCGATGTCCCAACCAGGTGGCACAGGGATAGATACAACGCTAAGGCGAGACTCTACCTAAGGGTCTACAGATTCTATGGTTTAAACCATGACGAAAGAGTAGGCTACCCTATGCAAAAATAAACCGGGAATCATAAGAAATAAACGGAGCCCGTTCATCGAAAAGGTGTTGGGTATACCCAGTTTAAATTTCTTCCGCAATCGAGAGCCCGATAAAAGGTCCGAAGTCTCAGGCGCTGAGATGCTTACAGACTTGTGGTATTGCGTTTAGCCAGTAGCCTGTAGTGGGGGTCCGGAAATCGATTCGAACAGGTAGATAAGGCTGCAGGGAAACGTTATTCGTACAGTAAAACATTCCCTGTTACCAAGCTGTAAAAATTGACACCGTTGACCCTCTAGGTAAGATTACGGAGGATGCACGGCACACGGGGCAGTCGTGGGTTGCAACCGAACCAAGAGCCAAGCAAAAATGGCAATGAGCAGGTTAAGTATTTGAACACGGCGAACAGTTCAACCACCCACACCGCTCGCTTAGGTGTACAAGGAATAATGTTAGTTAGAATTTTACATAGACAACGCGGGGAGCTCCGGATTGGTACAGTTGTTCACCAAATATTACGCGTACCATATGGTAGGGTTTTGAGACATCTAGAAACTATAATTACGCACGTGCAACCGAGGTAAGCCGAAGAGGTGGTGAAATGTTCCTGCATGTTCAGCCAGCCAGTATGACACGGGTCTCTGTCACTGGTTGGCTTTCGTGCCAAAATAATTTAATCTAAAAATGCGAAGGTTATACTAACAAAAGCGGCTGAAGGAGAGGTGCTGGATTTCAGGATGCTGGTCTACTAGTGTTTCCAATGGTGATCGCACATAAAAACAGATATGCCTTAGCATATGAGCACAAGCGAGGACAAGTGGACGGCAAAATGCCTGGATGCTTGAGCATAGGGCTTCTATAGTGGTCGCTTTTTGACCAGATGGAATTTATATCGATTATTTCGCGGTATACATACTTAATATATTTGGAAATGGCGGAGTAAAGTAGCAAGTACTCGAGCTTGTTGAAAATTCATCAATTAACGCCAACTAGAAGATGACATTTACGTTGGTTCATAGAACTACCTCTAAGGCTGGTATTTAGAAGATATTTTGGACAATTCTAATGCTACCTTAGGTGCCTTATATGTATCGACAGCAACAATAGGCACTAAGGTCTTACACTATGCTCATGTCTGGTCGGATGCCTTTAGTAGGCTTACCTAAAAGGCTATAAGCACAACGTTATTTACGGACATCGTGGTCTAAGAATTTGAAAAGTGATAAAAAGTAACGTTAAAGACTAGGAAATGAAGGTGTGGATAAGCTAGTAGGATTGAAGTTTACCTGCTTGTATAGATTCCATATTGCCCTGCGAATTCCTATGTGAGCACTACATACAGATTCGCAAAACGCCCAGTCAGTAACATAAGTTGTACTATTTTTTGAGCATTTGAACATTGAAAAAATGGCCAGTGTAGAAGGGAAGCCGGAGTATCGTATATACTGGCTGATCCTCGCAGTCTTTTGTCAGTAGAGGTACCGAAAGGAGTCATGAACTAATCAGAAATGGCCAAATATATTTTACATTTAGCAATCTAGTCATAGCACCTGTAAGGTGCGTGCGACTGATCCGGCTAAGACCTGGTAGGGGTTGCGATTGCGGTAATGAAATACATGAAAGCAAGGTTAGCAGTTGATGGCGACAATTCCTGGGGTTAACCTACCGATTAGCTTCTACAGCATCTGCCCAATCGCCCACCGATACGCATAACGCGTGGCAGGCTTCGGAGCCAGGTAAAATAGAAACTTATGCACGGGAGGTCAAACTACTGCAACTTAGTGGTCAGCCAGTTCTGGCTGTCCAGCCAGACGGTATGACAAAGGCATGCTTAGGTTTTGTGCTAAGGAAAATGAACGGGGCAAAGTGAAGGTTGGGATAGCGCAGGCGGCTGAAGAAATAATCTGGATTTTCATACTTCCTATCTACTGGCATTTTCAATAGTGTCCAGCACACTATAACCTAAATATATGAGGCCAAGAGAGCATTAACTGTGAAGTAGAATGCTTGATTCTGGGAACTGTGGCTATAATAGTGGTCACCTTGTCGACCGTTTTGGGTGCAGCTTTTTCACGTAGCGAGAGCAGTCAGAGGCGGCGGAATTAAGCCAATGGACTTTTGGCCATCTGGTTAGAATACTTTGGGTAGTATCGAGCAACTATTCCAACAGCTTGAAAGAGATGGATCTTATACTTAACCAGTGGAGCATTGATAGATAAGAAGGACATATGACAAGGTGTACTCGTACACTTACGATAAATATGGAGGCCACCTATGAAGGATCTCGGCGCGGGTCGGCAAACAAAAATGGATAATATACAGCATTGGCCCGGAAGTATTTAAATAAATACATAAATAAACTATTTATTCTCGTGCAATACAAGCCACGCCTGTGTCGGCCCGATCATGTTAAAGGTACAACCAAATGTCGTGGAATGTATAAAACATGGTGAAAGTTAGCACTGCAAATTGGAGATGAGCATTCATACATGCATGTAGAAGTGCATACGTCTATCCGTTATTCAAGGTTGAATAGGTGCCACGACAATCGTGATTGATGGAGCGGATAGTATGAGAAGCGTTGTGGGACGTCCGTGGTGTGAGTGCGGTTGGTTGGTTGGGTAACCAGGGGACCGTGCCTTTAGTTAGAGGCGAGTCACATCCGCCTCGTTTCAGTGCTGTTAAACAGACATCAATCGCTTTTTATAGGGAGGAGACTTTCCAGGCGAAAACCCACCACTTCCTGGAACACTGTCACTAAATAGGGTAGGGTTGGTGTCAAGGGGAAGTCACGCTTTGTTGTCGATTGAGCAGCCTGCGATTACTGGAAAGCCATAGGGAGCGATTGGAAGCTTAATAGGCGGGACCAAGGGTTAGATAGTTATGGAGTTTTTTAGGAGTGTTGTGATAAACAGTTGTTTTGTAGGCATATTGACAGACAGGCCCTGGATGAAATAATCCTCTGGATAAGGAAGTCCAGATCAAATTGTCCAATGATATTCGACCAGGATGGGAGTGAGTGTGTTGGAGGCCTGATTTTATCTACTTTTGTCTTTGTAGGTTTATTCGGTCGTTGACAAACAGGCCAGATGGGATCTTTGGTAGGTTTCCGTTGATAACTTCAGACCTCAGGAAAGAGAAAATTAAGGAAAAGGAGAGCAGCATAGACTACCAAGGAAACCTGTGAAAACATGTGGTGTGAATGTAAAGGTATATATGTTACAGCATGGTAAAAATGACACCTGGAGCAAAGAAAATAATTGGAATATTGGGTTCTGCGACCGTCCAAATTATCTATGTGGGCGAAGGTTGCCTAACGAACAAAAGCAGGAACGAGAGGAGGAATGAGGAAAAAGAGACGGTGGCAAGCGAAAGAAAAAAGAGAAACTAAATGGAAAAGTCTAAAAATAAGATAAATGTATAGGTACTAGCTGCCGCGAAATTACGTTTCTTGGTGGTTGGTGTCTATAGCAAGGCGATATGAAATACAGACAAGTTGCCACATCAAGCTAGAAGTGAGAAAAACAGATGCAAACAGAGCTTGGTAACCAAGTCAGCAACAGCATGTTAGGAAGGAGCACCAGACTGTAGCAAGGAAAATGAGAGGTGTCATGTAGAGAAGGACAGAGCCGCGCCTAGAACCCAATGGTTTCAGCGCAATAACAAGGTAAGAAAAGCAAGTCCTACTGAGTTAATCCAAGACCTGGTCAAGGTCAGAAAAATAAAACTTTCCACTTGAAATCTGATGTAGACCAGGCCTTTAAACCTCAATGTAATAAGCGAGGTAAGGAAAAATCAGACGTGTGGGGCTATGCGAGTAGAGCTCATCAGGTAGACAGCAAGCAAGCCAGGTGTGGTGGGCGTGGGATAAGCGTACCGCCGCATTAAAATGGCTTTAGGGCATAAATGGGGTGCAACCTCAATCAAGGCAGGGGAAGCTAAAAGAATCAGTGGAATTGCGAAACATGAGTTAGTATACCTCAGTCGCCCTAAAGCTGTAAGAAACCAGGCGAGACAGCTTAGACGAGACTGGATTAGTCAACAAGAAGAGGCTATTCGGCTCAACCGCTGGGGGTGACAAATAAAGATGCAAGCAGAGTTACAGGGCACAGTCTGGAACAAAGTTTAGGAAAAGCCTCATACGGAAGTCTAGGAGACGGAAGGTGTAGGGGACCAGCCGTTACTGAGCAAATCCCTGGTGGCAAGCGTAGGTTCATAAGGCCAGGGGAGGCGGGATCAAAAACAGGGTACTAGGGCAAGTTAGCATAGACCCAGCTGATGAGGCTTGGAAGGGTAGTGTGCAATAGCCATGACCTGGTTAAGGTTAGAATAAATACTACGGGTGAATCTGCTGTAAACCAGGCCTTTACGCCACCATGGTCTAAGCGAGGTAAGGAAACAGCAAAGACAGGTAAGGCAATGCGAGTCGAACGCATTAGGCAGACAGTAAGCAAGCCAGGTGTTAATGGGACGGAACCAGCCAATGAGAGCGTTTTACGCTGTGGGCTATTGATTTGGCCAAAAATTGAATGTACCGTTAGTTGGACGTTAAGCAAATATACTTGCCAGCCGTACGCCGGTCTCCTGCTTTGGGAGGTCGGGCTGATCAGAGTGCACGCTAGCAGCAGGTCATCGGTAGGTCAGCCGAAACCATAACACCAGGTGAAGTGAGAGAGGGGATAAGCGGCTCAAACAAATAAGCGTACCATAGCATTAAAGTGGCCTTAGGGTAAAAGGTGGGGAGGAACAGCAATCAAAACAGGTAAGATAAAAGGAGCAGCGGAATGGCTAATCATGAGTCAGTATATCTCAGTCGCCCAGCAGATGTAAGAAAACAAGCGAGACAGCTCTGATGGGATTGGAGTAGGTAGAAAGCAGAGACTCTTCGGCCCAGCAGATGTGGGGTTAACATTTCAAGACGCAAGCAAAGCTTTAGGACACGCACACCGAGGCAAAGTTTAAGAAAGTCTCATAAGGAGGTCAAGGAGACGAAGAGTGTGATGGATCAGTCGTTACTGAGCTAATCCCAGGCGGCATGCGTAGATTCATAAGGCCAGGGTGAGGCGGGACCAAGAACAGATATATCATGCAGGTTAGCTTAGGCTCGCGATTATAAGGTTTGGAAATGTAGTTTGAAAGAGCCTAAGCCGGGTTATGGTTAATAAAAGAACTTACCACGGATGAATGTGCTATAAACCAGGCCTTTAAGCCCTAATGGTCTAGGCAATGTAAGGAAACAGCACAGGCAGTTGAGACAGTGCGGGACGAACGCATCTGGCTGACAACAAGCAAGGCAGCTGAGGCGAGAGTTGGATACGTGGCTCAAACAAATAAAAGTATCATCGGACTGTAATGGCTTTATAGAAAGTGTGGTAGACGAACAAGCAAGTAAAGGAAGATGAAAGATAAGTGGAAGCGCCAAACATGTGTCAGCATACCTCGGTCACCCAGAAGCGGTAAGAAAACAGGCGAGACAGCTTAGAAGCGACTGGATTAGGCAGAAAGAAGAGACTATTCGACCTAACCGATGTAAATGACAATTAAAGGGGCAGGCAGAATTACGGGACACAAAAACTGAGACAAAGTTTAGGAAATGCTACACACCGTGGTCAAGGAGAAGAAAGATAAATAAATAAATGAATATTTATTCTCGACTATGCGTGGCACGCCAATTGAGGCATGATCAGGCGTTACTGAACTAATCCCAAGCGGCAGGCATAGATTCATAAGTTCAGGCGCAGACGGATAATCAACCGACTAGTTTGAACTGACTATAAGTAAAAGTGTGAAGGTAAACAACCTTAGTTGAGGAAGTAGGATTATCGGTGGACATGCGATACATAAATAAATAAATAACTAAATATTCTCGACAAAGCGAGACACGCCTTTTGGGCATGATCAGTATATTGCATTATTGTACATGATAGCGGAATAAGCAGCACCAACAGTGGGAGTAGTAAAGTTGGAGACAGTAGTGTGGGCCCATAGAGCCCAAAGGTTGTATGTAGTCTATGTACACAGAATGCGAGAGGTAAAAATAGTGATCAGATCACTTATATGGTATGTTGATGAGGGACTAGTCCGATGGGGTCCCGTAAGCAATGTAGGTCAGTGAGTGAAGTGTGAGGAAACGGGTGGAAAATACTTAAGAATAGTGGTATGTCACTAATCAGATATGTAGGCGTGTTCGTGCGAGAGCCGATATATGCACAGAACTTGTAAATGTGGTGTCAATCAACTTGCCAATGTGTTAGGGGCGGTGACTTTATTGAGTGGCGAGTCGCATCCGCCACGTCGCAGTGTTCTTAAACAGACATTTATGGCTTTTTGTAGGGAAAACGCTTGCCAGACGAAAACCCACCACGTCTTGGAACACTGCCGGCTGTTGATATACATTGGCAAGATGGTATCTGACCGATTACCCTCGCGGATATTCGCAGTCACGCAGCGCCAATTTGTTTCCTATGGCTGTGTAGTCGCCTTCGGAGTCCATTACAAGTGGTTGGGGCTGTTGAAGTCGGACGACTCAGGTGACTTGTATTGAATTGATCAGTTTCCTAGGTTATTTAGTGTGTCATGAGTATGAAGTGCGGGTTTTTCTTTGTTCTTTATCGAATCCGTGTACATGGGAGCGTCGCAGGTACGTCTTCAGCGGTGTTCGGTGCAGGTAATGTTATCCTGTAGAACAAGGGTGAGAAGAAAAACGGACCGAGCAAACTGCCAACAAAATTGAACAGGACTATGTTATTGTATGAATATAAAATTTATGGTAAAGTTGGGCTGGCTGAAATCAATGGAGTGACCGATGAGCTGAGGCTAGTGGTACCTATACCGCTAATGAATAGTTGCAATATGAGCGAAGAGAGACGCCAAACAAGAGAGGAAGACGTTAATGTGAGCTGAGATGCATGATAGTGGAGCCGAGAGGTAAAAGTCAATCAGAGACCGGAAATTCGGATTTCGGTGAGCGTTACCAAGCATAGAGATAATGATTCAGACAAAGAAGAGTATCATAAGGTTGTAACTTATACCAGTGAGAACTTGAGTCGATGGCAGCCGGTGCTCAAAATGAGAGAGGTCTTGGCTTGGGACCTATGGGCATTTGGAGCCTCAGAGAACTGACTTGGCCAAAATGTTTTGGAATGAGACGCACAGAAGGAATGGTAACCAAAAGAGACCTGGGATGTTGCGCTGACGCTAGTGATAACTATACCGCCATTGGACTGTTGCGATAAAACAAGAAGAGAAGCAAAACAAGAGAGGGGACTTAATTGTGCGCTGAGAAGCATGAGAATGGAGCCGAGAAGCAAACCTCAACCAGGGACCTGAGATTGCAATTTCCGTAAAGCGACCAAGCATGCAGATAATGTGTCCAACGGAGGCGAGCACATAAGGCAGTTAATTATACCAAGGAGAAACTTAATCGGTGGCAGCCGATCCTCAAAAGAAGACAGGCCTTGGTTTGATGCCTATGGGCGTTTGGGGACGGCGAGGCTGGAGTAGTCGAAGTAGTTTAAAACTGAGTACCACAGTAGCAAAGGGAATTAAAGGAAGCTTAGGATGATGCGCTGACGCTAGTGATAACTATATCGCCATTGAACCGATGCGATATGGACCAAAAGAAAGGCCAAACAAGATAGGGGAACGTAATTGTGAGCTGAGATTCATGATGGTGGAGCCGAGAGGCAAAAGTCAATCAGAGACCTGAAATAGCATTTTGCAGGGGACCAAGTATACAGGTAATGAGCCAGACGGAGGACAGTATCATGAGGCTGTTTCTTATGCCAATGAGAACTGTAATCCATGCTCAAAGGAAGAGAAGCCATTGTTTAGGACCTATAGGCATTTGGAGCCAGAGGCCGGTGCGGTCCAGGAGGTTTAAGAGTGCGTGGCGCAGTAGGAAACTGGATCAAATGTGGCCTAGTATGTTGTGCTGATGCTATGGGAACCTAAACCACCATTGAACCGATGCGATATGGACCAGAAAAGAGGCCAAACAAGAGAGGGGGAGTAACTGTGATCTGAGAAGCATGAGAGTGGAGCCGAGAGGCAAAATTCAACCAGGGACCTGAGATTTCAATTTCGGAGAAGGACAAAGCATGCAGGTAATATACCGGACGGAGGCAAGTACGTGAGGCAGTTAATTATACAAATGAGAACATTTGCCGACGGCAGCCGATTCTCGAATGAGAGAGGCCTTGTTTTGAGACCGATGGGTATTAGGAGCCTGAGAGGCCGGACAAGTCCAGTAGGTTTAATAATGAGTGTCAAAGTAGCAAAGAGAATCAAACGGGGGCTAGTAAGTTGCGCTGGCGTTAGAGGTACCTATACCGTCACTGAACCGATGCGATATGGACCAAAAGAGAGGCCAAACAAGAGAGGGAGACGATACTTGTGAGCTGAGAAGAATGATAGTGGAGCCGAGAGGCAAGATTAACCTAGGACATGATCTTTCGATTTAGGTAGAGGGATCAAGCATACAGAAAATGAATCGGACAGAGACGAGTGGTGTTATGCCTCAATCGCCTGGTTGCAAGCAAAGAGCCGGTGAGACAGCTCAGACGAGCCTGGACTAAGTATCGGTGAAGTGATGTCCAAATCCGAATCATATGGAGCAGATGCGGTAAGTAGTAAAAGAGTATACACGAGTTTATGGAAGGGAAAGTGCTGGAGGGAGAAAGGTAGCTTTTAGTGACAGGTAGACTTAGGTTAGTTTTGTTGTGTAGCTATATAGGGGTACGTCCGTTTTCCCGGAACTCGTCTGCGGAAACCAGGATCCCAATATTTCCGCTACTTTGGGAAATGTGATTAATCTCTTTATAGACGCCAAAAATAATATGCGACCTTTAGATACCTTGACAGCTTCTGGCAACTTGGTCCATACGCTGGCGTATCTATAGAGGAAGATTTTATAAGGTATGAAACAGTGCACCTTATGCAGAGAAAATGTGTGCGGCTTTTCACGTAACGAGTATCGGGTGTCGCCCAGCTTTTGGAAAAGCTGGCCATGACCCAAGTTAGAGCCTTTGCCGATTTTATAAAGGAAGCTTAGGTTGGCTTTAAGTCGGCGAAGCCAAAGTCGCTCTAGCCTGAGCTGCTTATACCGGTCTTGATAACTGAGTGTAGTAAGGCCTAGTAGGCGCTTAGTAAACGAGCGCTGTACATTCTCGAGCACCAAGCTATCGAACTTGCGTGCGCTAGCAATGACTAACGAACAGCAAGAGGTACTTTAAGGCACGATTTGCGTAATGGTTGCCTGGGTCGGGGAGTGGGCATGTATGAGTGTTGTGGAAGTAGGCAACTTAATAAGAAAAGATATAGTGATGGTTTGAAGTCACGCAGGAGAGATGCAGGATGTCATCAGCGCTGGAAGGACAAGGCTGAGAGAGGCATCAGTGAACAAGAGGCTTTCTGTAGGCTGGGGAGTACACAGGCGTAGCTTGGATTGTACCTAGCATGGTTGGTATGATATGGTTTGTATAATGATCGTCAGACTGGCTAAAGCATAGGTTTGAAAGTCATGGTAATGCACAAAGTGAGGTAGGGAAGAGGTCAAAAAGCTAGAACTTGTGGAGTGTGGTGGCTATGCGAGTGCTCCGACTTCCGGAAGCACTGAGGTCCGCGGTCTATAACTTGTAAAGTAGCCCAACAGGAGTAAGACCATTATAACCACGGTCGAGGATTCGGCCAAAATAGATGAGAATGTATCGAGGATGCCATGATGCGGGTGTCCAGATAGCAAGAAACAAGTCAAAGCAAGATTAGCATAAGGGTTGCCATAGGCAGGGTGGGGACAAGTAAGCTAACTTTGAGAATGCTCAACGTTGGCGATACTAGCTAAGTGCCGATAGATGCAGCAAGCGGTAGCTCTTAGGGGACCAGGCTGTGTGAGGCGGCAGTGGTTATTAGTGACCTGTAAGTCCAAGGTGCTTATTTGTCACGCGGCTAAAATGGTTGGAAAATAATCTTGTAGAGCTGCCCTAGCTATCCTCTATGCTCAACCTTGGCCCGCCTCAAGCAGCTGAACACCTGAATAGAAAAGTTGACAAGGCGCTTTTTATTATCAAAGCACACAAAGTTTTCTACCTCCTTCTTGAAAGCCTGCGGATTGTGAACCTCTCGTAACCGTTATGGTATTGAATTAATATTTAAATGAATATTTTGTTCTCAAATTCATCAAGGCAAGACAAATTAGGCGTGATCAAAAGTTAAAAGCACTTACTTTGCGCCATTGGTACGTTAAAACGCATGTACTTGGATGTAGCCAAATGTTGTAGTTGAAGAAACGAAATAAGTACTCTTGGGCAGCAAAAAGTCAGTGGGGGAAGATGAACTGGCTTCATGTGCGCGTAGGGTAGACAGGAAAAGCACAGTATGGAAGGTGTTAAAATATGCGAAGACTGAGAGTAACTTCTCTGTACGTGTCAATACAATATTGGAAACGCCACCATGTAATTGTGGGCAGTGACTTTAGTCAGTTGCGAGTCACATCCGCCACGAAGCGGTATGAAGAAACGGACTTTTGTGGCGTTTTGTAAGAAGAACGCCTGTCAGGTGAAAACTTACCTCGCCCTAGAACACTGTCGTCGACTGATTTAAACGGTTGTGTAACTCTGACAACCTCTTATCAACCATTTGTTCACTGTTATTCGCAGTCGCATGATACCTCTATTAGCTGATCAGGTTGATAAGTCAGGGCCTGCCATGGAGCTTGAGGCCAGTCGAGCAGGGTGAACAAGTGTCCAGTCAAGCTTCATTTTCAGTTATCTAGGTTCTCACTTTCACTGATTTTGTACACTTGCTGCAGCGTGAAGAATTCGTGTCCAGCTATCCTCACTGGATAGGTGCAATTGATTGGTTTTGGTTTAAGGCCACGGTCCGGGTGAGTCCTTGTTGGTTATTTCATCCCATCTCAGACGGGGGCGGTTCCTCAGTCCAATCCCGAATATCAATAATGTTCCCGAGCTCGGAGCAATGGGAAAGAACCCGGCTGAGAGAAGGCCGAAAACGACAGGCATGGAACTAAGCAGTGTGAAAATTCTATCTTAAGGCCTTCTGACTTGAGACCGAAGGAGTACAAGGTGTAGAAGATATTCCGCTGAAACTGTTTCTTGATAGTGCAACAAAAGCATGGCCCAATTTGTAAATTACTGTGATGTGCTTGAATGTCTAGAGCTTGGTTCCGGTTATCAGCCAACTCAGTATTAGTTAAAGGGGTTGAGACTACTGTGTGGGAAGAAACAAGACGGTTCAATGACGAGTGGCTATCGAAGCGTGAATAAACAGCAGAGGGTTAACCTCTGAACCAGTACTTAAAGAAATAAATGTTTATTCTCCACTATACGAGGCAACCCCTTGCAGGCATGAGCAAGTAGGTGCAACTATACAGACATTTTATGGCAGGTTTAACAGGGAAAATAGAAAATTGTTCATACGTCCATGATTGGAAATGTATACTGGTGGAAAGGTGAAGCAATAACTGAGCTATCGTGGGATCGGGCCCTCAGCTAATAATAGCTTAAGAATCTTGAATAATCAAAAAGAAGATAATAGAAAAGCAAAATCGAGGTAGGTGCAACAATATACTGAGCTCGTGCGTACGTAAAGCAAAGATCAACGGTGAGATAGTAGAGTAAAACAAAAAGAGTATATGCGTGAAATCGTAGTACGAAGAGAAGTGGTATATGTAGACGTAGAAGTTCCAGTGTAACGAAAGTAGCTAGAATAGCGACACTAGTTGACCGGTCATTATGAAGTTATGGGTTGTGGCTTTCTTCTTTGGCGAGTCACCTTCGCCACGCTGCAGTGTTGTTGAACGGTCATTTGTGGCTTTTTGTAGGGAGAGGACTTACCAGGCGATAACACACCACGTCCTGAAACACTGCCGCCAACCCATTGAATGGCAAGTTGTAACTGGCTCTACTTCTTGTTGAACGTTTATTTGCATGGTTATTCGCGGACAAGTTAAGTCCCGTTTTTCAGTTGGCTGATGCGTAAGACGAGAACCTAGTTCCTTCCCGGGTCCTGTTCTGTTCTGATTGAATGGCTCGGCTCAATTGGTAGGTATTGAGTTGAATACTTTTTTAAATGTGTTGTGTTGCTCGTCTGTGGAACAGCAGAAAATGTTCTAGAGGTTTCCAAAGAAATATGTTGAAGCCTTGAAGGATGGGACGTTGTCCCGAAAACCAGTCAGTGGTTCACCCGGAAACCTTTTTAAAATGGGTTGGAAGTGTAGATATCCAGGTCCAACTGGACGGGCAAAGCGTGGGAAAGAGCTTCGGATGAGTGGCCGGCAAAAAAAGGTATGCAGTAGCGCAAAATGGCAGAACCAACTTGTCCTGATTTTGCATCGGAAGAAGAATGTGCCTTTCGAAGTCAACAGGAGAGCGCCAGGTAAGGAGCATGTAAAAGAGCCATTGTTTGTGGAATTGAACGCAATCGTTCACGTCTCCAGCAAAATTTCTCCCTGCGAGCAAACGAATCAATTGACCGGTCGGTAATTTGTAAACGCGGCGGATAAGCTTCTACTCGTTGTCTCGTATTGTAGTAATGTCGCAGCTGTGGACAATCCCTTGGGTTCTAGACGCCGTATCTGTGACGGTCCCAGGAATAAAGTCAATGAACAAATTGAGCCACACAGACAAACGAAAGACCTGCATCCGAAACGCAGTCAAAATTTTTAACAATGTCTGAACTATTTCACATCTATATTACGTAATGCTTAGTTAGATATCACTTATATACCTTTATCATAAGTGCCGATATACAGCAAGAAGCAAGCAGATCACGGAGCAGTAGAGTATGAAAGACTATTCCAAATTAGGAATAAAGATGGCCAAAAAGCGTTTGAGGGGTCCCAAATCGCAAGTGCTTAACCTATGGGATAGTAGAGTATGAAGAGCAACATAGCGCTCAAAGGAAGGTACAGGGACGCGTTGACTCAATCCTAAATAGGTAGGAGTACAAGAACAACCATAGACCTAGCGCTTCAATAACCGGTGATTCATTTGATGGTGGAATGCTACGGTGTCAGAAGCAAGCAAGCTGGACGCATAGAATATTGAGGTTAAGCGTCGGGTTAACTACGTAGCATAAGCCACTCTATCCTAAATGAATAAGGGAACATGGACTGCCAAGCAGTCAGGTACGTTGATGTGGGTTGTATTTAAGCAAGTAAGAACGCAGTTGGAGTGAGGATTGACTTGCAATACTAGCAACACTAACAAACCAGCAGTTGTGGAATAGAACGGCGCGTCAGCGCATCAATAGTTTAGGTGAACCCCGTGTGTGGAATGCTACCGTACAAAAGGAAGCCATGTACTCGCAAAGGACAGTGAAGGTAAGAACCGAATTAACTACATAACAGAAGCCGCTCGCTGTGGAGAGATTAAGTGAACGTAAACTGCCAAGCAATCTGTTAAGTAGAGCATTGTTAACTAGAAGGAGACAGATCGCAGCAGTAGACTGAGTTGTAGAGCAAGCAAACCTATCAACTAACAATTTAAAATAGGGCGGAGCATCGGCGTTTTAGCATATTAAGTGAACCACCTGAAGCTGGATTTCTACGGTGTGAAAAGAAGCCAGATGGACGCAAAGAGCGATGGGGATAAGAGCCAGGATAACTGCATAGCAGAAGCTACTCGTTATTAAGAGATTAAGGTTAGATGGACCGCCGAGCAGTTAGTCAAACAGTAGCAGAAGATAAGAATGGATTTATAACCACCAGTACTATTAAACAACAATTGTAAAATAGGGTGGTGCATCGGCGCTTTATAAATAAATAAATGAATAAGTATTTTATTCTCGGAAAAGCGAGACACGCCTTTTGAGCATGACCAGCATATTGCGTTATTGTACATGATAGCGGAATAAGCAGCACCAACAGTGGGAGTAGTAAAGTTGGAGACAGTAGTGTGGGCCCATAGAGCCCAAAGGTTGTATGTAGTCTATGTACACAGAATGCGAGAGGTAAAAATAGTGATCAGATCACTTATATGGTATATTGATGAGGAACTAGTCCGATGGGGTCCCGTAAGCAATGTAGGTCAGTGAGTGAAGTGTGAGGAAACGGGTGGAAAATACTTAAGAATAGTGGTATGTCACTAGTCAGATATGTAGCCGTGTTCTTGCGTGAGCAGATATATGCACAGAACTTGTAAATGTGACGTCGGTCAACTTGCCAATGTGTTAGGGGCGGTGACTTTATTGAATACTGAATACTGAATACTGTATTATAGAGCAAGTAGAAATGGATTCTGTACAACTCTTTCGAAATATTTTGAAAAACATTATAATAGTTGTCAACCGTGAATGTCCTTGTCGTTCTCATGTAATATTTAAAATATTCGACTTACGATGTTTCAGGATTCACAAATGTGATATGTCACCGTAAGTATGCAGTCGTTCTCTGAATCGAATAGAGGCAAAATGCAAATTTAACAACGTATTGAACTGTTACACAGATGTTGCCTCAATCACATGTTCGGGCAAACTATTGAGTGGCGAGTCGCATCCGCCATGTCGCAGTATTGTTAAACATAAAATTTTTGGCTTATTATTGGGAGAACGCTGGCCAGACGAAAACCCACCACGTCTTGGAACACTGCCGGCTGTTGATATACATTGGCAAGATGGTATCTGACCGATTACCCTCGCGGATATTCGCAGTCGCGCAGCGCCAATTTGTTTTCTATGGCTGTGTAGTCGCCTTCGGAGTCCATTACAAGTGGTTGGGGCTGTTGAAGTCGGACGACTCAGGTGACTTGTATTGAATTGATCAGTTTCCTAGGTTCTTTAGCGTGTCATGATTACGAAGTGCGGGTTTTCCTTTGTTCTTTATTAAATCCGTGTACATGGGAGCGTCGCAGGTACGTCTTCAGCGGTGTTCGGTGCAGGTAGTGTTATATTGTAGAACAAGGGTGTGAAGAAAAACCTAGGACCCAATATGAAGGCAGGTTCTTCCGCACTGGTAGCGGTACCATAATGCGGCATTTGTTCCCGTGGTTAACTTCAGATCATTTTTTCAATGTCAGGTTGGGTGTGTCACTGCGTACCGCTTGATTTATTGCCTTATGCACCAAGCTGGCTAGCCGAACAACCTTCTCGTCGTGCCAGCTGGACGTTTCGGGTTTAACCCGTTCCAACAAATAGTTCAGCGGTAGTGTTCCAGGACGTGGTGGGTTTTTGCCTGGCAAGCGTTCTCCCTATAAAAACCACAAACGTCTGCTTAACAACACTGCCACATGGCGGATGTGACTCGCCACAAACTAAAGTCACTGGCCCGTGGACATTCGGAAAATGCTATCCAACCCACGAAAAGCAATCGCTTATTCTCACATTCCGGACGATAACAAACGGTCAAAAATTCTGCGGCGCATTCAAAAACACAGCTGCATTCCTACACAATTACATACATATATACACCCATACACTCACATACACTGTTATGCCAAACATGTCCTTTGGTACAATTTGATCACACTATGTTAGCTAAACATGATCATGCCTGTAAAGGTGTGCCTCGCATTGTCGAAAATCAAAATTTATTTATTTATTTATACACGTTAGCTAGGGGTGGAAGAAAACTCAGCTACCGTGCCGCAATACATAAGAAGAAAAAAGGAGAAAAAATGCAATTGGTGCAACCCGGCTGAGCTAACCATAACGGATGAGCATAGTTTCGATAAGCGACCAGCCGGATATTGTGCAGACAAAAGAAATGACTATGTAAAATTCTATAAGGCTTAATAGTGAGATCGTGGCTGGAAGGGGAGGCTATGAGGGATGGGGTGGGACAAAGAAACTCACAGCACGAACGCCACTGAGGTCGGCTCCTAGCCATATCAGCAAGTGTATCCAGCCAAACGTGTTCATCGTCTTTCGGACCCCAACCAGGGAGCCGAGACGCTCCAACCGAGGCCAGCTCAGAAGTGAGGGCCTTCATTCCTCTCGACCAAGTCATCGCTTGGCCACCCCTCCTCTTCTTCCATCCACACCCCGGCGCGCAAACAACGCACTTCGCGGGAGTCGGTGGGCTGGCATGCGTAACACGTGGCAGAGCCATCGGAGCCTGGTGCGTGAAATAACGGTGCTGAGCGGTTCATTTCCTTTTCCTGTGCCGTAAACAAGGCGTCGAACACGCTCGTTGCTCACGCGGTGTTCCCACCAGATGTGAGCTAAATTGAGAAGGCACCGGTGGTCGAACATAGCTTGAAGTCTGTTGGTCTAAGGGGCCAGATTTCACAACTGAACTGAGTAGAGTCGAACGCCACCGCTGCATTGCACACTCTACCGTCGTGGGCAAGGGCGCCATCGCGCTGGCGTCATTATTGGCGAAGGTTAGCAGAAGCGCCCCGAGCATTCGCTCAACTGTCCGTGGTCTCATCTTCAATCCCACGGGCGCTGATACAACTTCCCAGGTAATTGATTGTTTGAAAACTTCTAACTCATCCCCACCAAGGGCCCAGGCCAAGCTTGGAGGAACGCTTTGCAATTCGATGGTGCGAGGCAAAGCCCGAATTGATGAACAGCCAGTACTAACACTTGACCTTGACCTTGACGCGGTAACCTGAAATCTGACATTCCTTACCAACGAGCATTTTAGATAAAAACCGGGGAAAACAGTGTTTGAACAAACACTAACGGACTCACTTGACTTTTGTCAAATGGTTCAAAGAAGTGAAACACAACCGAAAGTCCCCAGAGCTATGATCATGGGAAGACGCCGGATCGGCGTTCAGAAGGATAAGGGCACTACCAGTAACGGTCTTGCGCTCACCGTATTCTCAGCAATAACGCCTTGTTAGTCAGCTATAACACTAATAACAACGTGACAACCGGTAACTCTGCGGCTCTTACACCAGGAAAATGGGCTTATTGCTTTGTGCTCCTTTCCGATCCACGGACGGCTGCACTACATGACGCTAAAATGTCAGTCATGTCACTAAAATCTTTACCGCCTAAGTGTCCGTCGCCTTTGCTTTCAGACTGTAAGGCAACACCACAAGACCAGCTGACAGACGCGCTTCTTAAAGTCCAAAACATCGAAAATGAGCTAAACTCGTGAAATCAGAATTGCAAAATATCAATCAATTGTTAGTAAAAATTCCACCGCTGGCGCAGCTATCGGGTCTACATAAATCAGACAAAGTGGAGGATCTATACGCAGCGGTTGAATTGTTCAACACGCTCGCCAAGGAAGTCAACGAACGAGTCACCCGTGCACGAACTGTAAAAATATTTAATGTGCCAGGTCGCCTACCACTTAAGAAAGTGACACGCTCACCTCTAAGTGTATGCAAAATGGACCGAGATTGCTGCTCATGCAGCCGCCTTCGAAAAACGAAAAAGCCGACGATGCCCGATTGTCCTCAAGTTTAGCAGCCAAGATCACGCAAAATGCTTTCTAGACTACAAGTTCATCCTAAGAAAACAAGCGAATCTCGGGCCCATACTGATTAAACAGGCCATGACGCCACTGTAAAGGGCGCTCATGTCCAATGTACCCACCCCTAATAAGCAGAGTCTGCACAATTTCATAAATATGCTCCTGAACCCTCTCCAACAGCCCCTCAGAAGAAACGTTACTGAATGGTCTCCAGTAACAGCTGTCACGACCTTTGCCACTTCAATTGTCAATACGACACCAATACCGGGCTTGCAGTTAACTGATACGCATCTGAACGCAACTCCCACGGCAAGCTCATCCATGGCTTACAACGTTGACATGGACATGTCACAACGACCATTAAATCTTATCTCATTAGAGGTACCGGCAGTTGAAGGACAGGCAAAGTTACGGCCACCTTGAATGCAAACATTGACAGGACAGAATGCAGCGAGAAGCCCAACAGCGTGTCTGGTGTACGTGACACGTACACTGAGCTCAATAACTTGTGCTTCTTGTCATCATATACCTCGTTTTCCAGTATTGTAAACGATCTCACGCAGCCTGATACTGACACGGCACCTAAGCCCAGATGCCCAAACCCAGGTTGTTTTATAACTGTGTCTCCTCGGCTCCCTTCAAAGCCACAATATTATAACAACGAGTCGATGCCCAAACGCTCCAAAACGGCTAAGATAATACCCGCTTGTTTAAAATACAAACCAATTTTTACTCCGAAACCTAGTAAAGCGACGGCCAAGGTTGATCAGCCACAACGTAAGAATTATCTCCTCTTAACCGCTAGCTCAACAGCGAGTAATTGGATTAAACACAAACCCCCTACACTGCCAACCGATCAGCAACGTCACTGTGGCAAAACCTAAAACGATACGCAGACCGAACTAAGCATGAAAATATAGGCAACACAAATCGTCCGAACACCATTTGGCCTCCACACCCTCGTTACGAAGCAAAATCTACTAGATCTACAGCCAGAACTGAGCGGCCACAACGTAGGCATTACTTACTTAGAACCCCAAGCCCCGCGATGCACAACCAGACACCGTATACACTTCGCTCCTCTACCGGCCGAACTGCAATGCTGCGCAGGCAAAGCCCAATAACATATGTCTTCCAAACCAACCATACAAATATAGCCAACCTAACTCATCAGGGCAAAACTAGGCCTTCACCCCACGACATGAAGCGAAATCTCCTACAGCGACAACCGGTATTGAGCAGCCGCAACGTAAGAATTACTTACTCAGAACACCAAACCCCGCCGTGCGTCTCCAGACCCCGCGCAAAATCCAATACACTGTTGACCAAACAGCAACATCACGGGGGCGAAACCCACATGGGCGCAACGAACCGATGAATTCTGCACATGTCCCGCTTTCCCATCCATCCATCCGATCACGCCAGTCAACACTCCTTCAACAACCCACCATAATGCCACAAATCATGACGACACCTTCCGCGGTCCCTTTTTTGTGGGACGCCGCAAGTTGCGGGCCTCCTCTCCTAGCTCGCGAGGGTCAAGCGGTGGCTCTCTACCACCTGACTCGATTCCTAGACATGGCACAACTGATTCCAACCAACATATCTCAGGCATTCGGACGGTTCCTCTAAACGCCAACCTCATGACCGACTACGGGCTAGATCTCTCGGCTCGTATGCATCATCAGTTACCTCCACATCCTTCCCCTCGGATTCGATGCTCCATACTACTCCCAACCTCTCCCATTAATTTCCACCGACCTACCCGGCATGCACCTCCACGCATGCATGCAAACAAGCCCCTCACCTCATTCTGGATCGCCTGTGCTGCTGCTAGACGGTTCACTCAATTTCAGCAATCCAACCAATAACTATCCACCAAGAGATGCCCCAACACTCCCTACTACATCCCACTTCGACGAATCTAGTAAGCTGGGGATCCACAATATGCTTCTCATCAACGCCAGGTCTATTAATCAAAAGAATCACCTTCCGGGTCCGATTATTACTATGTCCAAAGCACAACTGGTTCTAATCACAGAGACATGGCACTCTGCCAGTTCGTCTGACTCACCCATTCAAATACCTGGCTACTCTTCATTCTGCAGTGGACGCGAAAAGCGACGAGGCGGAGGATGTCTCGTCTATATCAGCAAAAACTTTCATGCATCCGCCTTCCAAGTAATATCTTTGGGTAACCCGGAAGACTCCATATAGATTCAAGCAGATGGCGAGCACCTAGAACTTCTCATTGGTTGCATCTACATCCGACCACATATCTCAACAGATGAAATTAACAAATTGGTCGAGCTATTCAACGAAGTTTCGCTGTTACCTGCACGCCTGAGATAATCGGCGGTGACTTTAATATGCCGCACATTGAGTGGTCTACCCAGTCCTCACTTCACAAATATAGAGCGTTTGTCGACCTTATCTTCGCGTATGACTGGACCCAACATGTTAACGTACCTATCAGGTAATATAATATCCTTGACTTAATGTTCACGACAGGCATCAACCAAGCACAAGTTTGTGTGCTTGACAACCCTCTTGGTAGTGATCCTAAGGCAGTGAAGTTAACATTCCGACTGCTCACTACTAAACAGTACAACCTCTCTACCAGCGAAGCCTTCCGTCCTATACGACGCGTCGATTGGAGAAGCTTCTCCACTCTTCTACGATCTCTTAGCTGGGGAGCCTTCTTTCTGGCAACAGACACAGATACGGCGACCCAAGAGATATACAACCACATTATGTTTCTGCCTTGACGTGGTCGCTCCTAAGCAAAACATGAGGAAACCT
>OX104065.1:100591344-100677059 GCA_944474145.2 Dicrocoelium dendriticum
GTCCTTGTTGGTTATTTCATCCCATCTCAGACGTGTGCTTTATCAGTCCAATCCCGAATATCAATAATGTTCCCGAGCTCGGAGCAATGGGAAAGAACCCGGCTGAGAGAAGGCCGAAAACGACAGGCATGGAACTAAGCAGTGTGAAAATTCTATCTTAAGGCCTTCTGACTTGAGACCGAAGGAGTACAAGGTGTAGAAGATATTCCGCTGAAACTGTTTCTTGATAGTGCAACAAAAGCATGGCCCAATTTGTAAATTACTGTGATGTGCTTGAATGTCTAGAGCTTGGTTCCGGTTATCAGCCAACTCAGTATTAGTTAAAGGGGTTGAGACTACTGTGTGGGAAGAAACAAGACGGTTCAATGACGAGTGGCTATCGAAGCGTGAATAAACAGCAGAGGGTTAACCTCTGAACCAGTACTTAAAGAAATAAATGTTTATTCTCCACTATACGAGGCAACCCCTTGCAGGCATGAGCAAGTAGGTGCAACTATACAGACATTTTATGGCAGGTTTAACAGGGAAAATAGAAAATTGTTCATACGTCCATGATTGGAAATGTATACTGGTGGAAAGGTGAAGCAATAACTGAGCTATCGTGGGATCGGGCCCTCAGCTAATAATAGCTTAAGAATCTTGAATAATCAAAAAGAAGATAATAGAAAAGCAAAATCGAGGTAGGTGCAAACAATATACTGAGCTCGTGCGTACGTAAAGCAAAGATCAACGGTGAGATAGTAGAGTAAAACAAAAAGAGTATATGCGTGAAATCGTAGTACGAAGAGAAGTGGTATATGTAGACGTAGAAGTTCCAGTGTAACGAAAGTAGCTAGAATAGCGACACTAGTTGACCGGTCATTATGAAGTTATGGGTTGTGGCTTTCTTCTTTGGCGAGTCACCTTCGCCACGCTGCAGTGTTGTTGAACGGTCATTTGTGGCTTTTTGTAGGGAGAGGACTTACCAGGCGATAACACACCACGTCCTGAAACACTGCCGCCAACCCATTGAATGGCAAGTTGTAACTGGCTCTACTTCTTGTTGAACGTTTATTTGCATGGTTATTCGCGGACAAGTTAAGTCCCGTTTTTCAGTTGGCTGATGCGTAAGACGAGAACCTAGTTCCTTCCCGGGTCCTGTTCTGTTCTGATTGAATGGCTCGGCTCAATTGGTAGGTATTGAGTTGAATACTTTTTTAAATGTGTTGTGTTGCTCGTCTGTGGAACAGCAGAAAATGTTCTAGAGGTTTCCAAAGAAATATGTTGAAGCCTTGAAGGATGGGACGTTGTCCCGAAAACCAGTCAGTGGTTCACCCGGAAACCTTTTAAAATGGGTTGGAAGTGTAGATATCCAGGTCCAACTGGACGGGCAAAGCGTGGGAAAGAGCTTCGGATGAGTGGCCGGCAAAAAAAGGTATGCAGTAGCGCAAAATGGCAGAACCAACTTGTCCGATTTTGCATCGGAAGAAGAATGTGCCTTTCGAAGTCAACAGGAGAGCGCCAGGTAAGGAGCATGTAAAAGAGCCATTGTTTGTGGAATTGAACGCAATCGTTCACGTCTCCAGCAAAATTTCTCCCTGCGAGCAAACGAATCAATTGACCGGTCGTAATTTGTAAACGCGGCGGATAAGCTTCTACTCGTTGTCTCGTATTGTAGTAATGTCGCAGCTGTGGACAATCCCTTGGGTTCTAGACGCCGTATCTGTGACGGTCCCAGGAATAAAGTCAATGAACAAATTGAGCCACACAGACAAACGAAAGACCTGCATCCGAAACGCAGTCAAAATTTTTAACAATGTCTGAACTATTTCACATCTATATTACGTAATGCTTAGTTAGATATCACTTATATACCTTTATCATAAGTGCCGATATACAGCAAGAAGCAAGCAGATCACGGAGCAGTAAAGAAGAAAAGACTATTCCAAATTAGGAATAAAGATGGCCAAAAAGCGTTTGAGGGGTCCCAAATCGCAAGTGCTTAACCTATGGGATAGTAGAGTATGAAGAGCAACATAGCGCTCAAAGGAAGGTACAGGGACGCGTTGACTCAATCCTAAATAGGTAGGAGTACAAGAACAACCATAGACCTAGCGCTTCAATAACCGGTGATTCATTTGATGGTGGAATGCTACGGTGTCAGAAGCAAGCAAGCTGGACGCATAGAATATTGAGGTTAAGCGTCGGTTAACTACGTAGCATAAGCCACTCTATCCTAAATGAATAAGGGAACATGGACTGCCAAGCAGTCAGGTACGTTGATGTGGGTTGTATTTAAGCAAGTAAGAACGCAGTTGGAGTGAGGATTGACTTGCAATACTAGCAACACTAACAAACCAGCAGTTGTGGAATAGAACGGCGCGTCAGCGCATCAATAGTTTAGGTGAACCCCGTGTGTGGAATGCTACCGTACAAAAGGAAGCCATGTACTCGCAAAGGACAGTGAAGGTAAGAACCGAATTAACTACATAACAGAAGCCGCTCGCTGTGGAGAGATTAAGTGAACGTAAACTGCCAAGCAATCTGTTAAGTAGAGCATTGTTAACTAGAAGGAGACAGATCGCAGCAGTAGACTGAGTTGTAGAGCAAGCAAACCTATCAACTAACAATTTAAAATAGGGCGGAGCATCGGCGTTTTAGCATATTAAGTGAACCACCTGAAGCTGGATTTCTACGGTGTGAAAAGAAGCCAGATGGACGCAAAGAGCGATGGGGATAAGAGCCAGGATAACTGCATAGCAGAAGCTACTCGTTATTAAGAGATTAAGGTTAGATGGACCGCCGAGCAGTTAGTCAAACAGTAGCAGAAGATAAGAATGGATTTATAACCACCAGTACTATTAAACAACAATTGTAAAATAGGGTGGTGCATCGGCGCTTTATAAATAAATAAATGAATAAATATTTTATTCTCGACAAAGCGAGACACGCCTTTTGAGCATGATCAGCATATTGCGTTATTGTACATGATAGCGGAATAAGCAGCACCAACAGTGGGAGTAGTAAAGTTGGAGACAGTAGTGTGGGCCCATAGAGCCCAAAGGTTGTATGTAGTCTATGTACACAGAATGCGAGAGGTAAAAATAGTGATCAGATCACTTATATGGTATATTGATGAGGAACTAGTCCGATGGGGTCCCGTAAGCAATGTAGGTCAGTGAGTGAAGTGTGAGGAAACGGGTGGAAAATACTTAAGAATAGTGGTATGTCACTAGTCAGATATGTAGCCGTGTTCTTGCGTGAGCAGATATATGCACAGAACTTGTAAATGTGACGTCGGTCAACTTGCCAATGTGTTAGGGGCGGTGACTTTATTGAATACTGAATACTGAATACTGTATTATAGAGCAAGTAGAAATGGATTCTGTACAACTCTTTCGAAATATTTTGAAAAACATTATAATAGTTGTCAACCGTGAATGTCCTTGTCGTTCTCATGTAATATTTAAAATATTCGACTTACGATGTTTCAGGATTCACAAATGTGATATGTCACCGTAAGTATGCAGTCGTTCTCTGAATCGAATAGAGGCAAAATGCAAATTTAACAACGTATTGAACTGTTACACAGATGTTGCCTCAATCACATGTTCGGGCAAACTATTGAGTGGCGAGTCGCATCCGCCACGTCGCAGTGTTGTTAAACAGACATTTATGGCTTTTTGTAGGGAAAACGCTTGCCAGACGAAAACCCACCACGTCTTGGAACACTGCCGGCTGTTGATATACATTGGCAAGATGGTATCTGACCGATTACCCTCGCGGATATTCGCAGTCGCGCAGCGCCAATTTGTTTTCTATGGCTGTGTAGTCGCCTTCGGAGTCCATTACAAGTGGTTGGGGCTGTTGAAGTCGGACGACTCAGGTGACTTGTATTGAATTGATCAGTTTCCTAGGTTCTTTAGCGTGTCATGAGTATGAAGTGCGGGTTTTTCTTTGTTCTTTATTGAATCCGTGTACATGGGAGCGTCGCAGGTACGTCTTCAGCGGTGTTCGGTGCAGGTAATGTTATCCTGTAGAACAAGGGTGAGAAGAAAAACTAGGACCCAATATGAAGGCAGGTTCTTCCGCACTGGTAGCGGTACCATAATGCGGCATTTGTTCCCGTGGTTAACTTCAGATCATTTTTTCAATGTCAGGTTGGGTGTGTCACTGCGTACCGCTTGATTTATTGCCTTATGCACCAAGCTGGCTAGCCGAACAACCTCCTCGTGGTGCCAGCTGGGTGGTTCGGGTTTAACCCGTTCCAACAAATAGTTCAGCGGTAGTGTTCCAGGACGTGGTGGGTTTTCGTCTGGCAAGCGTTCTCCCTGTAAAAAGCCACAAATGTCTGCTTAACAACACTGCCACATGGCGGATGTGACTCGCCACAAACTAAAGTCACTGGCCCGTGGACATTCGGAAAATGCTATCCAACCCACGAAAAGCAATCGCTTATTCTCACATTCCGGACGATAACAAACGGTCAAAAATTCTGCGGCGCATTCAAAAACACAGCTGCATTCCTACACAATTACATACATATATACACCCATACACTCACATACACTGTTATGCCAAACATGTCCTTTGGTACAATTTGATCACACTATGTTAGCTAAACATGAGCATGCCTGTAAAGGTGTGCCTCGCATTGTCGAAAATCAAAATTTATTTATTTATTTATACACGTTAGCTAGGGGTGGAAGAAAACTCAGCTACCGTGCCGCAATACATAAGAAGAAAAAAGGAGAAAAAATGCAATTGGTGCAACCCGGCTGAGCTAACCATAACGGATGAGCATCGTTTCGATAAGCGACCAGCCGGATATTGTGCAGACAAAAGAAATGACTATGTAAAATTCTATAAGGCTTAATAGTGAGATTGTGGCTGAAGGGGACGCTATGAGGGATGGGGTGGGACAAATAAGCCAACAGCACGGACGCCACTGAGGTCGGCTCCTAACCACACCAACTAGTGTATCCAGCCAAACGTGTGCATCGCCTTTCGGACCCCAAACAGGGAGCCAGGACGCTCCAACCGAGGCCAGCTGCAAAGTGAGAGCCTTCATTCCTCTTGACCAAGGCACCGCTTGGCCACGACTCCTCCTCTTCCATCCACAACGCCGGCGCGCAAACAACGCACTTCGCGGGAGCCGGTGGACTGGCATTCATAAAACGTGGCAGAGCCATCGGAGCCTGGTGCGTGAAATAACAGTGCTGAGAGGTTCATCTCCTTTACTTGTGCCGTAAACAAAGCGTCGAGCACGCTCGTTACTAACTCGGTCTTCCCACCAGAGGTGAGCTAAATTGAGAAGGCACCGGTGGTCAAAAATTGAAGTCTGTTGGTCTAAGGGGCCAGATTTCACAACTGAACTGAGTAGAGTCGAGCCCACCGCTGCATTGCACACGCTACCGTCGTGGGCAAGGGCGCCATCGCGCTGGCGTCATTATTGGCGAAGGTTAACAGAAGCACCCCGAGCATTCGCTAAACTGTTCGTGGTCTCATCTTCAATCCCACGGGCGCTGATACAACTTCCCAGGTAATTGATTGTTTGAAAACTTCTAACTCATCCCCACCAAGGGCCCAGGCCAAGCTTGGAGGAACGCTTTGCAATTCGATGGTGCGAGGCAAAGCCCGAATTGATGAACAGCCAGTACTAACACTTGACCTTGACCTTGACGAGGTAAGCTGAAATCTGACCTTCCTTACTAACGAGCAATTTAGATAAAAACCGGTGAAAAACGGTGTTTGAACAAACACTAACGGAAGCACTTGACTTTTGTCAAATGGTTCAAAGAAGTGAAACACAACCGAAAGTCCCCAGGGCTATGATCAGGGAAAGACGCCGGATCGGCGTTCAGAAGGATAAGGGCACTACCAGTAACGGTCTTGCGCCCACCGTAGTCTCCGAACTGACACCCCCGTTAGTCAGCTCTAGCAAAAATAACAACGTGACAACCGGTAACTCTGCGGCTCTTACACCAGGAAAATTTGCTAATTGCTTTGTGCTCCTTTCCGATCCACGGACGGATGCACTACATGACGCTAAAACGTCAGTAACGTCACTAAAATCGTTCCCACCTACGTGTCTGTTGCCTTTGCTTTCTGAATGTAAGGTAACACCCCAAGACCAAATCACAGACGCGCCTCTTAAAGTCAAAAACATCGAAAATGAGCTAAACTCAGTGAAATCAGAATTGCAAAAAATCAATCAGCTGTTAGTAAAAATTCTACCGCTGGCGCAGCTATCGGATCTACATAAATCCGACAAAGTGGAAGAGCTTGACGCAGCGGGTGATTTGCTCAACACGCTCGCCAAGGAAGTCAACGAACGAGTCATCCGTGCACAAAATGTAATAACATTTAATGTGCCAGATCGCATACTACTTGAGAAAGTGACACGCTCACTTCTAAGTGTATGCAAAATGGACCGAAATTGCTGCTCATGCAGCCGCAGTTGAAAAACGAAAAAACCGACCATGTCTAATTGTCCTCAAGTTCAGCAGCTAAGGTCACGCCAAATGCTTTCTAGACTACAAGTTCATCATAAGAAAGCAAGCGAACCTCGGGCCCATACTGATTAAACAGGACATGACGCCACTGCAACGGGCGCTCATGTCAAATGTGCGAACCCCTAATAAGCAGTGTCTGCACAATTCCATAAAAATGCTCCTGAACCCTCTCCAACGGCCCCTCAGAAGAAAAGATACTGAATGGTCTCCAGTTACCCCTGTCACGACCTTTGCCAATTCACTTGTCAATATGACACCAATACCGGGCATGCAGTTAACTGATATGCACCTGAACGCAACTCCCACGGCAAGCTCATCAATGGCCTACAGCGTTGACATGGACATATCACAACGACAATTAAATCTTATCGCATTAAAGGTACCGGCAGTTGGAGGACAGGCAAAAGTTACGGCCACCTTGAATGCAATCATGGACAGAACAGAATGCAGCGAGAAGCCCAACAGCGTGTCTGATGTACGTGACACGTACACTGAACTCGATAGCTTGTGCTTCTTATCATCATATACCCCGTTTTTCAATATCGTAAACGATCTCACGCAGCCTGATACTGACACGGCACCTAAGCCCAGATGCCCAAACCCAGGTTGATTTATAACTGTGACTCCTCGGCTCCCTTCAAAACCACAATATTATAACAACGAGTCGATGCCCAAGCGTGCCAAAGCGGCCAAGATAACACCTACTTGTTTAAAATACAAACCACGCATTACTCCAAAGCCTAGTAAAGCTACGGTTAAGGTTGATCAGCCACAACGTAAGAATTATCTCCTCGTAACCCCTAGTTCAGCAACAAGTAATTGGATTAAACCCAAACCCCCTACACTGCCAGCCGATCTGCAACGCCACTCCGGCAAAGCCCAAAGCGCTACGCAGACCGAACTAAGCATGAAAATATAGGCAACACAAATTGTCCGAACACAAGCTGGCCTCCACACCCTCGTTACGAAGCAAAATCTACTACATCTACAACCAGGAATGAGCGGCCACAACGTAGGAATTACTTACTTAGAACCCCAAGCCCCACAATGCACAACCAGACCCCGCATACACTTTACTCCTCTACCGGCCGAACTGCAATGCTGCGCGGGCAAAGCCCAATAAGATATGTCGTCCAGACCAACCATTCAAATATAGCCAACATAACTCAGCAGGGCAAAACTAGGCCTTCACCCCACGACATGAAGCGAAATCCCCTACAGCGACAACCGGTATTGAGCAGCCGCAAGGTAATAACTACTCACTCAGAACACCAAGCCCCGCCGTGCGTCTCCAGACCCCGCGCGGAATCCAATACACTGTTGACCACACAGCAACATCACCGGGGCGAAACCCACATGGGCGCAACGGACCGATGAATTCAACACATGCCCTGCTCCCCATCCACCCTTCCCATCACGCTAGTCAACACTCCTTCAACAACACACCATAATGCCACAAATCATGACGACACCTTCCGCGGTCCCTTTTTTGTGGGAAGCCGCAAGTTGCAGGCCTCCTCTCCTAGCTCGCGAAGGTCAAGCGGTGGCTCTCTACCACCTGACTCGATTCCTAGACATGGCACAACTGATTCCAACCAACATATCTCAGGCATTCGGACGGTTCCTCTAAACGCCAACCTCATGACGTGCTAGATCTCTCGGCTCGTATGCATCATCAGTTACCTCCACATCTTTTCCCCTCGGATTCGATACCCTACGCTACTCCCAACCTCTCCCATTAATTTCCATCGACCGACTCGGCATGCACTTCCACGCATGCATGCAAACAAGCCCCACACCTCATTCTGGATCGCCTGTGCTGTTGCTAGACGGTACACACAATTTCAGCAATCCAACCAATAACTATTCATTAAGAGATGCCCTAACACTCCCTACTACATCCCACTTCGACCTATCTAGTAAGCTGGGGATCCACAATTTGCTTCTCATCAACGTCAGGTATATTAATCAAAATAATCACCTTCTGGGTCCGAGTATTATTATGTCCAAAGCACAACTGGTTCTAATTACAGAGACATGGCACTCTGCCAGTTTGTCTGCCCCACCCATCCAAATATCTGGCTGCTCTTCATCCTGCAGTGGACGCGAAAAGCGACGAGGCGGAGGATGCCTCATCTACGTCAGCAACCACTTTCATGCATCCTCCTTCCAAGTAATATCTTTGGGTAACCCGGAAGACACCATATGGATTCAAGCAGACGGCGAGCACCTAGGTCTCCTCATTGGTTGCATCTACTTCCGACCCCATATCTCAACAGCTGAAGTCAAAAAATTGGTGGAGCTCTTCACCGAAGTTTCGCTGTTATCTGCATGCCTTAAGATAATCGGCGGTGACTTTAATATGCCGTACTTTGAGCGGTCTACCCAGTCCTCACCCAAATATAGAGCGTTTGTCGACCTTATCTTCGCGTACGTCTAGACCAAACATGTTAACGTTCCTACCAGGAAATCTAATATCCTTGGCATAATAATCACGACAGGCATCAACCAAGCACAAGTTTGTGTGCTTGACAACCTTCTTGGTGGTGATCATAAAGCAGTGAGGTTAACATTCAGACTGCCCACTACTAAGCAGTACAACCTTTAGCAGACTGGAGATTCCCCGGTTTGCCTGTGTAAAATTCTAACTAACATTATTTTATTGTACACCTAGGCAGCCGGTGTGGTTTGCTGAACTGATTGCTGAGTTCGAATGCTTGACTTGCTAACCGCCATTTTTGCTCGGCGCTCGTTTCGGTTGCAACTCGCGACTGACCTGTGTGCTGTGCTTGCCCCGTTCCCCTAGCTAGAGCGTCCACGGTGTCGTTCTTTTATAGCTAGATAACAGGGAATCTTACTGTACAAATAAAAGTTTCCCTGCAACTCGATCAGTCTTCTCGAATCGCTCTCTGGGCTCCCGGTACGTGCAACGCACTAAATTGGTGACCCCGATTCCAGAACAATCCCAACGCCGGATTTTTCGAACTTTTCTCCGCTGATCTCGTTCCTTTTACTTTTCATGTTTTCCGGTTTATTTTTGCATACGGCTGTCTACTTTTTGCGTCATTTTTTCAAGCCATGGAATCTGTAGACTATAAGGTAGAGGCTCTATTTAGTGTAGTATCTCTCTCAGTTCCACCTTTTTTGGACATGGATCCTCTTTTGTGGTTCGCTCATCTTGAGGCTACGTTTTATAACCACAGAATCACTTCCGACTACGCGACGTATAACAAGCTCCTGTCCTATCTCCCCAAGGAGATATCAATGCAGGTTCGTGACGTCATCATTTCTCTGACAGAAAAACGCTATGAGGCTCTCAAATAGGCCACGATTAAGCGTGTTATGCCATCTGAGAAAGTTTGCCTGCAGCAGCTTTTCAGGGACCTGCAGCTGGGCGCCAAACTGCCCCCAACCCTACTACGAGAGATGCAGCAACTTATTGGTTCCTCAACCATGGACGAGACTACTTCGCGAGCTATGGCCACAGCGGTTACCGGAAAACAAGCAAGCGATTCTCGCTACAGTGAGCTCCGTTTCGCTCACTCAACTAGCAGACTTAGCGGATGGGGTTATTGAACGATCACAGCCACCAGCCGATGCCAGCAAGATCAATGCCGTCGCGTCCCAGGGCACTTCTATCACTGGCTTACAGTCAACTATAGAAGCCCTGCAAACACAAGTTTCGACACTTGGTCGCCAGGTTCAACAGCTTACTATGAACCGTCGTCGTCCTAGCCGATCAAGATCGCCCTTCAAACGTTCTAAGTCTAGCAACAGGCAGGCTAGCTGTTGGTACCATCAGCGTTTTGGTACCGCAGCTCATGGATGTGTAAAGCCGTGCAACTTCGCCGAGAAGCAGGGAAAACTTCGCGGCTGGTCCGTAACGGCGACGGACGCGACCGGCCAACACCAAAGTCGCCTCATCTGCGCTAGGGATTTAACTTCCGGCACCGAGTTTCTAGTCGACACTGGAGCTGAAGTTAGCGTTATACCCCGTAGCCCAGATGAGGTCGTCTCACCATCGCCGACCAAGCTGCGTGCCGCCAATGGCACACCAATCGCAACTTTCGGCGAAAAGCTGCTAACGCTTAATTTAGGCCTCCGGCGAACCTTTTGCTGGCCTTTCCTAATCGCTGCTGTGCCGTTCGCCATCATAGGCATAGAGTTTCTTCAACGCTTTGACCTCATCGTCGACGCTAAAAGGAAGAAGCTTATCGACTCTAGGACACAGCTCAGTGTTATCGGGACTAGCGCCAACGTGGCTGCTACCACTCCCATTCGTGTCCTGCCTCAAGCTTCACAACCTTTCTAGAATTTTTCAACAAGCACCCTAAACTCGTTCGCGTCCTGAACGACTTGCCTCCTGTGACATCAAACGTCATGCATCACATCTGCGCTAAGAACCCACCTGTTTCGGCCCGCCCTTGCCGACTAGCCCCGGACAAGCTCAAAGCTGCTAAGGCAGAATTCGAGCAAATGCTGGAACTGGGAATCATCCGCCCGTCCAAAAGTCCATGAGCCTAACCATTACACATGGTGCCGAAGAAATCCGGTGACTGGTGCTCCTTGGTGACTACAGGGCACTTAACAAAGTAACCGTCCCGGATAAATACCCCATTCCGCACATGCACGACTTGACCTCAACTCTAGCTGGCAAGTCCACCTTTAGCAAAGTCGCCTTAGTTCGCGCCTACCATCTGATACCTCTGGCCCCAGACGACCTTGCTAAAACAACCGTCTTTTCACCTCGCAGACGACGCTAGACGGTCTTTCGAGAAGCTCAAAGACGCTATCTCCAACATAGCGCTTCTCTCCCATCCAGACACATCTGCACCACTCTCCCTGACAACTGACGCATCCGACACGGCCGTCGGTGCAGTTCTTCAACAACTCATCTCTAGGTTTCTTCTAGAAACGTTTACAACCTGCCGAATTGCGTTACAGCACCTTCGGTAGGGAACTGATAGCTGTCTACCTAGATATCAGACATTTTCGTCACCATCACGAAGGTCGAAATTTTAGTCTTCACTGACCACAAGCCATTGATCTACGCAATCAATGGCGCAACGGACAAGTATTCTCCGCGGGAAACTAGACACCTAGATTACGTTTCTCAACTTACGACAGACGTACGACATATCTCAGGTGCTCTCAATCCCGTCGCGGATGCGCTTTCACGCATTCAACAGATCAGCTTATCGCCTAGCACCTACATTGATCTAGCCGCTAAGACCGCTGTCCAACAAGCTGATCCCGACATAAGCAATCTACGACGCAGCACCACTGAGACGATCACTATCGATCGACTCAAGCCAGCATTCCTCGACAAGTCTGACTCTTAGGTGCAGCAAGCACCTTCACGGACTGTGCTATCACAGCTCGCACCGCAACCTCAGACGAGTCAGTCCGCTCCAGCAAAACGGACAACCTCAACCGACAGCACTCCTACTCGCCCTACTATCAATCGACGCGGCAGGAAGCTCAAACCCCCAGTTCGTTTTTCGGACTTCTTCAGCACTCATTATTTTACATAGAATGTGACTTTGAAATTTTCCGCTCTTGCCCAGCATTTTCGAACATCCACAAGAAAAGACCAAAACTTCTTGAAACTACCAAAAATAGGGCAAAACCTTTTGAAAACCCAAAACAGCTTTGCACGTTTTTCGCTTTGCACTGTTTTGTGTATGCCTATGCATTTATGCTGCTTTTTCATTTTGCTTTTCATATACACCGTCGGTTGGTTGCACCTCGGTTGCATTTTTCGTTGAATCTCCGCACGTCAACTGGAAGTGGAACGAAGTTCCGGCTCAACAGCCTACGTGAACCTTACCAACTGTCCCCCCATAAACAGCTTTTTACCGTTTCGACACCGTAGGGAGGACATGGGTGGGAGCCCGCTAGGGTCCGAGTTGCATGGTTCTCCCCCACCAGCTGCATCAGGTTTCACAACCTGTTCCCGCAGAAGGCTGGCCCGCGACGGACAGTCCTCACGCAGATCGAAGGTCTGCTTACACAGTCCCTTCTGGGAGAGGGCTATGTAGCAGTCTGGAGATTCCCCGGTTTGCCTGTGTAAAATTCTAACTAAAATTATTTTATTGTACACCTAGGCAGCCGGTGTGGTTTGCTGAACTGATTGCTGAGTTCGAATGCTTGACTTGCTAACCGCCATTTTTGCTCGGCGCTCGTTTCGGTTGCAACTCGCGACTGACCTGTGTGCTGTGCTTGCCCCGTTCCCCTAGCTAGAGCGTCCACGGTGTCGTTCTTTTATAGCTAGATAACAGGGAATCTTACTGTACAAATAAAAGTTTCCCTGCAACTCGATCCGTCTTCTCGAATCGCTCTCTGGGCTCCCGGTACAAGCAACCCTCTAAAAACGTCTCCCCCAGCGATTCCTTCCGTCCTCTGTAACGCGTCGATTGGGAAAGCTTCTTCACTCTTCTACGATCTCTTAACTTGGATGCCTTCTTTCTGGCAACAGGCACAGATATGGCGACCCAAGAGATATACAACCACATTATGTTCTGTCTTGACGTGGTCACTCCTAAGCAGAACATGAGGAAACCTACGAAGCCGAAGGGTGTGGCTGATACACATAGAGTCCTAAATAAACTGAGAAAAATGCGCTCCAACTACAACAAGACAAAGGATTTCCACATAATAATGCACATGAACGACACGCTAACAAGGTGGAGAAACCTGCAAGCCACGTCTGCCATCTCAGCGGAACACGCTGCACTCAGCAGTAACAACAAGGTTAAAGCACTCACCCAACTGATGAAGCGCGGAGCAAACAACAGAGCTCCAACAATTGCCTCATTATCACTTCCTAATGGCAATCTCATGACGGACCCCGCCCAACTCTGTGATTATATCAACAAGCAATTTTGCAACTCTTTTTCGGTCCCTGATTCGACAACATCGCCTACAACACCCCTGCTCACTGACGATAGACTGACCATCATCGAATTTAACCTACGCGCAATCATGCGAGATATTCGTACACTCAAAATGTCTCAATACCCCGGTCCCGATGGCGTTCCATCCGTAGTGCTGATACTAGGAGGTCCAGACATTCCAGTTCTCCTACTTAATCTATTTACACTATCCATGACAACCCATACCTTCCCCGCTGCTTGGAAGCATGCTTTAGTCCTACCACGACATAAAAGAGGATCCCGTCTTGACATTGACAGTTATCGGACTATCAGCCACACACCCATTGCATCAAGAGTTATGGAGAGAATGGTGAAAGCAGAAATGCTTAACTTTCTTTTGCCTCGTAATCTCATTAATAGGTCTCAACACGGGTTCCTGCCCTCGAAATCCTGCCAGACTTGTATGTTTGAGTTTTTAAACAACGTCACTGTCGCGATAAATTTAGGGCATAAGGTGGTTGTCATTTTCATCGACTTGAAAAAAGCATTCGACCGCGTTCTACACCTGAAACTACTGACCAAACTCGCCTCTTTTGGCATCGATGCGAAGCTGCTCTCCTGGTTTGCATCCTACTTATCAAATCGAACACAATCGGTGGGCCTGGGCGGCACGCCGTCATCAAAAAAGCGGTCACCAGCGGAGTCTTTCAAAGAAGTGTCCGGGAACCCATGCTCTTTTTACTCTATGTCAATGACATCTTCCAAGTCTTCCGCTGTGGAACGCCATACCTATTTGTAGACGACATCAAAGTCGTATTTTCCTTCGTCTCCGATAATACGAAAGATAATCTATCCACAATACAAAGGGACCTCACGGCCCTAGAAAACTGGAGCGCAATATGGAATCTCGAATTTTCCCCAGGAAAAAGCAGCATTCTCTCTTATGAATGCACCGTGCCACCAAATACCCTTATTCTCAGTGGCGCTCCTCTTACCCTTAGCCACTTTCTTCGTGATTTTGGGGTTCAATACTCCAATACCTTTAACTTTGCGGAACAGGTAAACTATAGTGCAGCTAAAGCTAGGTCATTAATAGGCTATATCGTCAAATCTATGTCGCTTTTGGAATCTCGATTGACACTGTATAAAACCTGCGCTAGGCCTATTCTCGAATACTGCTCTATGGTCCTTACGTACTCACGCAAGTGCGACAGGATTGCACTCGAGAACGTACAGCGTTCCTTCACCAAACGTCTATTGGGTTCAAGCATGCTGAACTATCGTAGTCGATGCAAACAACTGGGACTGGACCCGCTGTGGCTACCTAGGCTAAAGATAATGCTTACGTTTCTATACAAACTTAAGCAAAAGCCGGAAATGAACCTGACACGACACTTCCGAACGGAAGGGGAAACCCGATTTCATCTTCGCAACGCGACCATTTCATTCAGTCTGCAGGCCGCTCGTTGTGGCATACGCCATACCTTCTTCCTTTATAGATACGCCGACACCTGGAACAAATTACCACTGCAAATCCGATCATCTATGACCAGCACACACTTCAGCAATGCTATACGGAGATTCCTCGACGTAAACACAGTTTCCGAACTATTAAGCCTCAAAGTGACGGAAGACGAGCTATGGGAGACAGGACCAAACAACCTCTAGCGACTTAGCCTACATACCCTTTTTAATGCTTTATTATCAACAGTTTCCTCCTTCATTTTAACCTCGCATCACGGCTGTTTCTGACACCATATTCGCACGTCTGCTCTCTTTCGTCCTTCCTAACCCTACATAGACGAGACTGCATTAAGACTTCCATCACTTTGATCCAAATATTTCACTTACTGTTCTTTCTAGAACGTTGAGATTTACATCCTTAGCCGCATCTTTGCTTACTCTACTCCTCCCTTATGCTTAACCCGACTCTGTGTGTAATGTATTACCCACCTCTTCGGGTCCTTATCGCACCTCTTCAATAGTGGCCTAAGTACACATAACGCCTGTGACAAATCCTAGGCCCCACTAGATTCTCATTCCTACTTTGCATCTCATTCTTAAAACTTTTGAAATAGTCCGGCCTCTCAGGCTCCAAATGCCCAAAGGTCTCAAACCAAGGTCTTTCTTCTTTTGAACATCGGTCGCCATCGGCTAAGGTTCTCAGTGGTATAAGCAACAGGTTCATGATACTCGGGTCCGTCTGATACATTACCTGTATGCTTGGTCCCCATACCGAAAGCGAAAGTTCCAGCTTCTGATTGAGTTTTGCCTCTCGGCTCCACTACCGTGCCTCTCAGCTCACTTCGATGCCTCCCTCTCTTGCTTGGCCACACTTTTGGTCCATATCGCAACTGTTCAATGGTGGCATAGATACCACTAGCGTCAGCGTAACATCCTAGGCCTCTTTTCATTCTCTTTCCTACTGTGGGACTCATTATTAAACCTTCTGGACCACACCGGCCTCAGACTCCAAATGCCCATAGGCCTCAAACCAAGGCCTCTTTCCATTTGAGCATCGGCTGCCATCAACGAAGGTTCACATTTGTAAAACTAACAGCCTCATGATACTCGTCTCCGTCTGATGTACTATCTGTATACTTGGTCCCTCTACCGTAAACGAAAGTTCCGGTCCTTGATCAGGTTTGCCTCTCGGCTCTACTTTAATGCTTCTCAGCTCACAATTACGTTCCCCTCTCTTGTTTGGCCTCTTTTTTGGTCCATATCGCAACCGTTCAATGGTGGTTTAGGTTCCCATAGCGTCAGCACAACAAACTAGGCCACATTTGATTCGCTTTCCTACTGCGCCTCGCACTCTTAAACGTTCTGGACCACACCGGCCTCTCAGACTACAAATGCCTATAGGTCTCAAACAGAGGCTTCTCTCCCTTTGAGCATCGATTAAAGCTCTCATTGGCATAAGAAACAGCCCCATGATACTGGCCTCCGTCTGGTACATTATCTGTATGCCTGGTCCCCTGCAAAATTGCAATCTCAGGTCTCTGATTGACTTTTGCCTCTCGGCTCCACCATCATGAATCTCAGCTTACAATTACGTTCCCCTCTCTTGTTTGGCCTCTCTTTTGGTCCATATCGCATAGGTTCAATGGCGGTATAGGTATCACTAGCGTCAGCGCAACATCCTAGGCCTCTTTTGATTCTCTTTGCTACTGTGGCACTCATTCTTAAACCTTTTCGACTAGTCCGGTCTCTCAGACCCCAAATGCCCACAGGCATCAAACCAAGGCCTCTCTTCTTTTGTGGATCGGCTGCCATCGACTAAAGTTCTCATTGGTATAATTAACTGCCTCATGTACTCGCCTCCGTCTGATACATTATCTGCAGGCTTCGTCCTTCTACCGAAATTGCAATTTCAGGTCCCTGGTTGAGTTTTGCCTCTCGGCTCCAATCTCATGCTTCTCAGCACACAATTACGTCCCCCTCTCTTGTTTGGCCTCTTTTTGGTTTATATCGCAACCGTGCAATGGCGGTATAGGTACCACTAGCGTCAGCGCAACATCCCAGGCCTCTTTTGGTTATCTTTCCTACTGTGCCTCTCATTCCAAAACATTTTGGACAAGTCAGTCCTCTCAGGCTCCAAATGCCTAAAAGGTCTCAAACCGGGGCCTCTCTTATTTTGAGCATCGGTTGCCATCGACTACAGTGCTCATTGGTATAAGTTACAACCTTATGATACCCTTCATTGTCTGAATGATTATCTCTATGCTTGGTAACGCCTACCGAAATTCAAATTTCCGGTTGATTGAGGTTGGCTCTCGGCTCCACTATCATGCATCTCAGCTCACATTAACGTCTTCCTGTCTTGTTTGGCGTCTCTCTTCGTCCATATCGCAACTATTCAATGGTAGTATAGGTACCACTAGCCTGAGCTCATCGGCTGCCATGCACTTTTAATTATCACATCCCCGTCTATTGGACTGATGGCTTTCTTATTTCACCAGCGTCAGATGCTGAGCACTTGAACTTATTTGGGTCTCGTCCACTCCTATGTTTAACCATACTCTATTGTATACTTTTTCTGCACCTCCTCTCGTCATCGCAAATCTTGGGGTGAAAACTTGGCAATTGGCGGTGCTGTCTGTATTATTTCCTTACCCTTGGTCACTTCCGGAGCCGGCACCACTGTCGTTTTCTCTCTACAACTGTCGCAAGTATTGCTGTCTGTTATCTCTCTTGTATTCCACACTGTACACCTATCAGAATATGCTGAGCCTAATAAAGCATGCCGCTCCTGTATACGAACTAATTAGGCTGCCAGCAACTCACCAATTAGTGAGTTATAACTAGCAGTCTATTTGACTTCAACGTTCCACCGTGGATGTCCACATCAGAGTGGCACACGTAGCATCTTTTGCAGCTACTGCTCACAATACTGATATTCCAGGTCCCCTTCAGCGTTGGCCCTACAACATTTTCTAACTATACCTGTAGTATTCAAGCCCTTCTCTCTCCTATTATTAAAGTTGAAGGCCTGTCAGCAAGCAGTTTCTTCCACATAACTAACCCGATTCCCAGTATCACCCTTTCCTGTCGTATATTTGACCTGTTTGCTGCACTGTAGAAGTCCCAATCTTTTTCCGCTATTCGAGGTCCCATTAGGGCTAGCTTTGCAACCGCACTGTCGCTTGTAGCAACCCAAAAGATATTTCTTGTTTTATGTACACTTTTATTACTCAGTCATACAATATTGATTTTTGTTTTAATGCCGACTCTACGGCTATTATGAACTGCATCCGGCTCACCACTTTTCTCCACGGTGAGTTCCGGCACTGACGTACGCTCTCGTCGCTTCATTCGCTTTTCGTTCGATTGTAGCCTTCCGCGAATACAATCCGTTTTGTCCGTCTTTCTGGTTTTCTGGCATCCCTACCAGAGCGAGAACACTCTCGGATTAGTATAGACTAGTCCTACAAATTGGTGACCCCTATTCGCACGCGCGCATCTACAAACTTTTTGATCGTTTCGTTTTCGGTGAGTTCGTTCCGTTGTTTTTTCGCTAATCCCTGGTGGATTGTTTTCCGTCCATTTCGTTTTTAAAACCATTCGTAGTATTTATATACTATGTCTGACGCCGATGTAAAACCCGGATCGGGCGGCAGCATGAATTTACTCACCTTGGCTGTTCCGGATTTTATGGCACACAAGCCCAAGGTCTGGTTTGCCATTTTTGAGATAGAGTTAGAGAACCGAGGGATCTCTGCCGACCGAGCTAAATACAACCAACTCGTCCCACGCCTTCCGCAACAGGTGCTGACACTGGTTGAAGACATACTGCTTCATTCATTTAAAGACGGTAAATACGAAGCAATGAAGCAGATGATCCTAAAGAAGTCGCAACCCCGCGCTCGTGCTCGATTGAAGCAACTATTTCATAGCACTAAGCTAGGCGATCGCAAGCCTTTGGTTTTGCTCCGCAATATTCAGCAGATTGCTGGCCCTTCGTACATGAGTGAAGAAGCATTAAAAGAACTGTGGCTCTCAAGCCTACCTGGTGCTCTTCCTTTGATGCTCGTAGCTTATCCAAGTAGATCACTCAAAGAGTTGGCAATAACCACGGACGCAGCCTTTGAGAGAGTCCCTCAACACATGAAGGCATCCAGCAGCATTTTCGTTACGTTAGCGGATAAAGACTTGAATGCAAAAGCGCCCGAGCAAGCAGACCCCAGAGACGAGGAGATAGCCGCGCTTCGCCGTAAATTAGCAAACGTGCAGTTAAAAAGACAAGGCTTACTAAGACCGCAAGCTGACCACGAAATAGCCGCCGTTCGTCACGGTGCCTATCAGCCCTGACCTCCACCGTACAGATCCAGGTCACCGCGCAGGCGCAGTCCATCACCCCCTTGCAGCCAAACTCGAAGTGCCAATTTAATGGATGATTTGTGTCGGTATCATCTCCAGTATGGTGATAGCGCTCGACGTTGCCGTTCACCCTGCGCCAAGCGTGGTTTAGTGGCACAGGGAAACTAGTTCGCCGGTAGGTGAATGCGGCCCACGCGCCCAGCAGCGACAAAAGAGGCCGTCTGTTTTACGTCAAGGATAGGCGCACCCGCCTCACTTTCCTTATCCACACAGGAGCCGAAGTGAGCGTTATCCCTGCCAGCGCGCATGACAAGCATACGAAGCCCACGTACAATCTACGGGCAGACAACGGCTCACCGATAGCTTCATATGGTCAGCGCATGATGAACCTAGAGTTAAATCTCCGAAGAGACTTTCACTGGGTTTTCAAGGTTGCGTCAGTACCTTTCGCAATTATCGGCATCGATTTTCTTCGCCATTTCGGATTGCTTGTCGACGCTGGTCGCAACAGACTTTCAGATGATCATAAGAAACTAGGGGTTGATGGTGTCCTTTCAGATGCCCCGACAATCAGCCCTGTATTTCGGATCGCAGACGCACCGTCCGACTACTTGAGTCTCCTCTCCGAAAACCCGCGACTGGTTCGACCGGCTGCAGAGCTTCCACCAGTCACGACAGAGGTCGCTCAACACATAGTTACGCGCGGTCAACCAGTTAGCGCACGACCAAGACGGCTTGCTCCAGACAAATTACGGGCAGCACGAGCCGAATTTGACCACATGCTTCAATTTGGTATTGTCAGACCGTCCAACAGCCCATGGGCGTCGCCTCTGCACATGGTCCCGAAGAAGGTTGTGGGGGACTGGCGTCCTTGCGGCGACTATCGATCCTTGAATACGGTAACCACGCCTGATCGCTATCCGATCCCACATATAGTGGATCTCACCGCCAGTCTGGCGGGTAAAAGTATCTTCAGCAAAATCGACTTGGTACACGCATACAACCAAATTCCGGTAGCCGAAGCGGACATCGCTAAGACTGCCGTGACGACTCCATTTGGTTTGTTCGAGTTTCTGCGCATGCCATTTGGCCTAAAGAACGCCGCACAAACGTTTCAGCGTTTCATCGACCAAGTTTGTCGCGGTTTAGACTTCGCCTACGCGTATCTTGACGACATTTTAATCGCATGCTCTGCAAGAAAAGAGCACATACGCCACATAAGAACTCTTTTTGATCGTTTATCTCAACACGGGGTGACGATCAACGTAGAAAAGTGTTCGTTTGGTGTCTATTTAGTTAATTTCCTGAGCCATCGTATCTCTTCTGCAGGCGTCGTGCCAATGCAGGATAAAATTCAATCCATCACCGACTACCCCGAGCCTCATTCTTTCAAACAGCTCAGGAGTTTTGATGGCTTGGTCAACTTTTACCGACGATTTATACCCAACTGTGCCTCGCTGATGCAAACCCTTACGGACCTTCTCCGAGGGAAACTCAAGAAGTTCGAATTCCCTGCCACAGCACGCGCTGCTTTTAAGTCGCTGAAAGAGGCTATCGCCAACATAGCTTCTATAGCGCATCACGATCCGACCGCCCCACTGTCCCTCAGTACTGACGCCTCGGACGTCGCAGTCGGCGCTGTTTTGCAGCAAAGCGTAGCCGACACGTGGCAACCCTTAGCCTTTTGCTCCAAACGCCTACAACCTACCAAATCTCGCTACAGCACGTTCGGTAGAGAACTACTTGCCGTATATCTAGCGATATGTCAATTTCGAAACGTCCTAGTAGGCCGCTACTTTGTCGTCTTCACCGACCACAAACCCTGACTTACGTGCTCGGCTCGACTACCGACCGATACTCTCCTAGAGAGTCGCGCCACCTTGACTATATCGCTCAGTTTACGACCGATATACGGCATGTCTCAGGTGTGCACAACGCCGTCGCCGATGCACTTTCTCGTATCCAAGCTATCTCCGCTGACGCTGGCGCTGCCATCGACTTGGCAGCCATGGCCACAGCACAACTCAACGATCCTGAGGTTGATCTACTACGCAGGTCTACCTCCTTGGATATACGACCCGTTCCGCTGACATCCTCAGACGGCACTATGCTGTGCGATCTATCGCTGGGCACGCCGCGACCAGTCGTCCCACGCGAGTTTCGGCAGACCGTGTTTGACGCGTTGCGCGGCTTGTCTCATACAGGCTTTCGTGCATCGGTTAAACTCGTAACCGCACGATTCGTTTGGCGCAATGTGAATCGGGACGTCTGTACCTGGGCAGGTGCTTGCCTTCCGTGTCAACGCGCGAAGGTGCACAAGCACACGAGAAGCCCATTGGGCACGTTTCCGAAAACAGACGCACGTTTTCATCACGTGCACGTCGACCTCGTAGGTCCTCTGCCGCCTTCCAAAAGCTCTGTAGATCTACTGACCTGCATCGATCGATTTACTAGATGGTCTGAGGCCGTCCCTATCCCAAATTGCTCCTCGGAAACAGTAGCGAAAGCTTTTATGGAACGCTAGGTAGCTCAATACGGCTGTCCCGCCATCGTGACCACCGATCGAGGGTCACATTTCTCGTCGACATTTGCCATGTTGCTTAAGGATTTAGGCTGTCGCCACGTCCAGATGACGGCGTATCACTCGGACGCTAACGGCATGGTGGAGCGTTTTCACCGCCATTTGATGAGAGCGCTACGTGCGCACGCAGATCCTTCATGGTCTGAAACGCTTCCCCTCGTTCTTCTAGGCTTAAGTAGCACGGTTAAAACCGATTTCGACACAACACCAGCGCAGCTAGTCTACAGTTGCACGCTGCGGTTGTCCGGACAGCTGGTAGCACCAGCCCCATGTACTTCCACTTTTGACTACGGAAGTTACACTGATCGGTTGGCTCACCAGATGCGTGAGCTACGTCCACCCGCTCCTCGATCGCAGAAGACACCAGTGTACGTGCCCGAAAAGCTGTCTACGTGTTCACCTGTCCTTCTTCGCGCAGACGGTGTTCGACAGCCTCTTCAGTAGCCGTACATAGGACCCTTCAAGCTGCTGCATCGTGCGAGTAAGGCTACACTATAGACCGCGGTGGTCGACACGAAGTCTTCACCATCGACCGTCTGAAACCCGCCTTTATGGAAGTAACTACCTCGCCTACTTCGTCTAGTAGTGCTTCGCGCGACGTCACAACTCACCGTACGAGTTTTCCGCATGCTAGTGAAGTCCAACCAGACCACGATCACGGTCTGCAGGCTTCAGCAGTTCCGACATCACCGGAAACAAGTCCGCCGCCTCCCTCGACCAATCGCCGTGGTCGGCAGTTACGTAAGCCCGTTCGCTTCTCCAACAATGCACAGTGTAAATACTTTTAACTTTGTAGATTTTGTATATATTTGCCCCATTTTTGGTCGATTAACGTTTTGAAAACAAAACAAAAATATCAAAAGACCTTCCCAAAACCATTTATCAAAAAACATTTAAAAACCAAAAAATATTTAAACACGCAGCTCATTCGTTTGGTCTCTTTGGCGTTTTCTGCGCGTGCTTTTCTATTTTCTCGTCTTTACATGCACCAACCCTCCCCTTCGATCGACTGGCTCATACGAGGAATGTTTGCGAGAACCCTGACGGGAACTCTGGTGGTTTCTCCGCGGGACGAGTGTCGTTTCTCCGCGAGACGAATGTCGCTTCTTCGTGGGACCAGGGTCGTTTTTTCTTGAGACGAGGGTCGTTTTGGCGCGGGGCGAGGTGCGGCGGGGGGAGAGACAACTCCCAAGCGCACCGTTTGGCAGCAGCGGAGCTTGAGGTCCTGTCGGCCTTTTCTGGGCTAGCCAGTTTTTTGTAGTCCGAAAAGCCCGCTCCAACGGCTCACCGAAATGCACCCTGCCCTGCCATCAATAAATAATAAAGATCGGACGGCACAGCGGATACAAATTTTTGGCTACATTTTATTTCCGAACTCCTGCAGACACTCCCTGGTATACCAGAACCTTTTGCAAACTTGGATCAACAACCACTTGATTTCGAAGGCTTCTTCGTTCAGCCTTCTAGGAGGTGAGCTCTGTAGCAACCCAAAAGATTTTTTTGTACACTTTTATTACTCAGTCATGCAATATTGATTTTTGTTTTAATGCCGACTCTACGGCCATTATGAACTGCATCCGGCTCACCACTTTTCTCCACGGTGAGTTCCGGCACTGACGTACGCTCTCGTCGCTTCATTCGCTTTTCGTTCGATTGTAGCCTTCCGCGAATACAATCCGTTTTGTCCGTCTTTCTGGTTTTCTGGCATCCCTACCAGAGCGAGAACACTCTCAGACTAGTATAGACTAGTCCTACACGCTTCATTTGTAGTATATAAATCCTATTCTCGTCCCAAATTTGACATTCCGTCTCACCCCTTCACTTAGCTGTCTAGCATCCGGTTGCTGAACATGTTACGTTATTATTTTCATGGCCTCAAACCCGGCGTAATACCTTCACTTGCTCTCGTACATGTTCGAACGATGAGCTCTAGCACTGTCAACAGATCGCTTAACTTATATCATAATCGCTTATTAAACCACTCACGACTTCTGACTCCCTCAACTCATTTACTGGTTAAAAACGCCCGATACTCGCGGTTTTCAAACAGGACGACTTTTGCGTACGCTAGGCCACTTCGGCCAGCATCTTCATCTCACATTCAGCAAATAACGGGTCTCGTGCTACAACGCAAAACTACGGATACGGATACGATGTACAATATACACGGTCACTCTATTGCTTTCAACCAGCACAACTTTATCATAAATTTTAGATTTATACAATAACATAGTCCTGTTCAATTTTGTTGGCCGTTTGCTCGGTCCGTTTTTCTTCTCTCCCTTGTTCTACAGGATAACATTACCTGCATGGAACACCGCTGCGACGCTCCCATGTGCACGGAATCAATAAAGAACAAAGAATAAGCCCGCACTTCATAATCCTCACACACTAAAGAACCTAGAAAACTGATCAACTCAATACAAGTCACCTGAGTCGTCCGACTTCAACAGCTCCAACCACTTGCACTGGACTCCGAAGGCGACCGCATAGCCATAGGAAACAAATTGGCGTTACGTGACTGCAAATATCCGCGAGGGTAATCGGTCAGATACAATCTTGTCAATGTTATATCATCAGCCGGCAGTGTTCCAGGACGTTGTGGGTATTCGTCTGGCAAGCGTTTTCCTACAAAAGCCACAAATGTCTGTTTAACAACACTGCGGTGTGGCGGATGTGACTCGCCACTCAATAAAGTCACTACCCGTAACACATTGGCAAGTTGACCGACATCACATTTACAAGTTCTGTGCATATATCTGCTCTTGCAAGAACACGGCTACATATCTGATTAGTGACATGCCACTATGCTTAAGTATTTTTTACCCGTTTCCTCATACTTCACTCACTAACCTACAGTGAGTACGGGACCTCATCGGACTAGTTCCTCATCAACATACCATATAAGTGATCTGATTACTAGCTCTACCTCTCGCATTCTGTGTACATAGACTTCCTACAACCTTTGGGCCCTATGGGCCCACACTACTGTCCTCAGCTGTGCTACTCCCGCTGTTGGTTCTGCTTATTCTGCCATCATGTACAATATTGCAATATGCTAATCATGCTTAAAAGGCGTGTCTCGCTTTGTCGAGAATAAAATATTTATTTATTTATTTAACCTGTCCAGTGCCGCATGGGACGTTAGTAAGCTGTCACAGATTAGGGTAATATCCTCAGACTACCCCAAGTCAAGAAGTCCTTCCCTGGGAGCAGCTCTACACGTCCTTAGTCGTGTCTTTAAACGCCAGTTCCATGAATTCATCAATAGCGAAGTCGAAGAGGAGTGGTGAAATCGGGCACCCTTGTCTCACACCGCTAGATATGTTAAAGGGCAACGACAGCTTGCCGTGTACCCTCGCTCTGCTTGAGCTACGCGCGTATAATGATAGGAGAACATTTACATATTTCCCGGGCTCAGCATTCCTGAGTAGGCAGTCCCGAAGTGCACGTCTATTCACCGAATCGAATGCACCTTTGCTATCGAAGTACACGGCAATAATGGGCCGCCAATAAATGTGACGGTACAACAACAGCTAAAGCAAAGTGAAGCTGTGGTCAATGAAGCCACGACCTCGGCGAAATCCGGCTTGCTCTCCAAAAATCTAACTTCCATGAGTGCCAATCAGTCTGTGAAGGATGACAATGGCAAGCAGTTTGGAGGCGATGGTAGTCAGACTGATTCCTCTTTGGTTGACGCCTTCCGATCGTAAGCCACCCATGAAAATTGGGACTATGACGTTGCGGCTACAGTCGGTTAGGACAGTTTCCTGCTCCCACATTTTAAATAGTAACTTATGTAAAGCATCCAAAAGAGCAGGTCCTCCGCATTTGAAGGGAGCTGGAGGAAAATTATCTGGCCCAGCGGTTTTATTCAACTTCAGCAGTCCGATCTCAAATCCTAATTTGTAGCGAGAGAGCGGAGCCAAATGGACAGCCCACGGGCTGGTCGATCAATGGCCGGCGAGAAATCTAACGATCCCGACGGATTACATTGCTTTTCATAGTGCTCAGCCCAACGCTCCAAGTGTTTTGACAAGTTGTAGATAGGCTGTGCACGCTCGTCACTAATTATTTCACTAACACCAGGTCCCCTGCTGCCCGATTCCCGTAACAGTCGGAATAATTTACGATGGTTATCAAGGGTAGCGGCCATTTCCATCTCTGATGCACGTTGAGACCACCAGGGTACGCGGCCTTCCTTTAGGCTAGCACGGAGTTTTGTCCGCAGCTCTGTGCGAATTTCACTGCCTTCGCTTCTAGCCGGAATATGCCAGCGAGCATCGATAAGTTCCAGCGACTGCGAAGGGACCCAATGTCCAGGTTGACGGTTGGACATACCACATGAAGATTTTCCTGCTGCCAGTAAGGTCTGGTGAATATGAGACCAGTGAGCTTTAATTGCATCTAGTAAGCGCTTATCCAACCCGCATGCCAGCGTACTTTGCTAGGCATACAGAACAGCGGGCTTCGGCAGTTGGCTGGTGTCAATGCGGTCACAACATCATCGTGGGCGTCCGCCAAAACGCATCCGCAGGTCAGCAAATACAAGTGCATGGTCGGTGTCTACACATGTGCTCCAAATCAAGCGACAGTTCTGGACGCAGCCTCTCCATCGATAATTTATCGCAATGTGATCGACTTGCGTCCATAGCTGGTTCGATGCTGGTGGGCGACAAGTCACCCTCCGGCAAATGCAGTTTCGGAAATTAGTGCTCGCAAGCAATAGACGCGCACCCTCACACCAATGAAGTAACTGCTCAACATTAGCATCACGGGAGCCTACACCAAGTTGGACGCTTAGCCGCAGTTCATCAGTGGATAAGTTTCCAAATTGCGCGTTCAGATCCCCAGCCAGCACTAGTGTCCGAGCCTTTTCTTTGGCTAAGGAGCTCGTTCTTTTGACGATAGTTTTCGTCTGTCATCGAGTCGTCGCTAGAGTTTGTCGGTGCATAGACAGTAGCCATCGCAATTATGCTGGAACTTACCGTTTTTGATGGTTTGTGTGCCTCATTGATCCACTGAGCTATGCTGGGTGGTGCTTATTTGCACCAGCAGAGCCACTTATACCAGATTGGTCAATGGGTGTAGACCTTACAAACCTTGCCTACTGGCCCTCCAGGTTGGGGTTGAAATGAGGGTGGCTCCTTATTCCTTAAAACGGACGCCTTGTATCTCAACGCCAAACCTGCTGCCTTGCGGTCAGGCTTGTGTACCAAAGGCTTGGGTTGAGAGCCCTAAGCCTTCTCCTCTCTATGGCTGTGCAACCTGACAGTATCCTACCAAAGCAATACAGTGAATCCCTCTTCAAACAAATTTCTGTCACTCTGGCCACCGCAGAGGATAATTAAAAGCGCCCTGTATGCTGCATCGAGCCGAATGGATAGGGGTTTTAATGCTACTGCTTAAGCCTTCCGGTCATCTTATTCCCCAACTTGCGCTCTTCACCCTTATCGTCCGGTTCCAGCTTCACTTTTATCCCCTGTTTTCAGTCCTCCAAATGTTGGCCCCTCAACCTTGCTTCAATAGTAGGTTGTATGTTAATTTAAACTCAGAGGTGAAAGCGGAGCTTCAATCCTGCCCTGTCAACAGACCCATGTCAACGAACGCGGTCAAGCAAATTCATCTGCTTCCATTTGGAGCCCTTGATCCGTCCTAAGATTGGCATGGCTTAAAGTCCCCACATTGCCTCGGCTCGGTTAACAGACAGCACTTTCCCGAACAGTAGTGACTCTCCCTATTAATATCTGTTGCTTATCCAAAACCCGCCTGCAAGTCTCGAGCTCTGTACTCACTCTGCGATCCCCTTCAGGTGACACTAACAGCACTTTCTCATCGCGCCTATCCGGTGACGGTTCTGCTTCGAGCACCGGCCAAGCCAGTGTTGGTAATGCTCTGAGTCCCCGGACTGAAGCTACTCTGGTTGATTGGATGCCAATTAGTAGCCGGATGTGTGCGGTTTGATTGGCTGGCCCGTTCAAAGCTTCGAAGTTGCACGAAGCATAGGCTTAAGTTAATGCGACTCAACGATAGCGGTAGGAGTTTGAGGTGACCACACTTCTGTAGTAACTTGAGCGTTAGATTTTCTGGGGTTAGCCTTTTGGAAGCCGCCACTGAGCGTTTTATAGCGGCATGCGATCTGACGTACTAAATTACTGCACATGAGGATGCAAGTTCTAGTTGGGGTCAAACATGACGCCCATAATGTTTTGGTCGTGCCTCGGCTGTGCTTATGTAACAGCCTATGTATAAGGACAGTTTTTGAGCCGTTGCAACTGGATATTGCACGTACTTTGAGAAGTTAAGACGCATAGAATATTAGTTACCTAAAGCTTTAGCTAAGTATTGAGTTTGGTATGTATGCCACTTGAGGGCAAGTTGTCATCAAGTATGGAGCAGTTGTGGGTCAGGATGCTCGGTTTCTCAGCAAAAATTTTATTTTCCACTGCTGACTACATAAATCTAAAGGCTTCAGGTTGTCGCGGATTTCCCCAAGGGTGAAAAGCTTTGCACTTGGGGGCAAGAGATATACGACCTTTATGTTATCGGCGAAGAGGAAGAGACGCCCATGTCGCAGGCTGTTACAGAGGCCGTTCAAATACCTCAAAACAGGGTCGGTCTAAGCACGCTCCCTCGTATGAGACCACAGAAACCTGTGATAGGGATGGATCTATTCTGCACAATGTTCACAGCATGCGTGCATCCGGATAGGTAGGATGCCAGCCAATCAGGTGAAGAGCTGTCTATACCGTAAGCTTTAACCTTATGCAATGGGCGTATATTGTAGACCCTATCGAACACCTTTTGCAAATTGCGATACAATGTAATTACCGCAAGTTCTGAATCTATCCTGCTGGTGACAAAATTAAGGAAGGCAAGCTGGTAGGTTGCGCAGGATCGAGCGCGTAAAAACTTATGCTGTGACCTGCTAACCTGCCCTCCTACATACATGATGCCCACGAGTGCCTTCTTGACCGATCTTTCCATCACACGTGAGATAATGGAGGTTTGTTTTATGAGTCGGCAGTTATTGACTTCCTGTATAAAACCACCTTTGTGGCGCCGCGTGATGACAATGTGCTTCCAAACCCAAGAGTATTGCCACTTCTCCAGAGTGAGTGAGAACCTTTTTAAAAGAAATATCGGAAGTCATCGCCTCCGTCCTTAATAGAAATGGGTGGAATTCCGCCAGTGCCTAGGTCCGTAGATGGCTTAATTGTTAAGGTAGCGGAACGGATACATTTGAGTTAATACTGAACCATACAGAATGACTGGTAGCTAAGTGTAGTTCAATAGTGACTGCGAGCATTTCTAGGCATTGGGACCCTCTGAGGTAGGGTTTGAGTGCCTCGCATATAAGGTGTGGGTCCTCCATTGCGTCGTTGGGGCCAACACGTATGGAGGAGACCTTTTCCCTACAAGGAGGGGTGCAGGATCGCAGCAACCTGCTGAGCTGCTCCGCTTCGTTCACACTAGCCACTGCCTCTCTTTCCTGGGTATTTTTGAGCTGGGTGTATCTGGCCGTTAGATGCCTCTCAATCTGGTTCGCTTACAGGACGCATGCAAACTTGAACGTTTTGTTGTAGGAAAATAGTAATTGGCGCACCCTGGCATGCAGCTTACTATGCGCCATATATTTTGGCAAGCTTTTATTTACAAGAGATAAAGGAGCCATGAGATACAAACGGTGGTGTAGCTCACTGTAATTTATTGCAGTTAAACTATCCAGGGAGTCGGACAGAAAGCTTTTATCCCAGTTCCTTGATCTAATAAACATGACGAGGGTAGACCAGTTTTTAGAGTTTAACTTGCGGTAGAGCTCAATGGTATCTATTCTAGTAGGACAGGTGGTCGGGCTTTTTACGGACATTGAGCTGTATACCACTCTGTGGTCGCTGCACGGGTATTATTGGCCTACAGCTACCTTTAATTTGGGTGTGCCTAGATTAAAGCTTAAGTCTAATAAATGATTTGACCTGGTCAGCGCTGTAACGTTTTACCAATCCTCTCAAGTTGCTGCACGTCACGTGACCTCTATGCTTGGTTTTGGCGGTAGGCGGGAGCCCTTGCATGTCACCGAGGTTAATGTCCATCGGAGTGAGCTTAAAAGCAAGCGTATGGCTCGAGCTTTGCTCAAGCGTAGCCATAAGAGCCTTATCACTTATACAACTGGTATCAGGAGCCTCGTAATTGTGTTCAACTAACAAGGTGGATCCAAGTATGTTGGTTGGTATCCATATAAAGTCCATTGTTTGGTGTTATGCATGATTTTGATTCTCTCAGAGTAGCACTGCTTAAGATAACTAGCACTTCCTTCACCCCACTTGTGCGTACGAGATTGTGTAAACAGCTGCTAGCCGTACAGTGAATAGTAATCGTATGAGTGCACTGCTTTAAACCACGGTTCAGCTATAAGGATTACAGCATGCGCAGCATGGATAGCCAGGAGGCGTAATATATGCATCATGGTGTCCAGTGACCTGGCGTTGATAAGCATAATTGAAATGTTGGCCAGTGCTTTGCAGCTTTCTTATTGACACAAACTTGTAACGAGGAGCTACTGCGTCAGTTGTAGAAGTTGTACGATCTATGTCAGTGGGTGTAACGGCGTGCAGTTCGTTAGGGGCTTGTTGGGTGTCAGGATGAGCTTGTCGCGGCTTATCACTATTCGGTATAAAAAGGTGCTTGATGTGGAGTGGGGAGGAAACTCTGCCGGTCTTAACATTGTATGCGATGAGATACAACCAGGAGAATAGGCAGGTGTTCAAGAGTCTGAAATGTCACTACCGTGACGAGGAAAGTGTTGTGCAACATTAGGTGAAATACTAGCCCCAAATGCCCTGTGTGCAGCTACAGAGCATGTGGTTGTTACCCTTGTCACCGTGCCATTGCCTGGTTGTTGGCAGTTTTTCACAACCATGTTAAAGTCTACTATATTCTTAAACCTTAGCTTACTTCGAGCAGCGAATTTGCTGTTCCGCCTAAGGAAGTCTCTCTGCTTGTACAGAGTTTGCTGCTAAACCATGGAGGGCTAGCTTTGCTCGTTTAAATGCTTCCGACGAAATAACGTCGGGCACCTTAAACACCAACATGTGTTAGACGGCTAACTGTTTTGCCAAGAAGTCGAATAACTTAAGGCCACTGCTTTTGCTGTCTTCTGGGCTGGTGAGGGATACATAAGTGTCTCAGGAGCGTTTACCGACGTTGGGTTTGAGTGGGGATGTTTGGCCCTGGGGGTACCACTTATTTCACATGCATGCTTGTGTTTTAGCTACAGCGCTGTTCGTCTCTGGGATGGTGATAAGTCAGGCGCTGGAGTATCTTTATTGGTTGTAACAAACTGCTGTTTGCTACGCAAGCATGATGAGTCCCCACCTCGGGTTATGCACATTGGCCCAAAATACAGACGTTTCAGCTCGGTTATGTTACGTGGCTCTTCGTAATTGGGCAGCTTAGTGCTTGGGATCGATACATCCTTTGCAATCAATTTGATTAGTACATCAAAGTTACTGATCTGTTTGTTCAGTCGCATTATCTCTAGCAAATTATCTGCAATTTCCTTGATGTGAATACTCGCTCAAATGAACCCCACCAAAGTGGTCTTTTCAGGAATAATAAGCACAATGGTACTAAACGTCTCACTGTCTCCAACGAAATCCGCGTGTTTAGATGCTTCCACCTGAGCTATCTCTGACATAGGTATGAAGATGTTTGTAACAGGGGATAAATTTGGTGTTATGTACGTGCAAATCCTTTAGTCGAAAAAGCCGGAGGACAGAAGACAATCTAGTCTCTCGCTGGTCGCACTTGGTTGCACGGGATGTCACTTCGCAGCTGACAATTTTATTAGGTAGGAAGGCGGTGTTTCTTCGATTTACCGAAGTAGTCTATGCTCATCAGAAAGGCTACTTACTTCCCACAGAATTTTGAGCGTCCTAGGTCTTTATCGTCATCAAACACAGCATATTTGCTACTGTGCAATGGTTTTGCACACTTTGCTCTACCTCATCTTGACCTACATTATTTGGCAAATCTAAAGCAACTGTGAGAGAGGTTGCTGGGGCGCTAACAGATTTTAAGCGTCCGAACCTCTTTCATAAATTCTTTTATTAGCTTTAGACGCAACCAATTTTCGTGAGTTCCCTGCATGGTAGTCTTTGCGGTCACTAACTTCGATTCTTCCAACGTTGTACTCAACCGGATGGCGGTTTTGTAAAAATGGAATTTACTGGCTAGCTATATCAAACATGAAAAGTGAAAGGCATTGGTTTTTAACAGCCACTTTCTACAAGCTGGTGCAACTGAAAAGTTTGTTCCAGGCCACAAACTTTTAGCAACAAGTTCCTGATCGTGCGGACGTTAAGGCGGTCCTGTACCTTATAAGCGACTTCCTTAGTTAAGCTTTTTATACGGCGCAGGACCTTGGTGCTAATTGAAGGGAGGTTTTCCCTAGCAGCCACGGCATACCCATCTTCCATTACGTTTCCACGTTGAACAAGGCAGGAAATAGCAACTAAAGGTTCAGAGGTTGGTTGTAAGTGGTTGTAAACATTACTTTCCTCTTTGCTACCTCATCTTGCGGTTCTGCTATTTCTTTGCGCCTTGAAGTAAATACATCTGTCACCGTGATGTGGCACAGCAGGTCGTGCCAGTTGCTGGTTCGCCCGCAATATTGTCTGTTTTAACGATACGACAGTAAGTAGATTTTACAACTTTTAGCACAAACATTTTGAGACAGCGATCCTGAGACAAGCCACAAAACGAAGAATAATAAGAAAAGAGAAAGGAGGAAAAGGAAGACAAAATATATGGCCAATGGTAGTCTTGGACGGACAACAGGATGTGGTATCATAGGGTAGACTTAAGTAGCTTGTAGTGGACAGAAAGTAAGCTGTATGAGAACTAATTGCTTGTAAAATGCCACTAGTCACACAAAGTAGAGAGGACGAACCAACTTGTCGTCGTGACGTTGAGTCGCAACTAATAGGGCAAACAAGATTGACACATTTAGGCAAGTAAAACAGAGATATAAGTATATCTATGAAGGCAGCGGCATTGTTATTAAATGTGTATGTGTAACAGAAAAGTAACACTGAAGCATTCGCTGCGTGTAGTAGTGCAGGAGAACGTTAGGATAACTGATAGATGGTTAATGGACAGTAAGCAATGATGACGAAGGCGGGCCGATGTATGACGTCTTTATCCGCGAAGGTGCAAAATAAAATTTCACGTGCGTACACACTTGTTAAATTATGGGAAGATGAAATGCTCTAAGATGTATAATGGACTGCTGAAAACGATCCTGAAGGTCCTGTCTGCCAGCAGTTATCAAGCAGACCGCTAGTGGCTGGCCAGTTAGAACGCTGGCGGTCTTAACTTTGTTGGTTTCTCTATACTATGAAGTGAAAAAATTAAATATGTTAACACGGCGGGAGATGTATGGAAATGAACTATGAACTAAATGGGACGTCGAAGTCTGCATTGTATTTTGCGGAAAATAGCACCCATGCTAGTTAAATAACATACACGTGCAATACATGCCGAGGCCGGTTCGCGGACTGTGCAAATGCTGTCCTACTAGCTGGTGATGGAATAGGTATCATTTTTAACTTAATGGATATAGTACGGGTTATTAACCTAATAAGCGACATACTTGCTTGTTAATCTGTTATTCCATGCATGCACTCTCGTGATTGTGCCTTTTGTAGACACAGGTGTTTACCGATACCTTGAGGGTAAAGTGGCCAATGACCATCATAATAAGGGAATCGGTTACGCGCACTTTTCAGCGGCATAAGTATGGTGTCCACTAAATCCTGGTAAGGAATCAACTTCTGTTGAATGCGAAGGGCATGTGCACTTAGTATAAATGCTTTCATACAACACGGGCAATATTTTAGTGTAGGCGCGCGCAATTTGGGGAACAATATGCCAGCATACAGTTAACGCCTGAACATTATAGTTCATTGAGGTTTTTTAGGTCCTAACTATACCGCGTACAATACAGCGCAAAGCAGTGCGTATATGATATCGCATGGTTTTTCACATACGGCGAAGTAATTTGTGGCCAAATATGTGGTTACGTTCAAGGGAACAGGTGGCTAATGCAATCGCTTATTGCACTAGACGCAATGGCTTTTCGCTCAAGGGTATGCACTTTTACACAGCTAGTTAAGGTGAATTAAAGTTCAAGAATGATTAACGTCCGCATTGGTTGCTTGCAAAAGAATTCTGACGAAGAAATGGAAGTTTACGCAGTCCGGGCTTTGAAGCATCGCCATGGAAAATATATCTGATCTGCAGATAGACACGCGTGACACTGCCATAGCAGGTGCGGGGGAATTGTGTGTAAGAATGTTAGAGCTGCATGGTTTGAACAGCACCACTCACTTGTAAACATGGGTGACAGTGCAATGCAGCAGACGGATGCCAGGGTGAGGCACGCCGCCATGGATTTGGGCAAGAGACGCGGGAGACAAAGTACTGCAAAATAAATGGAAAGCAAGTACTTGCAAACATACATGTTGCTATATAGTCATTTATTGGGGGACTTATCAATGAGGTACAATGATGTGGCTCACTGGAAGCAGTTTGCGGCCAGCAGGCAAGCATGTGGCGTGGTGCTGGAGATTTTATGTGCTGAAAAGTAAGGGTCAATCAGGTGTTCCCATGCTTACTCAGCTTCATATGAGGATACATAACTGCACCTAGTAATGAGGTACAGCGAGACGGCCTACTGCTAGCAGCGGGTGACAGGCGTACAGGTAGGTAGGCAAGGGGCGCGGGATACTTGGTGCTGTAAAGTGTCAATCTCGTGGTCTCATGCTTGCTTGGCTTCATTCGGGGATCCTAGCAACACTCATGAATAAGATACATGGATACAGCATATTGCAAGTACCGCGAGCAAGGCGGGCGAGCTTGTGAGCTAAAGGCGCTGGAGACATGGCACTGTAAAACAGATGTTCATTAGGTACCTACACACTTACATTTTGCCATTTAATCATTTACTGGAGCACTGTCCAGTATGGTGCAGTCATGTGGCATACAGAAAACAGTTTGCGGCAGGCAGGCAAACATGTGGAGGCACGGGAGCCATGGTGCTAAAAAGTAAGTGTAATTCCGATAACCTCATGGTTAGGTTCAGCTGGGGACTTATTTCAACACTCAGCACTAATGTGCAGCGATGTGGCATACGGTCCACAGCAAGCGGGATGCACGCAAGCAGGTGGATAGGCGAGGGACGCTGAGTGACTAATGACTGGAAATCAAGGGTTCTCACCGTAGTTGATGAGGTACCTTAGTCCAAAATGGAACACCTTAGGCAGAGCATGATAAAGATTACAATGACGTTTTGTGAACATTCTAGGTCCTGTTCCAACCCCTACCCTGTGCATGGGAGATTGTCCTTGCAGCGTTTGATTCGAATGTATAAGTGGAAGCTGATATTTAACGTTAAGCATGAGACGTGTTGCTTGGTCTCCGGGTTGTGCTGTGGATGGTGGATTAGATGGTCCAAAAATGAAACGCAAAATATGTTGAACGCATTGAGGTAAATAAGAAGTCAAGTAGGAGAGAGGTTTGCGTGATTATGCGTAAAATAATAGAATTACGCTTATCATTAATAGCCCAGTGAGGTTATTATAATAAATACCTAGTGAAATTTAATGAGACAATATATAAATAAGTGATAAAAACGTAGGTGGTGTTAAGGTGAGAAGAATAAAGGGAAAATTAATACAGATACAAATAATGTTGAACATGTATATATATGTGCATGACGATGTATAGTTGGATATTCATGCCAACATGACGGGTGCTTAGTAAGCCCAGATAACCGCCACAGCTGCAACAGTATTGTCAGCACTCAGCGGGACCTCATTGGTTGTCTCATTTGCTTGCATAACAAGTGCGCAGAGTAGTAGGTCCCATAACTGGGCCGAATACTCTCAAATGCATATGCAGCAATTTTAGCTACACCGGCGTAAGCCTATGTATGTCCATCAGAGAAATGTTAGTTTTGCCAGTAGCAAAACATCTGTTTTGGGCCCTATTAGCCACCATGAACGGTGGTTACCTAGCCCATGTACGCCCCAGGACACTGGCATCAATATTTTTACGAGCTAAGCCCCGAATATTGACTCCACATGCCCTACAGTCGTGTTCTCATTTATCCTATATTTGTCCCGTAGTATGTGTTTTAATATGGCGACTAGCAAAGCGGATATTGTTGGCTCCACAGACGTTCACTACCAGCGTTTATGGGCCCGTGTTGGCAGCATGGAGGTGTCACCAGCACTTCCACCAAAAGCCAGATACAATGGGCTTTGCACGCCTCCATGCGCGTTGTTTACGTTGCCCAAATAAGTTCCTTGGCAACTACATCTATGTCGTTACTACGGAAGTATCATCTGTTTGCCTCACAAGCCTTAATGCTGGGCTTATTAAGCCTGGGTGGGTCCAACAAATGTGGCAGTAAACCGTCCACCGATAAATTAACTTGTATAGGCACGGCGCGCCTTTACCATAAGCATTGCTTAAGAGCATATAAATCCCATTGCGGACCTCACGATCACTATGAGCGAAGCCACGGACTTGGGCTAAAGTGCTGCTTCAAGAAGCGTGCGTGAAATGAGGTATATTAATTAAATCGATACAAGGATTACTCGGATCACACGAAATGTATTGTTGTCATTGCTTGCGTGTTTAAAAACCCCTTTGCCATCTAATCAAGAAAAATGGTAATGCCAGGGCTAAATGACTTCGAATGCAATGCGGACGTCTGTACCGTTTTCATCGAAAGCGTTTCCCGCGCTTTTAGACTACAGCGCGAAAGCACTGAGGTATGGGGTTAGTTGCAAAGCGTGCCACAAACACACTTGAAAACAACCTGAATAGATATAACGTAAGGTTGTCTTACAGATTCATAAATTATGGTGGTTGTGCACGTCCAACTAGTCAGGGTGGATCTTTCACAATTTATATGTTCAAGAGCCGATTATCCGGAATAACGAAAGGCCAGTGGAGTTGATCAGAAACGCTTGATCGCGTGTCATGGTCATGACACCACGCAATCTGTGACGAGATCGCATATGACTGAGTGCAACAAAGAAGAGGAAAAAGACCACAAGTGCGGGCTCTTTGATCAGACAACTTTACTTGAACTTGCCTTTCGTAAGGAAGAATTGTCCATTTCTGCTATACAGCATTGCAGCTATACGCTGGTTTGCGGGCAGTCGGAAGAGGCGCTTTACATCAATAGCCGTAGACTACATACAGGTGTGTGCCGGAGGTGAGGCTGGTCTACTGCAGTGATGTATGCGAGATGATAGTCGTCACCGATTTATGTCAAGTACAGCAACATGGTACTGGGTTACATGATTACAGTGTTTGAAGTAATTGGGTAATCCAAGTATGGGAGCCTGATACTTTAATGTTTTATGATGTTGAAACTATTCACAAATATGTCCGACCTCGCAAGTGAGCGTGCAAATTGCTCTTAACCCACAAGCATGCACACGGTAAAGTAGTACGTACCTCTTAAACAGAGGGGCAGCACATACTCTGAGATAGGGTGGGCATGTGCATGCATGCACCTGCTGTAAAGCTGCGCATCAACCGAGGTAAAACTGACACCACCAACCACGGCTCTTTATTGGTATATGCAGTGTCACTGGGAAAGCATAAATTTTGATACTGCCTGTATTAGTGTGCCACTATGAATACGAGAATAAATTATTTATTTATTTAGGCGAGGCAACGCCGCTGGTTGACGAAAGCTACACTACTGGTTATTATCTTACCTGATGTGGATACGACGACAAAAGCAGTGGGTAAGGTAAGTGGATGGACTGTGGCGCTGGAAAGCCGTTGAATAGGTCGGTGTACGTCAACTTAGACTCAACAGCAACGGAAATGGAGGGTTTGTACTTACCAGTAAAATGCTCAATTGCGATAGGATTTTAGAGCGGTAAGGCACATGGAAGCTATGCACCGGGACCAGATATAAGTGGCATCCGTCTTAATGCATGCGAAGCAAGTAAGTACAATTAGTAAGCCGGAGGAAGTAGGGTGCCTCCTTAGGCCTTAAAACGGACACCTTGTAGGCCAATGCCGAACCGGCTGTTTTTCAATCAGGCGTTTAAATATAGGTTTGTTCGAGAATCCTAATCCTACTCCTGTCTAGGATTGGACAGGCTGAGAGTAACCTGATCACAATATACAATAATTCATACCTCAAACAATCTTAGGTTGAGAAATTTAAAACCGATATTTCCCTTCAGTAGTTTGAACAACGAAATAAGAAGACGAAGATGGGCTGATGCTAGCATTTTGTATTATCTCGGTAGTAACAATACACTAACAGGGAAACCCTTTCATAGGTCTTACAAAATACAGTCAAGAAAATACCTACACCAGGCAAATAGTTACACTTCACTAACTTCTCACCGATGGCACATAAGCGCGCGCTGGTAAAAGCATTATTCACTCGTGCCAGACGTAGCTGCTCAACGACTGCCTGCCTGCGGAGTTTGAGCTGATCACTAAAACACGTATGGAGAATGGCTACCTAATTGATTCATAGACAATCATAGTCAAGTTAGACCGCTCAAGAAGATGGTGTTGGCAGCCCCTAAGAAAAAGGTTTACATCGAGCTGCCATTCAAGGGTGACACTGCAGCAAGAAGGATAAGCAAACGCATTGTCCCGGCCATTCAACCTACATATTGTGCTTCGGAGGCGGTAATGATCAACAGGACCCGAAAGTTGCCGTTACCTTCAGTAAAGGAAGGTGAACCCGTGGACGCCAAATTACACTGTGTCTACCAATTCGTGTGTGACTGCAGTATCAGTTACATCGGCAGCACCGAACGGGCTTTCGATTCAAGAGGGAAGGAGCACTTACCAAACTGGGTTCAGTGCAAAGTTACTCAATCCACCTCGGATGATACGTGCTCGCGTAAGCCGTCAGCGTCCTACACAGCCAGACACATATTGGCGACACGTCGCCAGGCCAATCCTTTATGGGCATTCCGGACCTTGTTACGTCATACTAATGCACGCCTTTTGCGATTTACCCAGACCATCACGATAAGCCAAATTAGACCAGCGTTGTGTACCCTAAAGCAATTAGTTGTGAACCTGCGGTTGTTGTGGACATAGTCCCAACAACAATGACTACAACCATTAATTCGATTGGCTTGACTGGGCTCTGTAAGACATATAAAAGGATTTCCCTGTTATTGTATTATTACTGACGAGATACTACGAAATGCTAGCATCTGCCGATATTCGTCTTCCTATTTCGTTGTTGAATCTTAGGTTGCTCTGTTCACCGCAGAGACTATTCCACGGTGCCCAATACGTTACATGTATCAGGGTGTATAGGGGCTTACATGCTGCTGCTCAAGCCTTCATGTCTGCTCCTACCATCGCTTACGATGTTTTACTCTTATCGTCGCTTTCCAACTTCAGTTCTGTCCCTCCGTATTCAACCCCCAATACTTATTCCTCCTCCAACATGCACTGATAGGCGGTTATCTTCCATTTTCAACACATGCAAACCGGGTGCATTACACTTTTCTATGTACAAGCCCATGTCTAACAAAGCGGTCAAACCAGTTCATCCGTTCCATTTGGGGCCTCGATCTTCCCTCAGCTTAGCATGCCTCAACGTACGCACATTGTTACGTATCCGTTCACATGCAGCAGTTGCTCTAAAATTAAAGACCCTCTCTATCGAAATCAGGTCCCGTAATGCGAAACTCGCCTAAATCACTTGAGCTCTGTCCTCCCTCTCCGATCCCGTTCAGGTGACACCCGCAGTACGCTTTCATTACAAGTATCCGGGGGACATGCAGTTATGTGTACCGGCCAAGCGTGCTTTGGCATCGCACTGAGTACCCGGGCTAAAGCTGCTGTGGCTCCTTGCAACCCAATTACTAAGAGCATGTGTGCGGTCCAACTAGCCGCCTTGTTCAAACCTTTGAGGTCACGTGTGGCTAATAGACGTCTGTTTGTTATCGCTGCCTACACCCCACCAACTGTAGTAATGAAGGCTTTTACTCCGTAGTTCGCCTCGGTTGGAGCCTCTGAGTTCCCTGCTTGGGTTGCCATGAATTTGGACCCCTGTGTGGACAATTTTTCGCCCTATGACAAACGGCTTAATTAAAAGACTGACAAGCGTGGTCCCTAGTGTCGTGAGGTCGGGCCTGGTCAGGTCAGGTTCCAAGGACGATAAAGCCTTCTGTCTAATGATCATCCTGGTTCATGCACTGGTAAGCAAATAAGAGCACCCGTTACTTTGACTTTGAGTTGTATACAATTGCCATGAAAATGTCAACGATTTATCAACGATAAGGCCCAAAAGGGACGGGTTTTATCCCGTTATGAATCTATTGTGCCGATCAGCGAACGGATGCAGCGGTGCATGCAAAGATGAATAAAGAAGTTCGGTAGCGAAACAGTTTGAAACAGCCACGCAGGAGAAATTCGGTTATTCCAGTTAGGGCAATTAAAGCCCTCCATCAATATACACGTATTCGGAGGCTGTGCAAGGATAAAATCAATTCAATTCAAGTGGAACAGCAACAACAGGTGAAGTCCATGAAAGTTCAATTGTAAAAATTTTCGCGATCCGGGATAGCTTCAGAGATTTATTTGGTATTTTTGGGTATCCAATCGGCCTGCGCTTTACAACGTAGGTATTCCTCGCTTCTTGATAGCGCCGGAAAGCGCTCACTGAGGGAGACGACTGTGGCGTCCGACAACGCTTGGCCCGCCTGTTCATCAGCCGAAAAGCGGCAGAATCAAATACCGGAGGCTTGGCCATTTGAGCCAACCTCATGGAGACGGGGATCTGACGGAGGTGCCCTTCATGCAGACAGGAGCTGAAGTAATCCCAAGCGGTCTGCAAGTCCTCGTCTTCAGCTACGATGCAGGGCGAAGTTGCGACCTTAGCACTAAGCTCGGGGTAAGCCGCTCGCCATATATTCGGACGAGGAATGTCGTCAGCAGTATAGTCATGGAAGAGGGCAAACTTGTATGACAAACAGACGTAATCGCTAGCTCCAAGAGGCAGTACATAGGTAAGCTCTTTTATAAAATCTCGGAACTTAGAGAAGAGTAGATTGACTAGTCAGGGGCTTGATCTTTCATTGATCTAGTGGGCTGATCAACGAACTGAAATAAAGGTACCAGTAACGTTATGTCGAGAAGAACAGTGGCCAGTCCCGGCTGCAGACTGACTTGCAAAGATCTGCCAGTCTATCCCTGGTTGAAAATTTTCATTATAAAGCCCCGGTAGCTGACTGGCCACAAAGGAAGTCCATGAGCCTATCAGAAGTGCTTTCGGGAGCCCTATTTATTAACATAATAGTTATCTGCTTGGACCTGCGCGCTTCACTCCAAAGTGCCTTTGTATCCAATCTGATGAACAAAAGATGTACAGTTTGGAAGTAAGTAAGGTAGACGTGCAATAAAGAGCTACGCCTCTACCACGACGGTTGAATGCGGTCAGCTCTCCTTAATGGGTAGCCTGTTAAGCCTACCTCAATGTCTATAAAGTCGGATGACAACCACGTTTCGGTGAATGCAAGTACGACAGATTGAGGGCGGTCCACAAGAGCCCGGCCTCGAACACCTCGTTTCGAAAGCTACGCACGGTACTGAGAAGTAACTGTAGGTTATGAGTGTAGTATGCAATGGATCGTGCGCCACCAAAACGAGGTTTGGCAGGGTAGTTTGTGGACCGCCGGCTCACCACACATAAACCTACCAACTAAAGACACTACACCAGCCTCACGGCGCGCTTTAAGTTTATTGCTAGCCTTCATTAGATTTAGTTTGTCCACAAAAATCGTCCGTCTGTACACTGATCCCAGAAACCTTGAGAATGAAAGCAACACGCAAGGGCGACTGGAGCTCATCTAGAGTGAAGCTAACCCCTCGCAAAAGATGGGACTAGGGGTTCAGCTTGCCGACTTGTAAGCTGCCAAGTCATGTGATTTTTCTATCTGTAGCCCCAGGGCGCCCGAACGGCAGTAGTTTAACAACACAGGTATAAACTGTTGGAGATCCTTCACGGGACGCACAGTTGGAACGGTAGCCGTGGGTTCAGGTACGCCCCTAAGTGTGAGACTAAAGTAGGTAAATAGATCGACGCGCCGAGAAATATTTTCTGCTTGTGTCACCGAAACAGGTGGGCATAGGTCCGCACTGGATTTTGGTTCTGTGGAGGCACAAGTCAATGCCTGAGGCAGCAAAACCTTAGGACTTGCGGTCAAAGGAACTGACTAAATATCATGTGTTGAGGTGCCCTTAGGTGAAGACGTTGAGAACATTCTGATCAACTTTCGCCTTCTTTTGGCAGATGCAGGGGCATGCTCTTCTACTTCAATACTTCACAATCTGAAGGGTCATCACGGGCGGAAGAAACCCTCACAGAGGCTGTTGTAAACTTTTAACTAAATGAGCTTGCTGCATTAGAAGAATCTACAGTTCACTGAGAGGACTCAGGTTTTCAAACCTAGTTGTAGCTTTTTCGACTTTCCTATGTAAAGAGCTTCTAGGTTACCTAACCTAGAAAATAGTGTTGCGAAATCGCCGGCTGCCCATGGACGCCAAGGGGCGCTACCATTACGGTTGCAGCAGCTATAAAGCACACGAACATGCAATGCTACAAGCTCGCATTGCTCTGGAAGTAAATCAGCCCACGGCTTACTAATCCAACTAAGATAACTAGCGTACTGCATTCCACCCACTTAGTCGGTAAAAGATTGTAGGCACCCGAAGTTACCCCATGAAATTAATGAACCAGATGAAGTAAAGAGACAGTTTCCTCTTGCCATTTCCACAATGTTTGGACAAGGAAAAAGAAAAACGAACAGCTTAATAAGGAAGTAAGATACGTGTGAAACGGTTCAAGGAAATAGACTACATCATCAACGAGGGTGCATAAGCTTATACCGTGGGGAAAGGTGGGTACTTATGACAACTCAAGAAGGTGTGACCGGTGGACATAAAATTAATAATTAAATGGTATATTTCGCGCAAGGCCGTTACAAGTTGGTGATGACCTTCGATCACAAACATATATAAGTGCGCGTACAGAAGTTTATAGCACAAAATAGCTGTAAAGCAAACACAACATTAAGATAAGGCAAATGTTTCACACGTTATTAAGCAAGGTAGAATGTTGCTGTTCGTTGACCGTTAAGGTGACGTAAGCATTGCAGGATATGAATTTGAGTAAAATGGTACATACACTCAAAGTGTCCTCAAACCCGAGGTTGTTGATGACGCTAACGTCCAGATTGCACGATACCCGAGGAAAAGCCGCAATTTTCCATGCTTAAACTAGGAGACTAGCCTGATTTATGCAGGGTCCAAGCAAGAATCCGGTTTCCAAGCCACCGAAGATCTTCTATCCTTGTTATACTGAGCACTTTTAAATGTCTGAATCACAAGTCAGCATTTTGTGTCCAGTGTCATTCAACACTGATTCTACAGAAAGTTCCGAGAAATAAAGTTTGAACAGCAAGGCACGACAAGCAAGCCGTGGCAAAAGAAGACACAAAAGTAACTAAAAGTAGTTCAGGAATTCGGAGACCTTTTGAATTACAAGAAAACTGACAAAAGCCTACGATACTGTATAGTGGTACACAACTACCATACCCAAACAAGGATCCCAGGTGAGCAAATTGCTCAGACGGTGAAACACAAGAGCGTCATGACCTTGAGAAGCAGCAACCAAGCAAGCAGCAAGTAGACCACTATCAACGCTATCGAAGCTCCTAACGACCAGAACAATTATAAGTTGCACCCATGCAAGATAAAAAGAAAAGCAAGTGAGGTAAATATACTTCGTAAAGACAGTAACGTTTGGGTTGATGTACGGAACAACCCCACCTCCGCGACGATCGGAAGTGCGTTCGCACCACATCAGTGTGTAGCCTGGTAAGCACACTTCACTGTCCGTGACGTCGGTGGACAACAGCCTAACAGTGAATGCGAGTACCTCTGGACTGCAGTCGTCAACAATGGCGCCGACTTTGCACAGCTTGTTTCGCAGGCTAATCGAATTTTGAATATCACATGTATGTATTTGGCAATGCGAGTCCAAGAGCAGAAGCCACCGGAACCGATTCTGGCAGCGAGGATGTGTATCGCCGGCTCACAGCCAAAATTACAATAAAAAGCGATCTTCCCGCTGTACGATAGGTCGCAATATCGTAGGGCCTGCCGCAGTTGCAGCGTCACCATCAAAGCAAGAGCTCGGTGCAACCTGACACTAGTGCCTCTGATTTTAAAGGGAAAACGTAGATTGGATTACCGCAGCTCCGGAACAGGCAAAGCAACACGCAACATGAGAGGGCTAGACACAGCCTGGTTAGCCGACAAGTTACGGAGCCTTTCAAATTTGCGCACAGTGAAGACAGGAAAACCTGGCAGTAGAAGTTTTCTAACGCATATTTTATACCGGATAGCTGGCATCTACTACTTTTGAAGCACAACAGGTGACTCAGTAGCAATCCTGAAAATAACACTGCAACCAGCGTGAGACGCAGAACAATTATCGTAGGCTTTACGGACGTTAGCATTTTTGGCTTAGCGTCCGATTTTCTTGACTTCTTGGTCATAGGTGTTTTCGCCTGTGATGAGACAACAGTATGAAAACGGTGGGGAATAGGGATTGGGCACTCGACGTACCTTCTACATCTGACCTGGGTTTTGTCACTATTTTAACCCTCTTCCACTATCTGTTTACAAGGGCACAAGCTAGCTTGTCTACGTGACTAACAAGGTATTTGAGGTTTCGTTGCCTACAGTATCGTTCCTAATTCGTTTACTGACAGTAGACAGTGAGCACACGTACGCCGAGTCTGGCAACTTGAAAGTATATTTCAAAGCCTCCTGACGGAGACCTAAGCCGTTAAGTCGACACAAACCAGTTAAATTTGCTGTCAAGCAAGCACACCAGAGGCCTCAGGTTTCCATGAGACACCTAACAGCTGGTTACTGGCGTGTACCGCTCAGTCCTACGCATACAGCAGTCAACGCAACGCTGCGGTTTGCTCCCGCTGCTAGCCATAAGGGCATGCTGCGTAGAATGCAGTCGAGTACAATCCACATGAAACCAGCGGCAACAATCACAGCATTGCATCCCAGCGACAAAACTGTAACAGCTTTGCGACACCGCTTTGCCATATATAACAAACAAGTAGTCGGAAGGGAGCCACGGGCTTGGACAGCACTCGAAAAACATCTTGACAGAAAGGGGTCAGAAAATCAAATAAATGTAAGGGATAAGCAATAGTAATGAACCGGTTTACAGTGACCAGCTATGCACTCGACCGGAGAACCAGTAGGAAAGACCAAGTATAACACATATGTATAAAACTGCAATCACCAAATCGGAACAAGCAAAACAAAGATTACCTGAAGTCTAATCATGGGGCAGCTGGTTCTTTGCAAAATAGCAGCGACACAACGACCAAAAAACCGAAGGCACGCAGACAAGTCTAATCGCAATGAGCTACTCACAAGCGGAAACCCAAGTAAATGCACCTTTTAAATCAATAATAGCACGCAAGCGGCGTGAGGTAGCTGGTTAGCGTCGAATGACCAAAAGACAGGTGACCATTCAAAACCTTGGAATCCACAATGAGTAAGGACATGACAGGCCAGAATACAGGGACGAAAACAGCTTCCTTTAACCACCGTCACTTGGCGTGTGACAGTAAGCAACTGGTGCTCCCTGTACTTTGACGTGGCAATAGACTCTTGCGTTTACACTACAAAATCAAGCAGGAAGAGTAAAAACGTCACAGCATATGCATGTATTTGCATAGGCTTTTGCTTGCGCTTAAAGACTGAAATGCGTATGCACAAGCATTGGTGGAATAGGGTCAACCACATTGTAAACAGTCCTTGTTTGAACTTCTCTAAGGTTTTAAGGGAAAATTCACTAAAACGAGTTTTCAACGCTATTTTGTCACGCAGCTCAGCGACGGGACAAGGGGAGCGTTTGGGTACAGGTCGAAAAGACGCACACCATGATGACAAGGGTACTATAACCTCTGGAACCGAGTACATTTGTAACACTCTCCGTAAAATATATGCATCTAAGTCAACTTTGAAGGCCAAGAAAATTACCACTTGCCGCTTGTAAAATGATGTCGCAGCTGTCCGTCAAAATTTCTTCACATGCTCTTCCATAGCCACAGTTACGGAAAAACGAACTTACCAAACGCATACACGTAGAATTATCCTTCGACATTACACCGCCTCTAAGGTAACGCCACGGTTTTTGCTGCCCATTGTTATCCACTTGAACAACAAAAAAGCTAAAATTGCCGTGTATTTATATTACTGCATACCCGTATTGACCGTGTTTAACTTCCAGTTATACAGTTTTACCTTCGTCATCAACATGGCCAAAAGTCAGCCTAGTCTGCCATACAACCCTCAGCAGCTTATGGGCCTATCTGGTGGGTTACAATCCCAGTCCGGATGTGAAAGTCCCGCTCCGTCCCTTGTGAAGTCAGCATACCGTATAAATCTGCTTCATATGTATTCAGGCGATGGCCTGTATGTTGGCTGCCGTACCAAAAAGCACCGCCCATTAGGGCTACTTTGTCTGCAACAATTATCCATTCCCACCGTTTTCGAGCGGCCCCCACCCTTCTGAATCCACCGGTCACTTGAGTGACCGATGACGGATCCATTTCAGTCCCCCAAGGTATTTGCAAAGATAAGCGATAACAATACTTTGGACAGAGTCCGAAATGTTATGCCGACTTGCCATCCCAACAGCGTCATCGAGAAACATTCTATATATATATAGCGGTATAGAGATTCGCAACCCTGTTATTCCTTTTTTTCGTAAATGAAATTGTCTATGAGGAAATAGTAAGTAGACAAATATGTGCAGCGAGGGTTGGTAAATCAGTTAAATAAAATTACGTTATGTTTATGGCCACATTAACCGCCGGTCGGCAACTAAACTTCCAACGAGTATCTTGCGAATAACTTCTTAGAATAAGCACACTACTCATTAATTTTTAGTAAAAAACGTTCACTTCGTGTATTATGAATTCACAGTAATTTTGTGCTCCTACAGGCAGTCTTAAGAAAAATTGAATAATATTTACGCTTTTTGAGTAGCCTTTTGCCGATTGCAAATGTGATTTTACCGTAGACTTTACGAAGTTTACAGCCAAGCAGCGTAGGCCAGCATTCGCCTAGGTGCCCTTAAGTTCACCGAAACTAGGTGCTCTAGTGCTCTACGCACCTTGGGTTTCACTGGCGAATTGGAAAACTGTAAAAGTGAAGGTCGTAAACCATCTGTGTGTACCCTGTTACCCCCACTCGGATCGGCAGTTAAAGTAAGCAGGTATACGTTAAACTCTCTTTGCATTCGGATAAAACTACGCGAAAATCGTAACGTTGTTACTATTTTTTATAAACATTATTGGAATTTTCATAATGTGCTGGATGGGGCATAGCTGCATATCTATGTATGCTGCACATTTGGTATATGCAACACCTATAGGTATCGCCCATTACAAAGAGGGTTTCATAAATGATCGCGCTCATAATATGTGAATTTTCGCACCACCAGCAAATTCTTCCCAAAAGACGTTAATGGTGAGGGACTGATGCATGCTTACTAAAAGAAGTCATGCAGGAAGCAGCGTGCTTGGATTCAATGGTGCTGCTGTAAACGCAGGTCTGTTCGTAGGTTCCCATCTTAGAGGCAACATGTAGCAGAGGATAAGTGTGTGGGCACCCGACAGATGCATTTGAATTATGTCAGCGTATTGCTGTGTTGGTAGGGATATGAGCAAGGATGACCAGTCGCTGCCGCACCGTACTCTAGTGAAAAGACGCTTGTCCCGTAATTTGGCGGCCGAGGTTCCAAGCTGGGTAAAGGCAGAGTGAGGAGGGGATGGGGGTGGTTGCGCAGCAGCACATCGGCAGGGCGGCATACTGCCGACGTCCGTTTCCTCTTTGCGTGGTGTAGAGAAAATTAATGCACCTGCCCCACTCGTAAAGAGGAATTGACGGAATGGCCTTCCTTATTTGAGTTAACTGGATATGTGCGGCGCATCAGTAGGGGCAAGGATCGTAGGCAATCTAAGCGATGGGGAAAACAACGGAGTATAAAGAGAAAGTGCTGCGGAACACTCCTTCGACAGTCCGTCGGTACGTAGAAAATAATGGCCCTAAACTCCCTGCCAGTCCAATCGCTCAGCAGCTGCGCCATGGTAACTTGTGCCAAAACCCACGTGACGCATTCAAGGTTATCAGCAGACAAAACAACGCGAGCTTGCTGCTTTTTGCTGAAGCCTCTGCCACCCGACACATGAAACCGAACCTTTGAAAACAGGTCGGCATTGCGACCAGACTTGCCTTGTCCTGGTGAAGCCTAGGCTACGACCTTGATTTTCTCAATTTTGTATTGATTTTCTTATTAATCTCTATTTCAATTACATTCGCTTAGGCTTTCCACGAGGTGTCTGTAAGCGGCGGAATAGGAATACACGTAATAATCTGAATTCAGATAATCCATAAAACGTTGTTCGTACTTGCTCTCTTAAAAGTCCACCAACAGTCAGAATCATGCTCCGTTCGGACATAGTTCGACCCTTAGGAGACTGCCAGCGGAGACGGCGGACTTCCGTGCTGGTAGAAATGTATATTGGTGCGCCTACACAAAGGTTCATTTGCTCGTCATAGGATGGATTGTAGTGCACCAGAAAAGGCGCTCTTTTGGTATTTTGCAACATTGGATTGCACCGTTGTGTTAACCTTCGAATGCGCAACATATTTTACTGATGGCACTTACGTCGACACAAACCGTTTTGCTGAGTAGCCTGCTGCACCGCTTCTTGCTGTGGTTGATTTGTTTTCAACTTTGGCAGCCGGCACAATGCACGCTGTGTTCAGTCGCCTCCAACTTCCATACTGTCAATTACTTGACACGTCGTTCACATGTTATAGATTCCCGGCTAGTATCCCAGGCGTCACACTATAATTGATGCCCGCTGTCCAGAACACCATGTCCGCCAGTTTGAATTATTTTTCGTACGCTGGGGTAGCCGGGCTCCAACCAATGGCGGGAATTTTGTGACTGGTCAAGTTAAAATAAAACAGCAGGCATTAAAAGGGTAACCTCAAGACTTAGGAATAAATTACTATGGTTTCAAATAAAAATGCACTACATATGTTATCAAGTGTTACAGTGGTGTACCGTTTGTAGTAAAGTAGTTTACCGTAACCATGGTAAGCTGGTCCAGAAACTTCAAAGAGGGTAAATACAGCAACGCACTGATATTTCAAGGGTTTGTTAAAGGGTGAATTATTTTGGTCCTCTAATAAACGTAAGCTTATTTCAGCTATCCTAGGAAGTAACATGCGATATAATGTTATGGAAAATTTATCAATCGGGCTTACATTGCCTGGTGTGCTGTAGTTGTTCATTGGTGCTGGATTCTTGTGGAATATCATTTAGTGCAACTGGGTAATCAGGGAAATCACAACATTTAATAAGGAAAAGCATGCAGCAATTTGAAAAGAAAATGGTTAGTTGTTGAATGATAACCAGTGATGGAGATCAATAAACCATATTATTTTGAATATAAGAGTAAATGGAGGAACTTGTGCAATCCGTATGAGAGGTAAACGGAACTAGATAAGGATCGGCACAAATTAGCTGCTGAAAAGTGACAAGCGTAACGTAAACTCCTAGGAAGTGTACTTTTGTTTATTGTGTTAAAGTATCTGCAAATTAATGACGTCGAAATCTTTTCAAACTTAAAACATGCCGGCCATACAGTAGGCATATTGTGCGAAGGCCATTCAGACGGAAGGATGAACAGAAACAGCCTGATATATAATGTATAAACGTAAGGAAATAGTTAATGGTGTGAAAATGCATGTAAAAATCAAAACCAGATAACCAGGTAGTATGCAGGAATGTACATACTTCGGATGTTGTTTGGGCTTCCGGTGTGGATTCACTTGCTCTGAATGTTGACGAGGTGCCTACCTGTCTATTACCCACTACCTTTTCCATACTGGCTCCAGGATACAGATGGTCGTCGCTGGAGAGAACGGCGTGCACAGTCCCCGTAACAGTGCTAGGCTCAAAAAGTGGTTCCATCCTGTGTGAAACGGGCTACGGGCCAGCCACCGCCATGTGTATGTCTGGTGTGCAATATTTCCCAATTAGGCCGAAATGCTTCTGTTCTGCTTGTTGAAGGACTTTAAGCCCGCTCCTTTGGTGCAACGTGGCTCCCATCCACATGCTTCCCGGTCTTATTCCTTCGGGTTTACACCGGATATTGGGTGTGTGGGTGGAACTGTGGATGGTGCAGCGCAAGCTACCCATGGTCCCCTTTGTAGGCGCAGACGTCCTGTGGTTGTCCCCATGGAGGCCACAGTGACCGGCAAATCTGGATACGGATGCCGCCATAACATACGCTGTGAGTGTAGTGTTGCCTCATATTGATGCCGGTGTTGCATGCACTATGCCTTCTCATCGCAGCTGGGCTACACCGGTTTCCACTCTCACCATTCACTATGCACCTAATTACGTCGATTTCGTTTACTTTTATTTGCTTAGTACTCACTCACCACCGCACATGCTACTACGATGTCGATCGTATGCCTAATCGCCACATACTTCTGGTCCAGCGCAGTGTAGTGTCATGGTTGATATGCTCTCAATGACCAGGAATGCTGCATAATGACCAACACGCTCCAACTCAGCGTTTTGTTCTCGTGACGGATGGATGGAAAGAATCAATGTATGCCTAGTTGTGTGGACCAAAAAGACGCCAGTGGTGAGCCAGACGGAACGCAAGGATTGTTCGACATTGTCAGTAAGTCGTTGTTTACTGCAAGCTTTACTATTCGACGCGCAACTGCTCATAGCATGAATACTTTGATTGTTACCTCCAAGCCGAAGTCATACATGTTCGCATTATTACGGTCCACGATGACAAGCCGCAGTTGTTACTGGCTCACACGGCCCACAGCCTCCATAACCAGATGCAAGTATGCAGGTTACCATGCCCTCTAGGTGTTTCCATTCCCAGGTGTCAATATCCACACAGTGACCGGAGCTCAAAAGCATGGGAACACGTTCGTACGTGTAGTGTTTGCAGTCTCACTCACTGGAGCTTCACAATCCATGCACACCTAGTGTCCGACCAGCGTTCACTCCGTACTGCAACCGCCAATTGTCTTAAAACGTCTAGTTGTGCGTATTTTATCGTAAATGTCAGCAACACATAGGCCCTCCAGTTATACTTCCTCTGTAACTACAATTAAAAGGACAAAACCGCTTGCGTGTGTGTGTGCGTGTGTGTGACGGATTCAAAGGAACACTAATGAATCCCTTAGGCTAGTCGCCCACCCTCAAACATTCTCATCTTAAAAGCCAGCGGTAGTGATGACGCCGGTAGCGTGAATGGGCTGCGTTCACTCCTGGCTACTAAGCGCTTGCTGCTTACAATATTCCACATTCGTTCGCGCATTCGGTTAAACAAATTCGGTGTAACGATCAACAATTATACCTGGAGTCCAATGACTCTACAACGCTTCCTCGAGTTGGAATGCGATTTTTGTTGCAAGCATTTACACGTTGGCTCATTCGTGTGATTTGCCTCCGTTCTACTAGGACTGAGGTATGCACATATTGCACTTTAGTTGTATGTTGTTTAGTTTACTTTAGTTAACGTCTTCGTTGGACCAGGGCATTTTACGTGTTACTCGAGACTCACAATGGGTCTATCGTCTATGTAAATAGCTTCACACCACAGCTGAATATACAGTCACATCTGCCAACCGTTGGGTAATTGGATGTTATGCAGACTACGTCTAGTAAATAGGCTAAAGCAGCTTGAGCACATTTTCGAACGTGAAATGTTGGACAGGACGCAGTAGGAATTGTTAGATATATTCTTTCCGGGATCACGCCATTGCGTCTTGCAGCAAATATGTGATAGTACCGCCTTCTAACGCATACGGCAGACGGCGTCGGCAACACACACACTAACGACAAGACATCATTGTATTTACCTATTTTTTGTGTATCATTTTCCACCTGGTAACAGTATGGATGGCATTTGTATTCCTATTCTTATATCTGTCGCTAGCTGTTGTTTTTGCTCACACTTCTGACTAAATCTATAGATGCCACTGTTCGGTTAACGCTTCAATGTTAACTAACCAACGACCATCGTATTGGTTGCTTAGACAATTATACGTGAGATCTTTCAGCACTAGTGGAATATGGTTGCTATTCTTCATTTAATTCCAACTCGCGAAAGTTCATAGTGTTATTGCTCATTAAGGTTATTGTTTCTCCCTCCTGTTTGTGTTAGTTAATACACAAGTGTGAACAAATGTCCGTTCGCAACACTGCAGTATTGTAACTCGAACCAGGGGCCTTTGGTATGCCAACTGATACCTCATGTTGAATGACTAAGTGGAAGCCATTTAGAAACACTTGTAAGGTGCCACATTTTAACCTGACAGAGTGATGGCATTTTCACTCACGCGATACCATTATCTGCTAGCTCAATGTCTAAATGGGACTGCAATGAAGTACAAGTCCCGCTAACTTCGGTTCGTATTTCGATACATTCCCACTTGACAGATGGATCTTATTACATTGCTTCACGTGTGACATCATGACTTACTTCGGGTTACGATATGAGGTCAATGTATCCCATCTCTATTGTCTCTGTACGCCCACTTGTACTGCTCCCGCCTTCAGGTAAACGTACTGAGATTCGGACAATTCGTCAAGGTTGAATCCGGAACAGTGGCAACACGTTGCGACATCCAAATCAAAATGTATAAGTATAAGTGGCATTGTAGACACTGATGAATGAGATAAATAAATAAATACATTTTTTATTCCTTGACGATGCGAGAAACTGTTTGCTGGAATGAACAGAACAAATAATTGTACGACCTTTCCATGACATTTCGTTAATACACTTTCAGAAATAAACATGGGCGCAATTGCGTTGTATGTACCACTGAGTAATCAGAATCGTGCTGTTATTGTTTCCTGTCATTGAATCAGACTAATTTATGCTCACAGAACAAATACTTGGCCCGAGAAATAAGAGTATAATAAAAGTGGCTGTTGTCCCAAATTTGTATGTCTATGTATGTCGAAAATTTATTCAGGCACCACGGATATCGCTTCGAATGCTTTGTCTAGGGATTGGGATGTCCCAAAAATATTAATCACGTTTTTAACGGGCAAATGCTTACTAACCGCAAGCCTAAAATTGCAAATTGGATGGCATATTCTGATGGCACTTGGAAGTTTGTTACAAATCTTTGAGTTTTGGGTTAGAAAGAAACGTTCTCTGATTCTCGTATTAAATGTTGAAATCATGAGCTTTACCTCTTTGTTACGTATTAAATATTTGCTGTTTAAATTTATGTGAACAACTTTTTCAAGACTGCGCATTTGACAATTTATGATTTTGTAAAGAAAACGAAGGTTCAGCTTCATTATCCGAAGCGAAACTGGGTCAAATCCAAGTTTATCACATCTCTCTCTGTATGTCGTCTGAAGAATATCCACAGTGCATTTTTGTGAAGCGTCTCTGGACCCTCTCACAAGCGTGCCGGTCAGAGTTTCGCAGATTAGACTGTATCATTAAACAGTTTTCCATACACTGTAATACACATGTTTTGTAAAGGGATATGCGAGATTCCGTGAGGTAAAAATGATACCAGATGTAACCGATGGTCTTCATGGCTTTCGAAACTTGAAAGTCACAGTGTTCCTAAAAATTAAACGTGACTGAATATCGCACGCCCAAGTCGCGAACTGCCCTGCATTGCGAGATATATGCGCCTTGTAGCAATAAACTCTTTGGTGGCACTCGGCAAAAGACATCTGTCACAATTAGCACCAGGAGTCAAGGGCGGATAGGTCATCCTGAATGAGACGTATAGCTTGTAGTGCAACAGAAAACGTGCTCTTTCAGTACCACGTAACATTGGATTTTATGGTCGTTTTAACATTCGAAACGTCCATGTGTTTTACTGACCGCACATCCGCGGACACAAACCGTTTTGGTGAGTACCTCGCTGCACGTTTCTCGCTCTGTCTGTTTCGCTTCCTATTCTTGTAGCCTGTACAATATACGTTGGGTTCAGTCGCCTCCGACTACTATTCTGTCGTAGTTGACGCCTATTACGTGTCACTGCTTACCGACTAATATCCCAGCCTCCGCCCAACAATTGATGACCCCCTGTCAGGAACACGCCGCCCGCCATTTTGCATTTTCATTCTGGTGAGCTCGTTCCAGTGATCTTGTGATTCATTACTTGTGATCATATTGTTTTCTCACCTACCACATATTTTATCTGCTTTTTGCAATGGATAATCTAGATGATAAGCGGTCTCCATGCGCGGTTAACGCCGTTCAGCCTGCCGTGGTCAATTCGGTTGCATTGGCTCCTCCTTTTTGGGAGAATGATCCCTTATTATGGTTTTTGCATTTAGAATCCGTATTTTATATTCGTAAGACTTATTCTGATTTCGCCATGTATAGCCAGCTAATATCTTGCCTTCCTCAGAATATATCCTCGCAGGTGATTGACATCATACTTTGCCCCCTCTAGTAATGAAATACGTGACTCTTAAACAGGCTATTATTCAGCGAATCACGCCTTCTGACAAGGTCCGTCTGCAGCAACTATTTAGTTATTTGCAGCTAGGAGACAGGATGCCCTCAGCCTTGTTGCGCGAAATGCAACAGCTCATAGGCGTGTCCCACATGGACGTAGGGATCCTCCACGAGCTGTGGATGTAACGCCTTCCTGAAAGCACACAGGCTATCCTTGCAGTAGCAAGTGCCCTGCCCATCACAGCAATTGCAGATCTAGCAGACCGCGTCATTGAACGGCACCAGCCAGAGACTGAAACCAAAGCACCTCAGCAGTTTTGCGCTGGCGCAATCACAACGACAGGCGCGACTAGCCTGCCGTCGGCAATGGACGCATTATCATTGCAGATAGCGTCGCTTCGGTGCCAGGTCGAGGAACTCACTGTAAAACGTAAGCACCGCAACCGCTCTGGATCATCTCGCCGTCGCACAAAACCTGATGCCTCAGGTTACTGCTTTTACCACTCGCGTTTCGGTACTAAAGCCCGTAAGTGCGTACAGCCATGTAGCTACTCCGTTGTACATGATCCGCCACGCCGGGCTGTAATGACCGCGAATGTCCGCAAAGCTCAAAGTCGTCTCGTCTACATTAGGGATTATGACTCCGATACCCAGTTCTTAGTTGATAACGGGACGGAAGTCAGCGTCATTCCCCCTATGCCAGGTGAGCCTACCGCTTCTCTGTCGACAAGTCTCAGTGCCGCCAATGGCACGCCAATAGCCACCTATGGTCATCGTTCACTTACCCTGGACCTAGGTCTTCGGCGCACTTTCCGCTGGGTATTCACCGTCGCTGCAGTCCCCTTTGCCATCATCGGCATTGACTTTCTCAGGCATTTCGACCTCTTGGTCGATGCGAAACGCCAGATGATAGTCGACACTGCAACAAAACTCAGCGTACGTGGCAGCACCGCCGATGTGACATCTATATCCCCGGTCTATGCATTTCCCCAGACCTCGCCAGACTACGCTAATCTCTTTTCTCAGTATCCCAAGCTCGTTCAGCCAATGAACGCAGCTTTGCCCGTGGCAGCTCAAGTCACAGCACCACATACGGACGAATGGCCCACCTGTGTCATGCCGTCCATGCAGACTATCGCCTGAGTAACTAAAGGTAGCTAGGGCGGAGTTTGAGCACATGCTTGAACTTGGAATAACCCGCCCTTCTGATAGCCCTTTGTCCTCGCCCCTGCAGACGGTCCCCAAGAAATATGGTGACGAGCTCCCTTGCGGTGATTGCCGCGCACTCAACCGCCTAATCGTCCCACATAGGTACCCTATCCCACACATGCAGGACCTTACCGCATGCCTCACAGGTAAGACGATCTTCAGCAAGATCGATCTGGTTCGCGCCTATCACCAGATACCTGTGGAAGACAATGACATTCCCAAACCAGCCGTCATTGCAACTTTCGGTTTGTTTGAATTTTTAAGGATGCCATTTGGACTGTGCAACGCCGCACAAACCTTCCAGCGTTTCATCCACTATGTTACTCGTCGCCTTGACTTCGCATATTCCTACCTCGATATCTTAGTAGCCAGTTCATCTGAACAAGAGCAACTTCGAGCCCTATTCCAGCGATTGACCCATCACCGTGTCACAGGCAACTCGACTAAGTGCGAACTCGGCAAATCAACGGTAGAATGCCTAGGCCACCTCGTTTCATCGTCTGGTATCGAAGTCCTTCCTGATAAGATCCAGGCAATCAAGGACTTCCCAGCTCCGACTTCCTTCAAGCACCTCCGTCGATTTTGTGTTTTGGTCAACTACTATCGACGCTTCATTCCACGCTGCGCTTAGCTCATGCAGCCACTGACTGACGTACTCAGAAGAAATGAACGTATGTTCGCTTTCCCTGACACAGCACAGGCAGCCTTCGCCGAGCTCAAGGATGCTATCTCCAACATAGCCCTCCTCGCTCATTCGGAATCGACTGCACCTCTTCCTATTACGACGGATGCCTCAGACGTCGCGGTAGGAGCCGTCCTCCAACAACACGTTGGTGGGCAATGGCTACCCCTTGGGTTCTTCTCCAAGCGCATACAGCCAGCGGAATCACGCTACAGCATGTTTGGCAGAGCTGCTGCCCATTTACCTAGCTATACGTCACTTCTGCACACACTTGAAGGCCGCGCTTTTACCGTCTACACTGACCACAAACCCCTTATCTTTGCCTCCAACTCTGCTTCCGACAAATACTCACCACGGGAAACAAGACACCTAGACTTTGTCACGCAGTTAACTGCTGACATACGTCATGTCTCAGGTGTCGACAATCCCGTCGCCGACGCTCTCTCACGCGTCAACCTCACTCTCCAGTCTTTGCCTACCGTCCATCTTGCCGCCATAGCATCGGCTCAGGCTCAAGACGAAGATATACAGCACACTCTGCAGTCCACTTTGCTACATTTGCAACCTGTTCCTCTGCAAACCACAGAAGGAACCTTCTTTGTGACACTTCCACAGGTTGTCCTAGACCTCTTGTGCCTGTCTCCTTCAGACGCACAGTCTTTGACGCACTACACTCACTATCACACCCCAGTATCCGTGCTTCTTTGAAACTGGTCACCGAACGTTTCGTTTGGCTACGCATAAACAAAGATGTTCGTACCTGGGCTCGCGCCTGCCTTCAATGCCAGCGCTTCAAAGTAAATCGTCACACCCGCAGTCCGCTTGGTTCATTCCCTGCCCCGGACTCTCGGTTCTCGCATGTACACTCAGACCTACTAGGTCTGGTGCCACCTTCACGTGGATTTGTATACATTCTTACATGTGTCGACCGCTTCACCAGATGGCCAGAGGCCATTCCGGTAGCAGACTGCACAGCTGAGACTGTTATCCGGGCCACCTTGGACCGATGGGTCTCGCACTACGGGTGCCCATCCACCATTACAACTGACCGAGGAACGCCTTTCGAATCTTCACAATTTGATACCTTCTGCAACCTTTTTGGCTGTCGTTGCATTCATACCACAGCCTAGCACCCAGCAGCCAACGGATTCGTTGAACGTTTCCATAGACAGCTTACAGCCTCTCTCTGCGCCTGCTTCGACCCTAGCTGGAGTGAAAACATTTCGCTCGTACTCTTAGGCATTCGCAGCAGCATCAAAGCTGACTTACGATGTGCAACAGCAGAGTTGGTTTGTGGCACGACGCTCAAGTTACTAGGAGAATTTGTTTCACCTCCCGCATCGTCGGGTATGCCTCCGCCCATCCTTGCGTCCTCCCCAGCTCAACGCATGCGTTCACTACGCCCGACCCCGCCCAGTGAACAGACTACAGATGTGCAAATGCACAGCGGACTCTACCTGCACCCACGTCTTCCTCCGCACCAACGCAGTGCGGCACCCTCTCCAGCCTCCCTACACTGGCCCTTTCAGAGTTCTGCAGCGGACTCCGAAACATTTTACTTTAGACCAGAATGGTCACCGAACAACGGTGTCCTTCGACCGCCTCAAAGTGGCTTTCTTTGATGAGTCACTTGCAGCCCAGCCTGATGCTCTTGCACAAGCACCTGCACCTGTGATGACTTCTCGAGCACTGGCTAACCCGGAACCCACCGTACAACTTGACCCGCAACCTATCCCGCCGCAACCACAAGCAACCGACCGACGCGGTAGACAGGTCAAACGTCCGGTCCGCTTTTCAAATTTTGTAAGCGTTTGCTATTTTCATTACCACGTCTTTTTCGTCTTTAATGGTTAGCCTGCGTCTCACCCACAAACGTTTTGCAAAATCGACAAAAAATCCAAAACGGTTTGGAAACCCAAAAAGCGCATTTGCTTTTATCATACATGCCATGTTCCTTCTTCGGCGTTAAGCCACTTCCCCGACTCTTGCCAACCCCCTCTGAGTTTTACTTTCCAGAAACTCAACCGCCGCAACTGCCCAGGCAATCCTCGAGTGACTCGCCAACCGGCTCAACGCAACCCTGGAGTGACTCGCCAGCCGTCCGAAAGCCCCCATCTTCATCTAAGGAAGAGACAGTCGCACTCGACCGTCAACACCCACAAACGGATTGGTCCAAAAACGCCGCCCAGTCATTGCCGACGAAGACGCCGGATTCTTCGTGGGGCGAGGGCCCCCGCATACCTTCGTGAGGCAAGGATGCCAGGATTTCTCCGTGGGACGAGAACGCCTGGCTTTCTTCGTGGGACGGAGACAGTGGACTAAAGTGCGGTGGGGGAGTGACACCTCCCAAGCGCACCGTCGGGTCTTCAGCAAAGGGAAGGTCCTGTCGGCTTTTATTCTGGACTAGCCAGTCTTTTTTGCAGTCCGACCAGCCAGCCCCGACGGCCCACCGATGATGCGCTCTGGTCCACACGATCGTCATAAATAATAACTAACAAAAGCCTGGACCCGGCGAAATCTGTTACACAACCCACTTTGGAAACTCTTACTCAAGCCACTGCAAATATTCGCAGCCTCTCACCTTCCATTTCCCCCACTAACAGCTTCATCGAATGCTTCCATCCTTTAGCCTTTTAGCGGGAGGCCCTTGTAGTGCAACAGAAAACATGCTCTTTCATTGGCTTGTAACATTGGATTTTATGGTTGTTTTAACATTCGGAACGTCCATTTGTTTTACTGACTGCACGTACGTGGACAGAAACCGTTCTGGTGAGTACCTCGCTGCAGGTATCTCGCTCTGTCTGTTTCGCTTCCTATACTTGTAGCCTGTACAATATACGTTGGGTTCAGTCGCCTCCGACTTCTATACTGTCGTATTTGACACATATACGTGTCATTGCTTACCGACTAGTATCCCAGGCTGCGCCCAACGGGCTACCTGAATATTTGCAGGTGGTGGTGATTAGACAACTTTAATGTCATCAGCAAAGACAAATGCAACACCATTTCGTATTTGCTGGAATACATCGTTAAAAAGAAGAGTGCCGAGAACACTCCCTTGAATCACTACACTAGTGATTGCTTTTGGTTTAGAGAGATGGTCGCCTATGCGCACCTCCTGCTGTCTACCAATTAGCTATGAAGAAAGCCCAGAGAACATCGATTCTCTAATACCTATGGCCTTCAGTTTGTTTAGTAACCTTCTTTGAGGCACACTAGCAAAGGCTATTGCATATCCGGGAACAGGATTAAGACACAGTTTCCCTTGCCAATGGCAGCCGTTATGTGTTTTAAAAGTCAGTCTGGCAGGTTGCGCAGGATCGACTTGCATGAAGCCGTACAGTGAATTGCTGCCAATATTGGCATTGTTCAAACATATAACTAGTTCATCTTCCACTATCCTTTCCATTATTCTAGATACGATGAGTGTGTGAATGGCGGGACGAAGTTTTAACCTCGTGGGTAGCGCCATTTTTATGTCGCGGGATAATGACTGAGGTTTTTATTGAGCAGGGTATTCTCTGTTGTTAAAAGAGAGTAAAAAGATGTTCAGCAAAGGTAGAAGGAAGTCACTACCACTGCTTTTTATTAAACAAGGGGGTTCCCATCAGGGCCAGCGCACGTTGAGGAGTATAGGCGAGAGGCTTGACAAGTGATTTTTGCTATAGCGAATTCCACTGTGCATAGACCTCCATTGTTGTGCGCCGTGATAAGTGTTGGTGTGTCTGATAATTCACTGAGCATCGATTCGGCAAAATCGGCACTGAAAGCTTTGCAGATATCACCTTGTGTATCGTAGTATGTTCCATCAGGCGTCGTGATAAACTTGAGATTGTCGCTGCAACGCGAACCTCTGGAACAGAATAGTTTGGCTAGCTCAGCTGTTTTGCTATGGTTGTTTAGAGCTTTGTACTTCTAGAATATGAGTTTTGTCACGTTGATGCCTGTGTTCTTCGACGAGCTTCGACTGCTGTAATAGTAGCGCAATGTCAGCAGCTAATTTGAATTTCTGCCGAATTGTATGAAGCATTCGTGCTGCCTTCAACGCCTTGCGATCGAATTTATGTTTAGTTTGATAAACACATTTCAGTGGTACTGCTGAGTTGATGCAGAATCTAATTCTACTATAAAACAGGTCCGTGGCACGTTAAGGACACGAAGAGAGAAAGAAGTTTCCTCAATTCATCGAACGGACCAGGTGCTTGAAAGAGTCTCAGTTGACCGCCCTGAACAGACGGTAACACATTGTTTACTGTATATCGGCCATGCGTAGTCTTAGGCGGCATTTGAGCACGCAATGCTCGCTCCCCGGAACTTTATCAAGAACGTTAACATTGATTGCAGGTATGCCTAATGCAAAAACGAGGTCCAGAGTACTTTTACCTCTGGTAGGTTGGGAGACGTGTTGCTGCCAACCATTCATTTGGAAACAGGAGATAAGGTTTTGGTATTCCAGAGGAGCGGTTCCCATGGGCCATGAAATCGAAGGCAGATTGAACTCACCTCCAATAATCTTATAGAAAAATGGTAGGCCAGCGGCGCATTCAAATGCAAGCGTCAATAGCTCTAGGTATATTTTGCTGCCGTTTGGCTCGCTGTATATACATCCCATAAGCAGCTGTTGCTGATTAACTGATGTTGTAAGCCAGAGTGCTTCCTGAACATTGTTCAACATTAAGTTATCGAATGTTGCTGCTGCGAGCGATTTCTTCAGCTAAATTACACCGCCACCATCTCGACGACCAGGCCGATTTCTTATAAACTTATTATATCCGAAAATAGTTAACTGAGGGTCATACATGCCATCATGACAACAAGATCCTGGTATAAATATTATATCAGGGTTATACAACAAAACAAACAACCGTAGTGTGTGGATCTTAGAGTGAAGAGAGCGAATGTATATAAAAATACTGAGATAGATGTGTGATAGGAGGAAGATTCTTTAGGTTTTGTTATAAACACTGTGGTTTCAAGCCGTGTGCCTGGACCCAGGTTAGAAATTGTTGAAAAAGTAGGTGTATTGCCAGCGGTGGAAAATGATTTGGAGGTGACCACAGCGGAGGGGGTTGAGACTGAGTATGGCCCTCTAGAATATGGTTCGAGGGAAAGAGTCCATGATTGCCCCAGTAGCCTGTGGGAGCTGGAGAGTTAGGTTGTGTCCTCTGCATCATGTCGCTAATAGGCTGTTGATTACGTAACGCATTGATAGGAGTCAGTGGGTTGCTGTCATTTCCATCTATGGGTAAAATCCGCTTCATTGCGCTCGATATACAAGGCTTCACTATACGCGGTGGAGGCACACTGGTGTCAATCCATACACCAACATCAGCATAATCCATGTGGTTCGTTGATGGAATCGGGAAGTCATGATACCCAATTACACCGTGTGTAAGTTGCAAAGATGGCGGCACTTGTCCCATAACCTTATGACCAATGGATGTATATCTCTCCAAACAAAATGACGTCACAGAGTCGCCCAGTGATGCTTGTGAGCAATCTAGGTCAACGGTCTTTTGACTGTCCATCAAGTTAACCGGATCCATCGATATGCTTGATGAGTTTGGACACTAGCAAGAGCAGACTTTAGGCGGGACATGACAGTTCGAGGCTTGATGTAGCGGTTTTGCCTGCAGCTGGGATTAAGTAGTCAATGCAATTGTTATTCGCTGACCCCCATTGTTGTCACTTCGCATACAAGAAAGAGCATTAGGAAACCCTATGTGACTGCCAGAACTGATTATCCAAAAGGGGGCACCATGCACATCATTAGTTTTGTGGATTGTAGTGGTTTTGGGCTTGGTCGGCTTATCCTACTTAGCGATAAAACTGCGGCCTGTTGGAGGTCCTCTAGTAACCAATTTTGTATCTGACGTTGATCTTAACTTCAAGTTGCGATAATTAGGTGTTCTAACAGATACAGCATCCACATATTCATGTGATTCTTTGTTAATTTCAGAAATCACTTTATCATTCACCGCTTCGTCTTTATTTGCAGCAAGCGGGGAATTATCCTTACCTTTGTGTTGTCCACTATGTGGAGAACTATCAACTGGGTGCGGGGCGCCATACGGCTGTTGGGTATTCTGATTTACCTCAGACGTTCTCCCCTTATCACCCGCTGTAGCGGGGTTTTGTCCTCCATAAACTTTTAAGCGTTTGAAAGTCGTATTAAGCACAATGAGGTTGCGCTTTTGAATGCATTGTTTAGCAATAAGTTCATTTAAAACTGGAAAGTAGGGGGCAGGCGTATCGCAGTACATTTTTTCGTAGTCTGATGCAGTTGCACCAATAAGCTTTCATACCGCATGCAGGGATAAGCGCTTTCTGAACAGTTTTTAATGGTAAATTGTCTGGCGCATTAAAACCCACCGCATTGCGTGAACAGCGTACTCGATTGTGTACTTCGGTCGAATAAGGTCTAGCAGTATACTGCACTTTATGAGGTTCATTCTATCAATATTTTGGGGAGATTCAAATAAAACACCTAGACTCTGCAACGTTTGCAATATCGATGTGAGCACGTCGACCTTTGTTGCAATTTCAGCGTATGCCGTTTTAACTACTGATGGACATTTTACTGGTGTCTTTCTCAGGTCAGCATGTAGTCCAAGGGAATTTCCTACAGCACCTACACAGCTTTGGGCATATTCTTTACTACTGCTTCCAGGTTTTGTGTGAAGTACCTTAGTTTGCTCTCTCAGGCTTTGAACTACAATGTAAGAATTCTTGCCCATACTACTTTTTTCCTCATCCAGCCTGTTCTTACTATAGTCGTGACAATGAAACCAAAGTAAGATACACGGAAGAAAAATCAAAGGAGCTTGGACAACGGGTGTTAAAGTTTCATCCTTAACTGAAAATCCACGTCTAATATAATACTGCTAAAACAACTGCAACTCCTGGAAACTGTGCGATTTAGTTAGGTGCAAAAAGAACGCACGGCAGTGAACTATTTGAATCTCCGCCTCCTAGTTGCACACGCTGTTGCTTTGGAAACACGATATCTCCACCAATTCCAAACATGTTGCTTTTGTCTCACCTTTCCAATGACACGACGGTTAGTAGTGGGGTCAGCACAGGCGTTCCACGTGACTGGTCACAAGCGGTTGTAGGTGCATCCAGACAGGCTTCGGGACGAAGCACAGGCGATCGATCTTGTCAGCGTTTTCTGGGTGTGGCACTATCGGTCTGTGGTCGGTAGGTTTATTTGAAGCGGCAGCCTCAGCGACTGCGACGCAATAGAAAGGTTAGCGGTAGATCGCTTATATTGCTGTCTGTATCTGCCTTACGCAGCTATCGATAAAAGCAGTCGTGTAGTTGTTAAAGAGCGCTTCTGTTGGGCTTCCAGAAAAGGTCATAATTTGGGGTGTAGGATCAAACCGAAAGAAATTCCTTGCGTATACTTCCACAGATAAAACGGAAAATGTAATAATCGACGGCACCTAGTCGACTGTAATGTGTGGAGCCGAAATACGCTGTGCGCTGGAAAGAGTACGTAGAGCCGGTTCTAATGAGCGTAAAGCGACAACGCTGGGAGCGGATGGAGAGAGGATAAAAGGGAATAATCCACAGATAATTGGTCAAGATATGTTAGCGGTCAGAACGAATGACCAGAGGAAATAAATAGTAACACACGACGGATTGCCTGGTGGTTCTACATCCATGTGAATTTTCGCTCACCTCAGGCAAGAGCCGATTACAACCAGCTCTGGTTTTACCATACAACGCAGATAGCCTGCAGTGGGCATAATCGCAACATTTCTCTGCAAACTTGAAAAGTTGCTTACTCCATCTCCATCATTTGGTTTGTATCAGCCGTATCGGTATCCCACATGTAGGTCGCGTTTGGTTACAGGTTCATTCTAGAATGATTAACTACTGACTTTGTGCAATGAGGCATCTTTATTGCACATGCCTAGAACGAATGAGCCAAAGCTAACCTAGCTTTATTAGGCTCATTTAACTCGGTTGTATTTCGCGACGTGTTCACGTGTTGCCCATTGCATTGTTGTACTCATCATGATCTGGGCTATGCTATTCTTGCTACCTTCTCAAGTGGAGTCTAGTGTGGTGACATCACCTGAAGCTGGTCGGCGGCTTTTTCACCTCTCCTTAATAGAACCTGTTATACCGACCCTTTCTTTCCTTCCTGTGCTTTCTGTTGCATTCCTCCTTCATTCGACGCTAACTTACATTGTCTTTCTTCTCTGACTTCTTACTTTCCTACCAATTTAAGACTGAAGCAACACGTCCGTGTTACTCTTTCTGAATGATATGCTTTCCCATAATCTGCACATCTCTTCCTCCTCTCTCCGGTTTAAACCGATTGAGTATATGCGCATTAGGACCCCTCAAACTCTCTCTTCTTCATCTTCATTCCCATTTTGGAACCATCTTTCATTCGCTACTGAGCCGTGTTCTGCTTGCTTCTCGTCGTATTTCTGCCCTACGATACACATGTATATGAGATAGTTAAATAACAATTACATGTACAGGGGCAAAATGAATCAGCCATCGCCACAATTGTGTGACTGCATTACAGACGCATCCGTTTCTTCTGTCTTTGTGGCTGGTTCTGTTCGTTTCCTTTTTTCCTCCAGTTTGTCAAAGGTACGGAGACACGCGTTTAAGCAATGGTCCATCGTTGCGACAACAATTCAAGCCGCAGAATTCTTTTATCTAGGCGTGAGCAAAAGAATATCAACCCTTTTACAACTTACTAACCGGACAAATCATTCGATATCCTTCACCGAGACAAATTTTCCGAGGCTTGAACTTTTGGGTTCAGTTTGCCTAACGCTATCGCTTCCACATTACTCTTGCCTGCAGAAATACTTTTGACCGGAAGGCACATTCTACGGCGATACAAAGCCAGAACAATTGGTCAATATGAGCACTTCAATCCGCGTTGACTGCTCAATTGGCCGTGGTTTCCTATATTTCTAATTAATTTTACTACCTACCCCGTGGGATCTGCGATGCTTTCCTGGGAACCATATCCTATTTTTCAAGGCTTCAACAAGAATTCAACATATTTAAATGTATATCCCTCGGAGGCTTTACGTGTTTGGCAGAGGATAAACACGTCATATTCAAAAAGACAGAACTCAAGAACGCAATTGGCACCCGGCCAACGCAACGGCCGGCAGAAAAATGGGACGCAACCTGACTACGAATAACCGAGCGAATAAACGTTCAACCAGAAACATAGCCAGTTCCAACTTGCCATTCAATGGATTGGCGGCAGTTTTTCAGGACATGGTGGGTTTTCTCCTGGCAAGCGTTCTCCCTATAAAAAGCCACATATGTCCGTGTAACAACACTGCAACGTGGCGAATGTGACTTGCCACCGAATAAAGTCACAGCCCAAAACTTCACCCTGGCAGGTCAACTAGCGTCACCATTCTAGATAGGTTTGTTACAATGGAACTTCTACATCTGCATATATCGTCCTCTTTTTGTTTTCTACGATATTATCTTTGACCTTTGCGTTACTTGTGCACAAACTCACTGTATTGTCATAGCTCTCTTGAGCGTGCTCTTCAATTATCTTCCAATGGATCATTCAGGATTCATAATCTATTATTAGCCGAGGTCCCGGTTTCACGACAGCCAACTTATTACTTCGCATTGTTATCATTGTACAGTTCCAATTATGGACCTATGAACAATTTTCTATTGTCACTGTTACAGTTGCCGTAAATTGTTTGTACAGACGTACATATCTGATCATGCCTCCATAAGCGGGCCTCGCATTGGCGAGAATAAAATATTTATTTGTTTATTTACTTATTTATTTACCGAAAGGTTGAGCTATGGTATCTTTCTCCTCGTATTATTATTATTCGGCCGCGATTTACATCACTATGTAAACTCCATGGTATTACTCCCAAGGTTATGCCACCATACATTCTGTTTTATGAAATCGATTTGTATATTACATAACCGTAGCTTGACCAGCTGCTCAATGCTAACTAGCATGACGCTTAAAGCGCCGGTGCACCGTAAATAAGAACTTTCGTAGAAATTCTGCGGCCAGTAAACAATCCCGAAAATTAACCAACTAGTGATGATCACGATGTCTCCATTTCGTGTTCCATTACGCAGGCTAGTGATAAGAGTGAGCATAGTTATAGTTCCCGTTGTCCCTCAGTCATACTGAATTTACCGGGGATTATGAAAACACATGCACTAAACTGATGGAAGGCAGATGCGCAGAGACGCCTGCCAGAAGTTGCATCGCACATGGACAATCTTTTGCATGGACTAAGTAAACGGTTAAACCTAACGGTAATGGCACTTTAGTGTCTTAGTATATTACATCGGAAAGGAATCGAGGCATAGCGCCAATCATGTTACGAGCACCAAATGGCTGCACCTGAGACGTATGATATAGATCGTTAGCGAATAGTTTATGGCCACAGTAGGGTACACTTCGGAAGGTACGAATGGTTGAGTAGTTGGACATTTACACAAAAATTGCGAACACTGTTTGGAAAGGCGCATGTCCGACAGTAGACAACGAGACATAGTTGCTGTCACCTGTCAATACCGAAGAGCGCGCATTAATCGTTATTACAGTAGGTGCACCTACCTCAGGCAGCAGGTGACCGAACCGGTCGGAGACATGGAGAGCTAGAAGTGGACAATGCAGCGCATTCGCGTGCTGTGTGCTCATCTCCCTCATCAGCTACGCAAATCAGACTGTACATGTAGAGGGCAACACCTAAGTGCTTACTATTTCACTGTACCAGTAATTTAGTTATCTTTCTGCCTAGCAGTTGCTTCACCATTGCTATATCCGGTTCCTTCAAATATAGATGCCCACGATTTATGGCGGTCACGCCTAAACGTTGAAGAAAGCATCAACAATTCGTATTCGGAAACCTTTGGTTATGCCTGCGAAAATGGTTGTTAGGCTTACCTCCAAACCAAACCCATACACCGTTGTCATACCATTCAGCATGATGTCTAATGTGCCTCTATCCAGTTTGTGACAGCTCACACTTAAGTATGGATATGGATAATCGCATGTGCATGTGTTGTACTCGAATGGCCATTGGATACGGAGGAAGCCAATCATTGTAAATATGTATACCGAATGCAATCGACGAGGATACTCATACCGCATTTTTACGGCCAACTTAATGCAGGGAAACGGCACTCGAGCAAACCGAAAATAACATTACCAGGACATGAAGAAGGTAAGTTTATGACAAACTACTGTTGATGTCAGGTGTTGCGAATCCAAGGCATATCTGTTGGAAGCAAACTCCGTAGACCGATTATAAAAGCGGTTGCTTAGGTTCAGGAGAAGGTACCATTGCACGCAGAATAGAAGCACGATGTGTACGCTCCCATTCGATTTACTGATCCAGGCCAATAAAGCGGCGTATGTGGCACGTTTGCCCGCGTGCTGAGCAAGAGTGCATTTCAGAAGTACATGTTGTTTGAGCTCCCGGTGTGGATGCACCTGATGGGAAGGTTGACAAGGTGCCTACTTGTCAATTACCCACTACCTCGTCCATACCGTCTGCAGGAGACGGTTGGTCGTCTCTGGAGGGGACGGAGTGCACCGTCCTCGTAACGGTGCTAGGCTCAAAGTGTGGTTCCATCCTGTGTAAAACGGGCTACGGTCCAGCCATCGTCATGTGTACGTCTGGTGTGCAAGATTTCCCAATTAGGCCGAAATGCTTCTGTTCTGCTCCTTGAATGAGTGTGGGCCCGCTCCGTTGGTGAAACGTAGCTCCAGTCAACAGGTTTCCCGGTCTTATTTCTTCAGGTTTACACCGGATATGAGGTGTGTGGGTCGAACTGTGGATGGTGCAGCGCAAGCTACCCATGGTCCCTTTTGTAGGCGCAGACGTCCTGTGGCTGTCCCAATGGAGGCCACAGTGACCGGCAAACCCGGATACGGATGCCTCCATCCCTTAAAATTCGGATTGATTATGCATATATATAACCCACTTAAAATGGTAACAGAAATGAGCAATGGTATAGGAATTTATTTGTGCATAATTGTATGTCTTTGGACAAAAGTACAATTCATCTGAAGGTATATAAGCGAAATAAGGCCAATACATATACAGTTAATTGGGATTATTATTATTTATTAATGGAATGTATTTGGTTGTTTGCTAGTGTGAGCTATATTGGAAATTCGATAACGCATCCTTCGATCAGTCAACGGCGGTATCCCCTATGTAATTAGCCGTTATTTTTTCCTGGTAATCAGCACAATGCATAACAACGGGCCATACACATAATGGTTGTTACATGCACTTGCCAGTTGCAATCTAGCCATACGTACTAAATTTGCATCGATAACATGCATGGAATGTTTTCCAAATAATAATGAGTAGGCAACTAATGATCTATGCTATGTAAGGGGACGACTGCTCACTGTCACAATGGAAGAACACTGAATGCTTTGCTGGGTAATAACTGTTAGGACGAGGCACGCCCATTTTTAATGGAGCTTATGATTCATGTAGCATTGCTTAGCTTAGTACTACACGCATGAGCGCCGTGTAGTGATAGGTTGTTGAGCGGAAACGACGCGCTTGCAATACAACGGGTAACTTACCAAATATAACAGGCGCGCGCTTAGTAATTTCGCGGTGGCGATGCTGAATGGAATAGTATAGGAAGCACTGTGCATGACCAAAACGTCCACGGCAAAGTGAGACGTATGTACGACTGGGACCGTTTTACTGGTGTGTGAGAAAAGGCATACAAAACATATGCAACTACTGACGTCTGAGTTGGGTGTGTTCGAAGCGCTCACCACCCGCAAAGCGGCACTACTGGAATATAGTTGGTTTTCGGTCACGGCTTAGAAGGGCTAGGCTTAAGAACCGGAAGTGTACTAGCGCGGTCGAGAATGCGGTTTACGATTACGGACCCACCAGCTGAACTAGCGATTAAGTGGCAAAGCCCATGCAAGCCCATGAGTGGACCTTATTGGCTTATAAGTATGCACCACAAGACAAGAGGACAGCTGGGGGCCCTGAGAAGGGCCGCAGGGTCGTTCACCAAGTAATGGGAAAGCGGAGACAGTTAACAGTGCGAACTAGCTAAGTGCTTGTGAACGTCGTACCGGGCACCTGTGACACCTGAGTATCGGTTATGGTAAACACGGTGTAGCCTGTAAATTACGGAGGAATGGGTGAACATCGTTAAGCTGAGACGTAATTGTTTGGAGCAACACCACTCACTTGTAAACATGGGTGAGACTGCAATGCGGGAGACAAATAACAGCATGCGGCCTGCGGGCAAGAAGGTGAGCAAGACGCGTGGCAGACGTACTACAAAATAAACCTGAAGCATGTACCCGGTCACTTACATCTTACCGTTCGGTCATTGACTGGAGCAATCATGAATAAGGTATAGAGATGCCGCATATTGCAAGTGACGGGCGACAAGTGGGTAAGTTGGCATGCAAGAGGTGCGGGAGACATGGTGCAATATAGTTAGATATTCATACCAACGTGCTGGGTGCATAGTAAGCTCATTTAGCTGCTACAGATGTGGCATTATTGTCGGCACTCAAGCAGACTGCGTTGCTTGTCTCACTTGCCCACATGACTAGTGCACGGAGAAGTAGTATACGTGGCATGTTCGCAAATTAATTGATACCTATTTTGGCCTTACTAGCGTAAGCCTATATACGTCCAACAAACGAACATTATTATTGCCGGTTGTTTTGCCAGCCTCTATGTACGGGGTTGTTTAGTCCAGGTACGTCGCATGACAGTAACCTAAATATTACCACGAGCTCAGCCACAAATATTGGCTTCATATGCCTCAAATAAATATTCGTAGTTATCGTATATTTGTTCTGTAGTATTTTTCCTTATGCAAACTAGCGTAGCGGACAGTGTTGGCTCCACAGACGTTCAGAATCAGGAATTTTGAGCCCAAGTTGGCGTCACAGCGGTGCCATCAGTAGCGCCGCTAAAGAGACATATACTTTGCGCTTCACACGCCTCCGTGCACGTTGTTTACTGTGCCCATATAGACCCTCTGGCAACCGCATCAACATCATTACTATTTAAGTATCAGCTGTTGGCTTCACGCACCTTCCTAACATGCCTATGTAGGTTTTAAAACAGTGGGATCAAATTGGTCACTGACAACGTACCCACTATGAGCATGGAGTAGTGAGTACGGGCATGCAGATCAAATAGCGGGCGTCATGCTCGTTATGAGCGAAGCCAATGATTTGGGCTAGAGTGGAGCCATACGAAGCATGCATGAAATGGGTTATATTAATACAATTGAACCAAGATAAAGGCTGGGCAAACAGAATTTATTTTATGGGTCAAGGAGTGTAAAAGTTTGACAGCCGTTTCGTTGCAAAATCGGCAAATTATGGCACCAAAGCAAAACGGACGCCTGTGCTAATTTCAAATTTTCACGTCGTCATGGAGAGCGTGTTCTGCGCTCTTGGCCCACAACGCGCAAGCACTGAGGAAAAATATTGCAACACAAACAAACATAAAAGCAATATGCGTAGATGTGACGCAAGTTTGACTTACAGATTCAAGGGGTATTGGTGTTGTGCACATCCAAGCATTTAGGGTGCATTTTTCATAACATATTTTTCAGGAGATAATTATCCGCAAATACAAACGCCTTTGGGTTTGTTGATAAGCACATGAGCACGTACCCTGGAGGTGCCAATTCACAATCGGTGACGAGTGGGCTTGGGAAATAGTGCAACATAGCAGAGAAAAAGGACTTCAAGTGCGAACCTTTTGGTCAGACAACCTCCCTTGGTTTCACTTTCCGAAATGAGGTGCTGTCCATTTCTGACACACATCTTCGCTGGTATCCGCTTGCTTGCGGAGAGGCGGAAGATGCACTTTGCCTCAATAGACTTAGATTGTGTAAAGGTGCGTGCCGGAGATGAGGTAGGAATACCGCACTGGTGTTTGCCAGGGGATGGTGGTCACCCATGTGAGTCATATACAGTGGTATCACAAAGAGATGGTAAAGCGTCACATAACAACCAACAGTAGACGTAACTGGGTAATCGAAGAAGGGGAGCATAATACAATAATGGTTTGTGCCGTTCAAACTACCCACACCCAGCCTTTGCATCCGCACGGTTGTTACGTTCACCTACTGCGGAACTTCCCATCTCCCTTAGCTGGTTCAAGGCTTTGGGCCACTCAGATAGCGGGATTGTATGGTTACACAATAAACGTATATCTCGTACCCTTAACTTGCTTTATCACTGTATTTTAGGGGGTTACGTGATGAGGTTTTTCTACCGTCAAGTACTTTAGTCCCACCGTGCGAAAAGAGTGCAATGGTGTCTGATTGTAACCATGAATTGACGCATTGTTAATCGTTGCAACCACTTGTTCTTTCTGATAATGCATTCACCGGCATTAAACCGCTCGCGCATAAGGGTGAACCTAGCTCATCCGCCGCATAGGATAGTCGGCGTGATGGGACGCTTAGTAAAATAGACACCGGGACCGGGTTGGCTGGATGCTACATAGGGATTTACGTAAGTGGAGCCTGATAGAAGAAACCTTCACAGGAGTGTGAGGGCCGTATTACATGAAGTTACACAGACCGGTGGCGAGTAATGGGGGCTTACATGCAGGTGGAAATGCTGATATCGGAGAATATCTTGTGGGTTGTTTTCAGAGGATCGTTTACACATGAACTAATACAATGCTACTAGGAGGTGGTGGAGTTAAAATGAAACAGCCTGACAACACCCTGGTTACCAATCCTCTGCCCACAATAAGGAGAAGCGTATATAAGGCTTTAATGCTTGGTAGATGCATTAGATGCACATTGTTAAGTGAGGGGAAAGTTTGGGTTTGGCCACCAAAGTATGACTAACTACCCCTCCAAACGGAGCCGTAGCCCCACTGACAGCACCTTCTGGAAGTGATTTTCAGCGCTCAATAACTACATCATAACACAGTGTGTAGGTCTGACCATGTTAGAACACGGTTCGTGTTCCTTCATTGGATGCCTTCGAAGACCAGACCAACGTAACCCAGCTAAATCGCCAGGTCATGTCCGGTGCTACGTCCCATGTTTAAATGTCTTGGTTAAGGCTCAATCCTCCAGGAAGCCGTGGATAGTGCAATCAATACCCACTTATGATTAATAAAAGCCCGGTGAAAAGTATGCCACTGTGACCCATCGACCAAATTGGCCTTGCTGAGTAGACTCAGCGCTAACATAGGCGCCTGTAATACTATACAGCTTAATATCATCAGCAAGCAACCGCCACGATAGAGCAACCTTCTAAGGGAAATCATTAACAAGTAGGGCTGGAAACATCGGTCAGAATATGTAACCCTCCACAGACTTACATGGTGCGGAGAAATTTACGGCACCACTTGATGTTTCCAGTTAAGGCACGTGCATATTAAGCGTCCTATCACAAAACTCGTGATATGCAAACCTCAAGAGCAGCGAGTCGCAGGTAGGTCCTGGGTTGAATACCATTGCAAACATAACGAAACACGTTGTCTGAGAGACGTCTTTATGCTACGCTTGTCGTAATAGCGCTGCTGCGTTACGGCGTGCGGTCCTAAGCAAGGCGGAAATTCGCAGTCATGCGGTAAGCGTTTCACCGTTTTACTTGCTGCACGAGGTAGACCGTGAACGTATGTCATGAATAGGTTGGCAGTTTGCAGTGCCTGTTGGGCTAAGTGACGGAGCCGGAGGCCAAAGCAAATGCAGAGACAAGGTGGGCCAGCCTACAGTGCTCCGCATATTGACTGACCCCGGAGCTTTCAAACAGCGCACTTCAGAGGAAATGTTGGAGCATTAAGTGACCGATAAAGTGTAAAGAGATAAGGTCGGGTCATACGGAAGGGCCTGGAAACATTATAGCGAGTTGCATTCGCGTGTTATCGATAGCTTCAGCGGTCCTGTAAGGCAGCTGAACAAAATGTGCGCCAACTCGAAGCGCGGCATCTTACCACGCTCGCTGATGCTAAAGCAAAGGCGTAGCGGAAAGGCAAAAATATCCCCAGCAACATGTAAAGCAGCAGCTGGGCTGGGGTCTGGTATTTCAACTTGCGGTAGCTGTATGAAGGATAGTGCACCACCGACGCGTACTTGGACGGTATATTGGTGGAGGTATTTCCAGATCCAGTTCATCAAGGCCCTAGCGATATTTTAAAACGGCAGCTTATGCATTACGACGCAGGCAAAAGCCACCATATCACAAATGTACATGGGCTACACAGCCTGTTACAGGGGTAAAATGCAACCGTATGTTAAAACTTAAACACGCCGTTATCATAAATACCCAGACTTGGCCTTGCTTAATACCAACCTGCAGAATCGATCTGTCGCGGAAGCTCAATCCCATACAAAGTGCTCAGGAATATGTGTTGGACGCGTAATCCACGCCGGCCACACAACAGCTCATTGAAATATGGGTTAGCTTTCACATGTAACGTAACCACATGCATGCTATGGTTAAACGATAAATAATGTACAGCTATTCAGAGATTTATAAAATCCATAGGAAACTAGAAGTCCTAATGCCAGCAGATTAACACTGCAAAAGTTAGGACCCATGTAAGGCTTAACTCATATGATGAGACAAAGGATAAATGATGCAATTTCCAAGCAATGACTTCCCGAGATGGAGCATGTATAGTGGTGGCAGGCTTCGTGACTCTAGGTTGCATCGTCCACAGATCGGCTTAGAGAACAAAGTGGGGACATAACAGAGGAACACCAATTAACACTGGTTGTATCGGGCTATGTGGCTTTAGGTACCATCGTACATAGTTCAAAATAGAGCAACGAAGCGATTGTTCAGCTAAGCTGGACCACCTATAATAAGGTAGCGACGGACTTCGTGAAATTATTTAGCCTTGTAAAAGGTTCAGGACAAAAGTACTAACCGACACCTTGGCTAAGGTATACCATGTATAAAACGAATGCATCTGGGCTATGCAAAAGTAATTACCATCGTACAAATTTCAGAATAGAGCTACCAAGCAAGGGCTTTGCTGCGATAGAACGTCTAGAAAATGGTAGTGGCAGACTTCGTGAATCGGAGCAGCATCATCCACAGACCAGCTAAGAGATACTAAGTTATGGCATAGCTGAGGAAGGCTATTTGCATTCTAGCTGCATTAGTCTAGGTGATTATAGGAACCAACCTCCAAAGTACAGTATGGACCTACAAATCGATGGCGTGGGTTAGACAGACCATTAAAAATTAGTTGCATCCAGCTACTTGATCCAGGTAGCTTCGTCCTCAGCTCAGTCTGCGCTACCCCGCGGTGGCTTAACTGAGGCAGACGGTTTAGAAAATGGTTTCAACAGGCTGAGTGGTACTAGGTCGTATCGTCCACAGATCAAAATTAAGTTACCAAGCAATAGCTTAACTTATATTGACCATTTGTAAAATTGTTGCCTCCGGCTAGGTAAATCTAGTTACCATCATACAAAGTTCAGAATGGAGTTACAATGCAATAGCTTTGCTGGAATAGACAATTTATAGAAAGGCAGTGGCAGTCTTCCTGAATCTGGTTATCAACATTCACGGCTCAGCGTAGTGCTACTAAGCGATGGAGTAACTGTGACAGACTATTTAAATTATAGCTGCATTTGGCTGATTTATTCTAGAAAGCAACGTCCAACGTTCACATTGGAGCTACAAATCGAAGGCTTGGTTGGGATAGACCATTTGCAAAATGCTTTTAACTGGCTAATTGATAGTAGGTAGGGTCGTCCACAAATCAGAATTGAGCTGCCAAGCAATGGCCTCCCTTTGGTAGGCCATTTACATACTGATTGCTCCGACCTACGTAAATCTACGTATCATCGTACAAACCCCAGAATATAGGTACCAAGTAATAGAGCTGCTTGGCTAGACGATGTATAAAATGGTATTGGCAGACTTGGTGCACCCAAGTAGCATCGTTCACGGACCCAATAAAGGTACTACGCAGTGTGTAGCGATTGTAAATAATTTGCCTATTTTTCATTTTCACGTTTACCCATTTCGCTGCAGTTGTTGCACAGCTTTGTTTTAATTAACTATATATACATACGCTTGGTTTCGAGCTCGTCTTCCGTGGTTCTACCTCGGTTGCCGCTGGATTGTTGGGATTGTGCGCGTCGCTGCCTGCTGTATTCAAGATGGGACTCTGCGTACACTACACTTCGGCATACCTCGCGAGTTACGGTCGTCCGACGCTTAGGCGCAGCAGGATATTTTATATGTGAGGTAAACCTGACTGACTAGGTGTTATACTTTACCGGTTCCTTCAGCCGTGACGCAATTGAGTTAGACTATTTAAATTATGACAGAATAAAGTTGTGATTCTAGGAACAAACCTCCAAAGTTCAAAGTGGAGCCACAATTCGAGAGCATGGTGTAGATAGACCATTTAAAAATTGGTTGCCTCGAGCTAAGTGATGCCATGTAACTTCATCCTCAATTCAGCTTGAGCTGCCGCTCCGTGGCTTAGCTGAGATGGACCATTTAGAAGATGGTTCCATTAGGCTAAGTGATACTAGTCAGTATCGTCCACATATCACACTTCACGTACTAAGCAAAGGTTTAACTTGGATGGACCATTCACAAAGTGGTTGCATTGGGCTCAGGAGGTTTGGAAACTATCGTCCAAATTTCAGCATATAGCTACATTGCAATAACTTTGCAGAAGTAGACCATTCACATTATCTTTGCGTCAAGCTATTTAACTCCAGTTGCCGTCGTGCAGAGTTTCCAGTGGAGCTACTAAGCCATACCTTGAGTTAGAAAGACCATTTATAAACTGGTAGCAACAGCCTTTATGATCCTAACAACCACGGTGCACAGATCCGAATGAAGATACTAAGCGGTGGCGTTACTGTGAAAGACAAATTAAACTATGGTTGCACTGGGCTATGTGATCTTTGGTACCATGAAAAACTTTCAGAGTAGCGCTACAAAGCCATGGCTTGGCTGAGATAATTCAAACCTATAATATGGTAGCAACAGACTTTGGGAAACTAAGTATAATCGTACAACGTTCAGAACACATTTACTAAGGGATGCTTGCTTGAGATCTTCCAGGTATAAAACGGTTGCAGCCGGGCTAGGTGAAACTAGTTACCATCGTACAAATTTCAGAATAGAGCTACCAAGCAAGTTCTTTGCTGTGCTAGACCGTTTATAAAATGGCAGTGGCAGTCTTCGTGAATCTAGGTAGTATCGTTCACAGGTTAGGTTTGTGATACCACGAGATGGTGTAACAAAGGTTGACCATTTACAAAATGGTTGCATTAGGCAACGTGAAACTAAGAACCAAGCTCGTAAGTTCAGAATACAGCTACAAAGCGATGGAGTGGTTTCGACAGACAAATTGTCTGTTATCTGCTTTCAAAGCAGAAACCAAATTTTAACAAGCATTCGTAACTGCGTTTTTCGTAGACCGCTATATGATTGTGAGTTACCCATGAACTACTGCACGTATTGCAATGCTTTTACCTTTAACGCAGCCAGCGGTAAAAACTTGTTTTGAGCTGCCTTTTGGTACGGCGTTGCTCAATATTCCAGCCAAAGCAAAAGTTTTTTTTATTCTAAGATTTACTCAGTTTAAATGTTGGCGCCAGAGATCAAATTTAGCGAAGATAGGTAGGGTATACTATTTGCTAATTTGTATTTGGTTTGTGAACTACGCTGCCTTAGTATGTCACTTAACGTAGGCTTTTCATTTTTAGTTGCCTTTCTAGAAATTATTTTTAACCTTTTCATGTTCCCTATAATTCCGCCGCTATTATTTCTTTCCATTGCGCCCCAACGAAAGCGACAATTGGGCGGCCCCATATTGTCCAAAACTTTATAGTGAAGCGGTGCTGAATTGGATCCTACAACCAAAGAAAACCTGCACAACTGCGGCTAAGCGCAACTTTTCTAACTATAATATCAAGCAGCACAATATCTGCTGAAGAAGCCAGAAGAATTTCAAGGTCGGCGCGTAAAACCCTCGTCAGTTGTGAACATAACAAAGCCAATGCAGTCATAATTGCCAACAAGGAACGTATACTTGCACTTTTCCAGCTCCCATGCAAGGGCAAATGATTAAGCTAATCATTGATCTGATCCCTTACGGGCGCAGCATCTAGCCAGTCTAAAAATATACCTATTTATTTATTTACCTATTTAAACATCGTTGCATCGTTTTATGTGATTCCAGGTAGCCTCGTCCGCAATTCAGAATAAGGCTACCAAGCAATGGCTTGGCTGAGATTGACCAGTTATGAAATGGTTCTAACTGGAGAAGTGATACTAGGTAGTATCGTCCTCGAATCCGAATTGAGCTATCAAGCAATGAGGTTACTTTCGCAGTCCATTTACATAATGTTTTCATCGGGCCATGTGAATCTAGGTATCAATATACAAATTTCGGGATACAGCTACTAAGCTATGGCTTTGCTGGGATGGGCCATTTATAGACTGGTTGTGGCAGGCTTCTTGAATCCAGGTAGCATCGTTCACAGCCCATCTTAGTGATACTAATCGATGGCGTAACTGAGGTAGACCGTTTAACTTATGGCTGCATTAGGCTAAGTGATGTTAAGCAGCAACGTTCAAAGTTCAATTTGGAGCTACAAGTTGATAGCTTGGATTAGACAGACCATGTAATAATTGGTTACATGAATCTGTGATGCCAGGTAGCTACGTCCTCAGAGAAGCTGGAGCTACTCCGCGTTGGCTTAACTGAGGTAGACTGTTTACATAATGGTTCCAACAGGCTAACTGGTGCAAGTTAGTATTATCCACAGATCAGGATTGAGCTACCAAAGAACGGCTTACCCTAGATATATTATTTGCAAAACAGTTGCATTCGGCTATGTAAATGTAGGTATCGTCGTACAAAGTTCTGTATAGACCTAAAAAGCAACGCTTTTGTTGGGATAGACCAGTTCTAAAATGGTAGTGGCAGGCTTTGCGGCTCCATGTAGCACTTCCACAGATAAGGTTGTAGTTACCATGCGGTGGCGTAACTGAGCTAGACCATGCAAAATTGGTTTCACATGGCTATGTGATTCCAGGTAGCTTCATCCACATCTCAGATTAGTGCTAGTAGCGATGGCTTAACTGAGACAGACTATTTATATAAGGATTCCAACAGGCTAAGTGATACTAGGTAATGTCGTCTACAGCTCAGAATTGAGGTACCAATAAATGGCTTAACTAAGATGGACTATGTACAACAATCTTGCATTAGGCTACGTGCGTGTAGGAAACATCGTTCAACTTTTAGTATAGAGCTGCTAACCAATGGCTTGGCTGTGAGAGACAATCTATTAAATGGGTTAGCATGTTTTGTGGATCTAAGTAACTTTCTTTACCTGTAAGTATAGAGCTACAAAGCAATGGCTTAACTAACATAGACCGTTAGAAAAGGGTTGCGTCGGGCTTTGTATTTCAGGGTACTATCGCATAAAGTTCTGAAAAGAGCTACCAAGCGTTTTCTTAGCTTGGATAGGCTATTTATGAAGTGATAGCAACAGGCTGTTTGAACCTAGGTAGCATCGTCCGCAGAACTGAATTGTGTTACCAAGCAATGGCTTAGCTGAGCTAGACAAGTTATAAATTGGGTACATTGAGCTAGGTGGTTCTACCTAGTTTCGTCCTCAGGTCAGAATGGAACTACTATGAGATGACTTAACTTAGATAGCCTATTTAAATATTGGTTGCATTAAGCTAGGTGACTATAGGTAGCATCGTCCATAAATAAGAATTGAGCTACCAAGCAAGGTTTTGGCCGAGCTAGGCCAACTATTAAATGTTAGCAACAAGCTTTGTGATTCCAAGTACCATCATACAATGTTTGGAAAGGGCCACCAAGCGATGACTTACCTAAGTTGTACCGCTTATGAAACGGTTGCCTCAGGCTGTGGATCTAGGAAGCATGGTCAGCAGATAAGAATGGAGCTAACAATCGATGGCTTGTGTCAGATAGACCATGTATAAAACAGTCCCATCAGGGTATGTGAAGCTAGACAGCATCGTCTTCAATACACCTTTCAAGTAACAGCTTGCCTAAAATAGACCAGGTATACAACGGTTTCGTTAGGCTATGTGTAGCCATAAAACATGATCCACAGATCAGAATAGAACACACGAACGATAGCTTGCCGGAGATAGACCGATTATAAAACGGTTGCATCTGGCTAAGTGTATAAAAGTAACATCGTCCTCTGGCAAATTTGCAGCCACCAATTGGTCGCTACCAAGCGGTGGCTTGGCAGAGATGAAACAATAATAAAAGGTTCCACTAGGCTTTGTGAATCCATGTGGCATAGTCCACAGACCAAAGTGTTGGCCGCCATGCAGTGGCTGGACTTATTTAATCAAGTTATACAACGCTTGCACTAGGCTTTCGGATTCCACCACACTTTGACCATGAACTGAGTCTGACCGTAAGTACGTAAATACTTGGTGGTACGACTAGGTGGTACGACTATCAGGCGTTGGTTAATTATAAACTACGTTTGCAGGCCTTTCAGAGAACCTGAAATTAAAGCCGTTAAGGTTCTCCCTACGTTCCGTAACACACCGTGTTCTATCTATTTACATGACGCTAACGTGACATCTACCGGTTACAAATACTTGCACCAACGTTACTCCACGGAGGTTCGTTCCCGTACAAGTTGGAACCATGAATGAGATGTCTTCGCTGATATATGACGTTTACTTAGCTATTGCAAATGGCTTCACGAATCACGGTAGCCCCGTTCACAGTCCAAACTATGCGTCGTTATTCCACTTTAAGTTTTCAACGTAAATTCAGTAAGTTAAGTATTTACAGCAGCTGGGTCATTATAATATTGTTCATATACCAGGAAGATTCCCTTGTGTCTTTGAGCTTACCTTTGCCAGCGCGGTAAAAACAGCTCCGTATGGGGCTCCGGTTACTAATGGTATAAAGCCACAAAGCAACACTTTCACAAAATCGCTTTACACCCTATCTTCCTAGCTGGTGGCACATTATTTTGTGCTGCCAACTTCCCATTTAGAAACGGTATTATCCATGTATACTGGTTAAACTTGGAGGCGCAGCTAGAGTAGGTAACCACTTAAGTATCCCGTGATAGCGCGCACTTCGGGTACATAGGGTTACTGCGGATCGAAGTCTGCCATTTACCGTAGCGAATCGCTTATAAATAGTTCCAATAACCTAAACAAGATGGTAGACTAATTTGCCATTTCTAAATGCCCTCCATTTGCCGGGCTACCGCGCGCTATATAATGTTTGCGCGTTAGAAGAATTCCCTGCTACCGACGAACAAAACCCCGTAATCAATTTCCCGCCAGTGGCGCACTCGGCGGACCGTGAAGTGCGTCACTGGCCGGAATTTGATTACGGGCTGTTGTTCATTGGAAACCCGTAAACAACGGACTGGCGAGAAACAATTTAAAGCTGGTGTTCTCAGAATCAGCCGCACGTCTAATGCTTGATATATAGCAGGAATGAAAGAGCTTAGAAAATAAATACATAAATTAGAGTTAAGATAAACCAATTCCATTAATAAAAATATAAAAGCCGTACTAACTTTAAAATGACTGTAAGTTCACATTGCAAGAACAATGTAGTGAAAAATTATGACCACAGGCATACGCAACTTTAGATGCATGTGTCTATCAATTGTCATAGAACTATATAACTCAATACACATATAGCTAAAATATTTGTTAGAGTAGATTAAACACATTACTGTAGTAATAATAATCATAAAACGTTACAACTAAATAAAATTGATAAATTTTATCATGAAATTTTATGATTATATATTCATGCAATTTTAGATGAGAGCATTTATCATTTGTTATTTGTTATTCGTCACTCCTGGGCCCATAAGCATCAAACAGTAACTGCTGTACCAAGCCGCACGGCATATGTTCGTCTTATTAAGAGCCCGTTAGTTATGCACTTTGGTCTTCATCATGCTATCTGACTTAGGTTTTCTCTAACGCTATGCGTGTTTACACAACTTTTATTGCTAAATATGCGTATACTGAGCAAAGGAAATCCAAGATGCTTACATATGCACTAAAGAATAATTTCATTAAAATATCTAAAATGTGGAAAGTTAGTATACAACACATGCAAAGGGGTTAACAAAGATACGGAAGCCAATGCTATGTAGCCGTAAAATGTTTTATGTCTTAGCGTAGAGGCTTAAGTTTCCAAAAAGTAAGCGTGTTGACGTACAGCATGTGGCGTGTAAGTAACGGTTGTTTTGCGGTGCAGTTCACTGAAAGGCTGTCCAACAGCCAGTCAAGGCGTTTTTCTTGATGTGCATTACGTCTGCAGCCTGTGTGTAGGCAGCTCCCGAGCTATCATCGCTCAGCGTACTCAGCGACACCAAACTCGGTATACAAAACGCTTTCAAAGAGTCAAATAATTCTTTGTGTTAGCGAGTTCGGCGTAGTAATCCGGCTGCTTCGCCTTCTCCGTCTACCATGCGTTTTTACAGCGGCATAGCTCGCGAGTCAGGCGCCGCGATTTCCGCTAAACTGCCTACTGTTACACAAGCCACTGAAGTTTTGCCAACTTTGAAGCAAATGCTGCGTTCTTCTCCGACACCAATGCGCCAACCGTCGCATTGTTTTAATTAAAATAATCAGGACGCTTACAGTTTGCGGGCCTGATGTTATCCTAGGGAGCAGCCGCCATACTGGTCGACAATGCGGTGCTACAAGTCGCACACTGTGGCTACGCAGTCCCTGACACAAACTTGCGGACATCGCCTACTCCAGCACAAAAGCTTCTCCACAGTACGGATAGAGAGAAGGTTAAATTCGCGACGACTCACGCAAGAAGTGCAATACATAGATTAACAAAAATCTACGTACAGGTTGCCCTGCACAAATTTGTGCCCAGTGCCACGTCAGCACTAAGCAGTACACGTGTCATAAACACTTCAAATATATCACGCTGACGTACTGTGACATAGTCAAGCCGCTGAGATTAACCACTCCGTGGATGCGTCCAGATTTCTATGTCACTCGTGCTCAATGCAAACCGAGTATTTGTGATGGTCAGGCCGTGAGTGGCACACAGTGAGAGCAGCCTGCAGCCGTTTACATTCGCTGAACTAATACCATGCAGACTGATAACCTCTGTCCACACCGACGCACCACGCCCCACGCGTGCGTTGAAAGCACCCAGCAGAAATAGTAGGTCGCTCATCGGCACAGAAGGTACCACGGAGGATAGCTGAGTGTAAAATTGATAATGCGTGTCATCAGGATGATATATGGTCGGAACGTAGGTGCTTATAAAAGCGGCGAACTTACCACATCCGAGTCGCAGGTAAACAGTCCTCAGTCGCGCGCTGATACTTGTGGGTTAATCACCTACATGGCCATGGAAGCAAGCATATATTGCAAATCCAACCCCAAGTGCACGCGGAGCTGAGGCGGCGTTGCCCACCCAGTAGAATGTGTAGCTAGCACCTGCTTCATGCAAGTTTCCTTGTGCGGCGAGCCGGGTTTCACTGAGCGCCGTAATCTCGGTGAAGTAGCGCGTCAGTTCCACCGCGACCAGTGCCGTGCGTCGCTCATGGCGTCCACTCGAGTTACGTCCCTTTATTGTGCGCACGTTCCAGCACCCGATGCTGAGTGCTTCTCGTGGGTATAAGATCGTGTTGGTGTGCAATGTCACGCGTGGTACCGGTTGTGCTTCGAAGGTATGATTGAGGGACTCCGTCTGAAGCCATTGGCCCAACAGCCTGCCCAATAATGCAGTGGGGAGTAGATCCAGCTTGGGAATTTGATTGCTGCCTATGAGGTACTGGAGCTATTCATATATGATTTGCGACCGTGGTAGGATACACCTGCGGCCACGGCCAGACGCAGGTTGGTTTTGGCAGGTTAGCACTGACTTGCAAAGAAGCAGCTTGGCTTGCGTCGGGCAGTAGCAAACCATTGAACACCCGGAGGTGCTCCCCAATCGTCCGGGAAAATGCCTGGCGCTCGTGGTCTACGCCAATTGCGCCGTGAGCTTATAACCCGTAGATCTGTTGTCGCCCTTAGCTAGGGCTTAGTGGAAGGAGGCCACCGACTACTTTCTAACCTCCGAAGAGGATAATCCTAGGGATTTCTGGAAAAAAAAAACGCGGCCCCACACCTTGCAGGAGGACGATCCGGGTACTTAACTAAGTTCTTTGATTAAACGTACACCCGATAGGCAGCGGGTGCGCATGGGAATGTGTCATGTTCAAGGTGGGGGACTCATTGACGGTGTGGCTGATGTGTCCTTATCTCCTTGACTGCGGAGATAGGGCGTATACCCAATCCCCCGTACCTAATATCAGGTCGCCTTGAGCGTGGCGTCCAGGACAAGTGCCACCAATGACACTCAGCAGTAGCAGCGAGGAGAGCGTAACGCCATAGCCCAGCGTAGGATCTGGCCACCACAAGCCTCAGCGCACCGTAGGCTCTCCCGCATATATATAAACATACAATATGCATACCACGCTGTCGAGTTAGGTGAATTATCCATATATAATGGCACCAAGTAGATGAGGATTCCGATACCAGGAGAGATAATCCACCGGCTAGGTGAACGAGGCATAACGCCATGGCGTCGTAAGGAAGTTAAACACTAGCATGGGACTGAAATATTTTACGGGAGATGTACCGAGAGTGATAGCTAGTTGCTACTATAAGTGGTCTAAAAACCTAGTGGTGGATGGATACGGTATCAAACGAACTTTCTGTAATCATAGTAGATAAGAAGTCAGATGCATAGGAATTGATAGTAGACCCTTTTGACGAGGTGGGTAACGGCACACCCGTTTCGGTATACTGACCGCCGAATGCAGATGAAATATGTTAACACACCCAGCGCGAGAATGCTCCAACGGATAGGCGAGGTAAGAGGGAACAGTAAGGTCATGACACGTTTTTTGCAAACTAGGTTGGTCATTTTTGCGCGGCGGTTGAAGTGCATTTCTCAGGTGTCGTGGTGTGGGGCTCTAGGGTGGTGTTGGTGGATTATAATGTTTTTGAACCCAGCATAGATGGTAAGGGGATATAACCAGTGGAAAATACGTAAAAAAGAGTAGAAAGATGAAAGGAAAAAGCTTCTTTTTTTTGAATTCTCCAGTATAGTTGGTAGGGCCCAGAGACAGGGCACAAATGCAAAACAATGGTTACAGTTAGTAGTAATTGATGAAGCTTCTAGTGGCTCAGATGGTTGGCGGCACTGCAGAGACCGGATGGCGAGAGTTGGAAATAAGCTTGGCGGAGTTGGTGGTTGAGTGTGTGATTAACGTATTTATTCTTCTGGATACGGACGCCCGCCCCAAGCATTATGAAACTGATCTGGGCTACCAGATAAAGAAAATAATTCAACTGGCACCAAGGTTGGGACGGAAACATTTAGCCAGGTTTGTAAGCCATGGAATTATCGCGAGGTAAGTGTAGAGGTAAAGGATTCAGGTTATAGCGAGTAAGGTAGTAAGGGTAAGTGAGTAAGTGAAATCGAGGGTAGGGGCAAGGTAAGGTTGTTGTTTGAACACCTCCAGGGGAGAGATAATATAATATATAGATTTCTTGTGAAATGTTTGAGTCTGATGCTCCCCCCGCGAAGGTGTGTAGTGTTGTATAACTTTGTTAAATGTTTTGAAACGCAAAAATCGTTTTTTTTTCACGACAACATAGAAATGGGATGATTGATGCATCCCTGCAGTGCTACATCAAAAGGAATCCAGAATGATTGTGACCCCCGGTGAGTGGGTGGCACGGTGTTTAACGTTACGATGATTAAAACCCCACGAGAAGTTGGGGAGTTGGACGTTGTGGGGTTGGCCAAAACGAGCTCTTTTTACGCGATGGGCACGTCGAGCTCTACGAGCTTTGTACAAAAAACGTGGGCGCTTTTGATGGGTGGTGGGGGGTGGTGGCACAGTAGCTGGCCAATCTTATGGTCTACAGAGCAGGTCATTATTTATAGAAATAAATATCCAGGTAATTTTATTCAATACTGCTTTGTAGACCTTGCTCAGGAACAAGGAATCAAAGTTCACAGAAATGTAAGGAGTAAAGACTGCGGATCGCAATGATTAGGAAAGTAATATATGTAATAGCGGTTTTACGTCGTTTTAAGGCTTATTATTTTTTTTTTTTTTTTTTAAGGCGCGACCATGGCTACCTCGATGCTTTTCACTTGCCAAACATTTTTCCACTTTATATATGTTGTTAGCTATATTTAATATGGGTCTGTCATCTGATGGCGTGTTGTGGTTCTAATATTTTGGTAGCATGAGGATGTAAAAACCGGCTCCGTGGTACATGAGGAAACGTAGTGTATTTGTCATGGACATGTGGAAGCAGCGAAGTTTGCGGCCCCTCATAAGCATAGTGGTTGA
>OX104065.1:101277247-101589109 GCA_944474145.2 Dicrocoelium dendriticum
CGCACTATGGTGGCAAAACATATATGAATCGTTCCAGTACCTCCAAGGCTGCATATGACGGCCGTCAAGCAGAGCTCAGTCTGTATCTGTAATCACATTCCCGAGCTGGATCTGCTCCCCACTGCCTTGTGGGTCAGGCTATTGAACCGAAGGCTCCGGGTGGAGTCCCTCAAGCAAACCTCCGAAGCACAACAGTCACCTCGCGGGCGATTGCCCACCAATGCAATCGTAAGTCTGTGCGCAAAGCACTCAGCATCGGGTGCTGGAACATGCACACTCTACTGGACCGGAACGCGAGTGAGCGCCCCGAGCGACGCACTGCACTGGTCGCGATGGACCTGGCGCGTTACCACATCGATATTGTGGAGCTCAGTGAAACTCGGCTCGCTGAGCAAGGTAAGTTACATGAAGCAGGTGCTGGCTACACATTCTACTGGTTGGGCAACGCCGCCTCAGCACCATGGGAGTATGAGGTCGGATTTGCAATGTCCGATCGCCTCCATGGCCTGCTGTTGGGTGAACCAACGGGTATCAGCGCGCGACTGATGACTGTTCGCCTACGACTCGGAAGAGGTAAGTTTGCCACTTTTATAAGCACGTACTTTCCGAGCATGTGTTAGCCTGATGAGACGCGTGATCAATTCTACACTCAGCTATCCTCCGTGATACGGTCTGTGCCGAGGAGCGACCGACTATTTCTGCTGGGTGCTTTCAACGCGCGCGTTAGGCTTGATGCATCGGTGTGGGCAGACGTCATCGGTTCGCATGGAATTGGTTCAGCGAATGCGAACGGTGACAGGCTGCTCTCACTGTGTGCCACTCACGGCCTGGCAATCACGAACACTCGGTTTGCACTGAGTGCGAATGCTATAGCAACTTGGATTCACCCACAGAGTGGTCACGCTCACCTGCTCGACTATGTCATCGTACATCAGCGTGAGATGCGTGAGGTGCGCATGACACTGTACTGCGTGGAGCTGAGGGTGGCACTGATCACAAATGGGTTCCGACCAAACTGTACATATATTTTCGTAAATCTATGTACCGCACTCCCGCCGGGAATCAGCATAAATCTGACATTCTCTCCCTTGGTACTGTGGCGAAACGTACAGAGTTGGAGATGGCGATGGCTGCACGCCTGTGTGATGTGGAAGGCATAGCCACAGTGGGCCACGTGTAGCACCACATTCGCGACCAGGTGACAGCTGTAAGCGGCCTGATTTGTTTGATGATAACAATGCGACGATTGGCACATTGGTTTCGGGGAAGAATGCAACGTTTGCTGCACAGTTGGCAGATCCAATTGACTTAGGGAAGAGTCAGTTTCGCGAAATTCGACGGCGACTGACCCGAGAGCTCCGTCGCATAAAATATGCATGGTGGACGGAGAAGGCGAAGCAGATGTAATGCTACGCCGAACGCTGCCAACATAAGGAATTCTTTGACTCCTTGAAGGCGGTGTATGGACCGAGATTGGAGCCGCTGAGGACGCTGATCGAGGATAGTTCAGGCGTTACCTGCACACAGACTGCAGACATAATGCAGATCTGGCGGAAAGACGTCGACTGTCTCTTGAACATCTGTTCAGATATTGACTGACCTACAGTGAACAGCCTCAAGCAGCACGATGTGAAGACGAGTCTGGCGGACACGTCGACACTGGATGAGACGTACATTACTGCAGATAGGTCAGCAAGCTGGACTTGCAGGCATGCTAAAGACCCTTGGAATTGATATCTCCTGCTTGACTGAAACACGACTCCAGGACTCTAACTCGGTCTACCAGCTGGCGTCACCGCAACACCCGCGCACCCGCTTCCATCTGCGCCTCTGGTGACGCCGAGTCTGCCGCATCTGGGCAAGCTGGTGTTGGAATCGCCCTCAGTGCTAGAGCCAAAACTGCTTTGATTGACTGGATTCCGATCAATAGTCACCTTTGTGCGATGTGGCTCCATGGTCCTTGCAAATTTAGCAGGCATCGAGTCGAAAAGCGTGCTTCCGTCGTGATCTCCGCCCACGCGCCCACTGACTGTAGCTCGGACACAGTCAGATACAAGTTCTACCAGCACCTTCATGAGCTGCTCCTAAGGGCTCCTAAAACAGACATCATTGTTTTAGCAGGAGACTTCAACGCGCGTGTTGGTCGTCTGCTGCCATGTGAGCGCCATCTAGGGGGACCGCATGGATATGATGGCAGATGGAGAGAGACTGCTCAGTCTGTGTGCTGATCATCAATTATCCCTTTCTAGCACCAGCTTTCGTCATCCTGCACGTCAGTACGCCACTTGGCGCCCCCATCATCAACCCAGCGCTGGTCACCTATTGACCACATAGCTATAAGTCGCAGGTGGAGCGGCAGCGTACGTGACTGCCGATCATTTTGGTCAACATGCGTTGATACCGATCATGTATTGGTATGTGCGCCCGTTTGCATACGTTTCGGTGGTTCGCCTAGGTTAAAACACATCCGACTGAACACCTAAAATTTGGCGGACCCAGTGGTGACGAATGAGGAACAATAAAGGCTACGTGAAAATCTCGCTCTCTCTCTCACGAGCTAGATATTGAGCAACAATAGTCAAGTCTGTAACAAGCCTTGTTGTCGGCCGGTTTGTCCAACTAAGGCTTCGATCGCTCCACCACCAAATGCTGGATCTCAAGAAGATCCTTGAAATTGCTAGATCACCAAGGGGCGGTGTCTGCTGACGCAGAGTACAACAAACACCGCCGGTCTATTACACAACAGTTGAAAACAAGCCTTCGCCCTGATGGTGAATCTTGGTGGTCAAAACAATCTAATGAGATAGAAGCTGCTGCATCAGCTGGCAACTTCCGCGTTCTGTTTTGTAACATCAGGGCCACCGGTTGCAATCCACACGCTATCAGCCAGACGATTTGCGAATCAGGCGGCACGACATTCACCAACCTTCACGGGCGATTGGGTCGCTGAGCAGAGCATTTCGCTCTTCTTTTCAACCACCCAACACAGCCCACTGAGACACCGCCAGCCTCAACGGTTGATGCTTGGCCAGTCTCCACAGCCCCTTCAAATGAAGCGGAGATCCGAAATGCAATTCAATCTCTGAAACGCCAAAAGGCCCCGGGTCCCGACAGCCTACCATCGACTGTATTCAAAGATGGCGGGAGTGTACTTGTCGGGGAAATCCCATCGCTGTTCACGAAGCATGGACTGAGGAGAAGGCTCCGTACTCATATGACGGGAATCAGTCTTTGTTCCGATTCACAAGAAGGGCTCCCGCGTCGATTGCTGCAACTACCATGGAATCTCGTTCATCTCTGTCGCATCCAAAATCTTCATGTCGGTCCTAATTCTCAGGCTTTCAAGGACCAGAAACAGTTTTCCCTAGAACATCAAGCCAAATTTCGTCTAGGCTGCGGCTGCATCGACCAAATCATTACGCTTCGCCAACTTCTCGAACTTCGTCGCATCCACCGGCGGCCAACAATCGTAGTGTTTTGGACATCCGAGCAGCATTTGATCCAGTAGATAGATCTGCGTTGTGGAACTGTTTACTGAACAAAGGTGTGCCCGACAAGATTGTAACCATCCTGAAAGAACTTTACAGTCACACGTCGGACAAAGTCAGGGCTTACGGCACGCTCTCTTCTTCATTTGCTGTGACCAGCCTTGTTCGCCAAGGTTGCCCTATTTTACCTTTCCTCCTCGACTTCGTCATTTACATGTTGTCCAAAGTGCACTGGGAGGTGTCCAGAACTGAGATGTTGAGCTCCTCCTTGGAGACAGTCACGCACTTGGACTACGCCGATGATATCGCCTTGCTGCAGAAGCCGAGCGGAGGATAAACGATAAGATTACTTTAATGGAAGCGAATATGCGCCAGGGAAGCGTAATGGCCTCTAAGCAACGGAATGCAGTACAATCCGCTTCCTTTAAACCGCAATCGGCCACGTCCCCATCACTGTTGTCTTCTCCAACTTTGGTAGAATGCCGGGCGAAAACTGACCATAATTTCAACAGTCAAACAGTACTGGTGACAACGAAAATCATACACCACTCGAAAAGTCTGGTTAAGCAACTTCCACTACACCTGACATCTAGCATTAACAAGAATGAAGCAGCCGAACACCAACCCTCGGTACCTGTAGCTCAAATGTTTCTTGTCGAGACACAACCCTCTGGAACCTCAGTTACACATGCGGAGATTGCTGCAAAGATAAACCGGGAGATCGCCGTTACGGTCTTTTCTGTTGTAAACACTGTTAACTCGAATAGAGGAACAAAGAGTAAACAATCAACACTTCTAAGCTGGTCGGGACAAACGATTACTATACCCTGTAGAGCAACGAAATAACGATCCAACAATAGTGCCCGGACTGTTGTATGCTCAAATGTTCCTGAATCTACCGCCATGACATTACGGGGCAAGTTATCGGACGACCAAGACAAATGGAGCTCATTGTGCGTGCTGATGTGTGTCAAAACCAAGCGCATAAACTTATTACGATTTACTCGTCATCCAAACTCGCCGCACTACATAGAACTCAGACTTATTCGTGTAACACTAGAATCCCCCATCGACGCAAAAAAACGTTTTGCTCTAAGTAAGCAAGCTAATACACGAATCTTGTGCAATACACATCTATTCTGAGATCCTCTATAGAGCGCGACGATCGAAAAGAAACACCGAAGAGAGACCCAGCAAGCAAGACCGGTTAAACAGGATCTTCATACATGGAGTGCCAGTGCATCATTCTAACGATGTTTGAAAGACCGAAAAGTGTGATTGAGAACAGTGGCGGATTATTCGTGTAACTATTTCTTTGGATAATATTGTGACGCTATCGCTCACCAGGATAAATCTCATATCAAATTACAGCGGAAGCGGCCCTAGATTCATCAAACCTGTGGTTCAGTCAGAGCAACAAGCAACGGATGTTTTGGATTAATGGCGGTGAAATCGGAAAATTCTTCCTTCTGAACTTCGGCTAAAGGTCGAAGAAGTTTCCCAAAGTCCAAATATTAAAGCACTTGAAGCAGCAAGCTTACCGACGAATATACAGAAACGTAATTTGACTACTGTTTCACTTGACTCTGACGTAGGTCTAAACGAAGATTAGGACGCACCTTGGCCGAATCAATTTGCAAACGAGGTATCACTGTCCCATCAAAAATACGAGCAACTGCCGACCTCCCATCGGTCGGTATTCTCCCACACGTTACCCTTTCACCTTTCTGTGAGCTCCTAGAGACCGAGAATCTGGTCTACTTGTATATGAATGCTCAGAGTCTTTCTAACAAAGTTGCCGAACTGAAAGATCGCCAAGCTTCCGGGTCAAATGATATCATTGGTATCTCCGAGACGTGGTTGCACACGGAAATGACGGACGCTGAAGTTTCGCTATCGAGCATGTCGCTAATCCGGAAAGATAGACTTAAAAAAGGAGGAGGGTTAATCCTGTATTACCGAAACGACTTACAGTGTGAAGCCGTGGAGGATTCAGCCTCGCATATCTCCGACTCATTTTGGTGCCGCTAGCAGTTACATGGTAGAGACCCTTTCCTTATTGCGTCCGTGAACCTCACCCCAACTCTGTCTGGCTTGCCGAACAGCCTCCTCATGGAGCCAGCTGAGTGGTTCGGGATTTTCCCGTTCCAGCAAATGGTTCGGCGGCAGTGTACCAGGACGTTGTGGGTTTTCGCCTGGTAAGCGTTCTCCCTATAAAAAGCTACATATGTCCGTTGAACAACACTGGGACGTGGCGGACGTGACTCGCCACTAAATAAAGTCATTGCTCCTTCATTCATCCTGGCGAAGCATTGTATCCCAGCAAATTTATGCTGTAATTCTGGGGAGTATTGGGCCCCTGTTTGACAAAGGAACAAACGAAAGGCGTATGAACTGAGCAGTCAGTCACCTGCTCCCAATGGGCGCGATTCCCTGAATTCGCTCCGCTGCCTTGCGGGCAGGCTTTTCAGCCAAATGCTCGGGGTGGTGTCCCCTAAGTCAAAACACTACTTCGGCTTGGGCAACCGGGTAGTATCTCGCCCTCTGAAGAAACCATGGTCTTTGATGTGTTGTGTTGTGTTTTCTTTTACTATTTCTGTATCTCATGGTTTCTGATGGCTTTATGTATATCCAGTGCATTAAGGTCGTGTTTGAGCCTTGGATGTCAGGCTTGAATTGCGAATTCGACATGCTGATGAACATACGCACCGAACATTTGTCGAAATTTGGAGCTGTTTATTTGTCCAAACGTCCGTCGCAATAGCCCGACTTGTTGGTTTCTAGGCTTTGAGGCCTATTCAGATTGCCTGGGGTGACCCAGGTGCGCTTGAGCCAGGACACCCAAGTCACGTTCGACAATTAACTGTTGCAGTGCATTCGTTCCAAACCGGTATGAGTAGCTGCTTTGATGTCGGATGGAAAGTACTTGCAATTACTTACGTTGAAATGCAGTAAATTTTTTGCTTGACGATTGACATACCGTAATTAGGTCCCTCTGAAGCAGATGTTGGTCGACGTTCGCCTGGATCCCGCACCAAATCTAGATTTCCTTGGCAAATATTAGACGCTTTTACGGACATGGCTGTGCTGTGTAGCTTGTGAGCAGCTAGAACGAAAACATTGGGGAGTTCGAAGCGGTTCCCTATACACGGTCATTAATAAACACCAAAACTAACGTGGAGGAAGAACTGAGTCTTGCAGCACACAACATTCCATAAAGAACTGCGAACTCTTACCACTAATTGCCGTTGAAGTAGAAAGTTAGCAATCCAGCTTAAAAGAGGGTCGTCAATCCCGTGCTGCTGGAGCTTAGAGAGTAGTATCCGATGGTCCAGACGATGTAAAGCCTTCGAAAAATCCAGCTAGATCACCCCAACACTTTCTCCAGAGTCAGCTGACTCGGTCCAACTTTTGTGTGCGATTAGTAAATTCGTTGTGCATGACCGCTATCGACAGAAGCCGTGCTGCTCGGGCGTGATAGTTTTACACTATTCCAGCTAACACACCAGGGCATCGGCAACTATGGATTCCATGACCTTGATGAGTATAGGAAGTAGGGGGATTAAGCGGTGGTTGGAGGGATCAGTTCTGCTTCCAACTTCGTGAATCGGGGTTATTAATTCAAGCTTCCACATTAAGGGAACTTGATTGTGATCTAACCAGCGCTGGAGAAAGTGAGCTAAAGGTCCTGCCAGTTGGATTGCTGCTGTTTCCAGTGCTTCTGGACGAATGGTGTCAACACCCGGCCAACTGTGCTTGCGTAGAGAAGTCAGCGTTTGCAATACAGACTCCGCGGTAAAAGTGATGTAGGTTAGTCCTGGCAGAGAAACTACAAAGGTTGGAAGATCGCTTGGGGGCAAGACCCTCTGAAACGTGGGAACATATTGCATCCGCAGCACGTTTCCTGCTTCCACAGTTGTTCTTGTTGGGCCGTCAGCCATTCTGAGTGGAGGAAAACCTTGCCTCACCTTTCGTAGGCTATTAACATGTTTATACCGCAATTTGTGGTTTGCACTGAAGGTTTTTACGATATTCTGCTAATAGGCGGCTTTGTCTTCTCTTAGCAGTTGAGTGCGGTAGTTACGTTGGGCTGCGTAGTTCTTCCAACTATCTGGTGCTGGAGTTCCTTTATACACTCGCCATACTGTGTTGCGTACTGTCATTCATTTCGAGTACTCTTCTTAACTAAAGAACCTGAGGTATGCTTATTGCAAACTCTTCTCTAAAGCGTCTGCAATCAACTGACTGAATTTTTTGACGAACTCGAGTCAGGCGACTTCTGGGGGTTCTTCGGCAAGGAACGATCAACGTGTAGCGATGACGAGCTGGGCTAATCGATAGTAGCTTGTGATGGTTCGCACAGTCTCATCGTTCTCATCCTGCTATTCCGCATAGAAGACGAAGTTGAAACTGATGACTGCGTGATCACTGCGACCCAAAGGGCAGTCTAAAACCAACACATCAAGCATATGCTCCTCGTTGGTAAGCACAAGATCCAGCATAGATGGCTTGTTACCTGTTCTGAACAGAGTGAGCAAAGTGATGTGATTGTAAAGAGGAACAGTGGCTACGAGGTCTTGTAAATCGGCTTTGAATTGTTCTCCAACTGTGGCAGGAGTTTCTACACAATGTACGTTGAAACCACCCATGATAAGTATGTGAGTGTACTTTCGCTATTAACCACCTTAAAGCAGTCGTTAGGTGTTACTTGGTTTCCGGTGTAGAGTTGGGGTATATATATATATATATGTAGAGTTGGGGTATATATATATATATATGTATATATATATATATATATATATATATATATATACCCCAACTCTACACCGGAAACCAAGTAACACCTAACGACTGCTTTAAGGTGGTTAATAGCGAAAGTACACTCACATACTTATCATGGGTGGTTTCAACGTACATTGTGTAGAAACTCCTGCCACAGTTGGAGAACAATTCAAAGCCGATTTACAAGACCTCGTAGCCACTGTTCCTCTTTACAATCACATCACTTTGCTCACTCTGTTCAGAACAGGTAACAAGCCATCTATGCTGGATCTTGTGCTTACCAACGAGGAGCATATGCTTGATGTGTTGGTTTTAGACTGCCCTTTGGGTCGCAGTGATCACGCAGTCATCAGTTTCAACTTCGTCTGCTATGCGGAATAGCAGAATGAGAACGATGAGACTGTGCGAACCATCACAAGCTACTATCGATTAGCCCAGCTCGTCATCGCTACACGTTGATCGTTCCTTGCCGAAGAACCCCCAGAAGTCGCCTGACTCGAGTTCGTCAAAAAATTCAGTCAGTTGATTGCAGACGCTTTAGAGAAGAGTTTGCAATAAGCATACCTCAGGTTCTTTAGTTAAGAAGAGTACTCGAAATGAATGACAGTACGCAACACAGTATGGCGAGTGTATAAAGGAACTCCAGCACCAGATAGTTGGAAGAACTACGCAGCCCAACGTAACTACCGCACTCAACTGCTAAGAGAAGACAAAGCCGCCTATTAGCAGAATATCGTAAAAACCTTCAGTGCTAACCACAAATTGCGGTATAAACATGTTAATAGCCTACGAAAGGTGAGGCAAGGTTTTCCTCCACTCAGAATGGCTGACGGCCCAACAAGAACAACTGTGGAAGCAGGAAACGTGCTGCGGATGCAATATGTTCCCACGTTTCAGAGGGTCTTGCCACCAAGCGATCTTCCAACCTTTGTAGTTTCTCTGCCAGGACTAACCTACATCACTTTTACCGCGGAGTCTGTATTGCAAACGCTGACTTCTCTACGCAAGCACAGTTGGCCGGGTGTTGACACCATTCGTCCAGAAGCACTGGAAACAGCAGCAATCCAACTGGCAGGACCTTTAGCTCACTTTCTCCAGCGCTGGTTAGACCACAATCAAGTTCCCTTGATGTGGAAGCTTGAATTAATAACCCCGATTCACGAAGTTGGAAGCAGAACTGATCCCTCCAACCACCGCTTAATCCCCCTACTTCCTATACTCATCAAGGTCATGGAATCCATAGTTGCCGATGCCCTGGTGTGTTAGCTGGAATAGTGTAAAACTATCACGCCCGAGCAGCACGGCTTCTGTCGATAGCGGTCATGCACAACGAATTTACTAATCGCACACAAAAGTTGGACCGAGTCAGCTGACTCTGGAGAAAGTGTTGGGGTGATCTAGCTGGATTTTTCGAAGGCTTTACATCGTCTGGACCATCGGATACTACTCTCTAAGCTCCAGCAGCACGGGATTGACGACCCTCTTTTAAGCTGGATTGCTAACTTTCTACTTCAACGGCAATTAGTGGTAAGAGTTCGCAGTTCTTTATGGAATGTTGTGTGCTGCAAGACTCAGTTCTTCCTCCACGTTAGTTTTGGTGTTTATTAATGACCGCGTATAGGGAACCGCTTCGAACTCCCCAATGTTTTCGTTCTAGCTGCTCACAAGCTACACAGCACAGCCATGTCCGTAAAAGCGTCTAATATTTGCCAAGGAAATCTAGATTTGGTGCGGGATCCAGGCGAACGTCGACCAACATCTGCTTCAGAGGGACCTAATTACGGTATGTCAATCGTCAAGCAAAAAATTTACTGCATTTCAACGTAAGTAATTGCAAGGTACTTTCCATCCGACATCAAAGCAGCTACTCATACCGGTTTGGAACGAATGCACTGCAACAGTTAATTGTCGAACGTGACTTGGGTGTCCTGGCTCAAGCGCACCTGGGTCACCCCAGGCAATCTGAATAGGCCTCAAAGCCTAGAAACCAACAAGTCGGGCTATTGCGACGGACGTTTGGACAAATAAACAGCTCCAAATTTCGACAAATGTTCGGTGCGTATGTTCATCAGCATGTCGAATTCGCAATTCAAGCCTGACATCCAAGGCTCAAACACGACTTTAATGCACTGGAGCAGCCACAACGTCGGACATTTACGAACGTAATTGGAATGCGAAATCTTTCATACTGTTATAGTTGAGTCGCCAATGTTATGATTGAGGGAACGCCGCCTCTTGAGGTAATTGCGTGACAAGATTGTCGCTCGCACGGTTGGAGCACGCCTACGATGACGCTAGCTTAGCCGGTGAGACGGAAAATTGAACGAGCCTGGGAACGATCTTAGCCGCACTTGTTCGTATAGACGCTGAGGCCTCGAAAACGGACGCACACGAGAGGGGTACGATAGACGCACGCTAATGACTTAGGCGCGAAGGCTGGCCAGCTAACGATTCACACGCAATCACGCGACCCGACCGACTGAGGCGAAGAGAAAGAAAAAGACAAATCGTCCTCTGTAGGCTCTTTTACGACCGACAAAGGGCGATCACAGCCAGTGCTATGGGTTATTAAGTTAGGGAAAAAAGTCACCACGCAGAGGTGGTAGTTTGCAAATGACCATTGCCAAAAGGTTCGCAGTTGGGACGCTCCTCGGAGTGGCTGAACACTGCTGCGTTGTGGGGAGAAATTGGACTCCGCTTCCCACAGCCATTATGCCGGAGTTACTGGCGCGTTTTCTGCGGGGATTTTTGACGGGCCCGCAACACATACCATGAGAGGCTGCAAAGATTGGGGTATTCCGTGGAAGCTACCGCAGACTACGAGACAACCTGATTATGGCATACTTGATTCTGCGAGACACACATCATGTTTGCCACCCTTTACTTCGACTCAACACCAATACAGCCATGAGGGTCCACACATTAAAAGTCGCAGAACAATATAGTCGCCTGGAGTGTCGCTCAAATTTCTTTTCCATTCGTGTCTGTCACCCGTGGAATGCACTCCCAGAATCGGTTGTCTCTGCACCGACACTAACAGTATTTAAAAGACGGTTGGGTGACACACTCATCCACTTACACTTTGTCACTTAGCGCTACGTCTCCATCCTACATCTGGAGTTTACCATTGAGTTATTTGATATTAACGGTGGGTGCTGTGAACCTAAGTGGATTGCAGGACTACAGCGGAACAAACGATAAGTCCTTATTTTCATAGTTATTGTACTGACTGTTTTGCTATTATTTTATTTTTATTTTGCTTTTGATATCACCACCAACTACCCGACGAGACTTGTAAAGTAACGCTTCTTAACTCGTAGAAATTCATCGTTCATTGTTAATTGTTCATCTTTGTTCTCGGCTGGTTAAACCAACCCCCCATTTTTCTTAATTTGCTCTCTTTCGCTTCCGGTGTTATCCTTTTTGGTTCGTTATTTGCATTCACAGCAGTAGCAGTATCTCACTATTCAAACTGATGCTTCGCTGCCATATGACGATGAATAATATGAGGAGAAAAGGGGAGATAACGTAAATCGTTAGTGCTCTAAATAAACATTTAGGGTCAAGGCGCCCACGCCTATATTGAAAACATGCCGTTACAAACAGCTAAACATCGTGCAAAGATAACACGGTACCGGCGAGACAGCTACGTCGCACTTTTCACTGTCCCGCATTATAGCAAGCTATTACCCCGCAGATAACTCAGCACCAAACACACCTTAAGCAATCAGTCTGACTAAGAGTGGCCAGCAGATGTGCAACTGGTGTCAAGTGCGAGCCATTTAGTGTAACGTCCCGATTCAAGCACAAGACGGGACTCCAACGTAGAAGGCGACACGGACCGACTACAAAAATTTGGCATTTTAATTATTTATTTACGTTCTATTTCTTGCCTTCTGATTTTGCTCTTTCTCCTTCCTTGTCTTTCATAACTGATAACTGCTGATGTAGGAATCGTATGCTGTATTTGTTGGCTTTGGCGTGATGCTGTTTTCGTGTTAGGTCCAACAGATTTCAAGGGACTTCATCATTTCCCGGTTCAAATGTTGGCTGAAGAAGGAACACTGGTGGGATTTTCATGTCGTTCTTTCCCACTTCAGATTGAACATGTACCGGAATACAGCACTTCACGCCCATCGCTGTCTTCTCTTTGGCATGGGACAGTTTTCTAACTTTGATCCTCTGCTATTGTCACTACTAGTTTTAATTAATAACCAACATTTTTATCCAGGTACTGGCCACACGTTTACGTTACCATGCTGAACATTAATAGTGTTGAGCTGTTCCTGAAGGGATATGAAGTGGGGTTTAAAATTGGATGTCATCTCTAGTATGACAGGTGATAGGGATGTTGGAGAAAGGGACGCTTGGTTTTTCCTTTAAATTAAAATCAACCTCCTCGGGAATTGTCTACGTGCTAAAAATGGTTCCCTTCATTGAATACAAGGTTAACGTTAAAAATTTAGATGGAGTGCCTAGACCGAACTCATGCGGAACTGATTCTGAAAGAAATTACTTGTTTTCAAAAGTTCAAGCACGTGTGCGTCCCCAGGTTAAAAAAATGTTTCATCGCTACTGATAAGAAAGTAAATTGCGGATTTACCTACAATGCCTGATCAGACGTCTGCGATCTACGTAGTAACTCTGCGAAAATTTATTGCTATACCGAGTTTAAATGATTTACTTCTGAAGAGTTACAAGCGGACTTCAATCGAACGGAGGGTTTGATTCGGACGTTCCTAACACCGCACCCCAGTTAATATTTCGCACTTTCGGCTTTCTACTGGAGTTACTAAACAGCTTGAAATCCTCTGGTATTTTATGTTTGTGAGTAAGAAAGATTGAAATGTCGCCTTACTAGCATTTTTCCAGAAACTTACATCCAAAGAACCTATTTGTCAATGAAAATGCTGTGTACGTATCGGATATCGGGTGCCAAAATCTGTTTGCATATTCTCGGGGAGTGGATCATTTTGAACACTGTAAGTTAAGTTGAGCAATTCCATATCCTGTTACTAGTTAGGGTACATGTAATAGACTAATAGCACATAGTATTCTATGGAATATAAACTGTGGATTTTTGGAGTACAACATTGTTACTGTACTCTCGGTATCGCACGCATCACTTTTCTTTTACTCTGAATGTTCATGCAAGACGCTTACTTTTCGGCAACTTTTGTCTGCTTCGTTCTGTTATTGGTAAGCTTTTAGCTTCGTGATCATTGTACTTACTTTGCCAATTCATTCCATGGTTTTCGATGGCTCTAGGTCTAAGTTTTGACAACTGCCTATGTATATGGTTGGCGGCATCCGGTTCCGGATTTGTCACGGTAGCCTCCACGGGAACATCCACAGAAAGCTTGCACCTACAGAGGGACCCTGGGTGGCTTGTGCTGCATCACCCACAGCTGCATTCACACACCCCATAGCCAGTGTAAACCCGAAAAAATAAGACCGGTAGACATTCGGATGGGAGCCACATTCCATCAACGGACCCAGCTCACACTATTTAACAGGCAAACACATGCACGCTGTATTTGACGAATCAAGCGCACACAAGGCGGTGGCTGGACCGAAATTCGCTCCACACCGAAGGCATTGAACCACTCTTCTAGCCTAGCACTGCCAAAAGGACCGTTCACCCCGTCCCCTCCAGCAACGACTAACTGTCTCCTGGAACCAGAATCGACGAGGTGGTGGGTACTAGACAGGTAGGCAAATTGTCAACATGTACATCAAGAGCAGCCACTCCGGTGATATCAAGCAACAGCCAAACACTTCGAACGATAACAAAAAAATTAAATCAAATAATGCATATGGATATACAGACATAACACTCTAATAAACAAGCATAAGAAAAACTTGGTTAAGAACAAATGCGCTCTAGGTTCAAGACGTCAGGAAATATATATTAAGAAAATGCTACAAACGCGATTATGTTATAGAAGTAAACTAAAATAGTTTAAGATACGTTCAGATAGTTCAGATAGTTCAGATGGATGTTAATTTGAGATTAAAAGACATTATTACAATATTGCAAACTCACCACCTGAAATAAAGTGACTTCAGCATGTAAGCAAGCGGTTAGTAAATCGAATGCAATGTATCTAATAACGCTACGCCGGTTCTGCCTACGTTCTCTACATCACTCGTCGTTGTTTCGGGATTGGTTGCGAGTGGCTTCGTTGGTGGCTTACTAGGCCTGCCTGATTCAGGCACTCTCGACCGCATGTGCTACAACACCATGCGGTCGAAGTCGATGGAATAAAACCTATCTGCACCTGTCGCTTCCGCACTTGCCGCTTCTTCAATGCATGCAGGAAGACATTCTCTGACACATCGGCAACTGCCTTCGTGATCACATCGCGCCATGCACGCCGATCAACCGCCTTCAAATCCAAACTTCTGAGATCAACATTAGAACGTTATAAGCTCAGTTTGATCATATCCCGGTAACGAAGCTTCGGTTTCCCCGCGTGCCGCTTCCTAATACTCAGCTGACCATATAATAGCTACTTCGGTATCCGCGTCAAATCCATACGGCTCCGATGAAGGGGTTAACTCAGGTGTCTCAGCAAAAGTATGCAGGCCACTGCAGACATTCCTCTTCGGCACATCACTTCCGTGACTACAACTCTGTCGTCCCAACCGATGCGCAAAATCCGTCACAGACATTCTCCATAGAACCGCTCGAGATATCTCACGTCTCGCCGGTACATCCTCCACGTTTCACTGCCGTATAGATGAACGGACAGCTCCATCAGCTTCGTGCCAATGGTAAGCTGATGGTTGTTCCACACTCGGTACTCTAGCTTCCCGAATGCCGCCGCTTCCTTCGACACGCGGATACGCAGCTTATTGTGTAGCTACTGGTCAGTCGACATCACACTCCCAAGGTGGCAGAAGCGGGAGTAGATTATCAATATGTCATCACCTCCGGTGAAGGCTGAAAGAGACAGGTAGTTTTGCTAGTGTTGATGGTGAGCCCGTATTTGGCCGCTGTCGACGTCAGAGCACTAGTCATGTGCTGCAACTCATCCGCGGTGTGTGAAAAAAACGCACAGTCGTCAGCGACTAGCAACATACGGATAGTTGTCTCACAGACTAGAGTTCTCGCACCGAAACAACGGATGTTCATCAACCCACCATCAATACGGTGCTCCACACGAACACCGTAAGCACAAGCCGCCTCAAACGCACATGACGTCATAGAACAAAGATAAATATTAAAAAGGACAGGAGGTAAGTCACAACCATGCCTCACACCAGAGATAACTGCTGCGTCATCCGAGGTCTGTCAACTCAGATGCATCCTCAACCGCATACCACTGTAAATTATTATTATTAATCAACCTTTGACCAATGTACAATTGGCAGCGCTACAAAACATAGTTAACAACTATGAAAGGGGGGAAATGGTTAGTCAGTGAAAAGATTTGGAAAGTTTAGGAGGCCAAGTTGTTGTTTGGTCAGAGATCTTCCCGGTTGTCCAGACCGAGGAAGAGGGTTGACTTAAGCGACCCCGCCCCTAGCTTTTGGTCATAAAGACCTGACTTGCAAGGCAGCAGGGCGATTAATGAAGACCGTTGACATCTGGGTGGCTCCTTCGCCTTCATTGTGTTCAGTAGCAGTCCACAGAGAATTCGGTGGCCAACAATGTTGTTCATCCGCTCCCCGTTATATACTCACCTCTGGTTACAGAAATGAGTGGTCAGTGACCCTATAGCCGGTCACATTGGCAGACATACAATTAAACTTACAAACTTTCCTGAACAACCAAACTTACCCAACACCAGCCACAATGCCTCGCGGTTCATCGTATCAAATACAGTGGTGAAATCAACCAAAACCAAGTACAACGGCTGGTGTCGTTCTCTACACTTCGCCTGTAACTGAAGAGCCGCAAACACCATATCCATGGTGCTGCGACACCAACCTAATCACATTTATCTTCCACCAGGTTCGGTTCTTCAATCTGACTGACGAGGCGGTTGAGCAGGATTCGGGAAACCACCTTGCCTACACAACTCAATAAGTTGATACCACGCTAATTCGTGGCAAATCGCTTGCTTCCTTTGCCCTTGTACAGTGGTAGCACAAGGGTATCCTTCAGCTCAGGAGATACCTGCTTCTCAATCCACGCGTGTTGCACAAAGTGGTGCAGCGCATTCACCAACGCAGATCCGCCGTGTTTCAATAATTTAGGCTGGATCCCGTCGGAACGGGCGCACTTGCCGTTTCACGGCTAAGCAAGTGCTCTCTGCATCTCATGCAGTGTCGACGTGTCCGCTCGACACCTTCACATCGCGCTGTTTCAGGCCGTTCAAAGTAGGCCAGTCAATCTCCAAACGGTTGTTCAGGAAACTGTCAAAGCTTTTCTTTTGCTAGATCTGCACCACGCCTGTACTCTGTGTGCCGATAATGCCTGAACTATCATCGATTAGCGTCCTCGGCGGCTCCAACCTCGGCCCATACACCGCATTCAAGGAATCAGAGAATTACTCGTGTTGGCGGCGCTCGGTGTAGCATTCCATTTGCTTCGCTTTCTCCGTCCAACATACATTTTTAATTCGATGGAGTTCTCGGACCAGTCGTCGTCGAATTCTGCCAAGCCTAATCTCCTTCCCCAAGTCAGTGGGGTCTGCCACATGTGAAGCAAATATTGCTTTCTTCTCCGACACCAATGCGCAAATCGTCGCATTGTTCTCATCAAAATGATTATGCACTGAGGCTTGTGGTGGCTAAATCTTGCTAGATGGTTTACTTACTGCTGCTACTGTTGTGCCATGGGCTCATATCCTGTAAGCCTCCTCGTGGCGACCGCTGAGTGGGGGTACGGTTACGCCCTTCTCCTTGCTAAGATCCAGGACACCAACCCACACAACTTAGTGAACTGGCCATATGCTAGAGCCAATGTCTTTCAGGTGTGAATTTAATCAAAAGCTTCGGCTAAGGAACCGAGTCTTTCTCCTGTCAGGAGTGGGCGCCCTCCCAGTGTCCTAGTCAAACCGCATCCTAATCGAAGGTTAGGAACTGATCGATGGCCCTCTTCCCGTAAAACCTAGCCATAGGAGACAGCAGGTCTACGGGCTTTAAGCTCACACCTCGATTGTCGTAGAGCACGAGCGCCTCGTGTTGTCTCTGACGGTGGGAGGGCACCTCCAGGTGCTCATTGGTTTGTTACCGCCCGTCTCAAACCAGGGAGCCCCTGGCACAATTGGTACGAACCCGTCAAAACCCACATGCGTCTGCCGTGGTCGCAGATGCAACCACAGTAGTAAAACCCATATAAGTTGTTTCAGAACTTCACAGGCTGCGTATAACAGGCCTCAAGCAGATCTCAATCTGTATCTGCACTTACATTCCCGAAGTGGACCTGCTTCCCACTGCCTTGTGTGTCAGTCTATTAAGTCAAAGGCTCCGCGCAGAGTCCCTCAAGCAAATCTCCAAACCCCCCATCACATTGTGCGTCAGGCTATTGAGCCAAATTCTCTGGCTGAAGTCCCTCAAGCAAACCTCCGAAGCACAACAGTCACCTCGCGGGAGATTGCCCACCAATACAATCGTATGTCTGCTTGCAAAGCACTCAACATCGGGTGCTGGAACGTGCACACTCTACTGGACCGGCACACGAGTAAACGCCGCGAGCGATGCGCTGCACTGGTCGCAATGGAACTTGCCAGCTATCACGTCGATATTGCAGCGCTCAGTGGGACTCGTCTCCCTGAGCAAGTTTAGTTGCATGAAGTAGGTGCTGGTTACAAGTTCTGCTGGGTGGGCAACGCCGCCTCAGCATCAGGTGAACATGGGGTGGGATTTGTAATATCCGATTGCCTAAAAGGCCAGCTAGTGGGGGAACCAACAAGCGTCATCGAGCGACTGATGACTGTTCGCCTACGACTCGGAAGTGGCAAGTTTGATACTTTTAAAAGCAGCAGTCAACGCATCCACAAAAGGCCAACAAAACCATGGAAATCAAAGGAAGGCACAGCTGTCATCAAAAGAAAAACCGACATAACACAGAGAAATCAATGGTTTCGTCCGTGGGCGAGATGCTACATCGATCTTGCGGCGCTTTTTGAGACCCTGCTTGCTGAGAAAGTTAAGTTGCATAAAGCGGGTGTTGGCTATACGTTGTACTAGATGGATGTCCGGCAGAGTAAGGGATTTCCCGGATAATTCATTATTTCACTAATAATCGTTCGTTTACGAATATCGCATCGAATTCGAATGTTCTAGAATGTTATAAAGCTAACACACGTGACTATAATCTCCCTAAAGATCGGGCAAATCTACGGATAACAACTAACCTTGGCATTTGACCTTCTAATTCTAGAAGTCAATGGTCATAAAGGCAACCTATGAATATGAACATGGTCTGACTCCTTTGTACAGCTCCTGTTTGACTGCGGTTAACACGTTATTTTGGACAAAGTCATTTTGACTTTGGTGTTTGAGGTCGTGCGGAATGTATTACGTGCATCTTTGGGAACTGCAGCAAGTGAGGAGATTTAACCAATGACGACGGAGAAATCGGGAAATGCTGTGAATTTTTCCGTTGAACACTTTCAGAAGTTATCTTTGCAACAGCATTCTTAAACAGAAACTCAAATGTAAAATAATTGAAAAGTTGACGAATTGCTTGCTTTTGCCGTCTACAGAAGCAACAGCACGGGACGCGCATGCGAATTCTGTTGATCTTCTCATTAATGTGATCAGGGAAGTTAATTATGAAGCAGATGCCAGTTGCACTTTGAAGCATGATTCAAGTGTTGGGAAGATATGTTCCGGATGGACTTCAGTCGTCAGGACGATTTCTGAAAGTGCGTTTGTCACTCCGCAAGTTTGGTACGAGCGAACGTTCCAGATTCATCAACCATATTCTGTCTAAAAAACCAAAGGACCTGACTTTCGACGAAGCGCTGTCACAGCTCAGTGAGATATTTGGTGAGTCAGCTTCACAGTTCAACATTCGTTAGCAAGACTTAAAGATTGTTAAACGGGAACAGGAAGATTATGGGGTGCTAACAGATATGGTTAACCGCGAGTGCAAGCTTTTCAGACTACGGCATTTGACGGACGACCAATTTACGTGTCTCGTTATCCTCAGTGCACTACAATCCTTTTATGATGCTGAGATTCGCACGAGGCTTCTTGCTAAGCTTGATCAAGACCCAGATTTGACACTAAAGACTCTAGTAGGCGAATGCAAGCCATTGCTCAGTCTGAAGCACGACAAGGTTCAGATCGAACAGTGCCGCACTGCACCATCTGATGCCGTTCATGCTAAAAAATTTTGGAAATGCTAGGCGAAGCAACCCGATCAAAAGGGCCTCGAACATGCCGCTTATAACCTGCTGGTAGGGTGGCGAATGGCATTTGGCGCATTTCCGCACCTTAAGAAGAAGTCTGCAGGCAGGCCCGGTCGAAGAACACGATGAAATTCCACCCTTCAAAGAACGCTCGTAAGCATGGAGCAAGATCGTTTTCGGTAATTGCCGCGTTTCAATGTGAACCAAAGCCGTGACTACGATTAATACTCATGTCTATTCACGATCTCACTTTTAAGCTGCAATTTGACACGGCTTCAAACACCACAATCAGTTCCAAGAACACTTGAAATCACCGAAAGTAGCCAACAATCAAGTTTCACAGAATAGCCCACAAAGCATCTGGAGGTGTGCTCAAATTAATCGCAGTAATTCCTTGCACATTGTAATTCAACGGTGTGGATGAATTAGGGACGGTTTACATGTCAGGTAGGCTATACTTGAACCGTCTTGAACTAAACTGGATTCAAAAGTTGCGACTGCTCAGTTTCCCATTGCATCAGATTGGTAATAGTATTCGGGCGAATCGAGACGAATCAATGAAGTCGGTCGAAGAGATGACATGTCTGTTGAAACAAAAATTTGGACCAGTGTTTCAAGATAACCTAGCCAGTTGCGCCAAATTCACAGCGACGCTGTCCATGCGACCGAAAGCCAAACCAGACTTTAAAGCCAAATGACTGGTGCCGTATGCAATGATGCCAATCGTTGAGCAACAGTTCGAACGAGTAGAACGAACCAGCGTCATCAGACCTGTAAACTACGCCTCATGGCAGCACCCATTTTCATAGTAAAGAAAGCGAATGGCAAAGTACGCTTCTGCGCAGATTCCTCAACTGGTCGTAACGCTTCGCCCGACGACTACAAATACCCACTGTCATTACCGGAAGACATCTTTGCGAAATTGAACGGTGGCAGGTGCTTTGCTAAGCTTGATCTCTCTAATGCATTCATTCAAGTAGATGTTGCCGGGGTATCAAAAGAGTTATTGACGATCAACACCCACCGTGGGCTGTACCAGTACAACCACCTGCCTTTGAGGCGTAAAAACTTCCCTAGCCATATTTCAACAGCTGGTGGTTACCATAAAGGCAGGAGTTCCTGGAACCGCCGCATACTTGGATGATATTGTCATAATAGGCCGAACAGCATAGGAATTATTTGACCGCATAGAGGATGTGCCTGATCGTATCCAATTTTGTGGTTTCCGGATTCGTGAAAACAAATGTACTTTCTTCATTCCGACTATCAAAAACCTTGCTTTTACCATTGAAAAAAACAGCAGCCCACCAGATCCGGCAAACATCGAAGCCGTAAGCAAGATGCCTCTACTAGCATACACACAATCGTTATGTTCCTTCTGAGATCTCATCAATTACTACAGTGCACAGTTGCCGGAAATTACACCGTCTGCGTGCCACGTTGAGCAGGCATTTGACCAAAGACCACGCCTGGAAGTGGACGAGAGAATGCTAGCTTATCTGTAAACGAATCAACTCATTACTGGCTACAGATTTATTGTTGACTCATTACGACCCAACTAAGAAGATCATTCTCGCAACTGACGAATCAACTCACGTGATCGGAGCAGTTTTTTCGCATTTGTACCTGGATGGATCTCAGAAAGTGATCGCTCACACGGCCAAGACTTTGACAGAAGCCGAGCAAATCTACAGCTATATCGAAAAGAAAGCATTAGTCAAGGTCTGGTGGGAAGAAATTTCATAAGATGCTATATGGTTGCCGATTGAAGATCTTGACTGACCACAAACCATTGTTGGCCAAATTCGGCTTGAACAATGGCATCCCTGCCTATTCGGATAACCTTCTCCAAAGCTACGCGCTCACTATGCTGAGCTATGATTTTGAGATCAGCTACCAAACAACCACCTTCACGGGTCAATTAGACGCACTGTCACGCCACATAGACTCCTAGCAGCAAGACGAAGAAAACAAGATCATAGCCACAGTTGAGTTTGAACCGGACGTCAGAGTTATTGTGAGTGATGCATTACTTGACCTACCAGTGAGTGCAGAAGCTGGACGACTAGAAACGCTCCGTGACCCAGTACTCATGATGGTCACACAACTCAACAGGACGAGTTAGCCAGGCAGATGTACATCAGCCGATTTGCAGCAGTACTACCAGAGGATACACGCAATCTCTATTTCGTACGGTTGCATATTGTTCTCAGAACGAATTGTCATCCCAAAGTCACTACAATAGCTCGTACTTAGGCAATTCCATGCTGGACATCCTGGGATCAACCGGATGAAGACGCTTGCCCGAAGCTTTGTGAACAGGCCATTTATAAACAGACAACTGGAAGAAATGGCTAAAAGTTGCCACAAGTGCGTTGCTGCTTCAAGGACACTAGTAAAGAGGGAACTCCATTCATGGCTGAAACCAACGAGACCAGGGAGTCACGTCCACGTCGATTCCGCAGGACCAATCAACGGTCAGTTTTCTCAATGCTGACGAGTCTTACAGCAAATGGCCTAAAGCGTTTCTGATGAACAGCACATAGACCCAAGCAACCGTCACAAAACTACGGCAAATCTTCGCCATTTTAGACTGTCAATAGACACTTGTAACTGATAAGGGCACACAGTTCACCTCAACAGTTTTCATGATGTTCTGCAGACAATGCGCCGTTTCACCCACAATCTAAGGGCGAGAAAGAGAGATTGGTGGATACGTTCAAACCAGCTCTCCTCAAATCAGGTAGCGAGAGATTTATAACGGAGGTGATTGACTTATTTCTCTTCCTATACCAATCAAATCCAAATCCTCAAGTACCGAATGGAGTTTTGCCAGCACAGGCCATGAGGACCAGAAAGCTGCGCATGCTAGTTGATGCCACTCGACCAAGTACACTGCCAACCGTTAGCGAAACAAACTACAGTATGTACTGGGATTTTAACTGGCGTCATGGGGCTAAGCAAAGGTTGTTTATGCCAAGGCAGACAGTGCTAGTACGGGACTATCGGGCACACCACGCAAATTGGACATCTAGTCCGATCAAAGGCAAGCCCAGAAATGTCATGTATGGTGTGATTGTGCGGACGTAGACCTAGGTTCGACATAGCAACCAGCTACGACAACGCTGGCTTGCCGAACAACCTCCTCGTGGTGCCAGCTGGGTGGTTCGGGTTTTTCCCGTTCCAGCGAATGGTTAGGCGGCAGTGTTCCAGGACGTGGTGGGTTTTCGCCTGGCAAGCGTTCTCCTTAGAAAAAGCCACATATGTCCGTTTAACAACACTGCGACGTGGCGGATGTGACTCGCCACTAAATAAAGTCACTGCCCCTTGCCCCTCCCTGAGAGGCATTGTACTTTAAGGGTGAGTTGGGCCCCTGGTCCTTCACGGACCGAAAGGCGTATGAACCGTCTACTTGGTCACCGGCTCCCAACGGGTTGCGACGCCCTCACATCGCCCTGCTGCCTTGTAGGTTAGATCTTTGATCAAAGGCTCGGGGTAGGGCCCCCTAAGACAACCCTCTACTTCGGCCTGGGCAACCGGGTAGTATCACGCCCGCTGACGAATCATGGACTACACCGCTCACTACTACTACTGCTATGCCGCTCTTCTGTCTTAACTCAACCGCTCAACGTCCACTCACAGACCACCCCACCTCCCGTCCTTCACCTACATGTACTCTTGTGTCTTCTACGGTCACCATCACAAACGACCCACGTTTCACAACTCATGGAAGCAACAGCCAAACTCCCGGTTTTCAATGTCCTGCGATCGCAACCGCCTCTCACTCCACCGAAGCTCCAGCTCTTCTCCGACCTGGTTCTCCATTCATCCTCGCAGCGTTTAATGTTCGAACTTTGATGCAGATGGGACGACAAGCATGTCTGGCCCGTACTCTTGAAACGCTATCGGTAGACATCTGTTGTCTTTCAGAGACCAGATTACAAGACTCTAGCGCCGTCATCAGAATGGCCTCTCCAGTAAACTCTGACGCCAAATACTACTTGCGGCTTTCCGGAGACCCAGAATCTGCCGCCACTGGTCAAGCTGGTGTTGGGGTTGTATTAAGTGCCAGGGCTGAATCAGCTCTGCTTGAATGGATCCCAGTCAACAGCCGACTATGTGCAGTCAGACTAAGAGGTTCATGTAACGTAAGCAGGCGTCGAGATGTTAAGCGTGCCTTATTTGTCGTCTCCGCCTACGCCCCTACAGACTGCAGCCCGGATGCAGTTAAAGATAGCTTCTACCAACAACTACATGAAATTCTGCGTTCCTCCAAACGGACGGATATAGTCATTCTTGCCGGGGACTTTAACGCACGGGTTGGCCGCCTTCTACCAAGCGAGCACCACATTGGGGGTAGTTTTGGTCTCGGTGGCAGTCGATCAGACAATGGAGACAGACTACTTGCTCTTTTCTCTGATCATCGCTTGTTTCTTTCGAGCACTAGTTTTCGACACTCGAGGAGACAGACTGCTACCTGGCGCCCGCACTCACAAACGCAAGAGTGCTCCCAGCTTGACCACATAGCAATCAGCTACAGATGGCGCGGAAGCGTAATGGACTGCCGATCGTACTGGTCAACTTTTCTGGACTCTGATCACGCATTGGTTCGTGCTAAGATTTGCATGCGTTTCGGAGGATCACCTAAGCGCGCCCACTACCGACCGGACGTCGCAAATCTACAAAACGCTGCGGTTTTAACCAGGTACCAAGCCTCACTGTCAACTTTGCTTGGCTCAACTATTGACGGTGATCTCGATTCGGAGTGGGCGCATATCAAAGATGCGTTAGTTTCCGCCAGTATCGACACTTGTGGAGTTACCCGTCACCCACCGAAACATTGGATTTCCGCCGACTCTTTGTCGCTGATGGACAAACGCCGCTTGATCCTATCGGATTCGAGACACGTTGAAGAACGCCAATACCTTGGTCGAGAGTTGCGCAGGAGTCTGCAAATGGACCGCGAAGCTTGGTGGTGTGAACGTGCTAGGGAGGTGGAGCTTGCTAGTCTCTGTGGTAATACCAGGAAACTCTTCCATCTCCTTCGAGTCACCGAAGGTGTTCGATCTGGTATAAGTGAAACAATATGCGAAGAGGATGGCACCTTAATCACCAATCTTCAACGACGGTTGGAGCGATGGGCCGAACATTTTGGCTCGCAGTTTTGCTGGCCCCCAGCTCCATCTGCTACCTCTGGCGCTCGCGCTGGGGCCGAGTGGTCTACCCCAACAGACCCTCCATCTTCCCAGGAAATCGAGCAGGAGCTCCGGCACCTGAAGCGTTAGAAAGCTCCCGGCCCTGATGGTCTTCACCCAGCTCTATTTAAAGATGGTGGCGCATCGCTGGTCCGAGAACTCACCGTTTTGTTCTCGAAAATTTGGTCGAAAGAGAAGGTTCCATCATCTTGGGGTGAATCGATAGTCGTACCCATCTTCAAAAAGGGCCTGCGCACAATCTGCTCCAACTACAGAGGAATAAGCTTAGTCCCCGTCGTTTGCAAGCTGCTGGTGTCCATCATACTTCGCAGGTTATCCCCAGCATGCGAATCGTTGCAGCGAGAAGAACAAGCTGGGTTTCGCCCTGGTCGCGTCTGCATCGATCAAATCTTCACACTTCGCCAGATCCTCGAGCTCCGCCATGTGTATCAGAGGCCAACGATTGCTGTGTTCCTGGATATCCGTGCAGCCTTCGATTCTGTCGATCGTACAGTACTGTGGCAGTGCCTTCTGAGGAACGGTGTCCCCGAGAAGTTCGTCTCCATACTGCGCGCTCTATACAGTCTGACCTCGGGCAGGGTTAGGGCTTATGGCATGCTTTCGCCTACCTTTGTGGTCTCCAGTGGAGTTCGACAAGGATGCCCTATCTCTCCGTTCCTATTCAACTTTGCCATTGAGGATGTCCTGAAGAACGCTCTGAGCGATTCGTTGAACGCTGGCGTTGAGCTCCTCCCAGGTAGTCGAGTTGTTGATTTGGATTATGCTGATGATATCTTCTTGCTGGGTGACGATCCACAGGTCGTCCAACTTGCATTAAACCGCTTGACGATTGAAGCATCAAAGTATGGTATGTGCTTTTCGCCATCCAAATGCAAGGCTCTCCTTCAAGACTGGCAGGTGCCTCTGCCTGCACTCACGCTTGCTGGTGAGACACTGGAGGTTGTGGAGAGCTTTGTCTAGTTGGGAAGTTGCATCACTGCTGGCGGGGCTGTTGGAGACGAGATTTCGATGCGCATCTCGAAAGCACGCCTCGCTTTTTCTAGGCTGAGGCATTTGTGGCGTCGCCACGACATTCGTCTCTCCATCAAAGGGCGGGTCTATTGTGCAACTGTTCGTGCTATGCTGTTGTACGGATGCGAGACCTGGCCCATTCGTAAAGATGACTTGCGCAGGCTATCCGTCTTCGAGCACCGCTGTCTGCGGTCCATTGCCCGTGTGTGGTGGCAGCACCACGTCAGCAATGTGGAAATTAGACAGCGTGTCTTGGGACGTGGAAGCCACTCGCTCGAGGAGCTCATCTCACTGCATCAACGGCGGTGGTTGGGACACGTATTGCGCATGCCTGTCCAGCATTACCCCCGTCGTGCGTTGTTTGCACTTGCTGGACAGGGCTGGAAGAGACGGTCTGGTGGACAGCCTACAACATGGAGAAGCCGCATGAAAAAGTTGACGAAACAATTGGCCTCGACCGGTTGTTGTCGACTACCTGGTTGGGGTCCGAGAGACGAGGATACTTGCTGGTTGAAAACCTTGGAAGTTATGGCTCAAGATCGAAGTCAATGGCGGACGTGTGCATCAGTGTGTTGCGGTGTCCCTTCCTCCTCCCCCTAAAAAAGAACAAACTGAAAAAAAAATTAAAAAACTGTGAGTGGTAAACTTGACAAAAAAGCATTTCTTGTTGCTCTTTTCTTATTATTCATATTGTTTTCCTATTCAGCCATGATTCCGATGGCACAATATCTGTACCACAGATTGTGTATAATATATATATATATATATATATATATATATATATATATATATATATATATACGGACAACGCTGTGCCAACCAGAGGAAGTAAAGCCTGCCGAGTTTCCGTTTCACTTGTTGGTGTAGAGCTTCAACTTGCCAAAGTAGTCTATGGACGTTGGCTGTCAGTCAAGCGGCGAAACTGTACGACAGCCCTCGGGACAAATTTCGTGCGCACTTCAGCCGTGGCGATAGGCAGACAGAATTCGAACACCGTTTAGGAGACTACAAGTCAAATCAAGACTTACTCAATGCACCGTAGATCCTATCTCAGGAGAAGAGGTGTCCGGCAGAAATAAAGAAATTCCTGGAAAAATTATTATTGCTGCGAAAATTTACGATTGTCGCATGAATTTCGGAAGCTCTTTTGTGTTCTAAAGCTAGCGCACGTGACTACAACCTTCTTAAAGATCGGGAAAATCTCTGGAGAACATCCAACCTTGGTATCTGACCTACTAATTCTAGTAGTCGAAGGTCATGAGGCGACTCATAAATATGACCATGGTCTTCCACCTTTGTGCAGCTCCTGTGACGGTGACAGGCTGCTCTCACTGTGCCACTCACAGCCTGACGATCACGATCACTCGGTTTGCACTGAGCGCGATTGATATGGAAACTTGGACGGAGTGGTCACGCTTATCGTATGTCAGCGTGAAATACCTGCAGTGCGCATGACGCGTGTACTGCGTAGAGCTGAGTATGGCACTGATCACAAATTGGTGCGGACTAAACTGTACATATATTTTCGTAAATCTACATATTGCCCTGCTGCCGTGAATCGGTGTAAATTTGCCATGCTCTCCTTCGGCACCGTTGGGAAACGTATTGAGCTGGAGAAGGCGATGGCTGCACACCTGTGTGATGTGGAAGGCATAGCCACGGCGGGCCATCTGTGGCACCACATTTGCGACCAGGTAACAGCTGCCGCCGATGAGACCCTCGGGTGCGCAAACTGTTATCCTACATATATATAATATATATATATATATGTATATATGTATGTATATATATAAGGGTCATTCAATAAGATGCATTTTTTGGTATAAGGACTTCCAATACAGATAGAAGCTTACTTTTTAGTTTTGTTGTTTTACTTCTTTTTCACATGGATGTAATTTCTTTTACAGATTGGAAAATAATTTGAGAGTTTTAGCGATTAACAAAGCTGGCCGACCAAGAAGCATGCTCCAGGATTGAACAGCGGTCAGTTATCAAGTTTTGGTTGCTGAAGAGTGCAAACCAGTTGAAAAGCATAGGAGAACGTCAACTGTGTATGATGCCACATGTTTCAGCCGAAAAATGTCTAAAAGTGGGCAAAACTGTTTAAAGAAGGACGGGGCAGAGTTGAGGATGAAGACAGGCCTGGGAGGCCTATAGAAGTGAGGTCTCCTGAGGAGATCGAATCAGTCAATGACCTCATTCAGTTGGACAGAAGGGTAACAGTGGATGACATTGCAAGGACTTTTCGCTTATCTGTTGGGACAGCACACAACGTTGTCCATGATGACCTTGGCTACTCGAAGGTCAGCTGCCGGTGGGTGCCAAAGGTGCTTACGGCAGAGCACAAACAGAGGAGGGTCGAGTTGTGCCAGCAGTGTCTCTGCCGCTATGAGAAGGATGGTGATGAATTTCTGAATAAGGTGGTCACATGTGACCAGACATGGGTTAGCCACTATGAGCCTGAGTCCAAACGGCAGTCCATGGAGTGGAAGCACGCAGGCTCTCCAGTGAAGAAGAAGTTCAAGTCCCAGCGGTCCACGAGGAAAGTGATGCTCACCGTTTTTTGGGATATGCATGGCCCAATCACCATTTCATTCCTTGAGAAAGGAAGCACTGTGAACAGTGACAACTACTGTGAACTGCTGAGGTAGGTCAAGAAAGACATAAAGGACAAACGCAGGGGTCATCAGTCAGAAGGAGTCATCTTGCATCATGACAACGCAAGAACTCACACAGCAGCCCGAACGGTGCAGACCATCAACTTGCTGGGCTGGGAGCTGCTCCTTCATCCCCCTTACAACCCAGACCTTGCCCCTTCAGACTTTCACCTGTTTGGTCCCTTGAAAGCGTTCACGAGAGGCACGAAGTTTGAAAGTGACAATGAAGTCAAAAGTGTTGTGAACGACTGGCTGAGACATCAGTCCAAAGATTTTTATGCTGAGGGAATGCGGAAGCTTGTGCACAGATGGGAAAGGTATGTGACAGTGCTGGGAGACTACGTAGAAAATAAAAAAATGTAAGCTTCCATCTGTATTAGAGGTCCTTATACCGAAAAATTCACCTTATTTATTGAATGACCCTCGCATATATATATATATATATATATATATATATATAGCTTTATCTTTACATCATTTTAAACCGATTTGGCACCCATCCTCAGCTTTCCGTTTGCTTGACAATTCCTATAGAATGGCAAGAGTGAGGATTAAGCTGATTTAATATGAAATTAACAAACATGCAGATTATGACTTAAAGCGACTCAACGGGTTATCCAGATGAACAAATATGATGGTCTCCTCCCCGCTACGTAGCGGAGAGGGCTGGTGAGCACTGCTTTTGCACCAATTCGTCCTCCGATGAAAGCAGACCATGTCACGTAGAGTACATGGGATGGGATGTAGTTCAACTGTTTTTTAAAATGCGGTAATGTGGAGGGGGGACAAAGTGACAATTAACTATCTTCCAGGTTCTGGATACCCGAACGCAATCAACAATCAAATCAAATTGGCTATGCAGTCAGTTAGAGCTGTTGGGATCTCAGCTTGTTACTGTGGAGGACTTGCAACAAATCGCGACAGGCAGGATTGGGGTTAGCTATTATGTGGTACGCTAGGATAAGGTCACCTCGCAGACGCCGGTATTTGCCGTTGTACAGACCTAAAGCTTGAAGTCTGCTTTAACAGGGGAGGATCAAGATCCCACTAACGATTTTCGTCACAGACGTTGTGGCGTTTCAAACCCATCCTCCCCGTGTTTGCACAAAGGGCATCAAACGTAGACCACGTAATCCAAGTGAGGCCTCATGTAGGCAAACATCATTTGTGGAAAGATTGATGCTCCGAGCTTGCTAATGCCCTTCGTAAGAGACCTAGTTAGAAACTGGATCTCCTCAGTGGCCTTTCAGTCTGGTTCGAATAGCTAAGTGCATCTTGCACGATTAATCCGTGGCCGATTTCTGTGTAGCACGTTGCAGCTTCTGCTCTCCCAGTCGATACTCCTGAGTACAAGAATATCCTATGCTCACAACTTTGTATTTCATTAAGTTAAACGGGAGCCGGTTTCCGAATGAACACCTAAAAGCCCTATCACAGACTCGCTGAAGTGCCGCGTGGTCGCTCACTGTTGCACTTCAAAATTTGCATAACGATACACCTGATAATTGGTAAGGCCGTACTCTATGTACAGAACCGAACGCAATCGGTTGCGTTATTCATTAATAAACAATAAATAAAATTTTAATCTCGAATGTTTCGAGGCACGCCATACGGAGCATGATAAAAATTGGACAAGCAATGGCGTTTCGTCAAGTTCAGGATAGATTACATGCAGGAACGTGAAACTGTAAAGTCTGCTTGTGAGAAGCAACATAGTTAGTTAGGAATGAATATTAATAACGTGAGTACGTAAACGTCGCTTAAGCTAAGGAGAGAACACTTAGGATGAAACGTTTACAACAGTTATGTCATGCGGTTACAGTTCGTACCTTCTCATAATAACCTCCACAATTATCGTTTAATTGTAATGCTTTCGGTTTGGCTTTTTGTGGGCACGGAGTGTGTGTCACGGCGATTGCCAATTCAGCTACGTTACTGAAAGTGCCGTTTGCCGGCAAGGTCCATCGGATTAGGCTAAACCCATAGGATCGTTGACTCTGTGATAATGGCGGTCACCCGCGTTTGATGAATGCGCTCTGGGTCAGGCGAGTACTTGAACAAACGCTGCTGCACAAAACCAATTTAAACCCAAGGTGAAATGACATAAAGCTAGCGGATAGTATGAGCCGGACTTTGTCGTGACAACACGAGGTTTAACGATCCTTCCTAATACGTCAAAACCGGTCAGCCAGGAGATCGGCGTCAAGATTTAGACATTAGGTTTGGCGATGGGGACAGACCTGGAAACACATCTGTCCATTGCAAATGTAGCTGTAACTGCGGTACAAGATGTCGGATAGTGGTGATATAGGAGTTGACAGAGAAAGCTGAGAGTCTATCAGAATGCGGGAAATGTTTGGCTTTAGTCCCTTAAAGTATGGTGCTTAGATGCGCAGATGGCAAAACAATGTACAAAATATGCACTCGCGAAACAATATGATCCAAACAAGAATGATCTCATGGGTGATGGACACAGAGTAGCGTTCCTCCAGCTGGTTCAATTGAGCGCAGACACAAGAAAGTACGACAAAGATTGAAATGGCAACTCCGGATAATGTGAGAGGGCCGATAGAGTGCGCCCGTATAATACCACTGCTATGCAGCCAAAACCAGCGATATATATATATATATATATATATATATATATATATATAGGGTTCGTGTACTTTGTTCCTTAGGCTACGCATGTTGCTAATTACTACACCAAGGAAGTCAGAATGACCAACCCTGGGTCTTGCGCCTTCGGGTAGGACGAAAAATAACCTCTGGCTGATCACCTCGAAACCCCACAAGGCGGAGGCGCTACTTAGTAGACGCCCGTCTATTTTCGAGATCTTTGATAGCCTCCTACAATTTTCATCTGTCTGTCAGTAGAAGGACTGGCTGAACACTGACACCAATACCCTCAGGTTTGAGTGCAAACCGAAGTAATGATTTGCGTTCCTCCGGGGTAGAAAGGACCACGCGAAGTAATCGAAATCGCTGATTTGCTGTACGATATGGACGTTCCCCAATCTGGTCAGCTTTCTGACAGTGACACCAGGGAGTGCAGGTGGAAGCAGCTGGATGAGGCACAGTTAAACCCACCTGATGTCATCCGAAATGCTTTCCCTGGGGAAAGCAGCCGCAGAGTCCGTAAAGTTACGGAATATAACGCTACTATCCGTGAAGGAACCACCACGACGGGGTGTATTTACCCCACGTGTCTTTGATTTGATTCTTGGAGCAAGTGACTACACCTCTGCTGACGGGACTGCCCTTATCCCTTCAAAAGATGTAGTAACGGTAGCGTATGTTTTTCGCTCCATTGTCAGCATCTTATTTTTTTGGTCTACCAGTCCACCCGGAGGCGTAAAGGCATATTTGGTTTGTGTTTTCTTCTTCGTAGCTGCAGCAGGAGCCCCCGATGCTTCGTCGCTTTGTGCAGAGTCAAGCAAACGTCAGAACTCGCCTTGTCGGTGAGAGCCGAGATACCCAGCATCTTTGGCTGACAAGTAGGGCGCGTGGCAATTTTCTCCTTTGCATAACCATCAGACGGCTTAACAAGTGAGGACACTTGGCTTGTTTCTGGTGCCGAGTCAAATACAAAGTCTTGTTTAGCGGAGAGCTTACGAGATTTTCTAACTCTTTTTGGCTTTACTTCAACGGTTCCTTGAATCCGAAATTCGGCGTCAACCAATGTAGGATTAGATACGATGTCCGAAGCAGTTTCATTTATGTGGTCGTGTGATACAATATTTGGTGCGCCAAGCTGATCTCCAGTGTTGGTGATCAAATCTGTGTTGTTGGAGACTGAAAACGTCGTCATGAGCATAGCAACCTTACAGTGAAGATCTGAGAGCATCGAGAATGTACACTCTACATTTCGCAACTAGAGATCAAGCCATTCGTCTCTTTTACGAAAGTTCTGGTAGTGTTGCCTGCGTTTGCATAAATTGCCACAACTGAAAAGCAACCTGCGCTGGAGGCCAAAGCTGCGTACTGCTCGGGGTCCAACTCCATACTAAGTTGATGGTACCATCGATTGCAGACATCGCACTGCATGCCACCGGAATTGTCATTTACTGGCATATTGCAGCTTGAACTGTCAAACTGCGCTAGCCTCAGAATCCAATCCTCCTGGATTGCGAGACCGCTTTCGAAGCGAATTCGGTGTATGAGAAACAAATATAGTAAACTCGGGGGAAACGATGGTAACACAAGTGCAACAGCTGTGCCTGGCATATTCACTCCTGCTCCTGTTTGAATACTTTTAGATCCACATTAAGTGGCAACCACAACACTTCTATAAAAAGAGCAGCATAGTAGGCGCTGCAACAAATACACCTCCATCCTACAACATAGTATCAGGTAAGCTAGTGGTATGTATTACTGCCGGTAACATAGAGCTCTTCAGATTTCTGCTGAACGGACAATTCCATTCGTTGACATCTCGACGCGCATTCCGGAATAGCCTGAAAGCTTGTTGTACTGTTTATAGCAACACTGGATTTACACCAGGGTTATAGCATGCATGTATCATGCCTTGTGTGTATGACGCCGCACTCTATTTATTACTGGCGTGTTTGCGTGCTTTCTTTGTTTCAGGTGATTGGTTTGCCATATTTTATAATGCTTACTTGGTTAAGTCATTTAGATGTTTGCTGAATAAGGTTTTTACTTACAAACGTCGCTTAAGCAGATTGTGGTTACATTTGGTTACTTTCGCGTTTGTAACATTTTTAGATACATTTATCTGACATCGCGAACTTAGCGTAGATTTGTTGATAAGCAGTTTCTTACATATGCGCATTTACCGAAGCGTTAAGCTGGTAGATTCGTATGCTTTATTACCTATTACTAACTATTATTTTCTGCTGTATTTGCAAGTGATTGGCTGTTGTTTGACATCCCCGCTGTGGCTGCGTTTGATGTGCATGTTGACAAGGTGCCCTCCACCTCGATTACTGGCTCCACTAGACTGTGATACGTTGCCAGGGGGGACGTGGTGTACGGTCCCTGTGGCCATGCTGGGTTCAAAGAGTGGTTCTATACACATGGTTTGGGGCGGACTACGGTCTAGCCACCGCCTTGTGTGCGCTTGATTCGTCAAATGCAGCGTGCATGTGTTTGCCTGTGAAGGAGTGTGAGCCGACTCCGTTGATGAGATGTGGCTCCCATCCGAATGTCTACCGGTCATATTTTTTCGGGTTTACACCGGCTATGGGGTGTGAATGAAGGTGTGGGTGGTGCAGCGTCAACTACCCGTGCTCCCTCTGTAGACGCAGGCATCCTGCGGCTGTTCCCGTGAAGACTGCAGTGAGAGTCGAATCCGGAACCGGGTGCCGTCAAACATTTAACGGTTCGTTAGTTTAGAAAAGATATAGCACAGATTTATTCAGGGTTTTCACGAATTTCTAGGGGAAACAACAGCGGCAGGAGTCAGCACGACGCAGCTAGCCTCTAAACGTCTGGTTAACGTTGCTTCGATAACTTAAGGTCTGTATTTTCTAGCTGCTAATATCAATATACGACATATACGAACAAGTGGATATATGGTTGGAGGCATGTGATTCCGGATTTGCTTGTCACTCAGACTGCGAACCTACACAGCACGCCTGAGCATATAAAGGGTATTTGGGTGGCTTACGATGCACCAAATACAGCTGCATCCACAAATCCTATATCCATAGTTAACTCGAAGAAATGACACTAGTATGCATTGGAATGGTAGCCACGATTCAATTACGGAGCCGGCCCACGCCACTTCCACAAGCACAGCGGCAACATTCATGTCTATCTACTTTGGGAATCATGCGTACCAGAGGTACACAATGCGGTGGCTAGGCCGTAGCCGGTTCCAAACGGGACAGAACTACCCTTTGAGCCTAGCATGATAAGGAGGACAGATTATTCCGTCTCCCCAAGCAAAACCAACTGTCTCCTGGATCCAGTATAATCGTGGTAATGGTTTCTTTGACATATGTGAATTTTGCGAATATTCACGTAGACCGGGGCCAAACCGTCACATTAATCGACAAACACCAAATCGCAAGACACTGTACACGCAAGCACACGTTTGAACCAACTGCAGCGATGGTGTAGCAGAGATCCTACATGCTCCGCATTATCGGCCTGGGTTAGTGAATGCAATCGGAAACAGCGTACTTAACAAGCGCTGCGCTGATGATGCTCACGTAGTCACCTGACTTGTCTCTTATAAGGTAGTAGTCCCGCGTGGCCACGCTGGTGGCTCACCAGATCGACTTGGCTGAGGCACTCGAGACAACGTGTAGTACAACACAATGCGCCTGACGTCGATGGACTAGATTCTCTCTGCACCTGTCACTTCCACAGCCTGCGCTACTATTCCTGATACAGCAAGAGTTTTGTGCACTTGAGCAACTGCATTCTTTGTGGGGGCACGCCATGCTCTCCAATCCCCTGTCTTTGTTTCCCGACACCTAAAATTAATATTAGTTTATGAGGAACTCATCTTAATTATGTCCTAGTAAAGTAGCTTAGGTTTTCCAACATGCCCCTTCTCTGAGGTGTTTTGCATCAAGCAGTTACTTGCGTAGTCGCGTCCGATCCATACGGCTGACATGATCGAACCAGCTTTGGTGCCGCAGCAGAAGTATGCAGTCCATCCTATACATGCTACTTCGTGGCAGCACGTACATATCTGCAACACCGTCACAACAACCGCTGCGCGCGAAGGGTCGCAGGCAATGTTCGTGAAACCGCTCCAAATAACAGACGTCCTTCTGGCACAGATTTCAGGCTTTGTTGCTTTAGAGAAGAACGGACAGAGCCACGAACTTGTATATCATCAGCTTTGTCACAACGGTCATTTGGGGATTCTTCGACCAATTGCCGTACTGGCCTTCAGTGCGCAGATGCGCACTTCACTTGTCATCTGCAGTTTGGTACAAAGTATACTGCTATCGCAATGAAAGGTCTGTACTCGAAAACATGTAATCACCAGTCTGGAGTTGTGGCATGCCAGCGGATTCCATTGTGCACAGGCGAGATTTAGGGCATGATTATAAGGATAACACTGAATAAGTTGTGTTAGATTTGACATATACTACGTATGCCCAGTTACCGCTTTCCGAGGAGGGCCCGGTTCCGTCTACCAGATGTGGGTTGGCGCAAAGCTCCGGTGGTAAGGTGAAACGAAGTCACTAAGGACCAAACTCGGTGTCGTCGGTTCGTCTGGCCTTCCACGCTGGAGCCCCGCTTTGTGCTTGAATAGTGACGTTACAGTAAATAGCTCGCAGTCGACACCAGTTGCGCGTCTGCTGGCCTCTTCTAGTCAGACTGAATGCTTAAGGTGTGTTTGGTGCTGAGTTATCTGCGGGGTAATGGCTGACTATAATGCGGGACAGTGAAAGGTGCGACGAAGCTGTCTCGCCGATTTGCGCTCGCGATTCACGACGAATTCTTCGCGCTTGGTGTAGGCACTAGAGGGACTAGGTGGCTTCGCAGTCGGAATGCGCTTTGTTGGTGGTGCGCAGTTTGCGGCCCATCAATGCTTCAGCTGATGACTGGCATCCTGGCGTAGCTGGATTCGGTGTAAACCGGTATTAGAGCAGGAAGGCTTGAAGACACTCATGCACGGTCCCCTCCCCGCGAGATTTCAAGAGCGCCCGCTTGAAGGTGTCGACAAACCTCACCGCTTGACCATTGGACTGCGGATGATAAGGCGGTGAGCGGAGGTGTTCGATGCAGTGTCGGCGACATAAATATTCTAAGATGGAAGAGGTAAACTGGTACCATTGTCGGATACCAAAACCTCGGGATGGCCATGTTGACTGAATATTCGTTGGAGGCAACCCAGAGTGGCGGATGCGGTTGGTGGGTTGACGGCGACCACTTCTGGCCATTTGGAATAGGCGTCAACCACGACCAGGTAGGAAATGCCATCGATGGGACCAGCGTAGTCAATGTGCAATCAGGACCACAGTTTTGCCGGTGGATGCCAAGGAACTGGTGCTTGGTGTGGTGGCATCTTTGAGGCTTGATGACAAACCTAGAACACGGGGCGGACTGACTGATTTGGTCGTCGGTTCTGTTGTTTGGTACTGCCGGAGTATGTACCGCGTTGAAGACGGCCCGAAGAGGAAGATTGGCCAAGCCAAGGGTTTCGAGCCAGTCAAGGCCAAGTATGTTGAGCGGCACCTTCGTGATGTATCAGATTGCGTTGTAGGTGGCGTCAGGGAAGGAGGCGGAGCAGTGCAGCTGCCCAGTTAGCTGCACTCGACCACCACAGGAGCTGGTGGCAGTTTTGGATGTCGGTTCGAACGGTGGCTTGCTAAGGGATCGCCAGAGATCCTCGGGGATGATCTTGATATCCAACGCAGTGTCCAACTGCAATCGGACCGTCTGACCGTTGATCAAGACATCGACGAACTTTCTCCGATACGCAGCGTTGATTTGGTACGTGGCCAGCAGGCTCAGGGAGCTGCCAACCGGACCAGGTTTGGTAGTACACCTGGGTCAGGACCTCTTCTTTGGATCGCGGGTGGGGGCCAGCCCAGTTTTGGCCCCCGTGGGAGGTGTGGGATGGCAGCAACCATCCCGGTGCCCCACCCTGCCACAACGTTGACAACGATGCTGGCGGAACTTGCAGTCGCGATGGAAGTGCCAGGCACCACAGATTCAGCACGTGTAGGGTGGGGACTTTGCTCGGTCGGATTGGGTGGGGCGCGCGGACGGTTGCGCCTTTGGTGCTGTGACTGCCTGGACCATACCAGGTGCGGCGGCGTTCTGGATCATTGCAGAATCGTGCTTCAGGTTGAGCAGCGTTTGACACTCCTCAGCCAGGTTCTGGAGTGTGACTGAGCTATCTTGTTGTAGCTTGGACAGGAGGTGCGTCCGGATATCGGCATCGTGTGGAGACTGGATGCCAGAGACGAAAATCAGGCATATGAATTGGTCCTCAGTGAGTGAGCCAAGTTGAAATCGTTGGCATTCACGGTTGAACATGCCCGCGTATGTGATGGAGTCATCGGTATCACGCTTAGCCAACTGCAGACTTTGTTAACGAGCATTGAACAGAGAGGACTGCTCGTCAAAAACCTGGAACAGCGTTCAGACCGTCTCGTCAAAGATAACGTCGCGTGTGTTCCTTGGAAAGCTGAAGTTGGTGTAGCGTTGATGTTCGAGCGTACCAAATTTGCGCAGAAGCAGCTGGACCTTCCACGCGTCGTCCTGGCAAGCCAATTCAAAGGTGAACAAGTCCTCGTGCCGCTTGTATCAAGATTGGCCTTGGCACCATACAGAAATTCGCTGAGGCCGCTAACCACATGGTCGACTGACTGAGAATCATCACTTGGACCTGCATGAAAGGAAGAAATGGTGAGCTTTTCGGTTAGAACGGAAATCAGTCTTAGTTGTTGCTGCAGCGTAAGCTTTCTAATCGGCGTATTCGTCAGTCATGGTTCGTAAACTCTGTCGCCATAGTTAAGATTGAGGGAACGCCTGATAACTTTGGCACTGGCACGGTTGGAGCACGCCTATGGTAACGGCTTGGAAAGTTGGCCAATCGAACGGATTTGCACTGGTAAGACGGAAATTGAGCGAACGTGAGAACGGGCCTAGTCGCTGAGCCCTTGTAACGGACGACGCTACGCACACGAGAGGAGGGTACGGTAGACGCGTGCCCGTGTCTTAGACGCGAACACTGCCCGACTATCGACGCACACGAAATCTCGTGACCTGACCGACTTCCAACTAACGGCGTAGAGAAAGAAAGGCAAGTGGTCCTCTGAAGGCTCTTTTACGACCAACAAAGGGCAAATTACAGCCAAAGCTATGGGCCACCAGGTTAGGGAAAATAGCTACCACGACGGGTTGATAATTCGTAAAAGAACATTGTCAACAGGTGCGCAGTTGTGCCGCGTCTCGGTGTGACTGAAAACTGCTACGTTGTGAGGAGGATCTGGGCCCCCTTTCCACAACCATTACGCCGGAGTTTGCGGCACCTTTTTGCGGGGATATTTGACGGGCCCGCAAGATAATCGGCTCAATTTGAATGTCTTTTTTGGCGAGCACATCAAACAAATGGTGATGTTTGCGTCCGAGAAAACGAGCAAGCACACAAACGTTAAGCGGCTGTATTAATCTGACAACGACATTGCGACCATTGGCGCATCCGTATCAGAGAAGAATGTCGCATTTGCTGCGGATATGGACAATCCCAACGACTTAGACTTCGTAAATTTCGACTGCCATTGGTATGAACGCTCTGTCGCATGATGCATACGTGATGGACGGAACAGACCAAACAAATGACATGCGGAAAGTACGCGGCTAAAAAAAGGAATTCATTGACCACTTAAAGTTGGTGTATGGACCCAGGTTGCAGCCGTTGGGTTCTCTGTTGTATGCTACTTTAGACGCTGCTTGCACCTTTATCGCGGCCAACGCAGATGTGGCGAATGCGCGTTCACCGTATCTTGAGCAACGGCTCAGAGATCGACTTGGATACTGTGAACCTGCTGTAACAACGCGAGTAGATTTGTCTTGGCGGCACCCCGATATTCGATGAGATGCAGAAAGCGCTTGCTATGCTGTAAAACCAAACGTACTTCGGAGCAGACGGATACTGTCAAAAGTGTTGAAAAGCGCTGGATCCGCGTTGATGCGTGCATTGCATCAGTCGATGCGACGCGTGTGATTTGAAGGATGTCTTTCGGTAAATCTGTCTGGCCTTATAGCAGAACTTTGCATTTGACGATGTCAAGGCTATAGCAATAAATGCAGCGCTACGCATCAGCCTCTTCAGCAGCTCTTGTTTGTCAGCTGCGTCAGACCTAAAGGGAGCTATGTCATCCATATTACAATTTTACCATACGGCCCTCCCGCTTAGAAATGACCCCGGACGACTTGGATCAAGGTTGAAGAGAATTATTCATGAGCATTTCGACCAAAAACTGACGACAAATACAAATATAGGCAAATTTAGCGAATTCCGTCCGCCATGGCGAAACCAAGGGAAACTTCAGTGGATCTTTACAGGCAACGTGTGTCGTTGTACATATTTTAGACAAGAGAGAAATTTCTGTGGTACACGCTTTACTGATGAACACGGCCACGTTTAAGGGCGGTTAAGAGAATATCTGGTAAGCTGTACCGTACTCAATTTCTATTTGCATCAACTACGGTCCTCGTTATCGGAAAAGCAGGGTTCACTTCCATGGAAATCGCGGTCAACGTTATGTTGCGGGTTGCAAGCCATCTACACAACGTGTACTTCGACAAGACCCACAACATTTGGTAGACTGTTTTTCGAATGATGGTATTCGTATACTTATCTAGGTGTATATAATTGTCTAGTGAACCCGCTTCCTGCGAAGCATCCAAACTGATGTTTAATTGTCCTTTGCTAGCAAAGGTCGTTGAACTACCGTACTATGCACATATCAGCATCTTGTAGTCGGTTGCGATCACACAGTTACCACGATGCTTTTCACACGACGTCTTTAGGCACTTTACAAAGATGATAAAGTACCTCGGTGCATTCTAGTCGAAGGGCTTTTCTTTTCCGTGCCAAATGACGCCACACAGAGAGGTTAAAACCATCGCTGTTAGGACACCGCCAACTTTCGGCGTCAATTTTGGAAGATCATAGGCAACAGATGCTTTATTCCGCATACGTTGCGCTGGTTCGTGTAGGATACTGTTCCCTGTTGAAACCGTCATATCAGTGTCTAGTGAGCGTTCCAACTACCCAAGTAGCAATACAGTGGTGCTAGATCGACATAGCTGCTCTTCACAGTGTTCGGCTTAGCATAACAGTCTAAGCGATAGAGCATCACCAACTAGTTCATTGCTTCTGGTCAATTTTTCACTCACGGGAGCCTTTTTTGATAAGTGAAGCAACTACTTTGGAACTCTTCCAGAGTATTTATAATGGCATTGGAATGTATCTTCCAGATATTTATTATCCACTCCTCGTAACGTATCTAAATCATTTTAAAGTGGATGCATTCAAATTGATCGTTCGAACTCCATGTCAAGGTACCAGTCTTTAATGAATTAAAGTAGTTAAAAATGTAGGAAATTGGCTGTGGTTCTAATAGGTTGCATCTGTGTGTTCGCTTGGAAGAGCGCGAGGTGTATTAGTTAACATCTCCCAAGTCTTCAGCCTAAGATTCTGTCAATGCTGAATAGTAAACAGTCACCTTAAATGTGGACAATTGTAGTTACTTGATGCAAAAGGTAAATATTAGTTAGCTGTAAAGCAAACGACAGCTCACAGTCAAAAACGGCGAAACAAATTAGAATTCAGCCAAATTCGTGTAATGCTAATGAGCATTTGGAAGTAAAAGCCACGCGTATCACACCGGAATATTTAACGAAAGACCAAGTCGAGACCTGCTATAACGGTGGTATTTGCATAAATCCATTGTAGCAAAATATAGAGTAGCTAAACGATTTTCAAACTCCAAGGAATGCAAACATTTCACGCTCAGATCCATGACCAACCCGTGAGTTCAAGCGTGTGCAGGAAACAATGAAATCCAAGTGAATGACAGAGGGCTTATGGTAAGAATCCCAATGAGACACTGGTATGCGTCCGGCAATTAAAATGTGCTACGGCGAGCTCTGGTATACCTAGCTGTACAAACTGTGAGAGTTACACAACTCGATCAACTCATGGGAAACAATGCCACGTCGGCCAGGTCGAACGAAGGGGTACTCTTGTGTAGGCTTGAAAACAAAGTAGGACGGGGATGGACTGGAAATCGGACACTACGTCGCACAGTATTGGCGTCATGGTAGGTGGCGTTGGAACAGAAAATGGACAATGGGACATGCACACGGGTGATGCGTGCTGGGCCATTAGACTGGCCAAGGTAGAAGTAGGCATTTGACTGGGATGGGTGTTGGGTAGTCGCAAATACGTTCTATAAGTGGTATCTTCGCGGCACAATTTATGACGTAACTTAGGATACGTAGCTTAACCTAATTAGGTGTACAATGCGTGGCAGTCGTTACATAGGTTGAACACATTCTCACACTTCAGTCTAAATGTTTCATGCTCATCAGATTATGAATCGCCAGTGTGTTAAATGTCTCAAAAATTAGTTGCTCTTGAAAGCACCAGATTTGTATTTATTGCATGACTTGCCAGTAATGCGTACAGTCTTGTTCCGTTAACGAGAGTTAATAGTGAGAGGACAGCTTAGCTACACACTCTAACGCATACCTCTCGGCCACTCTGGATAACGTTTGTACACTTTGTAGTTGAATTTAAGCCACAGTAGGTACTGTGTTTGTCACTTCTTCCTGCGTAAGTCTATTCGGTTTCTGTTGACTACCTTTCTTTGCGTGCCTTTTTTGCATATCGTCATTTGTACTAACGCTTTTTTGTATTCTACATGTTTTGCTCATGATATTCGCCGTGGAACAAAATTAATATTATTGGATCAAACTGGTGGAGCTTACTTGTTAGGTTACTCATTACCGACTGGCAGTAGCAATATTTTTCACTCTATTGCAAACCTGCAATAAACAGCTTAAATGCTTGCAAATTCTAGCCGCTCTCTGGCTGCTTTAAGAAGCTTTTACGTCAAAAGCGAAATGTCCTGTGCCCAACAAATAGATTAAGAGGTCGTACACTAGTTCTACTACAATCAAACCTGGTTGCTTTATTAGCTTGGTGATCATGGTACTTTGGTGATCTGTTTTCCAATGCCCATCTGAGGATTCTGTCGTCATCTGTTAGCGATATTTAGTGCAACGGCTGCAACTTCAGACTCAGTAGACGCCAAAAGTACCTTAAACATACCCTGTGATGAAGCATTAGTTAAGCATTGGATTATCACATAACGCAAGTTGTGCGCTGCGGTCTCTCATAAACCTTGAATCAAACAGTGCACAATTTGCTTACTGTGTCTACATGTTTCGTTTAATCTTCAGCATTCGCTCACTTATATGACTCTCACGCATCCTCCGAACGCCAAGTCAAATGTCCAACTATGGTGCAAACTGAAAGACAGAAACGTAAGTTTTGGATAAGGCTGCAATATAGACATTGCATCCAAAGATTTGTAACATAAATGCAAAAACAGTGTGTAGGTAATCGATTGCATTATTCCGTTTTTTTGGAAAGCTATCTTGAAATAACGCATAGCGTTATTATATTTGCCAACATGTCGAGGGTAAGTAATCAGTCTTATGTAGTATAGTTCTCTAAATTAGCTTCTGGGATGCAAAGTATGCCCGTCTTACCGGGAGTAGAATTGGCCCATGCAAGCCTTGTACTGCTCTCTAAGCTGGGCATTTCTGTTGCAGACATTCCGTTACTAAGCGAGTCAACATCATCAGTGTGTCGAGCAAATTCAAAATCAAGTGAGAAATAATTCCCAGAGACCACATCAGAAACAGAAAGGAACGAAGAAGCTTGTTTTCAGGGCTTCATCAACAGGCCAATACAACCAGAATAAATCAAGCTAGAAGAGACACAATGGGTTTAAATTGGGTCACTGAAGCAGAGTAACTAATCGATAAGTCTAAGTGCTTGGTCTGGTTGAGGCGCGGTCAGGTGAAGTGACGTGACTGCCATTGTCAATCGCGTCGGTCTGAGGCCAAAGCCGGGTCAAAGTATGGAAGAGCATTTTTCAGTGTGTACAATTTCTCTTGCTCGTGTCGAGCAAACAGGCGACTCTCAGTGCTCGAGAGCGTTGCACAGCTTGGCTCTACAGCAGCGCGAGGAAGAATGTAACGAGTGTAGTATTGAGGCACCTAGTAGACTCCGGCCATCAAATCCATCTGCATGACGCATTCACAACGATCTACTGTGCCCCCGGACGTAACACACGGGCAATCAGATGTCGCCTGCTGTCGGCAGCAGAGGCGATCGCAACACCGCTCTATAACCCGGATCTATGTGCATAGATAATCTTGTCCATACTTTAACCCTGCCTTGGCCTCAGACCAAGGCGATTAACAACGGCAGTCACGCCACTTCACTTGACCTCGTCTCAACCAGACCAAGCACATAGACTTATTGATTAGTTACTCTGCTTCAGTGACCCAATTTCAATTCTAAATCATTTAGTCTTTCAAGCTACCACCTGATTCAAATGGCACATGTAATTTGATTTCCAATGCTGGTTAAAGAGACGAAATGTCCCATTATTAGCGCAAAAAGTCTTGTTTTTATCTTTTCAAGGTGATGTTAAATCTAGGTAACCTTTCGAATGGCAACTGATAGGCGGAAAACTGATGGCTGTCTGTTTTTCAGCTTTCTTTAGTAGACAGTGGCGTAGCATCTACTTTTGCCGCCGGGGCGGTTGAAAAATGTTTGCCCCCTCCTGGCAGTTGCAAATCCGTGAACCCACATAATGGCGAACAGCCATTTAATATTTCTTCTCAGAGAATAACAACCGACGAGCAAATTTGGTGGTGCTGCTGCAAATGCAGGAATGGAATTTTCAAATACGCTTTTATTGCTTTACACGCGGCATAACTATCGATAACACTATCAAAATTGAGTCCATCGGCCAGCTCCCTCTCAATGGAGAGAACTGCCAATGCTGTGAGCATTGTCTGGCTCATTGCTGACCGAAGTTTGAACTTTATTAGCTTAACTATGAAGAAAGAACGCTTACAGCTGGCAATGCTAATTGCCCGGGTGAGAAAGAGACGCAACAAGACCACAATATTTGGTGCAGAAGCCTTAACGCGATATGGATATATGATGCTGAAAGGTTTAAACGATCCACTGATTTTGTTGCTCCCTAACATTGTCACAATAAAACTGCAGTCGTCTCCTTTCGGCATAGAACCCCTTTTTCTATATCCTCATCAACTTTGCTAAATGAACAGTGATAGTTATCGTCAGGCAGATTCGACGGAGTAAGGAAAGCATATTTATTTGCATGTTTATAAACCTACTGAAATCCACGACCTTTCATCAGTCAACCTGTCAATGATAGACAGCATTACGCGTTTCAATTCCGCATCAAATTTGTCGTTGTGTCAAACAATTCTCCCCTATCCATTCGTTTTGTTTCTGACGAATTTGATGCTCCATGTTTATCCCCAAGCATTCATTGCACTGTCCACCATCTTCTCCCAGTTTTAAAGAAGGCAAACAATTAACGCTGTGAATTAAACAAAATTTTACTGCAGATCCAGCTATTTTGTTTGAAAATATTGCTGTGCGTCATTGATTTCTGGGAGAACATAACACCAGAGCCTCAGAAGCGAAATAAACGGAAACGATTGTACCGAGACGAAAAGTAAAGATGCAACTGAACTTGTGGCCGAATTTTCTCCTTCCTCGGTGAGCTGTTCCACAGCAATGACGATTTACGGGTGTTTCTTCATCACATTGTTGACAGCGTCTACCCTACTACTCCGTTTAGTTCCTACAGCCCGCTTCATATTTAGACAGGTCATCTGAATCCTGACGTTTCAGCGGTAGGTAGATACAGAGAAGCATGATAATAGCCGGTCTATCGTACCAATAAATATACCAAATTGAACCGTCACAGAAGCTGCACGCACACAAGCCAGATTATGTGAATGGTTTGTTCATTACACAAATTGCGTTTCCGTGTTGATTTCATAGATCCGTCTCTGGCACCCGCCATAAAAGCATCATTATCAAATTCTTGACCACGGCGATCATCAAACTGAATTCTATTCCCATCTAGCCCCTTCAAAATCAGCCCAGAAATCGCTGCACTTTTGCTATTCATCTCAATGAAGCGGAGAAACGACGCCACCCTCACTACCTTTTCAACAGTTTTCACGTGTAGCACCTTACTCATTACATATTTGGTGAAAAACGGGAGCAAAAATACTTGATTTGCTTGATCTGCTCTATGATTTTCTCTCTTACTTGGTTTGTCAGATTGCACACAAATTCATTTTGAACTTAAGGAGACAAATATTAAGTGCTGATTTTTGTTCCCAACTGCACTGTCACCAAATGTTCACGAAATACAGGGTCACCTTTGACCAACAGAGTTACCAATTCTAAGACATTTCCACTATTTTCCAGCTCTCTTTTGTCATCATGAATGTGTTCTCGGAGAGCACGAGAAGGTATGTTCTGCTCGGTGAGAAACGAGATCTAGTAATCGAGTTAAAATTTTACTCCAGCTCTTTGTTTACTTTGCTACAAATACTTGCTCCATTTTGGTAACTGGCTTTCTTTCAACCAGTCGGATCCCAAGTTTCTTCTACTACAGGAACGCCTGAGCAGGTATTTTACTATATTCGTGTGCATATACTTTATGATTTAATTTCGAAAAACCCGAAATTTTGTTAAGGTTTTCATCCCAGTAGTTCACAAGCTACACAGCAGAGCCTAGTCCGGGAAAGCACCAGGCGCGTTTCTCCCTATTAGTTAGTTAGCAAATTGTGTAACCCAGCCAACGTCCTCATGGTTCAGTGGCTTAAGCTGCTAGCTAGTTGGCATCCGCCTTCAGCGGTCATGGATTCGATCCTCCTTAGAGGACCGAGAAACTGCGCACCACTGACGAGCCCCAATAGAGCAAAACGCGTCTGGTGCTTTCACGGACTAGGCTCTGCTATGTAGCTTGTGAACTTCTGGGAAGAAATCCTTAACAGAATTACGACTTTTCTTGCGCTACTTACCAGTAATTTAAAATAAATAGTCTCTCCTGGTTTCAAACAGCTATGGATATAGCGTCTAGTGAGAGGACATCATCACTTCGCAGGCTAACCAGTCAGTGACAGTGGAAGATAGTTGGTGCTATATCCCAGTTAGTTTTGCAAAACTGTGTAGTCCAGCCAACGTCCCCATGGCTCAATGGCCTAAGCTTCTAGCTGGTTGGCATCCGCCTTCAGCGGTCATGAGTTCGATCCTCCTTAGAGGACCGAGAAACTGCGCACCACTGACGAGTCCCAATAGGGCGAAACGCGCCTGGTGCTTTTCCGAAATAGGCACTGCTACGTAGCTTGTGAACTACTGGGATGAAAACCTTAACAAAACTACAACTAAAATCCTGCTACTTACCAGTGAAACTCCCGAAATCTGCAACAGTCGCAAAACTAGACGGTCACACAGAAAACAGTCTGCAGTAGAGGCAATACAGGGACTCTTTGGTCAGAGAATACAATATCCATGTTCGCATTCTCTTCTCACCGTTTCGCGAATCCCAAAAATACCAGTTCGTTGTAAGTTGACTAGCTTCACCATTTGTATTCGTTCCACTCAAACAACTTTTAACATTCATGATCGAGATGCTGCACAGCAATAGATCCCAGACGGACAATCATAGTGCATATTTCGTGGTCAACCTTAGCAGACCACAGACCGATATCCGTAAAATTAGTTGATGTGCTTGTTATCGTACCAATTAGTGGTTGCCTTTTCAACTCTTCAAATTCGCTTGGACCTGCATAGGTATTGCATATATTTCCCACTGCATCAATGCTGTTATTCTATCTTTTGGTTGATGTATTTTTCGTTGAAATAGCAACTTCATCTTCGGCCTCAGCACGAGTAACTCCTTTACTGTGTGTCAGATCGTCCATGGAGGTATTTTCGATGGATCTTAATTGCCCACATTCGTGCTCTTTTGCCTCCTCTTCTTTGGCCCTCTTCTTTTTAGGGAATGCCGCACCACTTTCCTTCGCACACTTCCTTAATGGATCTGTACTAAAAATTTACGCAAATTCTGAAGAGATGCAAAAATAAAGTAGCCATATAATTCTCACTACTAAACGATCAAACAAAGACGTAGATCATAATAACGGTAAGGGACTAAATAGTCTGATTCATTTAGCAACCCGTTTTCACCGCAATAAAATAGTAAAGGAGTTACTGTATAATGATTAATAACACCAAATATATAAACCTGTGTAATTTACTTTTACACATAACTCCCCGTCAACAGTGTTCAAACTTTTTCAAATAGCCAACCAAATAGGATTTCAAATAACTGGTGGACACACTAACGTCGCATCCATACGTGACGTTTTATAAGCTTACTCAAGCGAAGGAGCAACGACAAAATTTCCTTGACGTGTTGGCTTGTTGATCGCATAATCCACGCTCAATATGCCTCTCCTAAGTGTATTGAATCAAAAGTGCTTTCAAATTGCTCCTAAGGATATCGTGTTCCTCCACAGGTCTTTCATGATGGTCTGTAACTCTTTCAACTTGAACCTGACGAGTGTAAACACTTCTAAAAATTACCTACTGTTCTTTGGGTGACTAATCGCAAATAAGCAGATATTATAGCAGGTGAACACACATATTGGGATGATATTGTATGATTTGGCCACTTAATAGACCGTAGCATTTAGGACAGTTCGTGCCCGCTGGCTTCAAGTTGAACACGTTATGGATCATCGTGCAAGATCGATGGAGGAACATGATTTCCTATGAATTCATTTGACTGAGTAGAGGTATACTGTTCCAAAACTGCAAGCTTATAGAGACAGCAGACGGTACCAGTGTAATAAACTTGAGGTTTACTCACACCGATGTCCAAAGAGGATTGTCAGATAGAACACTGGAACAGATGAGGTCACCGAGGATGCCACTGAAATTATAATCGTGCGTGCATGACGGAGCTAATTACAATGCACCTACGGCGAAATATGCGCAGTAAAAATTTTAGCGCTAGTCGCATTTTGGAACATGCAGGACTTAGGGCAGAATAAACACGTGAATGCCGCACAATGAGCTGAGAATAAACTGCACTTTGATTTTCGATGGAATGTGTGATCGTTTGGGACACTGAGGTGAACGTGGTGAAAATAACCACAGTGGGACAAGGGAAGAAGATTAGCATAGGTGTGACAACTAGCGATAAGGTGCTTTTGGTCATACAGAGTACCATTAAAATAATCAAAACTCAGCTTAACTCGAAATTTTACCTATCATATTAGGTATCGAAAACTTAACGGTACTAAAAATTCCGCCCCCTATTAAATGCCAGTAGGGGCGAACCGCCCCCGCATTTGCTTGCTGCTTCTGTCAATAGATTACGATTTCCATTGCTTTGGTCATATTTGGAAGTGCACTGCCAATGTGCGCGTTCAATTGTCTTGCCTATCTCATTTCCACTAGCTTCAGTATACCTGAGGTGTCTAAAATAAGTATCTCAAATGGATTGTGACTCAGTTGTGACTCGTTGCCCTAGGGCCGATGGCCGAGTGGTCTGCAAGCCTGACTTGCAACCATAAGGTCACTGCTTCGAATCCGCTTAGGGGCGTGGCATCCTCGTGGTATATTCAGCCCACGCGCGACTGGTGGTGGTCCCGTGGAAGCGAAGCTCCGTTAGGGCGTAAAACTGGCGATTTATTTATTTTTTCATTAAGTTATACTGGGTCGACCATTCGGGCTCCTTAAGAGCTACTCCTGTAGGACTAGTTAATACTAGTCCGAGACGGTGCGCGAAAGTAAGCGCGGATATCAGAAGGCAATGGGTGACGGACACAGCGGATTTTATTCGATGGGCTACAATAAGAAGCGGACGGATGAAGTGAGGCGAGAGCGTACACGTGAGCGCGGGAACTTGCAAGGCAGTTGTGTGTCGAGCCGGTTGTAAGGACGATTAAAACAAGAAGGAATAATGTACAATCCGTCAACAAGTAAAGTGTACATGAAAGATAAGAGTTATGTTTTGGGCGCTACACTCCTACCAGATTGGTCAATGGTTAGACGTCAGGCAATCTCCGCCTCCTGGTCCTCTACTTTGAAGGTTTGAAATGAGATGGCGTCCACTTCTGTAAAACTGAATCGTCGCTACATCCGGTGCCTTGTAGAGAGGTATTTAACACAAAGGCTTTGTTTGAGGACCCTAATCGTTCTCCCGTCTAGATCTGGAGGCTTTGGCAGTATCTCCATTCCTAAAACCAACGTTCGTTTTAATAAAATTTATCAACGGAGGCGGAGCTGGCAAAACAGATGATTACTTCAGAAGTTGTACTTGCAAATCCGAATGGTATGGGCTAAGCAGAAAAATCATTTTCTGAGATTTGTGAAACAGAAGGTTGGATTCCAAAATGGCAACAGTACTTGGTTTGGAATGTAGGCATTCAAGCAAGAAAATTTTTTAAATGCTTGTCACTCAATCCCGCTTGTTGAGTTGATTTCACATATTTCATTTCGACAATCTGTTCACCTATATTAGCTGTTCCAAACCCGGATGCATTAGCAGTGTAAAATGTCCTTAGTTCTGAAAATGCTACTTTATGTAGAGTGCAGTAATATTCAGCAAGTTTTTCTTCCCTGTGACAAGTTTGTCGCAAGCTACGCAACGCATTTGCTGGTCCTTTGTTTTCAAAAAGAAGTATCTGATGAGGTCAACTAATTTCGAAGCCTTCTACGTTATCATTATCAATACTCGTTAGTTGAGGGTGAGAAACACTTCTCAGCCAATGTGCTGCAATACCAAATATAGAATGCACAAAATTACAGATTGCAACTAAATTCGAAAAGCAAATAGTATACTGTTAAATATCACGTGCACTTTGTATGAGATAGTAACTGGAGGGGAATCTAAAGGAGGGGGTGGACAAAGGAACTCAACATAACCGCCATTAGGGTGGGCTCTTCACCATATCAGCAGGTGCATTCAAACAAACGAGGTCATCGTCCTTCGGACCTCAGCCAGGCAGCCGGGAGGCTCAAACCGACGGCAACGTAGACGAAAGTTTTATTCCTCTCGACCAAGTTAATGCTTGTCCTCCCCTCCACTTCCATTCACACCCCCGAAGCGAAAATAAAGCACGACGCGGGAGTCGTTGCGCTGGAATGCGCAACACATGGCCCAGCTATCGGAGCCTGGTGTCTGATATAATGGCGCTGACCGGTTCACTTGCTCTTCCTGCACTAAATACACGATGCCAAACACATTCATTACTCCGCCACAGGTGGCGGGGACTAGACAAACTCATCGAGCTTTTGCAATGAGATTCACGATCTCATCTTTGATCTCACCGGCGCTAATACAGCTATCCAGGTACTTGATTCCCTGTACGACTTTCATCAGACTTCCACTAAGGGTCAGTGTAGGGGTGAGCGTGACATTACTCTCGCTCTGAAGAACGGAGTTTAGAATGCACCCGTCCATTCAACCCTCCCGTAGGTTGCAAAACCTGGCCCATCAATTCGACAGACTTAAAGAGGCTTCTTACCTTCGATCCTCGCTTGCTTCGCAGTTTAGCTCACATCTGCTGGGAACACAGCGTGAGCAATGCTCGTGTTCCTCGCCGCATATTGGTTCAGGAAACGGGAGTGAACCGCTCAGCATCATTATATTGCCCGCCAGGCTCCGATGACTAAGCTGCATGTTACGCACTCGAGCACACCTACTCCAGCATCGCGCTTTGTCTGCGCGCCGGAGGCGTGGATGGAAGAGGAGAGGAGGTCGAACAATGATTAGATCAAGAGGAATGAAGTCCCTCACTTTGAAGTTGGCGTCGGTTAGTGTCGGTTGGTGTACCCGAGTTTCAGTCCGGGGACCGAAGGTCGATGAACACGTTCGATTAGATGCCCTAGCTGACATGGTAAGAGCAGACAACAGTAGCGCTTGTGTTGTGAATAGCTTTGTCCCTCTCCTCCCTTTAGCTTCCCCTCCAACATCCATCGCAAACCTTATGCGCAATGTGCTATTTAGCACTATGTTAATTTTCATAGCTTGTTTACTCCGTATTGTTTAAGCTCTTATGCTTTTTGCTTTAAGGCACATTAGGTGAGTTGTGCTTCTTACTCTTGGCTAACGTGTATTGATAATGATAGACCCCTTACAGTCTTGAAGAAAGACTGCATTTCAAGGGAGCAAAACATAGTACAAAACAAATGTTAGTCTGCGCTAAATTGTCAGGAAATGCTTGGCAACGTTAGGAGCTTTCAGAAATAAGGTAGAGATCGTTGACATGCTCCAACTACAGAGGGCACTGGCTAGGAAGCAGCTGCATACACTCTAACTAGGGTCAAGGAAACGTGTTCCCATGACTCTGTCGATGACGAAGTTATAAAGGAAGCGTGACAGCGGGAAATCTTGACCCATAAAACTAGAGATATTTAACGGCGACCACTGCGGCCCATGAGCCAACATCATGCCAGAAATATGCGTGCACAGCGCTCTGATAATGTTTACGTATTTGTCAGGCACACTTTTCCCGACCAGAGAGCCCAAAAGTGTAAACCGATCCACCGAATCGAAGGCGTCTGAGACGTCGAAAAACGACTACGGTAAGTCGCCAATAGATATGGCGGTGCTGCAAAGATCGACGCGATGTAAAGATGTCAATGTAGCCTCAATTTCGACGAAAGCCGGCCTGCTTCACACGTATATGGATTTCAAGGGTGTCTGTCAGTCTGTGGAGAATAAGAGATGCAAGCAATTTAGTGATAACCGCAAGCAGGTTGATTCCTCCATGATGGCCGCATTCCGAACATGATCCTCTCATAATAATCGGAACAATGACGGAGCGGCTCCAGTCTGCTGGTACACAGATTCACTAAGAAACTGTGCAAATCATCCACGAGAGGAGGTCCACTGAATTTGAAATGGGCTGAGGGAAGTCCGTCTGTTCCTGCGTTCTTATTCACTTTCAACATTCTGACCCCACATCCGATTTCTGCCAGATTTCGTGGTTCCATTTCAGACCAGCACGCAGTTTTGTGTTGAGGTTTTTGCAAGTCTCATTGTATTCCCTCCAAGGCGGAATCCGTCGGCTTGCATCCAAAAGTTCCGGAGACTCTGTAGATACCCAATGTTCAGGTTGGCAATTTGACTTGCCACATGAAGACATGCCTGCTGATGGCGAATATGCGACCAGTGATCTTCAGCGGTGTTCAGTGGGTGCTAACTCAGCCCGGATGCCAGTGTAATTTGATACGCATTCATACTCAGTAGCTTCACCGGTTGGCTGCTGTCTATGCGCTCACAGTGAGGTCGCGAACGTCCGCCGAAACACACCCAAAGGTCGGCACAAACAAGGGCGTGATCAGAGTCCACGCTCGTGCACCGAATCAATCGACAGTTTTAGATACAGCCTCTCCAGCTGTAACTGATCGCGAAGTGCTGGATTTACGTCCATGGCTGGTTCGAGGCTAATGGGCGCCTAGTTGCTCTTCTGCGGGTGCTGTGTCGAAAGTTGGTGCTCGCGAGAAAGAGACGAGCAATGGTTTACAAAGCGCCTACACTATGTTGACCGCCCAGATGAAGCTCATCAGAGGACAACTTTCCGACTTGGACTTTTAGATAACCAGCAAGCACCAAATAATTTGTACATTTTCTGTAACGGTGGAGATCGTTAAGTTGGTGATGGAAATCATCTTTCACTAAATCAGCGCAACAGTTTGTGGGAGTGTAGGCCGCAATGACAAAAAAGCACCGTTCGTCCACGTGCGACTTCGAAATCTTGAACGAGCCAGCTACTCTAACGACTCACATTCGGTTGTCGACTGGGATCCAAGCGCTCCGGACAGCTTCAGCCCGGGTATTCTAAACAATTCCGACACCCGCTTGACTGACGTTTGAAGCTGCATTATCTCCAGACAAGCGCAATAAAAAAGTGCCGTCAGTGTCGCATGTGTGGGATCGCAAGGTAAGTACGGAACTCGCATGTTGCAGGCGGCTTTCTGGCAGACAGCAAATATCAATCGAGTGGGTCTTAAGTTTTCTAGCAAGTGTTACTTGTTGGCCGATCTGCAGCAAAGTGCGCACCTTGAGGCATACCAGTCATAGCGAGGATCGAGGAGTCCAAAAATAAACGGATGAACTGACGTCCGCTTGGTTGAACAAAGACCCGTCGACTGGATTGGAGCGACGCCCTGCGATTGCATGTGAGTCGAAACTAGAAGACAACCGACAATTGAAGAAAGGTGGGGGGCTAAGAATTGTGGGGTTCGAAACTGGGGGAATAAAAGTGAAGCTGGAGCGGGAAGCTGAATGCAAAATCCTAAGCGAAGAAATAGGGTGCCGGGAAGGCGTGAGCAGTAGAATCCAAACACCTGTACATTCTGCTCGATACAGCAGATAAGGCGCCGTTATACTCTGTGACGACCGGAGCATTAAGAGAGGGCTTGAGAGAAACTTCGTAGTGTTGTATTTCGAAACCGGTCGTTGAGTGCAGTGTTTTTGGTCAGACAAAGCTTAATATTTATCGACTTGTCTCTCCACACATAAAATGCGACAATGGGCGTCCATTTTGCTCCACTTAGTTGTCACAAGGAGCGGTGAAGTAAACTGAAGCTGAAAATAAACTGACTCTGAAGTAGCAACGTACTCAACGTTCTACATGGAGACAACTAAAGCAGGGATTTATGGGTCTCCGGTAAAGATACCGCTCTGCAAAGCTTCACGTGAACTTTAAATCACACAGTTTGCAGGTAGCTGGTAAAATGCCTACATAAGGCAGGCCTAAATAAACTGACTGCAGAGTGTGTCTAACTGCTGTTTCCGTGGATGGCTGCCAGTGATGCCTAAGAGAAACTCCGTAATTGCTTAAGCACGACGTTCCCGCCCATTTGGTTTATTAGGTGCACACTGCACCCTTCGCCATTTCGACAGTTGGCAGATATGTGACCTGCCTTGAGATGCCTATAGCGTCTTTTCCTTGCCTTTACCAGGTACAGCTTTGGTGGGCATCATGGGCTTGAAGACTCTGATACTATGCGGTGGTGGTCACAATTCACAGCACCTGACCTCACACAAGTCGAGTGCGGCCTACCTCAAGGCTCAGTTCCAGAGCCACGATTCTTTTTGGTCTACGTTAGTGACCTCGCAAATGCAATCGCCTCAGGTTTCCTACTGTGTGCTGACGACATCAATATAGCACGCAAAATTCTGGTGCATGCCGACCAGTATTTGGTTCAGTCTGACCTAGATATGGCACAACAGCTGTCGACTAGAACTTTACCGCAAATCAAAGTGAGTAAATGTAAGGCGCTTTGCTTCTCCTTGCCTATGCCGCTTGTTGTATTGCTGCACCAAGATTGAATTTGGTGATCGTGCGGATGGGCATTTAGCAGTCATCTGATCAAGAGTAGTTCTCAGTCCTCGTCTCATGATAACTTCAGCCATCTGAAACATTGCGCTGTGGGGTAATTCTATAGTACAGCAAGAAACTTTCAGTCCTTTGTCCATCGTCTCCTACCCCTACCATTACAGCAATGCTCTTTTCATAAGCTCGATAAACCTTTCTGCTTGGCTATTAGAAGTGGTTGATATGGTGCAGTTCTCACACGGTCGATTCGATTTTCTTCTCAAAAGTCAGTGGATTGATAGGACGTGATTGCCATCCGTTGTCCAATACAATCGTTTCTGGCAGGCCGTGCTGATTAAAAACGTGTCCCAATGCAAAAAATGTGCAGTCTGCGGACGTTTTTCGGACCACGACAACTGCAGATCCTTTTCTGTGTGAATCGACAATATGAAGAATAGGAGCTCCTTCAACTGGTCCTTGAAAATCTACACGTATCTTTGACCAGCATTTTTTGGGTTTCATCCAAGGTTGAAATGTCGCTCTGGCCGGCAACAGGAAGCACTGCAGGATTTGGAACAAGATCGACCACTGTTTTCTATCTGGAACAATGGAACAACGGTTTATAAAAGGTAAAAATGCACAGGCTTAACATATCCCGTAGGTTGGTACTCAAAGAAAGCTGACCAAAGAAAATACGCATGGGCAAAGCGATAGAGTAATTGTGTTAAGAAGGATGATTATGGGGGTGAGATAGTAGGGGTAAAACCAAATACAAATTGGTGATAAATAATACTCGTAGCAAGTAAAAGCAGAGTGATAACCCCTCTGCAAAAGTTACGTGCGTCGCTGTGGGTCATAATTCCAAAATAGCTAATTGGCCAGAATAAATCCAGAATATCCGTTCAATTAAAAATGTTTAGGGCGTTCAATTTGATATCCGATCATTTTTTGAAAACAGCTAATGTGGGGGCACAGATAAGTGAGTTTAGAAGGGCGTTCCAGGTTTGGCAGACCCGGAGGGAGTAATTTCGTTGACAGTCAAGACGACTGTGTTGGTAACTCAGTTACAGGCTATTGCCTCTGAGGCGGGTGTTCGGGTTGAGTTTCAGTAGGTGGCAGCATACTTGAGTGGGGTCCCTCAGTCTCTGGTAAACAAATATAAGGTCTCCACCTAGCCGCCTGTAGCTTCCACTGAACACTCCGAGTATCTTCACTCGTTACTAGTTTGGAACGTTGCACCATCGCTTGACAAATTTTGTTGCTCGACATTAGGGGTTTCGAGCGTTGCAAGGTCACGATTTAGTCAAGGATGCCAGGCTTGTGTTGTTTATTTGACGTGAGGATGCACGCAAGCATTGAGGATCAGAGAGAAGATAGATGAATTTAAACTCCAGAATACCCTCCGCAAGAGACAAACATACTTCTTAACTCTTTGAGGCGGATTTTGACTGTTGGAAAAATCGAGGTCGTCCTGTACCAGCCCACCGAGGTCACGTTCCTGAGGGCTTGTCTGCAGATCGGGCACCACAACTTTGTAGCAATAGGCGTGTCTATGGCAAATGTGGACAATGTGGAACTTGTCCGCATTGAATGGCAGTGCATTCCTCACCGAACAAGGCCAGTCCCATCGAGGTCGCGCTGCAGGATCTCGTGGTAGTCCATTTCCTTGATCGCCCGCCAAATTTTAGCGTCATTCAAGGAAAGCAAAATTTTAAGGCGATAGCTCTCGCTAGATGTTTGACGCAAAATAAGAACAAGCGAGGTTCAAGTACCAAACCCTGTGGAGTGCGGCGTACCAACACCGCAACCATGAGCTCGTCGCTAGTGAGCACTAGATCTAACATTGATGATTTATTCGCTTTGTTGAACCTGGTGGGATCGGTGACGTGGTTGAATGCGGGTGTACTATAGATTAGCTCTTGTACATAGGCCTTAAACTATTCCGCCTCGGTTACTGAGGTTTCCAAAACATGCATGCTGCTATCAACTATAATGAGGATATGGGTGTATTTCGGATTTATCAAGATGTGAAATGCTGATATTTGTCTGTTGTCCATCTCCGGAGTAGATTTGGGTCGTCGGTAAGCTACGAACAGGATGCATAAATCGTCGTAACTCCAACACAGTTTGCACGAAAAGGGATCAGCGACGCACGTTTGAAGATCATCTATGAGCTCACAATGGTTTGTTTGTTGTAGAAAGTAGAAGCCACGATTAAACTTTTCACAATAATCTGCCTCGACAGGGAATCGTACCCCGGACATACGGAGTATCGGTCCGGTTTGTTTTGTTAAAATGAGCACTTCCCTCACCTACCCGTTCTATCGTTCCGGAGAAATGACATACCGGGTAGCGTGGTTTCAGCGTCAGCAATTTCATAACTCAGTCACGTTGTATTAATCACTATGATATCTCGAGACTCGGATGTCAAAACACGTAACCGGGCGAGGGCTTTTATGCGGGCACTTTATACATGGCCCTTACGCAGTCAACGTAAAACCCGTTACCTGAGTACTACCAAGAAAACGATGCGATCCGCGAGAAACAGTGAACGACTTCTGACGAAGAATTGAGCTGCTTGAAAACTGAGCAAGGACCTCTTATAGGCACTTTTTGGCCAGCCTTGTCGCGTATAAGACAAGATTTCTTGGAGCAATGCGTCCCGTTTCGTGGCTTTGCGAAGCCATCTTGATACGTACCGGCAAGTTATTTACGCTCGCACGTACCATAGGACTGACGTCTGGTTCGGCTGCAACTGGATCAAGAACTGCATCTTCAGGCTCACATCTGCCGGTATCGATTATATTGGATTGGGCGTCCTCTTGTCAAATGGCATCAGTTGACTTATAGTTCATGTTAAAATCGTACCCCAAACGAAATGTCGCCCACCATTGTTGTCGAATAGCCATGTACTCTGGAATACCCTTATAAGATCCAAAGCTTGAGAAAAGCTCCTTAAATAATGTGCGACTCCGACAGTAAAATAGTTTGTGCAATTTCTATTCAACAAAGACGATTGCCAACGCTTTTTTATCCATCTGACTACAGTTCTTCTCATAAGCGGACCGGGGATGTGCAGAGTGCGCCATAGCCTTTCTGACTCGTCTGGAAACTGGTGTGAAATTATTGCCCCCATTCCATAAGTAGAAACATCTGTAGCCACGATAATTTCTGGATTCGGGTTGTAGAGCGTATGCAGCAAGTCTGACTACAGCAGAGATTTCTACTCCTCGAATACTTGTTGACAATGTCCAAAACACTTCCATTCGACATCTTCCCTCAGCAGATGGTTCAGCGGATGATGCAAAGAATGCATACACGGTAAAAACTCACTATAGTGAATCACCATTCTAAAGAAAGATCTCAGAGCTGTGACATCCGCTGGTGTAGGCAACCGATCTTTCAGCTCAGTGTTTTCAGTACAGGGTCGTCGGCTGCACTTGTCAATCAAGAATCCGCGGAACTTGATGGATTTCAGGAAAAAGCTACATTTATCCGCGCGTAAAGGGTTACCATAAGCTTTGACTATCATCACCACGTCATCCGGTCTTTGAAATGATTCCTGTTGTGTTGTACCCATACTGATTATATCATCAAAATAGGCTGCAGCTCCAGCGACGCCCATGCGCGTGGCATCCATGTCTTGCTGGAAAATTGTCGGTGCGGTTTTTATTCCGAATGGTAGACCATTTTATTGGTAGTGCTCGAGCTTATTGTAAGTGACCTGCATTCAGCATTAACCTCTGGCTGAAAATAGGCGTCTGCAAGTTTCAGGGTAGCAAAGTACTTGCTTTCCTTCAGTTTGGTAAACACGTCCTAACTTAGTGGCATTAGGTATTGATGGGTTCCAGTGCAGCAATCAGACCAACTGAGAAATCTGAATGCAAGCGAATAGAATCATTTGATTTCTTTGACCACAGTTATGGGAGCAGTCAGTGGCTCGAAACTGATTCGTTCAATAACTCCAGCCTGTTTAAATCGGCCATGCTCTAGTTTAACAAGTAAACGTGATGCATAACTTACCGGATGCCAAAGTCAAAACACTGGTTTCGGATCACGCAACAGAGTTAGCTTCGCCCGCAAGTTTTTGCAGTGTCCAAGATCCGACTGTAAAACACAAGCATACCACGCTTGAAGTTGTTTTGAAATTTTGAACTGGATTCACAATGACAATTCTTTAGGGACAAACCCATTTCAGATGTGTATTGCGTGAGTTCATCCTTAGAATACAATCAGTTCCCAGGGGATTAATATTATGCAACGTATAACATCAATAACATAGATGACACCAAGTAAATTATTGCGCAGAGGTGTTAATCCTTGAATGTTACTTCACATGTAAACCCGCCAGCTAACCTTAGTGGTTCCTGGGACGAATTTTGCGCTGTCAGAGCTGTATATTTGAAATATTTTTGGACAGACTCCGCCCACGCCAATCACGAAAAATTAGTGATATCAGATTTCGTACCTATCTGTAACAATACAAGGACTTTACTGGTTTTCAAGGTTAGATACTTGTTTACCTGCAATTAGCATGACCAACAGCAGTCATTAGCCATTCAAACTGATGCTTCGCTGCCATACATTTACAACGACCTACGGAACCACAAATATTAGGAGGGAGAGAAAGGGGACTTGCGGGAAAAACCTTAACGTCCGAAGCAAACATTCAATCTCAAGACGCCTACACAATTTCAACAACGTATCGGCACAAACAGTTAGCTATCGTGAAACCCTAAGGCGGCAACAGCAAGATAGCTTTCTCGCGGCTTACACTTCCCCGTGTCAGCCATTACCACATGGGTAACTCAGTATTAAGTACACTTTAAACAGGCAGTCCAACTACGAGACGACAGCAAGCGCCCCACTGGGGCCGACTGCGAACCATGTTCCGTGACGTCTCTAGCCAAGCACAAGGCGGATCACGGGGACTCCATGCTGGAAGGCGAGATGGATTGATGGCACCGAGTTTGGTCTACAGTGACTTCATTTGCCCACCTCGACCCTTAGAGCCACCTTACGTATGCCAAACAGAACGCGGCACGTCTCGGTAAGCGGTGACTACGCATACGTAGTACGTGCCAAATCCAGTGCAGTTTATTCAGTGTTATCTGTTGTTCTAAGGGACTAGGTTGCTTATCACTACCTAACATTGGCCACGAATGGGCTGATCTCCTGTGGTGACGAATTACGGCTTCCAGATTATAAAAGACGTTACCTATGCAAGGCAAATTGCCACCAACTGTCTGGCGTATAAAAAAGTGCCATAATAGAATGATCCGCATGACGGACTGGGCTGAGCCTTCATGGCCCATAATACATGTTCAAAAGCAGCTCTAAAATGAACAAAACATATGATATACAGGTGATGGCTCATATGCTACTATGCCACACCGGCACACGGCCAGTTATTGCATGGAAGTGCGAGCGAAACCTTTCGAGGGAATACCTTGCGTGGAAGCAGGTCCCCTGGGGATTGTTCCACGAGTGGCCGTATTACTTTAACTGGACATCTGTTTAAATCTGCTTCCGTTATTGTTCCTGCTTTTTAATTTCTTTAATGCCTTAATCCTGCCAATTAGTTTAGTACCTGTTTTGGATCCATTGTAAAAAGCGTGAACAAATTGATTATTATTTGCGATTCAGTTGTACACATTGATCAGACCACATAGTTGGACTGCACCTCGAAACACCGAGGAATATAACATTTCCTTATTTATTTATAACACCTGTCTACGCACATCATCGTTGCTAACACGCTGCTGCCACCTAATAGTAGCAATGATTCGCAGACAACGCTGATCAAAGACTTGAGGGCGCCTAAGAACTTCAGAAGGAAGGGGCCAAATCTCCCTCCCATGGAATAGTACACCCCTCACTGCCGCGTTGCCAACGCAGACGTTCAGATGGAGGGAAACTCACTTTTATCGCCACAGGTGTCGTAGATTAAAGACAGCAGTTCTGGATTTTGTAATACGTGCAGTGACTTCAGTTGCTTTGCGCTCGTCGTTGCTGATACAGCTGCTAAGTTAAGTGAATGGATCCACTACCTACAGTTCATCACTATCAAGAGTCAAAGGGTCATCACGTGGTTGGTGGTCTTGCAGCAGCATTTTGCCCTTTGAAGGTGCGAAGCCATGCCGACTGATGTAACCACTCTAGAGAGGGTATTCAGGATTGATAGGGACGCCACAGTACCACAAAACAGCAAAAGAGTTTCGTCCGCATGATCAAGATAAACCAGTCCTTCACCAAGCAGCACTTCAATGTCTGTAATGTGAGACTTCGCTAGGGAACACTCTATGATGCAGTCCACAACAGAATCGAACGAAAACCGGTAAATTTGACAACTCTGACGAACGACAATAGTTGTCGGAAAGACACCTGATAAGTCACCGTAGACCCTGACGCGGCCTGTAGTGTTCGAGTATAGATCAGGTAAACTTTTCGCATATTTCATGGGAACATCTGTCAGCGCAAGTATTTCGAACAGAATATATCGATCAACTGAGTCAAACCCAATCTTGACGTCCAGGAACACAGTTATTGTCGCTCTATTATATGCTTGGAGCTGATTTAGTACCTGCCGCCGGGAGAATAAATGGTCTACATAGCCTGCTCTGCTAAAAACCTGGCTTCTAGTTCCACTGTGAGGCGACGAACGAGAATTGATGCCAGTACTTTTTTCACAACGGAAGTTAGGTTAGCACAGTCTGTGTGACTGCCTTTCTTTTATAATGCCTATATAATCGCTTTATTCCAGTTAGTCGATGGTATTTTCATTCCAGATATGTTCAAACAGGGAGGTCAATACTTTGCAAAAGACCTTACCTCCATCCTTCAATAGTGCAGGTGGGTGGAAATCCGCGTGAGCAGCATGACAACGATTGAAGGCTGCGATCGCGTTTCGGACCTCATCTTTCGATGCAGCGTGTAAAACAACTGCATATTCCGAATAGGAAGAGGTCCGGAAGCAGGGGACCAAGTGAACAGATTTTGAAAGTGCTAAGCCCAACGAGCAATACGGCGCTCCTTATTGTGAACCAAGACACCTGCGCTGCCTATGGTTGTATCGATGATGCCTGGTTTTCTGGAAGTACTGTTGCGGATCAGCTGAAAGAGCTTGCAGTAATTACCTACTGCTCCTGACACCTCCACTTCTTGAGCCTGAGTGGTCCACCAGACTTCCTGGTCAACTAACAAGCTCCGCTTTATTTCGCGCCTAATAGTTCGTCTGCTCACATTATGTTCAAAGCCAGCAGGGAGGTTTCTTCTGGATTTTAAGTGGTTCACCGACCTCACGGCGATCCTGTGGCTGGTGCGATGAGGATTGATAGTAGCACAAGCAGATGATCCTGCTTGGTGCATGGCGGCCGTGATACTATTCCACTAAAGCTCAGTGTCATTAGGATAAGACAGCGAACATTCGGCATGCAGAGCATCCTGTCAGGCTTGCCTGACCGACGGTTCAGATAACTTCACGTTTGTCAATGGAAGAAGAGGTTTGCTACGCCTCCAGCTTACGGAAAAATAACAGCGCACAAAGATATGGTTAGAGTCGAAGTAGGTATTACAGCACGAGTGGCAATACGAGATGGAACCAGCTCACCTATGGCTTATGACAAGGGGATCAATTTGAGTTCAACGTAGGACACCAAGTTGCACTTCGGCGCCCAGTGTGTCTTAAAGCAGCCCTACTAAGAAACAGCTGGGGCTCCGCCCACATTTAGAACAGACGCTCACCGCTGTCCATACATTCAGAGTTGACCTGAGCTTATGAAATGCCCAAGCGATTTACTTGTGCTTTCATATCCCCTGCAAGCACTATGATATCTGAACTGATAGCACTGCGTAGTAGCATAGTCAGTTGGTGGCAGAATGTACCAGAATTGCAGTCAAGTTAAGTCAAATCAAAATAACCTTTCTGAACCCTAATGGGTTTATTTTCAGCATTTACACCTCCACTGTGACACCTGGATTGTTATATCAAAATACATGCTTTGGGAGAAAAGAGGAACTATGCACAACTATTAAGGCAACAGCCGCTCGCGCAGCAGGTTAGTGACTCGCTGGGTCAACAGGAGAACGTGAGAGATAAGGCAAAACAGTATTACGATACGATGACGCGCGGGAGGATAAAGTGTTAAATTTCGAATGAGTAATAGGGAACGTGTTTTGGAAATATCGTTGTGAAGTGGAGGAAACCGATCAGTCAGTAGCTTAGAAGAGAAATCATTGCAGGCATCCAGATGCCTAGAAATGATCAACATAACTAAGGAATCTCTAGACAAGCCGCTGTATCTAGCAATGTGCTTTATAAATCGTATCAGTAAGATGTAGTCTTTCTGAAGCAGTCCAAGGAAACTGACAGCAGAGCAGTATAACCAATGAGGAATAATACAGGAAGATACAAACCTGAATATTAAAATACGAGCTACGGCAAACACCGAAAGTCTGCAGGCACAAACTGCACATTTTCTGACATAAGCGAAAGCCACCAACTAAGCGTGAATAGTAATATTTAGTAAATCAAGCATAGTTGACGTTGTCAAACGAGCTACATCCTAATGGCTACCCACAGGAATCCAATAAGTCGGCGATGACAGCTTTGACGCTGCGAGCGATTCCTACCACAGCTTGACGCGTGAGGGCCACATTAGCGTCTAAGGATCTGTGCAACCAATAGCGGGGGAACAAGCTGTGCGCAATTAATTCAACAACCCCATAAAGTCATCGATAATAGTTTCGGACACACAACACGCGTCACTACGTGCGAGTGCAACCAGTTGCGCTATTTGTCTTAGAGTGAAAACGTCGATAGCTGCTAGGGAAACGGGACGGTGTAGCTTTACAAGGGGCTGTTGTCAATAGACTTCCAGTGGTTGGTTCGTGAAGGCAGTTATCAATGGTTCGGATCCAGTAACATTACGGCTGCTGTCAATTAAGCTGGGAATTATGATGTGGAGGTTAGTAATGGGCGTTGGGAGGGCAGTAAGAGAGACAGGTGGAAAAGAGATGTGAGGAGCCAGCAGCAGCATGTTTTCGCTTATCCGCCCTGCTTTATGCAGCAGAGAATATGACGCTTCACAATCTGAGTGGCAGTCGATGTAGGAAATGATTGAAGTTTGAAGAAATAGTGCGAAAGGTCACGAGAACTACCTTTATCGTTGCTTCGTGATGCTTGGTCCTGCTAAAGCTGGAGCTTGCATATAGCCTTGGGGGAAACATGCATCTGAAGGTGTGTGCAGAATGACAATGAGTTTTTTATGGTCAAACCGCCTGCGCGTTTGATATTGGTGCTTTTTGTACTGGCAGTCACTCGCAAAGTGCCATACACCGCCGTTCCAGTATGCGGTCGGGGGATTCTGACTTGTCAAATTATTCCCCGTTTTGTATCGTCGTCCGCAGGATAAGAAAAGAGTGATTGCTCACGGTGTTCCTGAGGTTACTGATTCCTCCTCTGACGATGCTCAGATGTACGACCGCGAGCAATGGCACTACATCCGGGAGGCTCTTTCTCTCGAAAATGTCGTGGCCACCTCGTTGACAAACATTCCCATATCACCAAACACTAATGGCTGCGGTCCCAGGCTGTTAAAACTTGGGTTACAGTTAGAACAAACGGCACAAACCTTACTAAAGAACTGGATTAAATTCCGTTGCAGATTGCCAACAGAAATTCGTCTGAAAGCAGCGGGAACACCAGCACCTCCTAATGACAATTAAGTGGAGGCACAACTCCCAATGAAAACGCCAATTGCAGGACCCGACTCGGGGATGGTTTCAACAGTGGCCATAATATCCGGAGGGACACAACAGAGCACGAGCAAACACAGGGATCCGGGGCGTCAAATACTTGACTATGTACCAAATACTTCTCGAGAGTACGCAACCCATCCAAAAAACGAATAGTCACCGACCCTTTATTGGACGGCGTAAACTCACTTGCTTCATCCATACAATCCAATCTAACACATTTTTGGTCTCCGCAAAGCTCTCATGCATATACACAAATGTCCAAGGTCTACTCCGCAAATTAGTTTAATTAAGACGTCGACACGCGTCAGCAGCTTGGAACCTCATCGCTGTCATCGAAACGTGGTTGCGCTGTGAGATAACGGATGCTGAAATCGCGCTAACGGGCATGTCCGTTGTTCGAAAGCATCGAGCCAGCAAAGGCGTTGGGGTAGCCCTCTACTTTCGTAACAAAATGCAATGCGAACCCATAAACGATTTGGAAACTGACGTACCTGACGTCTTTTGGTGTAATTTCCGGCTGAGTAGGAACGATCTTGGCCTAGTGGATGTTGTTTACCGCCCACCATCGTCTACTCCTGATTTGGACTGCAATTTGATGGCTGTGTTGAGGCAAGTGATGAACAGGAAGTACAGTCACATTCTAGTCACCGGCGACTTCAACTTCCATGCTCTGGAAACCCAGGCCATATCAGGAGAGCAATACAAAGCAAATTTGCAAGATCTGGTTTCAGACTTCCCCGCTTTATGGCCACGTCACTACGCCCACCAGGTCCAGGAGAACTGACAGGCCATCTATATTGGACCGAATATTCGACATTGATGAACTGATGGTCGAGAGAGGGATAACCGATACTCCTTTGGGCCGCAGTGATCATACGATGCTAGTGTTTCATTATATGTGCTACGCGGATTATCCTAAAGAGCATGCCGAGGAATACCATTTCGTAACCAACTATGACGACCTGTCCGACCTCATTAATGCAACAAGCTGGTCGTTCTTAGCCGCACTGACACCTGAGGTGGCCTGTGAAGAATCCGTCAACATATTTACCAAGTTCGTGGCAAGCACGTCTGAAAACAAACTCTGCCAATATAAAAGGATGAAGTCTTCCGTAAGGATTAGGCTACGTAAATGTATGGCATTAAGGGATTTGGCATGGCGCACCTGCATAACCCACCCGAACGACCATACCTGGGATGTCTACACAATACAAAGAAACCATTGTGTCAAACTCGTCCGGGAGGATAAACTGACGAACCGACAAGGTCTAGTGGAAAAGTTTTGATCCAATCCCAAACTGCTATATAGACACGTAAACAATTTGCACCCTGTTAAGCGTGGTATTCCTGCTCTGCACACAGCATGCGGATTAGCCCAAACCGCACAACAGGCGTTCAACGTTCTTGGACAACAATTTGGCCGTACCTTCCAAGGCGTGCAATCATCATACATCCTGCCAAATCAGATAATGCCGCCAATAGGGCTCAATCACATGCCTTTCACCTCCGCAGCTGCATTGAAGAGGCTAATGCCTCTGTGCGAGTTCAGCTGCCCAGGTGCGGGCGGCATTCGCCCGAAGGCGTTGAAAGTTGCTGCCATGAGTTTGGCGGCGCCACTAGCAATTTTCTTTCAACGATGTCTGAACAAGATGCACATCCCCATGATGTGGAAGCACGGAATCATCACGCCAATCTACAAAAGTGCCAGCCGTGCTGAACCAACAAATTATCGCCCGATAACACCACTTCCTGTGATCTCGAAGGTTAGGGAGTCCACTGTAGCTCAGGCTTCGTTGGGGTACCTGGTGAACAACAACATTCTCGTTCCGGAGCAGCACTGATTTCCCCAAAATCGCTCCTGTACCACTAATCTCTTGATTGCTCGCGCAAGCTGGAGGAATCTGTGGAAGCGGCCTATCTGGACTTCTCACAGGCATTCGATCGTCTAGACCATCGCATTCCACTCCACAAACTTTAAAAATATGGAATCTGACATCCTGTTCTGGGCTGCATAGGAGACTTTCTCGCTCAACGTCAGCTGAATGTGAGGGCTCAGAGCAACCTATCGGAATCCATCGAAGTTCAGTAGGGCGTACCTCAGGGCTCGGTACTTGGACCCCGCGTGTTCCTGGTTTTCATAAATGATCTCGAGAGCGTACTATCTTCTGTTTGCTATTTACTGATGACCTAAAGGTATGGTGTATATAGCAGCAGTGGGGGACCACACAGTGTTACAGGAGGACCTGGACAAAGCGTACACATGGTCTATCGAGAATATGCTGCATTTCAACATCATCAAGTGCAAAGTTCTCAGCATACGGCACAAGAGTATGCATAAGCACCACCTAGGACCACAACTTCTACAGCGGGCTTCTCACGAGTGCGATCTCGGCGTGATAGTTCAAGATGATCTCGGTTGTTTGAGGTAGACTGTAAAGGTATCTAAGCAAGCAAACCAGTACCGCGGCCTTCTTCGCAGAGCTTTCGGGAAGTTTGACAATTCTGTCTTTATAGAAATGCTTAGTGCGTACGTGAGACCGCACACGGAATACGCTATTTAAGCGTGGCGACCCTGGCTCAAGCACCATCTCACCGCGCTCGATACTGCACAACGTAGGGCAACGAAGAGCGTCAGAGGTATGACCAGCCTCCCCCTTCCATTTAAGCTGAAGACTCTCAACATACACAGTGGACGGTATCGGCGTCTAAGGTGCGATCTCATAATGGTGTACCAGATCCTCAGCAACCCCAACCACTCATGCCATTCCCTTCTGATACTCAGTCAAAACACCCCACTAAGAGGTCACCAGTTTAAGTTGGTCGCGCAGTACAGCCGCTTGGAATGTCGGCGAAACCATTACTCCCTTCGAGTGTCACAGCTTTGGAACGCCTTCCCGGAACATGTAATTAATGTTCCTACTCTATCCTTTTTCATAAAACACCTTGACGATACTCCGTCACGTTTACGCTACGTGATATAGCCCATGACCACAAGATGTTGGTACTAATGCACAACAGACAGTGGACGGTGCCATAACCCTACTCTAGAATGAGCCGCTCCAAACCCTTTGCACGAAATTTGATAAACGCTGCTACTATAGAAACTGGATTTCTGTATCCTGTCGACCCAAGATAGTTGCACACGAGTAAACGTTGTCCTTGTTATCTTTTTTATTTTTCTCTCGCTTATTACACGATCAATAACCGCTCCCCTTATTGCATTGTGTGCGTACATTCTCATTTCAATCTCCTTTATACGGCAGTGCAGTTAAATCTGTAATCGCCCGAACCGACGACTCCATTGTCCATTGATCTATCTTCTTTTCACTCTAAACATCCTACGGGACATTGCAAGCACCTGCTTTTTCCCGTTATAAATCATTGTTCATTGTTCAATCAATTCCCAGTTACACTACTATTATTGAGCAGCGTAGCTGTTAGATAAACCCGCAAACAAAAAACTCACCTATCTTTTGATAATCGTAGTTTTATACGCACCATCCTGCGAGACTTGTCATGCAACTGGTTTTCTCCCGACTTGAATCATTGCTCACAGTTCGTTTTTCTTCACAAGTTGACCGCGTATAGCTGTGCCAAAAATTCGGGGTTCTGTCCTGAAGTCAACCGTTTCAATCATTTATGTGTCATGTTTTGATTTGATCAACCACTTGTGTTCGGCTGTGATCCCTGCAAAGTTAATTGTGCTCCGGTTCTTGTTTGTGGGAAACTCGTATTCGAATACCTGTATCATCATGAAACTGGGTTCAGTCAACGGAAAAGAGACTCTTGAACTGATCAACTGTCATGCTGCCAGTTTGAATCATTCTCATTCGTGGTTCTCAATCCCAGCATGGGTGACCAACACAACAACCACAAGTTTGACCAATTTCAAAGAATTGTAGCGAACACTAAACCAAGAGGCCTGTTCAATGAATATATGCTTCCATGTCTTCACTGTTCCCTCAAAGTCGAGGTCCCTCGGGTCCCTGGAGTTAAAAATGCTTGTGTACAGTTCCTGTGCGACTACACCCCGTTTCCTTACTAATAGACGAAGCTTCTAGGTGTCGTCTTGTTCAGCCAACTCCATGAGTACAATGTCTTTACACTTTTGAAACCAGGACTCGAAAGTTACCCGCTCAGTCCGACAAAAGCGAACTCTGAATTTGTTGCGGTTATGGTATCCACATTTGACTATACCAATCTGCTTGTGATTTCAGGGTGAACGTTCAGCCACTGCGATAACAATTTTATCAGCTGCCGCCGGAAGAGCGCCTGTGCCTCTTTGATCGAAACTGTCATGCTTCGCCAAGTTTAATGTCTCAGACTGTTCGCACCATTACTACCACAGTGCGAACGAGGAAAATGAACCAGGACAGGGCTGCATAAATGGGAAATCTGGCTCACTATAATAGTATACACTGGTATTTGACGCAAAGCTACTAAAACATGTTGGAGCCAACCAACAATCTAGGAGGCTTCAAATAACACATATGAATGAGAACTGGTAAATATAAGAACCAACCAGGGGTGTCCGAAAAAAGCGGTGTTAGCGGAAATGGGACACTAAGACAACATCCATTACGAACGAGGTATACCAATCAATCAAATTAACGAACTGATGCTTTTAAACAAATGTTAATAACAAAAAGATAGCGAAAGTAAATCCGGTAACTAAGGCTTGTTACAAAATATATGTCTATTAGGCACCCTCCCAACAGTGTTTGAACAAGTAATTAAAAACTACGCCCTACCAATCCCCAAAAGTGCTGTGCAGATTCTCTGGTACTGGAGGCCAATCACAGTTTCTGCATCGGTAGGAACCTACCAGGCAGTAGAGGATCGGTCAGGCATTATCGTGGTTAGTTTTCAGCTTATATTGGCTGGCTATTGTCCCCCATGACGCAGTGGTATAAGCTGCTACCTAATACTGCAAGCCACCAGCCTTCATGGGTTCGATCTGCGGAAGAAAACCGACGAGTCCCAATGGAGCGAAACGATCGTCTGGTATTTTTCGGATTGGTAATCGGTCTTTGTGGCTTGTGAGTTACTTGCGATGAATCAAATAAATTAATGTAAAGTAAAGGTGTCAATGTGGTCTAGGTTTTGACGAAACCCGCCTTGCTCCTCGCGAATCTGCCTTTCACGAGTGCAAGTCTATATATAACGACAGATGCAAGTGACTTAGAGGCAATACAGCTCCAACCGATTCCTATGTGACTGCCGCCTTCCGAATGTGAGGACGACTTTAAAATTAGGACAAGTACAGTATGGTTGTAGTCTCTTGAGACATTCTTCTATCCCACAGCTTCACTAGTCTGTTGTGTAAATCATCCCCAATAGCTGGATCCCCGAATTTGAAAAGGCCTGGAGGCAGTTGATTTCCTCTTGCAGCTTCATTCCGTTTAATAGACTGTTCTCGCGTTCAGCTTTTGCGCTGGAGGTAGTTTTCTAAGGGGGTTTAGGGAGAATGGCGATCAATGACCGATGTGGCAGACGGTAACTCTGGCTGATTAAATAGTCTTTCAAAGTGCTCGGTCAATCGCTCAAAACGTTTCGACAGGTTGTATTTTAGCTGCTCCCTCACATCGCTTATGGTCTCGATAACACCAGGTCGCGTGTTGCCCGTTTCTCTTATCAGACAGAATAACTTACGATGGCTACGAAAGTCACTGACTGTTTCCAACTCCAATGCACCAACGGACTAGCAGGTTTCATGCTCTCACTTCACGCTAGCACTCAGTTTTGCCCTGAGGTTTTAGCAAGTCCATTGTAATGGCTTCCGGCCAGAACACATCGACGAGCATCCGAAAGTGCCGGAGAATGCTTGCAGACCCAATGTTCAGGTAAGCAAATTGATTAGCCCCAAAATGGCATTTCTACTGATAGTAATATCTGGCGGATATGCGACCAGTGATCTTCATCTGTACTCAGCAAACGCTTATTAAACCGTGATACGCACTTAGATCATCTGGCTTCGCCAGTTGGAAAGTACCTTTGCGCTCGTAGCGTCGCTGCGGATGTGGCCAGAACACACCCGCAGGTCGACACATAAAGTGCGTTGTCAGGATCCGAGGTCCTGCTCCAAAAAGAGCGCTGGTTCCGGACGCGGCCACTCCAGTGGTAACTGATCGTGATTTGATCGATTGGCGTTCGTGGCTCGTTTGTAGCTGGTAGGCCTCATGCAACTAGTCTGCGGGTTCTGTATCAAATTTAGTACAAGTCAGAAACCTACGAGCATTTGCATGCAGGGGTGGCAATCGCTCTCTGTTTTCACGACGGGAGCTTACATTGTGTTGGCCGCCAAGATGCGGCTCATCAGTAGACAATTTTGCATTTTGAGCGTTCAAAACAGTAGCAGGCACCACATTAGCCGTAGGTTTGCTGTAACGAAGAAGCTCGTTCAGTTGGTGATGGAGGTCATCTTTCACCTAGTCCGTGCTTAATGTCTGGGATCGTAGGCAGCAATGACAAACTGGAATTGTTATCACCCACACGATTTCGAAGCCTGGAATGAGCCAGCTAACTTAACAGCACACATTCAACTGCTTATTGGGATCCAATCGATCACAGCAGCTTCAGCCTGGGGACTCAGATCCAAAACACACTTGCCTGACTACCATTTGAAAAAGTTACTGAGAAAGGGCAACGCAGCATCACATATGGGGTATCGCAGGGTGAGCAAAGAGCTCAAATTTTACAGGCAGGTACCACATCAACCTTAGTATTTTGGCAAGTACTGTCTGTTGGCCGATCCATAACAAAGATCGCAATTTGATATATGCCGATCTTAAAGAGGATAAATAGATAAGCTGACTTTGTCCGCTTGGTTGAACATGGACATGTCGACTGCGCTAGAGTGACAACTTGCAATTGCGTGTGGGCTGAAACTAGTAGACAAGCAACTAGTAAAGCAAGACAAGAGAGGGCCGAGCATTGATCGGCTGAAAATGAGGGAATAAAAGTAAGTTTGAACGGGACGATAAGGATGCAGGCGACTTAAATGAGGGATAGGAAGATGGGACGTTTCGAGCAGTAGCAAACTCACCCCTAGCAACTCCGTTGATGCAGTGAATGGGGCGTCGTTGTTTGAAGTGACGACATTCACTTTTTTGCTTAGGCAATATCCTATCGTGTTGTCTAGACCTAAACAATGGAAAGCTTAGTATTCTCAACACAAGTCTTTGGTTCAAAAACCGGACTGCAGGACAGCGGGCATTTGGTGTTGGGCTACAGAGATGCCGTTTTATGGAGTGTGGAGTCCTCCAGCTCCAACCCACAACCTTGAGGGCCAGTATACTGAGATTTTCTGGCTTGTAAACATTCGCCAATCTGGTGTGAGTGGCTCTGAAGGTGCAGCGCGCATCACGCAGCATAGCTCAACGAAGTATTAAAGTTCGCAAACGCATTTGCTATTATGTATCGCGAATCATCCCAAAACTTGTGCTTTCCCGACGCCCAGAAGATGGGCGTCGTCAGCAAAAAAATATAGCTCACAGCACAATGCGTCTATCGCCGGATAACTTCATTTGCGCGTTAATTAGGGAATGTAATCTACTTTGGTGAATGCTGCTTTTGTTACTGACAGGATAAAGGTAAGAGGAACAAGTGATTAAATTGGAATATCTGCCTATTATGTGGCTCTATCTGATGTGCATTGATGCGCATCCAGGCGTTCATATGGTTCGGATGAAAGGAGCGTATGGCTCGATACCTGCACAGAGAAAATTCTGATTACACTATTTTCAGTATACATGTGCCATCATTTTGCCGAGCGAGGCGAGGATGTACGAAGTGATTTTTCCGTGATAACAAAAGTGTAACTTACCCATGTAACATGATGGACCATAAAATGTCCACTAGAGTGACCATTTGAGCGCTCTGAGCCACCGTTTTTGTGTCCCTGAACGTCCGTTGGATACATTTGAGACGAATTTCGGTCACCCAGAAACTATTAATAGCGCACCCTTAATATACACTGTGCATCAATTTTTTCTGGTTGCAACTGCCGTCAACAATAAGCAGAAATCCATTCCGAATAATATGGCTGTAAGACCAAGCCGAAAATATTTTGTGAGACCGAAATTCGTCCCAAAGGTGCCAAAACAAAAAGGTCGGTGGCATAAATAACTATCACTCAGGGCTCTCCAGCGGTTATTCGCGCTGATGGAATATACGATTTTACCAAACAGTAAAGACTAATAAGCAAGGAACGGCGGTCTTAAAGATGTATACTGTAGATTACCGAAGATAGCCCGCTAATTTTTGGACAATTTTCAATTCTATAGAGGATGCTTAGTAAAAGGCTGTACGTAATTTGAGAAGTGTCACATGCAAAATCCGCACAGAAGTTTACAGTACACCTCTGCCCCTAACCATCCTTAGCACCACCTCCGAGCGGTCTTCCAGATGGGGATTTGAAGTGCCACATATTTTCTTACGGTTTCTGCGCAACAATGCGCTACGTTGTACTCCAGTGCATGAAACAGCTTTTCTGCCACGTGTTGCTTTCTTGCCTACAGTTATTAGCGACACTTCTAACATATTCCCTCGCCATTCTCCTAGTTTGTTTTCATTGACTGTGAAGTGGTGTGCAGCCATATACTTATTAGATTGCTCGGTAAACACGATAACTTTCAATTCATAGCTAGTAGTATGTGTGTAGCGTTTCTGTTGAGACATTTCTTCACGTTTCCACGGCTTTGGAAAAACGCACGAAATGAAAGCACCTTACCTCCCGGTGGGACCATGTGCCGTCGCGTTTGCGCTATTTTGAGTAGCGAATCGAAAATGTTCATAAATTACCGTCATTACAACTGACCAGTAATAGAGCAGATTTCGCTTGAACACACTGAAGTGAGAGCAGATATTGATGGCATTAAACAGTTCTAGAAAGAACATCGTTCTCATTTTCCTGATTTTTTGAAGGTCGGCGTATACAGGGACTTAAGATTTTGGACAAAGATAAAATTAAAAAATTATGCTGTCGACCTATCCATGGACGGGCTCTTAGAGACCAAGAAACTGACGTGCTTGTATACGAATGCTCAGGGACTTTTTAACTTAAAGATCTGAACTGGAAGATCGCCAAGCACCCGGCTAATATGATGTCATTGGTACCACCGAGACGTGGTTGCACACGGGAGTGACGGACGCTGAAGTTTCTATATCGAGCATTTCGCTTATCCGGAAAGATAGGCTCACAAAAGTAGGAGGGATAATCCTGTTTTACCGAAGCGACTTGGAGTGTGAAGCCGTGAAGGATTCAGACTCACATTTCTCCAACTCATTTTGGTGACATTTGCAGTTAAAAGACAGGGACGCTTGCCTTATTGTCTTGGTGAACCTCACCCCAACTCTACACCCGAAACCAACTAACACCTAACGGCTGCTTTAGGATACAGTTTACAGCGAAAGTGCGCTCACATACTTATCATGGGTGGTTTCAACGTACATTGTTTAGAAACTCCCGCCACGATCGGAGAACAATTAAAAGCCAATCTACAAGATCTTGTAGCCACTGTTCCTCTTTACAATCACACCACTTTGACCACTCTGTTCAGAACAGGTAACAAGCCATCTATGCTAGATCTTGTGCTTACCGATGAGGAGAATACGATTGATGTGTTGGTTTTAGACCGCCCTTTGTGTCACAGTGATCACGCAGTCATCAGTTTCAACTTCGTCTTCTATGCGGAATAGCAGAATGAGAACGATGAGACTGTGCGAACCATCACAAGCTAGCATCGATTAGCCCAGCTCGTCCTCGCTAAAATTTGATCGTTCCTATCCGTAGAGCTCCCAGAAGTCGCCTGACTCGAGTTCGTCAAAAAATTCAGTCAGTTGATTGCAGAGGCTTTAGTGATAACAGTTTGCAATAAGCATACACCAGGTTCTTTCGTTAAGAGCAGTACTCGTCTTCTCCATCATTTGTATATCCAGTCTATTCTTGGGAACGGCAGCAACATACGGGTATCAAAAAAGGGTCCAACAAATATTGACCTGTCACTTGCTATTCTGTTGCTTAGAAGCTTCAAGAAAAAATCATTCTTTAAATGATACTATTCCAAACCCGCTCGAATGGCCCCTTAAAAACACTTATCTTAGTTCAAGATCTACCGTAGATGTTGTGGCCCACCTCGTACGTCCTATACTGTCATCACTTGACAACAGTAACAGATCAGCTCATTCTTGTTCTCCTGATTATAACAATGCATTCTGCTGTGTAAACCGCGAAATGCTGCCGCAAGATCTACTTATTCAAGGAATACAACCCTCCATCACCCAATTACTGAGTGACTATTTTACTGGACACACACAGATTACACGAGTCAGTGGCAAATGCTCCTTCCCAGTAAGCAGCAACCTGGGTGCACTTCAGGGGAACTTCTGTTGCTTTATCACTATTTACTAACATAAGCTCAAGGATAGCCTAACAGTAAGTGACGCCTGCTATAACAAAACAGTACCTACTCAAATTATAACAAAATAGCCGCTGTCGTATTTCGGTATTCATGCTCTCAGTGGAGCGACGCTCAAAGCATCTCCCTTTTAACCAAGGCGGACACCTGTCAACCCACAGTTCAGTGGCAAGTTGCGCAGGCCCATTTTGTCTCTTTTTACTCACAAACACTCCATAACATTTGGGCCCCACAGGTCCGGATCATTTGCAGTCGTACACATGTGACTGTCTTGATATCCGGACACAGCGAACAGGCCTGAGGATTGGTAGGTCGTCCTAACAGTATCATCCCACAACCTTCGTCTTCTGATGTTCGCAGTTGGAAATAGAAAGGGGATTTCATATATAAAATTATGTTCTCGATTTTCCTGCTTCGAGCCGAAGATGTAGAGTTAGGGCGAGCGACTAATTGCAACCAACTGGAAGTATGACAATTATCACGTAAATATCTCTGCTGAATCACCAGTTTACACTCCCTTTTATTGGTACGTCCATTGGTCAATTTTTCTCTCTTCGTTACGGCCATCCTACGGGGCATGTCAATCGTTCCCTATTTGACACGTTATCTACTCTTATACTGCCATCTGTGATTGCGGACTATGTGTTCACATGCCCTTAGATAGGGAATTGGGTGTGAAATTATGGACTTTACCGGTACAAGTACCGCAGGAAGGGACTATCCAGTCGGTATGCTGCGTCAACCACGACGGTAAGCGACGCTTGCTTTACCAAAGCAGTGCCTACTAGTCTTGTAATAAAATTGCCGCACTCCTATTTCGGCATTGGCCCTCCCAGCAGACCGTCACTCTTTAACCCAACACGGCCACCTTCCAACCAGTATTTCGGTTTTGCAGACTCCTTTTGTCGCTTTACTCGCAAGCCCATCATAATGTTTTAGCACCACAGCCACCGATCATTCGCAGACGTGCATCTGCTATCCGGACACAGTGACGTCAAATGCCCGAGCGTTGGTAGGTCGTCCAAAACTTTAGGCTGCGCCAGTGTTAAACTAGCCATAAGATGGCTGATGGGGTGTAGCACTGCCCTGTTCGCAGCCTCCCTACTGGTGCCGTTCGCAAGGCATACCTTGTAGTCCAATTACTCCCACTGAAACATCCACCCAATCGCACCACGCGCTTGGACAACCTTGTGCGTGGAACTAGCTTCAGTGTAGGCACTCGTTGCTGAATGGAGGCTAGAACACCCACCCGTCTCCACCATATACCACCAACCCATACATCTGTGCATGGGTTATTACCTCTACCGTCATTGGCTGATTTGGGCTAACTCAATTTCAAGGAGACTGAGCGCGCATAGTGCAGCAGAAAGGTACCGGATGCAATTCAAGTGCATTAAAACAATGTTTAATTGGTTTGTGGATGCAAATCAAAGCCTTATGAAGCAATTTAATTGCACTACAGATGCAGTTAGTTGGGGAATGGTGCAGTCGCTGAGAGCCTGCGAAGTAAAAAAAACACGAAATTCTTGGAGCTTACAGAGCTCAACGCAATATCGCGCTATGTGACGCAATGCTCGCGGGAACCTTGCTTGTGAATCTGAACAATGACCGATTCTCCTCTTGAAATTGGGATTCACTCGTCAGTCCAAATTCTCACGAACAGTGCTAGTAGATCCCGGACAAGTGCAATCCTGTCATCTTTGAATAGAGCCGTGCTTAGCTTGTCAGGACCGGGTGATGTATGACGTCTCAAAGATTGGATTGCTCCTTTTATTTTCTTTTTGTTAGGAGCATCCGTGGCGATAGTCTACCACAGCTTCCATCTAAGTGTCATGTGTGGATCTCAGGGCAAGACCAAAGGAACGCACGCTGTCGGGCTATGAGAACTGGACGTGAGCCAAACACCACAACCACACTAAACGTGTCATGCTTCGATCGATCAGTTGTCGACATTCACCCAGGTGAAAAAGCCAGCAAAACGGTTCCCTGTGAGGTGGTTAGTGGGTTGTTGTGCTAGCAACTGAGAAAAACAACCTGGCCGTACGTAATGACTGGTTAATTGGCGCCATATGGCCATCGCCACAAAACTGTCATCGCCTCATGGCTGCATTCCAACGTACCCGTAAACTTTTATTAGGCTGCTTTCGTTGCTAAAGGGAATCATACTGCCAGGAGCACATTGTAAAGTTAGAGTGTTGTTCGCTTTACCGTTTCGATCGCGGGTGCGTTAAACCTGAACGTTCATCCTTCTTCGGTGCACAAAAACGAATTCTTGACTTGACTTGACGTGACAGTGCTCTTAGATTTTAGTCTGCCCCCACGCACTGGGGGCACCATTAGACAGAACACCAATGTATTGAGGAATGCAACTAGTGCCTTCGCAGTTGGACAATTTGTAGTTGTACAAATTAATCAGGCCTTCAATGAAGTTTATCGTTTACAATGGGGAACATACATTTATTCGTTTATTTACTCATATTTACATGAAATATTTGAAATGTCTGTAAATATCAACGAACTAAATGTTTACAATGTCAAACAAGCGGTTGGCCTCGCACCATCATGGATGGAGCAGCAACTTTCGCTTTTGCGCGAGAGGTATGCAGTAATGACCATCACAGCATTCGGAAACTCGCACAATATTACGAAACCACAGCGTATGCTGCGCATCGGATATTGAAGGTAAAATATTCCGGCGGTACAGTGCACTGCAGGTGCATTTCCAGACTAGCCTAAGCCTGCTGATTGGGAGTGAGCATGATTAATTAGCTGAATTATACCAAACGGCTTACAACTGCTCATCGGTCATACATGCAAAACTTTATTCCTGTTGACCAAGTCATGGCTTGGCCTCTCCTCCTCTTCTTCCATCCACTCCCGGGGCGCGCTAATAACGCAAGTTGCGGGAGTCAGATTGCTGACGAGTGTCAAACGTGGCTCAGCCATCGGAGCCTGGTGGATGAAACATCGGCGCTGAGCGTTTCACTTCCTTCTATTGCGCTGTAAAGAAAGCGCCGAATTCACTCATTGCTCACGCGGCGTACCCACCGGCTGAGTCTAGTTGCGAAGGCATCGGTGGTTGAAAGTAGCTAGCCCCCACCCCGGCGACTAAAATACATAGTCGTGTGTCTCAGCGCTAAACACTCAAGGTCGGATGCTGGAATGTGCGTGTACCGCTGAACCGCAACAGGAATAAGTGCGTAACACGACGCACTGTTCCGATCGCCATGGAACTCTCGCTACAGCAATGATATGGCCGAACTCAGAGAGAATTGCGTGGCAGACCAAGACAAGCAGCACGAATATGGTGTTAACTACACCTTCTATTAGGTGGGAAAAGCCACCACAACACCACATGAACATGGGGTCGGATAGCACTATCCGACCAGTCGAATTGTCACCTGATGGAAGAGCTGACTGGTATCAGCTCAGTGTTGATAGACGTCATCTACGCCTCGGACGAGAAAAGTTTGCAATTTTTGCTAACACATATGGCGGCGCCATGTGTTATGCTGCTGATGCAAAGAGTCAGTGACACTCCCAATTGTGCGGAAGAGCTACCGACTATTGACACCGAGTGGTGACAATGCGCGTGTTGTGCGTGATATTACGACGGGAGCAGACGTAAACAAGCCGTATGTTATTGACTTGGGCACTGGTAACGGTGACCACCCGCTCACACTCTGTGCCACTCATGGCCTAATGATTACAACCACACAGTTCCCACTGGGGCTCAATCATATGGCTGCTTGGGCACACCCACGAATTGGTCACGTTCACTTGCTCGACATCGTCATCACATGTCAGAATGACATGCGTGAAATGGACAAGATAAGTGTAATGCGTGAACTCGGGTGTGGAACGGATCACAAGTTGATGCGGACGGAAATGCACAAATGTTTTTGTACATCCGCTCACCGTCCCGTCAGCGGAAATCGAATGATTGTTCCCTGCGTAGTGCTGAGAAGACGATCATACTGAAGAAGACGATTGAAACCCGCATTGGTGATAATGACACCACCTGTTCTGTTTGCAGCCTACGGCACCATCTTAAGGAATAAGTGACCGTCTCTACTGGGAGCGCAAACTGCAAGCGACCAGATTAGATGTCTACTGGTAGGTTAGTGTCCGAGGAAAATGATGCTTTTGCTACGTTTGAGGATGATCCTTACGACTAGGACAATAAGAATAAGTTTCGCGAATCGCACAACCGTTTGATTTCGGTGCTCCTTCGCATCAGTAAATCATGATGGGCAAAGAAGATAGAGCAGATGAAAGCTTCACTGAAATCCTCGAGCACAGGCTGTTCACATACTCCTTGTGGACAGTGTGCTGACTCTCCTTGCCCATGGTGAGGCTATAGGTGTCGGTTAACTCTTTTACAGTCTAGGGCAAGCTACATTAGTATTTTGTAGACGCTTGTATCCGTTGCATTTGTTTTAGTTGACAAGCTTTTTAATATTTCATTTAAACTAATTCCTTTTTAAATACACCCGAAATACTGGGACTCTAATTGTACCCATTGTCACTGACTTTTTCGGTCTTACTTGTTGCTCAGTGGTGTGCGAGTAAATGTGCCCCGCTGTAATCTCTTCATACTGTAAGCAGGTTGCTGACATCTGTCTTTCGACTATACATAAGTGCGAAACCTTCCGTGTAGTGATTTGTTGCTTTCACCACTTTGCAGCAAGGGGATGGTTTGACTGTGGTTTTTATTTTTTGGATTCTCGGTTACGTTGTCAGATGTTTTCTGGGAAATTGCTGTCTGTACTATTGCACTGAAACCCTCAGGTAGAGTTACTGTGCCTAACTTTGAACCCGGGTCCTCCGGTTAGCCCGCCGGAGCCATCGATTTTCGGTGGTCAACGTTTGTTACAACGGTTAATGACTGATTAAAAAGGTCAGTTGGAAGCACTCACGCGATTATAACTGAAACAATGCGAAGCATGTTCGTGTTTCCGTCCATTCACGCAACAAGGACTGTAGCACGAACGTTCCAACTAGATCTAACTGATATTTTTGTTTGCGCGTTCCTGGGAGTAGGCACTTATTTCGTTGGCCTGAGAACAATTGGTCATTATTATCTGCCAGACATTGGATATATATCTGTGGTGGAATGTTCATCCCTAAATGCATTTCAAGCCAAGTCAGTCAAAATAAGCTTTATGTACCCTAGTGGGTACAATTTCAGCATTTAAACAACCACTTCGGACACCTGGATGATTACCTCAATATACATGCTTGGGTATAAAATGGAAAAAAGCAGAACTGTTACTCCAACAAGCCCTCGCGCAGCATGTTTGTGACTTTCGTTGGGTCAGCATACAATCTTTTGGGAAGGCAAAACAGTATTACCATATGATGATGTGCGGAAGAATAAACTGCTGGATTTTGAACGGGTAGAAGAGATAGAGAGCGTTTTGGAAAGCTCATTGTGAAGTGGATGAAATCGATCAAATAGTAGCATGGAAGAAAAATCATTGCAGGCACCAAGATGTCTAGAAATAATCAAATCAACTAAAGAATCTCTAGACAAGCCGCTGAATCTAGCAAAGTGCTTTATTGACCGCACCAATAAGATGTAGTCTTTCTGAAGCAGTCCAGAGAAAATGACACGAGAGCAGTATAGCCAATGAAGAATAATACTAGAGGTCACAAACCTGAATATTAAAGTACGAGAAACTGAAAGCACCTTAAGTCTCTGGGCATAAAAAGAAAGGTTTCTGACTTTTTGAAAAGTTTTACAGACGTGCGCGGGCCAAGAAAGGTTCTGGGACAACAAAAACACCAATATACTTGACGGTGGAAGAGCTGGACATGGGATTTTATTCACAGTAAGTGTGGGGGAGAATGCTATGAGGGACTGCAACTTATCGTCACGTAGAAGAGAAAATATTACATCCCTGCTTTTAGAAACATTAAGCATAAGGTATCTGGATGAAAACCACCCCACCAGATCTTCCAACCCACGTTGAGGTGATGAGGAATCAGGGTTATTGGGCACATACATCCCAGCACAACATCATCTGCATACTTACACCCTATAAAAGTGTTTTGTATAGGGAGATGTTCACCATTCATGAAAAATAGATAAGGTGATCGGATCGCTCCATGTAGAACACCACAGTCGGCACGGAGGACAGACGATTTATTACCGTTCAACTTGGTGAAGTGAGTACGATCTGTAAAATAGTCACGTAACAGATTACAAACTCCAGAGGGAACTAGCTTTTCGGAGTTTAGCAGGTTTGGCAACCTTGACCTAGCCAGGCTTTCAAATGCATTAGAATATTCCAGGAAGTGGAGCCGTATGGATTTACTTTTTGCTCTAATGCAGAGGATATGGAATAAAAAACCTATGCCACTGCATCCCAAGTGGAGCGCTTGGGTCTACACGAAAACTGATAGATATCGTCTTCGGGAGCAACTGAAAAATCCGCGGAATTAACAATCTTCCGAAAACTTTTAGGAGCCCAGATATACATGCAATTGGGCGATACTTTCACGATCAAATTTTTAGTAATAGAGTAATACTGTTGGTTCTCCAAATGTCCGGGATCACACCCGTAGTGAGTCACGTGTTAAAGAGATCTGTTGGAATCAGCACACTCCTTCAAAGCTAATGTTGAGAGAACATCAGGACCACGGGCTTTTGTTGTCTTCAGCCTTTTGAGTTCCTTGTGAACGTTGCTTTGATCGAAGGGCCCGGCTGGACTTGAGCTAATGAAGAAGGGCAAGGAAGATGAGCTTAGTGAGGCGGAACTAAACTCCGAATTCAGTTTATCCACATCCTCTTCACCTCTCCGGCTGCAAACGCTCTTAACACAGAGCTGCCGCAGAAGCCCCCATCGATCGTGACAGTTACGGTTGCATAGAGCAGTTTCGATGTATGATTGGTTTAGTCTTTTTATCTCGGATTTAATTGCCGTGGTTAGGCTTTTGACATGGGTAGCATTCTTGCACTTATAGGCCCATTCTTTCATCCTTCGAAGTCGTTTTACTAGTGGTGAGGAAAATCTATCTGCCCTTAGACAGATCGTTTCAACTGGGCAACACAGGTCAAAGCAATATTAGATGTAGTCCGTAAGATGGTCACGTTCCAGCGACAGGTCCACGTCATGGAAGACCGAAAAACCAGTTAAAGAAAACATCGTCTGGAGCCTCATGATATTTTCCAAGCAGCAATTTCGCCGTTTGATAAGCTTGTAAGGCCGTCTGGTCAACGTTGAAAAAATTAGACCTGCTGTAGATGACTGAACACAGTTATAAAATACAATGTTCTGAGCTGCTCAAAGGAGCCCGCTTTTGTATGGCTTGCCGAACAACCTCCTCATGGTGCCAGCTGGGTGGTTCGGGATTATCTCGTTCCAGCGAATGGTTTCGGCGGCAGTGTTCTAGGACGTGGTGGGGTTTCGCCTGGCAAGCGTTATCCCTACAAAAAGCCACATATGTCCGTTTAACAACACTGTGACGGGGCGGATGTGACTCGCCACTAAATAAGTCACTGCTCCTTGCCTCTCTCCGAGTGGCATTGTAATTCAAGGGTGCGCTGGGCCCCTGGGCCTATGCGGTTCTAAAGGCGTATGGACCACTCGCTTGGTTACCGGCTCCCAACGGGTTGCGATACCCTAATATCGCTCTGCTACCTTGTAGGTTAGACCCTTGATCAAAGCCTCGGGGTGGGGTCCCTAAGACAACCGTCTACTTCGGCCTGCGCATCCGGGTAGTATCTCGCCCACTGACGAACCATGGACTTACAACCACAACCATTCATTCGCGCTCTTGCTGCTACGACGCTACACACTCATGTTACTACACCAACTTCATAAGCACACACCACCATTTACCTACTCTTCCCTTGTACCATTCGCACTCATTTTTACCTGATTCCTCTATGGCGATCAACTCCACCTACATTGATGAACCTGTTCCCGTGACATCCGCCAACTCAACCACACAGTACTCGCCAGAGAGCTGCCAGTCCCAAAGTTGCCCATCTTCGCTCCTGTAACCCGGAAGGCAGTTCAAACTTGCAGTCTTCAATGTACGTACATTACTGCAGATAGGTCAGCAAGCTGGACTTGCACGCATGCTAGAGACCCTTGGAATCGATATCTGCTGCCTGACTGAAACACGACTCCAGGACTCTAACTCGGTCTACCAGCTGGCGTCACCACTCCACCCGCGCACCCGATTCCATCTGCGCCTCTCTGGTGACGCCGAGTCTGCCGCATCTGGGCAAGCTGGTGTTGGAATCACCCTCAGTGCTAGAGCCGAGACTGTTTTGATTGACTGGATTCCGATCAATAGTCACCTTTGTGCGATGAGGCTCCATGGTCCTTGCAAATTTAGCAGGCATCGAGTCGAAAAGCGTGCTTCCGTCGTGATCTCCGCCCACGCGCCCACTGACTGTAGCTCGGACACAGTCAGATACAAGTTCTACCAGCACCTTCATGAGCTGCTCCTAAGGGCTCCTAAAACAGATATCATTGTTTTGTCAGGTGATTTCAACGCGCGTGTCGGTCGTCTACTGCCATGTGAGCGCCATCTAGGGGGACCGCATGGATATGATGGCAGATGGAGAGAGACTGCTCAGTCTGTGTGCTGATCATCAACTGTTCCTCTCCAGCACCAGCTTTCGTCATCCTGCACGTCAGTACGCCACTTGGCGCCCCCCACCATCAACGCAGCGCTGGTCACAGATTGACCACATAGCTATAAGTCGCGTGTGTCGCGGCAGCGTACGTGACTGCCGATTATTTTGGTCAACATGCGTTGATACCGATCATGTATTGGTATGTGCGACCGTTTGCATGCGTTTCGGTGGTTCGCTTAGGTCAAAACACACCCGAATGAACACCTACAATTTGGAGGACCCAAAGGTGAAGAAAGAGGATCAACGAAGGCTTCGTGAAAATCTCACTCTCTCTCACACTCTGAATGTTGATCAACACTGGTCAAGTATGCAACAAGCCTTGTTGTCGGCCGGTTTGTCCAACTATAGCTTCAATCGCTCCACTAGCAAAAGCTGGATCTCGGGAAGATCCTCGGAATTGCTGGATCGCTGACGGGCGGTGCCTGCTGGCACAGAGTACAACGAATACCGCCGGTCTATTACGCACCAACTGAAAACAAGCCTTCGCCCTGATGGTGAATCTTTGTGGTCAAAACAAGCTGATGAGATGGAAGCTATTGCACCAGCTGGCAACTTCCGCCGTCTATTTTACATCATCTGGGCCACTGGTTGCAATTTGCACGCTATCAGCCAAACGATTTGCGAATCAGAAGATACGAAGTTCATCAACCTTCATGAACGATTGGGTCGCTGGTCAGAGCATTTCGCTCTTCTTTTCAACCACCCAACACAGCCCCTGTGACACCTCCAGCCCCAATGTATGATGCTTGGCCTGTACCCACATCCCCTCCAAATAGAGCGGAGATGAGAAATGTAACCCAAGCTTTGAAACGCCACAACGCTCCGGGTCCCGACAGCCTACCACCAACTGTATTCAAAGATGGCAGGAGTGTACTTGTCAGCAAAATCCTATCGCTGTTCACGAAGTTTGGACTGAGGAGAAGGTTCCGAACGCATGGGAGAGTCGATCATTGTTCTGATTCACAAGAAGGGCTCCCGTGTCGATTGCTGCAACTACCGTGGAATCTCGTTCATCTCTGTCGCACCCAAAATCTTCATGTCGGTCCTAATTCTCAGGCTTTCAAGGACCAGAAACAGTTTTCCCTAGAACATCAAGCCAAATTTCGTCTAGGCTGCGGCTGCATCGACCAAATCATTACGCTTCGCCAACTTCTCGAACTTCGTCGCATCCACCGGCGGCCAACAATCGTAGTGTTTTGGACATCCGAGCAGCATTTGATCCAGTAGATAGATCTGCGTTGTGGAACTGTTTACTGAACAAAGGTGTGCCCGACAAGATTGTAACCATCCTGAAAGAACTTTACAGTCACACGTCGGGCAAAATCAGGACTTACGGCACGCTCTCTTCTTCATTTGCTGTGATCAGCCTTGTTCGCCAAGATTGCCTTATTTTACCTTTCCTCCTCGATTTCGCCATTGTAGGTGTTGTCCAAAGTGCACTGGGAGGTGTCCAGAACTGAGGTGTTGAGCTCCTTCCTGGAGACAGGCACGGACTTAGACTACGCCGATGATATCGCTTTGCTGGGGGACGACCCACAATCCGTCCAGAGCGCTTTGGACGGCTTGACGATGGAGGCATCTAAGTACGGCTTTTGTTTCATTCCGGGAATATGTAAAACGCTGCTCCAGGACTGGCAGGTGCCTGAACCCGCGCTCACCATTGCTGGACATGTTCTTGAGCAAGTCCTTTACTTTACTTATCTAGGGAGTTGCATCACGGCTGGTGGTGGTGTTAGGGATGAAGTCTCACAAGGAATTGCGAAGTCCCGCCTTGTATTTATTAAATTTAGACACCTATGGCGTTGTCGTGATGTCAGTCTCAAGCTCAAGGGCAATGTGTACAATGTTTCCGTCCGTGCAGTACTCTTGTACTGCTGTGAGACTTAGCCTATTCGGTCGAAAGATATGAAGCGGCTGTCAGTCTTCGACAATCTCTGTCTACGAAGGATTGCTCTGGTGTGGTTGCAACACCACGTACGCAACGCAGAGGTGTGAGACCGCGTGCTTGGGGCGAATAGTGCTAGTCTTCAGGAGGTTATTCTCCGACATCGCATGCGTTGGTTCGGGCACGTTTTGCGCATGCCAGCCTATCACCTTCCACGTCCAGCGCTATTTGCACTCCCATGAAGCGATTGGAAAAAGTGCCGCGGTGGACAGCCAATGACGTGGAGAAGGAGCATGAAGAAGGCAATCGCAAGTTTGGCGGCAGTCGGACTAATCCGACTTCCAGGTTGGGGACCACGAGATGATGAATCGCAGTGGTTGGAAACATTTGACGTCATGGCCCGCAACAGACATCAGTGGCGTCAATGTTGTCCTGCCATTTTGCCATCCCTTTGATGCACACAGAACTCACAAAACAAAACAAAAAAACAAAATGGCGTGTGTAAAACCGAAAAAATATTTTCCCGTTTTCTAATCGCAGTTCATGTTCCCATCTTCTTCACTTTTTTCTTCTGCCATGGTTCTGATGGTACAATGTCTGCTAACAGACTGTGAATAAATAAATAATATCATTTGTGGACACAACGTCCAACTGAGCATCTTGTCTGGTCGAAGCAGTCACTAGGTCTACCAAGCCAAGTGTTTTCAAGAATGTTGTATCCTTTCTATTGAAGTCACCAGCAACAACGCAGGTTGAACAAACTAATTTAAGCAGTAGCATTTAAGAAAGTTGGTCTTCAAAAAGCTTTAACTCGGAGGCAGATGTGTCAGGAGCAACGTATACATTTCCAACGATTACTGATCGAAAGTCACTTAGGAACTTCGGTTTGTACTCAACTAAATGACAGCTCATAGAAAGCGCTGAGGACGTAAATATTATGATTACTGCGTTGCACCAAGGTTGATTAACATAAGTTATAACGCCACCACCACGGAACTGGAGTTTCCCGGGGCGGCCAGACCTGCTGGGAAAATAACCATTGAGTTGAATTATCTCATGTTCCACATCAGCGTGCAACCAGCTTCCTTGTAACAGAATAATTCCTGTATTAACATACTGATTTCGCTGCATAATGGCACTGAGTTCACTGGTTTCACCAACGAGTGAGCGAACATTACTGGAAAGTAGCAGAGAAACTTGTGTTTTGTCGACAAAACAACAACTGAGGCCAGATTGCCAGCCAGCACGATGCTTTCGCTTTTTTCCAAGACATTTATTCGTCATACTTTTGCATGTATTCGTGACTTTATGGCCGTAATCGATAAGGCACGGATTTAAGGCAATATCACGTAACGTTTTCAAATGGTTGACGGAGTAGAACAACATTGACCTTGTGACCTGATCAAAAAAACAAACTGCTCCAAAGTTAAAAATAAAATATAGAATCCGCAGTCTGTGGTGTAAAAGAAGCCAACGAGAACAGCAACGGCCGGATTTGAAGGGCCCGCCTGGTTCAGCCGCGTTATGGAGGACCCGGGTGGGAACCGGCTAGGATCAGATCGCCTAGCTTGCCCCAAGCTGCTTCATCAAGTTTCACCTCCTTGTTTCGCAGAAAGATGGCCCGCGAAGGATAGCCCCCAAGCTGAGCAATGGACTTAAACACCTTCCTTATGGGAGATGGCTAGAGATACTCCCTGATTGCCTGAGTGTGTTTTATAAAATACTAACTGAAAGTTCCTTATTGCTAATCTAGCGGCGCACCTTTGACAATTTTCCTTCGTGACTCACCGATGGTCATGACATATATGTCGGTTGCAAAGTGGGAGGTCGCTGCTTCTTCTCTGTATATTATCTTGCCGTCTTCCAGCGGCAACCGTTAGTGGAACTATCCGTTGATAATGTGCATTTTCAATTCCGGTCGATACAGAACTCCAAACTCGTATATAAGTCATATATGCTAGTACTTGCTCAGCTTTGAATGAATAGGAATAAGGATGAACACTAAGTGAAACACTGAAGAGAAATACTATGACAGAATAATCACTCGGTATAAGTAAACGATGGCGAAACTAAGAATACCCTTTCTCCGCAACCCTGGACCAGGTATAAACGACCTTCACTTCTTTCGACATTTTACTATCAGAATATGATGACGTCCGCGCCACATATGCAACGAACTTCTCTACCCCCTTTCGTATTTCTGAATAACTAGAAATGAATGCATAGGCTTACAATTAAAGGGTCGCACCCCAAGAGCCATTATCCAAATTTTCGCAAACATTTAATCTATTCGATCACATGTTTATCTGGATTTTGTCCACGGATTACACCGAGGTTAAATTTGGGCATCGACGTGTAAAATGTGTTGTATGTGCTGTATGGCTTAGCTGAGATGGCGGTTGATGATACGGAAGATGCCCTCTATTTATTTATTTTACTCGGCTTTATTTATCTCTTTCCCGATTAAACGACCACTTATTTTTTCATATCCTTAATAGTGCATCCGATGCTGTAGAAACGGCACATATGGCAAGGGCGCAGTTCCAGAACGTGATTAACTGTTGTCTTGGTTTATGTATGAATACTTCACCTATGGCAATATTGCTTTCGTTGCCTGAACGAAAATCACTGCTTGACATGAATTTGCGTTCAAAGATATAGGTTCTCATTTCTCCTTATCAACCGGTGATCGAGGACATGTATACAACTGCGGGCTTTATGCACGCATTTATAGTGCTTCGTGCCCGTGCAGTGAAAGACACAAAGGTACAACTTGTTCATCAATGCCCGCCATTCCGCAAGTCACAAACTTCTTCCGGATATCGAGTACTTATTTTAACCCATTAAACAACAGCATGTACATGAAGGAGGTATTTGGGGACAAGAGATATTTAATGCGTGACCGCACCTTGTACTTCTTTTGTCATTGCTTGCTCATTAAAACGTCTGGCTGTCGCTTTCAATGTCTGCAGTAATTTTTCCCTGGCTAGAAATGTCTTGTTCCGTCAGATTTCTATGACTTATGTTTTCAGCAATACATACGAAATGGTGTGCACCAGAACTGGAAATGTTTCAGTACACGAGTCGGAGTGACGTATGGAGCTTGGCATGCATCATGCAAATTATGCTGAATACGGTGGATCTTAGTGAGGATATGATGGACTGGGCCCTATCTACCTTGAAAACTAAACCAGAAAACTTCTTTCCTTTCTGCAACCGATCCACCGTAAGTAGATGCCCGTTATAATATTATTATTACATTAGCCAAATGCTGCTGGTTGCCATCAAAACTTTTTAACTGCTGCTATTCATTCTCCCTTGTTTGAGTCTAATCTGCCTGTTAAGCCTAATGTAACCTGTCGTCCGCATAAGAAATACAACTGAATAGAGACCAGTGGAATAAAGCGGTTACTGCCGAGCAATTTTGTGCATTGCAAGCGTTGTGCATCGCTCTAATCATCAAGTGAATTATGAGCTAGATGTACAACCTCATCAATCTCTCATAAATTAGAGCCTCTATCAATTGTTGTGGTGTAGGATTGTTGTGTAATAAATTCTTCTGCTCGACAGCACTTGTAATGTCACGGTGAATGATGGCGTGTCTTTTGCAATAGGTATATATCGGTGGATCACAACAACCGAACAGCCAACTCACGCTGCAAGTATTTCGGGCTATTTCTGACCAAACCATTACGCTTTTAGACTAGCTGTGTGGTCGCGCAATTAGGACTCACCATTTGCTCTTGGATTTACCGACATAGCGCAGATCACCTACATTTCACTTATTCGACTTGGATTTACTCGCTCTATCCGGTAGAGAATCAATTGAATAATTTTCTTCTTGTCTTACCTCAATCCCCTTACCATTATTCACAGTGTTCCAGCTGAAATTTCCACATACAACTATACAACTTTGCAAATCTACTCCTGAAGATTTACCAGCATTCTTAGGATAAAGTAGTATACCTATTACCGTCATGTCCGAATGTCTGTGCAGTAGATGCATCCGCATTGCAACTGTCATATCTGCATATATTCCCCACAGACCTCGTTCCCGTGTTTCATCACCAAGCAGGCGTTGACAAAGGGAATGTTGCCCGTTAGCTGATTGCACAACACTCCTGAAAGGAACGCGAGTTAGCCAGTCTTTACAAGTCGCACGTTTAGCTTGAAACCCTATTACTCAACACGCGGTGGCAGTTCACAAGCTATGCACTACACGAAACTTGAAATGGTCGGACTTCGTTGTATTTCTACCAGGTTGTCAATCGCAGTCTTCCCTCACTGAACACAATTTCCAAGTGCTGAACGCTAGACTGTGATGAAATCACTTAAAGATACTCACAAGTTGGTTGTCCGTACAACCTCTACGTGTAACCAATTGGGTCGTTCGGGTTAACTTCGTCCCAGCAAATAATTCGCGGCAGTGTTCCAGGACTTGGTGTGTTTTCGCCTGGAAGTTGCTCTCACTATAATAATTCGCACACGTCTGTCAAATAAAACAGCAACCTGGCCGATGTGACTCGCCACTACATAAAGTAACTGCACCTCCATTCACACTGGTGAATTATTGTATTCCAGTGGAGTAGTAGGGGAAATTGTGTGGTATAAGTAGAAATTCGTCACATCTAAACTCATTCAGACAGCCGTCACACGCCCGGAAAAGCCCTGTACGCGCGTTTCATCCTTTCGGGAATCGTCAGCAGCGCGCATTCCATCGGACCATTGTAGGGCTTAAACCCGATACTCGACGGTTGCTAGTCCGTGCTTGAGACCACTGAGTTATGGGAGACGACGACGTCCATCGTAAATAAGTTACTAGATGTGTTATAGCGCTACCCTGTCCTCTGCAGCACAGTAACGTGCAAGTCAGTGGATGGTGTGCGGCGCTATAACACATCTAGTAAATTATTTACGATGGACATCGTCTTCCCCCGTAGCTCAGTGGTCTCAAGGGCGAAATGGCAACAGTCGAGTTGCGGGTTCAAGCCCTACCATGGTAAAACAGAACGCGCACGGTTGACGATTCCCGAAAGGAGGAATTGCGCGTACAGTGCATTTCCGGGCGTTTGATGGCTGTCTGAATGAGTTTAGATATGACAAATTTCTATCTATTATATTCCAGTAGGCTGGTGTTGTAAAAGTGGGGATGGTTGGGACCCTGTTTTGTAACAGACCGAACGAACGGTTATGAAGCAAGCGTTTAGCCACCGGCTCTCAAGGCGTGGGATTCCCTGAATTCGCTTTACTGGTTGGCAATTAGGCTATTCATCTAAATGCTCGGGAATGAGTCCCGTTGGCAGAACTCTCGAATACGTCTTAGACCACCGCGGAACATCATGTACTGTGAAGGAAAGTTGAGCCTATCCATCCTGTGTTGGATCCCCTTCTCATAACAACCATGTCATCTTCCGAATTCCACGAGTTTTGATGGCTCTGTCGCATATATATATATATATATATATATATATATATATATATATACCCCATATATATATACCCCATGCTGAGGCCGATGTTGCATACTTGATGCTTCTTCACCGCAGTTTGGCTAAACCAACTTACACTTAAACTATGTATTTATAAGCTAGATAAATTTCATTCCAATTTATTTGGTTTGTTTTGCTTACCTGAATAAACTTCTATTAACTGGCCACGTTGCTTACGCTAATTAGGCTTATCTTCGGTAAGCTTGTTGCGTTTGTAGCATTTCTAAGTAACTTGTGGACAAAGTTTCTTTATTGCGGACTCATTGCTAACCAACATATATCATATGCTGATATAGCGAAGAGTTGTACCACCGTATCTGTGTGCATTATTGGATTTATCTTATTTCATGTTATCGTTTCAAGTGATTGGCTGTTACTTGATATCCCCGGTGTGGTTGCGCTTGATGTGCATGTTGACAAGGTGCCTATCTGTCTGTTACCCACTACCTCGTCCATACTGACTCTAGGAGACAGTTGGTCGTTGCTGGAGGGTACGGGGTGCATGGTTCTTGTGGCCGAGTTAAGATCAAAAAGTTTTTCCATGCACTCAGTGTGGAGCGGACTATGGTCCAGCCACCGCCTTGTGTGCACTTGATTCCCCAAATACAGCGTGCTGGTGTTTGCCTGTGAATGATTGTGGGCCGGCTCCGTTGATGAAACGTAGCTCCCATCCACCTGCCTCCCGGTCTTATTCCTTCGGGTTTACCCTGGATATGCGGTTTGTGGTTGGAGCTGTGGGTGGTGCAGCGCAAGCCAACCATGGTCCCTCTGTAGGCGCGGGCGTCCTGTGGCTGGCCATAGTAACAGGCAAATCCGAAACCGTATGCCGCCCACCATATATACATATATATATATATATATATATCTGTAAAGGAACATTCTCAGTGAATTACTAAGAACATCAGTTTGAGGCAAACACTTGTTTTCAATGATTCATCTACTGGCCGTTACAATCATATAAGGTTAAATTACAAAGGGACGGATAGTGTTTGGTTCGGGGTTTTGGTCTGAACTGACTCGGTCAATGGTTAGACAGCGAATAGTTCGTCGCTGTCTCACGCACACAGAACGATTGAGGGTTACGTAATCACAATGCCTGAGCCGATGTCAGAGTGACGGCTAGGCTGATGGCTGTTCGGTCAGCGCAGGTATAGAGATTGAACAAACATTTTCTGCGAACACAGTGGGGGTTGGAATATGCGGATCGCAATGGCCTCTGCAGTGGCGAGCATCCTTAAAGGCGTACCTTTCGATTTGCTCATTGGAACCTGATAAATCACAGTGAAGACATTCGGTAAGTTAATCTGATGATCTAATTCGAAAAGATGAGACAAAACACCGCTTGTAAGCACTCCCGTGCCCCCGTGCAACAACCATTTAGGGCTATGCTCCTTTACGCGTGACCCTAAAGGAACGAACGTCAGCTAGATACAGAGACCCACTTTGAAAACCTGTTAGCAAAAACGAAATATTTAGTCACGTTAGCAACTGATGCTCTAGAATGTTTCAAGTCCTCGATGGTCAATTGCTATTACCAATATCGAAACCACAAATTGAGTCAACGCGGCCTGAAGACTCGTAAAAATTTGAACTCACTGAGAGAGTTAAAAATACAACAACGACATAGTCATCTGCAAGCCAGATAAGGGAATTGGGATAGTCTTAATGGATAGAAGTGATTTCATCTCGAAACTAATATATATATATATACATATACATATATATATATATATATGTATATATGGTGGGCGGCATACGGTTTCGGATTTGCCTGTTACTATGGCCAGCCACAGGACGCCCGCGCCTACAGAGGGACCATGGTTGGCTTGCGCTGCACCACCCACAGCTCCAACCACAAACCGCATATCCAGGGTAAACCCGAAGGAATAAGACCGGGAGGCAGGTGGATGGGAGCCACGTTTCATCAACGGAGCCGGCCCACAATCATTCACAGGCAAACACCAGCACGCTGTATTTGGGGAATCAAGTGCACACAAGGCGGTGGCTGGACCATAGTCCGCTCCACACTGAGTGCATGGAAAAACTTTTTGATCTTAACTCGGCCACAAGAACCGTGCACCCCGTACCCTCCAGCAACGACCAACTGTCTCCTAGAGTCAGTATGGACGAGGTAGTGGGTAACAGACAGATAGGCACCTTGTCAACATGCACATCAAGCTCAGCCACACCGGGGATATCAGGCAACAGCCAACTAGTGGAGAGAAAGGTAACAAAGAAAATAAATCGAGTACTGCATAAGGAAACGTCACAAAAATTTAAAATTAATAAGCATACAAAGCAAGTTTATAGCAAAGGATCATAGATAAGTTCACGAGGTCAGAAAGTACATTTTACGAAAAATGCCACAAACACGAAAATGTTATCCAAATTAACTACAATTGGCTTAAGCGACGTGTGCAAATTTATAGGACAGAGTAACGGTAAAAATAAAAATGAGAAAGAAAAGCATTAGGACAAAAATGCAAACCCACCACCTGAGATAAAGAGACTTAGCATGCAAACACGCGGTTAGTAACTCGAATGCAGTGTATCTACAAAGGTTGCGCTGGTTCTGCCCAGGTTCTCTGCAGGACCCGTCGTCGCTTCGGTAGTGGTCCCGAGTGGCCTTGCTCATGGATCACTAGGCCTGCCTGAGTTAGGCACTCGCGACCACATGTGCTACAGCACCATGCGCTTGAAATCGATGGAGCACAACCCATCGTTGCTTGCCGCTTCGGTACTTGCAGCTTCTTCTCTGCATGTATGAGGTCTTTCTCCCGCACTTCGGCCACGGCCTTCGTGATCAGATCTCGCTCGATAGAGCACAACCCATCGTTGCTTGCCGCTTCGGTACTTGCAGCTTCTTCTCTGCATGTATGAGGTCTTTCTCCCGCACTTCGGCCACGGCCTTCGTGATCAGATCTCGCCATGCACGCCGATCAACCGCCTTTGATTCCCATGACCTGCAACCAAGATTAGAACGTGGGAGGCTCAATTTAATCATATACTGGTAACGTAACAGTGGTTTCCCTACATGCCGCTTCCCCTTACGCAGCTGACCATATAAGAGTTGCTTCGGTATCCGCGTTGAATTCATATGGCTCACATGACCGAGCCACCTCAGTTGTCTCAACAAAAGTATGCAGGCCACTGCATACATCCCGGTTTGTCGCAACACTTCCGTGCCAGCACCTCTGTCGCCCCAACCGATGCGCAAAATCCGTCGTAAACACTGCTGATGAAACCACTCGAGATATTGCACATCCCGATAGTACATCGTCCACGTTTCACTGCCGTATAGAAGAACGGACAGCACCATGGATTTGTACACCATCAGCTTCGTGCCAATGGTAAGCAGATGGTGATTCCACACTCGGTACTCAAGCTTTCGATTGCCGCCGCTGCCTTCGACACGGGGAGACGCAGTTCCCTGCGTATCTGCTGATCAGTCGACATCACACTCCCAAGGTAGCAGAAGCGAGAGGTGGTTTCCAATACTTCAGCACCAATGCTGATTTGCGGCAATATTGAAGATTGAACCTCCGGTTAAGGCAGAAAGAGTCAGATAGTTTTGCTTGTGTTGATGGTGAGCCCGTATTTGGCCGCTGTCGAAGTCAGAGCACTAGTCATGTGCTGCAACTCATCCGCAGTGTGTGCGAACAACGCACAGTCGTCAGCAAACCGCAACATACGGATAGTTGTCTCACAGACTAGAGTTCTCGCATCGAAACGACGGATGTCCAACAACCCACCATCAATACGGTGCTCCACACGAACACCGTAAGCACAAGCCGCATCAAAAGCGAAAGACATCATTGCATGAAGATATATATTAAACAGGTCAGGAGCTAAGACACAGCCTTGCTTCACACCACAGACAACTGCTGCGTCATCCGAGGTCTATCCACCCAGCTGCACCCTCGCTCGCATACCGCTGTGCAGACATTCAATTTAACTTACAAACTTACGCGGGCAACCAAACTTAGCCACCAACAGCCACAATGCCTCGCAGTTCACCGTATCAACTGCCTTGGTGAAATCAACAAAAAGCAAGTACAACGGCTGGTGTCGTGCTCTGCACTTCTCTTGCAACTGACGAGCCGCAAACACCATGTCTATAATGCTGCGACCCGAACGGGATCCACACTGCTCTTCCACTCTTCCACAACCTGACTGACGAGGCGGTTGAGCAGGATTCTGGCAGTCACCTTGCCCACACAACTCAGCAAGTTGATGTCATGATAATTCGTGCAACATTGCTTGCTACCTTTGCCCTTTTACAGTGGCAGCACAAGGGCATCCTTCAGCCCACGAGGCACTTCCTCCTCAATTCATACACGTTGCACCAAGTGGTGCAACGCAGTCACCAACGCGGGTCCTTCGTGTTTCGGTAATTTAGGCGGGATCCTGTCGACCCCAGCACACTTGCCGTTTTGCAGCTGAGCAAGTGCTCTCTGCGTCACATCCAATGTTTGCGTGTTCGCCGGACTCGCCTACACATCGTGCTGCTTAAAACTGTTCAAAGTGGACCAGTCGATCTCTGAACGGTTGTTCAAAAGACAGTCAAAGTGTTTTCGCCAGATCTGCATTATGTCTGCAGTCTGTGTGCAGGTAGCGCCTGAACTATCACAGATCAGCTCCTTAGCTACTCCAATCCTGGTCCATACATCCCCTTCAAAGATTCAAAGAGTTCCTTGTGTTGGCGGCGTTCGGCGTCGCATTCCATCTACTTCGCCTTCTCCATCCACTATGCATTTTTATGCGACGGAGCTCTCGGGTCCGTCTTCGTCGTAGTTTGCGAAATTGACTACTCTTTCCCAATTCGCTGGGGTCTGCGACATGTGCAGCAAATTCTACATTCTTCCCCGACACCAATGTGCCAATCGTCGCATTTTTGTCATCAAACCAATCAGGCTGCTTACAGTTTGCGCGCCCGATGGTCTCCTCGGCAGCAACTGTTACTGGTCGCGAATGTGGTGCCACAGGTCGCCCACTGTGGCTATGCCTTCCACATCACACAGGCGTGCAGCCATCGCCTCCTCAAGCGCAATACGTTTCCCAACAGTACCGACGGGGAGCGTGTCAAATTTACACTGATTCAGGGCGGGAGTGCGCTACATAGATTTACAAAAATATATGTACAGTTTGGTCCGAACCAATTTGTGATTAGTGCCACACTCAGCTCCACGCAGTACAGTGTCATGCTCACCTCACGCATCTCACGCTGACGTACGATGACATAGTCGATCAGGTGAGCGTGACCACTCCGTGGGTGCGTCCAGGTTGCTATATCACTCGCACTCAGTGCAAACCGAGTGTTCGTGATCGCCAGGCCGTGAGTGGCACACAGTGAGAGCAGCCTGTCACCGTGCGCATTCGCTGAACCAATGCCATGCGAACCGATAACATCTGTCCACGCTGATGCATCACGCCCAACGCGCGCGTTGAAATCACCCAGCAGAAATAGTCGGTCGCTCCTCGGCATAGACCGTATCACGGAGGATAGCTGAGTGTAGAATTGATCACGCGTGTCACCAGAATAACACATGCTCGGACCGTATGTGCTTGTAAAAGTGGCAAACTTACCTCTTCCGAGTCGTAGGCGAACAGTCATCAGTCGCGCGCTGATGCCCGTTGGTTCACCCACCAGCTGGCCATGGAGGCGATCGGATATTGCAAATCCGACCCCATAATCCCATGGTGCTGAGGCGACGTTGCCCACCCAGTAGAATGTGTAGCCAGCACCTGTTTCATGTAACTTATCTTACTCAGCGAGCCGGGTTGCACTGAGCGCCGCAATCTCGATGTGGTAACGCGCCAGGTCCATCGCGACTAGTGCAGTGCGCCGCTCGGGGCGCTCACTCGCGTTCCGGTCCAGTAGAGTGTGCATGTTCCAGCACCCGATGCTGAGTGCATTGCGCGCAGGCACACGATTGCATTGGCGGGCAATTCCACGCGAAGTGCGCTTCCTATACACGTGACGTTTTAATATATCACTCACGAGTAGCTTCATTGCCACGTCGATGAAGTGAAAAGTATCATTTAGCTCTATTTCGGAGGTGAACTTCACTGCTTCGTGCGCCTAACTGAACGCATTAGTAAGATTTTCGTTGGTTCTAAATGAGTGGAGCAGTGCGAGTATATCGTCGATGTAACGGCGGTAAAGACTGAGGTTTGTGATGACAGATTTCAAGTTGTCTGTTCAAGCATAGTCATGAATACGTCAGCGAGAAGCGGACCAAGTGGAAAGCCCATAGAAATTCTATCGTGCTGTTGATACGATTCCCCGTGAAAAAGAAACTATATGTTGAAAGTGCACCAAAGCAGCAGTTCCTTTAGCGCTACCGTAAGAATGTCAAAAGCTATCTAGTTTTCTTCGACATAATCACAGACAGAAGTTATAGTTTCAGAAAATAAAAATTATTATTACACTAATTATAATAGGTACATATCTCATCGAGTGAGAAACTGTGGCCATATTTGACACAAACCATATTTTACAGAATATGTCATCCTCATGGATGCATGGTAAACATTTATGTGGTTTTCATGGTTTTTGCTGTTTCAAGGATTTGTATTAACTCACAGGTGTGTTTCGGCGCAAGACGCACTAGTTGGAATAGTGAATGGTAACAAGGCTAGGGGTGCGTCACACAGTATGCAATTTTTTTTACTCAGATGTTGTCTGGCCCTTCTTGGTACAAATCATCAACTGATCGCTCCCAAGAGAACAGGGTCATAATCGTGTTCAAACCTAGGCCATTGCTGAGTTTAACGCGGAAGGCCATTGCGCTCGCACAAGATCTGATTGTGACTAGGAGCTTATTTCATTGATAATGAAAAAGTTAGCGCAGATTTACCCTGCACCTGGGTTCACTCAGGATAAACTTCTTATTGCGTAGCTCCTTTGTCTAACTATGTTGTAGTTCTAGGGAGGTCAAATAGCAGCGGGCGTTTTGATGAATCATGTTGTACAGAAGCATGAGGTTATGTCTCAATCTTCGTAGCCAAAGCGGATAGAGCTGGAATTGTTGGTAGCGCTTCTGATAGTTCTTAGTGGATATGTTGCCTAGCAGACGTTTGGTAAATGACTTTTGTATGTTTTCCAGAAATAGTCACATTTCTGCATGCCGCCACAAATGCTACTGCAGTATTCCAAAATGGGGCTAGTGAGTTTTTGGAAGAGGTTATGTGGTTCCTAAGTAATATATTAGCTATTGATTTTCTGGCCCTAGCCAGCTGATATTCCACTTGTTTAGAAATGTTGTAGGTGCAAGAATACCTGATTTCAAGGTCGCGGGTAGACAGCTGTACACAAAGGTGTTCGCCGTTGAGTGTTATCGATCTCTCGGGTACCAAACGGCCAGGATACATGATGCTAGATTTTTTCGCCGAAAACTGTATCATCTAGGTGTCACACCATTCCTCAAGGGAGTGGAGGTATTCTTGTATAAGCAGTAGTGTATCTTGAAGTAAGCTCGTCGGAATTTATAAACTATCTTTATGTCATCTGCAAATAGGAAAGGCATGCCATGTCTGATAACCGCACTGATGTCATCGACGTAGAGCAGGGACAGTAACGGTCTAAGTACACTCCCTTTGATAACACCACTAGTGCTTGGACGTGGGGAAGAGTAGTGGTCGGCTATGGTAACTACCTGGGAACCACCGCTCAGGTATGACCATAGCCAGCCAAAGATTGGTTCCTGGGTTCCAAAGGAAGCAGTTTTTCAGCAACCGTTTATGAGGCACTCTGTCGAATGCCTCTTTCATGTCCAGGAACAGAAGTACGATTGCGCCTGCCAGGTCAACAGAATAGGAAATATGGTTTAAATAATGTAATTGGCAAGTTATGCACGATCGTTTGTCCAGGAAACCATGCTGTGCCCTGTCTATTAGCTCTAGCGAATTGATGCATTTTATTATGCCAATCTTAACCAATTTCGTTATTGTTCTGGCTAATGAAGGGGTGTGATAGATTGGCCAGTAATTATTAATTTCTTGTTTGGAGCCAGCCTTGTGACGGGGGATGATGACCGATGATTTCCACTGGTCTGGAAAGTAGCTTGATTCCAACGAAAGGGTAAACATGTTCAGCAATAGTAACGGCATGTCAGGCCCTCCAAGTTTCATGACGGCAGGTGGGATACCATCGGAATCCAGATAGCAAGACGGTTTATTAGAATTCATTAAATGGTGGATAGTAATGATAGAAAATCCAGTGCTACACAGAGCCTTATTTGTTTGCACCCTAGTGCTTGCATTAAACGGGGTCATCTCCAGGCTCATGAAGGTGGCGAAAGATGAGCTAAACACTTTGCAAATGTCGACTGGATCATGAAGGGACTGTCCGTCTGCATTAACCAGTTCATCGATCAATGGGGAGTGGTTATTGGTTCTGCGACACAGAATTTTAACAAGTTCCTTCATTTTACATGTCGTTCGTAGAGTCATTTGTTCTTCGTGTATCCTCTTCGTCAACTGTATATGCTTGACCCTGTCAATGATGTTGTGCAACTGTAAAAGCAAGGTGAAATGGCCTGTCTTTCTTTATCCAGCAATTAGTCTTCTGTGTTTCCGGCTCACTGAACGCACGACTGCGTCTTTTTGGCCACTTGTGATGCCATCGTCCTGCGAAGTAAGGACAGCAATGGCTTGATAGACCTAATGCTAGAAATAGTCTACGTCATTACACATATTGTTAGAAAAGAAGAATGAGTCCCAATCGGCTGATCGGATATATTGTTGGAACTGCCTCCAGTTTATCCCATGGGATACATATTGCGGAATAAAAGCGTGTTTGGTGGCCAATATAACACAAAAAGTGAATCGTACCATCTTGTGTTCCCTACCAGAGAGTTTGTCTAATACCACTGTTTGTGTACTTGTGACCCCAAAGTGAATATGAGGTCCAGTATGCTGGTCGCCCTTGTTGGTTCAGTAACCCACTCTATCCAACCTCAAATTCTGAGAGAGGAAAGGAGAGCTGCATGTGTAGACGAGTATGATTGAGAGAACCAGTTGCTCTTTGGTAAGTTAAAATCACCAGCAATTATCTTCTGCATGTGTGGCGTCTCAGCAGCAAACTCAAAAGCCGAAGTAATGATAGTGACGCAGTTGGAGGGTTGTAAACACATTCGAGTAAAACGTGAGAACCGGTTCCTGAGACGGACAACCAAAGAGATTCGGGAACATTTGTTAGCTGTGGATGATCAAGAAGTTCTGCTGTATATGTAGAGTGTAGGTATATTACGCATCCACCTCCTTTGCCTGTGCCGCGATCATTTCGGAAGAGCTGATAATTAGAAATCATTAAGGTGAAGTCTAATGTATCGGGGGGGGGGGAGCATCACGTTTCAGTAACGAACAATGGAACAATGGTATATGACTGGTAAAAAAGCATACACCTTACGAGTCCCGCAGGTTGGCAATAGAAATACTAACAAATTGGCAAACCACATAAGTGGTTGAAGTAAGGAGTGTCAGTGAGATAAAAGGTAGAACTATAACAGTTTTAGGGGGATAAAGTGGTATGACGCAAAACTGGCTAAGAATTTGTTATCTTTGGTGATGGTAGCAAATAAAAATGGAGTACTCACCGGTTCGCACAGATTTACGACCGTGAATTTGGGGTATAAATCCAAAGAGGCTGATCAGCCTAAATATATACAAACGTTTTCGTTCATAAAACAAAGCGCAGGGCGCTCAGTGCGACGTCCAATCGTTTTTTAAACGTATCTAATGTGGGGGCACAAACAACTGAGTTTGGAAGGGCGTTCCAGGGCCCGCAGACCCGGAGGGAAAAATAGGTTCTCTGACAGTCTAGACGACTGTACTTTTGGCTCAGCTTTAAACTGTTACCGCGAAGGTTAGTGTTCGGGCTGAGCTTCAAGAGGTGGCGGCATACGTGACTGGGATCGCACAATATCTGGTACACTAGTATGAGGTCTCCACGAAGTCGCCGGTACCGTCCGCTGAACACTCCGAGTATCTCCAGTCGTTCCTGGTAAGGAGTGTGGCGCAAGCCCTTGACGATTTTCGTTGCTCGACGCTGTGGGGTCTCAAGTGCTGCAAGGTCACGTTTTAGCCAGGGTTGCCAGGCCTGGATTGCATATTCGACGTGAGGACGCACGTAGGCATTCAGCATCAAAGAGAAGATGGATGGATCCAAAATTCCGAATGCTCTTCGCAGGAGTCCAACGTGCTGGTTGACCCTTTTAGAAGAGGAATCTGACTGTTTGGAACACCCGAGGTCTTCCTGTACCAGCACACCCAAGTCGCGTTCCTGAGTGGTGGTCTTCAGATCGTGTGCCCCAAGCTTGTAGACGTGGACTTGTCGATGGCGGATATGAACAACGCGACATTTGTTCACATTAAACGGCAGGGCGTTTCTCACCGACCAATTCCAGGCCTCATTCAAGTCACGCTGTAGGACTTCATGGTCGTCCGGTCGTTTTATCGCCCGCCAAACCTTGAGGTCGTCCGCGAAGAGTAAGAATTTCAACGTAATAACTCTTACTAGATCGTTATCGAAAAGCAGGAACAAACGAGGCCCAAGTACCGAACCCTGCGGTACGCCGCATCCCACTCGAATCGGATCGGAAAAGGATGATCGAACTCTAACTTCTAACTGCTGTTCAGAGAGAAAGTTACCGATCCATCCTAACAACGGGTCTCCGATGCCGTACTGTTGGAGTTTAATGTGCAGGATTCGATGGTCCAGGCGATCGAAGGCTTTCCAAAAGTCCGAGAATGCAACATCGACTCCTGTTCCCACATCGACAGTCTCGGTCCAGTTATCACGAGCTATCAGCAAATTCGTCGTACATGAACGATGTTGACGAAACCCATGCTCTTCTGGCGCAAATATGCCGTAGTTTTCCAAGAATCCCATTAACGCATCTGCTATCACCACTTCCATGACTTTGGCGATCACAGGCAGAAGCGTTACGGGGCGGTAATTGGCAGGATCCGATCGACTTCCTGCTTTGTATATGGGCGTTATTACAACTTGTTTCCACCTCGAAGGTACGATGTTCTCATCGAAACAGCGCTGAAAAAATGCAGCTAGTGGTTCGGCCAAGTGGATGGCAGCTACCTGTAATGTTTTTAGGTGAATGTTATCGGCCCTGGGAGAGCTGTGTGGACGCAAGGATAGCAGCTTTTGCAGCACGATTTCTGCAGTGAACGTGACGTTGGATAAAACGGACGGTGGGGTAACTAGTGGCGGAATATACGTCGAGGCTTGTACACCTTGGTAGATTTGGGAGTACTGGGCCCGTAATGCTTTGGCCGCCTCCTTCGCAGTATGTGTATACCCATTGGTCGTATTAAGTAGTGGGATTCCCCGTTGCACCTTGCGAAGTCCATTCACATATTTGTAAAGAAGCTTTTTGTTCGAACAGAATCGTTTGGCTAGCTCCTGCTGATGCGTTCTCTTGTCTTCGCGAACCGAAAGCACACAGTAGTTGCGATGCGAAACGTATTCCGTCCAGTTTTCTGCGCTGAGGTTGCTTTTATACATGCGCCATGCCCGATCCCTTAGAGTCATGCATTTTCGCGTCCGGCTTCGCAAGAATGATTACGCTGTGCGGGGATGTTGGGAAACTTTTGGTGTTGAGGCTTCTATGACTAGTGACGTGATGGTGTTCGCAAATGTCTCCCAGGCTAGTTCTGGGGTGCAGTTAGCTAGAAACGTCCAACTGGGATTCTCAACTAGAGCAGACAGAACGTGGTAATGGGTAACAGATTGCTTCGTTTCGAGCTCCGCAGCTGGATATTCGGCGTAGCAGATGTAATCAAACTGCAAAGTCACGTGATCGCTGGGGCCCAAAGGACTGTACACCTTTAGTCTATCGACCATGAGCTCTTCGTTAGTGAGCACTAGATCTAATATCGATGGGTTGTTTCCTGTTCTGAACCTGGTTGGAACGGTGACGTGGTTATACAAGAAGGTGCTAGAGAGTAGCTCTTGCAAATATGCCTTGAACACTTCTGTCTCGGATGCTGGATTTTCCAAGTCATGAGTGTTGAAATCTCCTGCAACTAGGATGTGGCTGTACTTATGATTAAGCACGGAGAGAAAAGGCGGAGATAAGTCTGTTGTCCATTTCCGGAGTGGATTTCGGTGGTCGGTAAACAACAGAGAGAAGGCATACGTCGTTGCGTTCCAACCACAGTTTGCACTAAAGTACGTCGGTGACACAAGTCTGGGGATCGTCTATGAGCTCACAACGAAGGTTCATTCGGAAATAAATGAGCACGCCACCGCCCTTGCCCGTTCTGCCGTTCCGGAGAAGTGACATACCCGGTATGGCAGTCTCAGCGTCTGTGATTTCGCCGCTCAGCCAGGTTTCGGCGATCATTATGATGTCTCGAGGCTTCGAAGCCAAACGGTGACAGAGTTCTACCAACTTACTTATGAGGCCTTGTGCATTAGTGTACATGCAGGATAGTGCTTTTGTAACCAACAGTGAGCTAGCACAGGTTGTGGTAGGAATGGAGTTTGTGCCGACCGTTAACGGGTCGGCCATTAACCGTTGTTTTGTGTGGTGACGTTTGCCTTTGAGTTTGCTTTCGGTTAGACGACTGATCGCGGCCTACCGGGCCCTGCTGGTCCCCCGTGTTCAGCCGTGTTTCGTGGGATATTGTGGTTGTCGATAAATCCATGCCTTCACAAAGTTGCATGAGTGGATGGTTCAAAAATTTGATCGCTCCCCGTGAGTCGTTGGTAATCCGTGGCAGCGTAACTGATGCCTTTAACCGAATTTCCGCTGGCAGCTTCACGCGGAATTTGGACCAGTTTTCCAAGGCGAGCGGTAACATAAACTCAGATTGAAGCACCACCTTCATAAGTCTGGGACCGTTCCCTTTGTAGTTGGGTGAAAATGGAATCCTGGTCAACCGCTTAGCGATGATATTATTGAGGGAGATTTCGTGGCGGATGTAACTCCATTGCTCCCGGTCATGTGCATCAGCTGCATCAGAGGTTGAGTTTTGGAGCTCCTGAACCCCGTACACAATTATCGTCCGTTTCGCCTCGGCTTTACGAACTTCCTCACGGTTGCTCATCTTTTTCGGACGTTCGTTCCAGGGGATATCAGGAAGTATGTGCGCCTCGAGGATTGCTTGTGGGTCGTTGATATGCGCAAACATGCGTACGAAGTACAACGGTTCATTTGTAGAAGGTGAAGTAACATGGATAGAGCACATGGTCAGATCCGTTACGTTTAGATCGCGCGCGGTATCCACGAAATCAAAACTGTCCTTAAGGCTGTGCACAGCAATTCGTGGACAGTGTTACGTAATGTAAATGAGATAGACTGCCGTTCAATGCTTTATCAGAAAGCGCTACTGTGGGGAAAATAACCTGAAAAGGAACAGCCTTCCTTGTTCTGGATGCCCGAAGTGATAAAACGTTTTATTTTGTAGGTAGCCACGCTGCGTCTCTTACCATCATGCGATTTGGCGTTCTGTTCCGAATGATTGTTGGTGCCGTTGCAGAACGAAGAGGTCTGATTTCGAAGTCTAATTAGATCAGATCTCTTAAATTGTCAACAACCTCCCAGCTGCCTTCCCCCATGAGTAGCTTTAGTATATGGTATAGCGTTGTGGCATTTGTCGTTTAGGAATATCACAAGCACAAGCCGAAGTCAAAACGTCTGCTCCGATAAACAAACTACTGTCCGCTGCAAGTTCCTGGCTACCTGAGTACACGAGGTGAGGCAAATAAATAAATAAATTTGTATATTTACTGACAGACGCTACATGACCCCATAAGCGGAAGCTATCATTTATATAGTGAATACGTTTCATAATAGTAAAGAAAAGTTTATTAGTAGATTTTCGGATCATGATTGTTTTGTATCGTCAGGAGTAGATAATAAAAGGGAGGGACTACTAGGCTGCATAGACACAGGATTTGGTATTGTATGTAATGACATGTAGTAGGTAAGCTAGTTGTAAGCGAATATCTGCTCATAAGTTTTTTATACCAGCTTTTGTCAATGTTTCTAGAGTTTGCTGTGAGTCACATGTCTTCAACACATTTGGTATAGTGAGCAAAGTATGGAGAGAGTTTCGAAATGCGACAACTTGTACTCATGCGTATCTGTAGGGGTAGTTTGTTCTACAGAAATTCGGTCGAGTTTTATGACGTGAAAGGTTTGTGCGTATCAAGTAGCCGCCATTACGTGTGGGATAGACTGCAGTCTTCCGTAGTTCAAGTGCGGTGCTGTCTGCGCAAATTCGTTGGTTTATAATGTAGAAGAGAACGAGGTTGTTCTTTAAGCGTCTCAGCCAAAGAGTATCCAGTTGGAGTTTTCTACAGCGATCATAATAACTCAGGTTTAAGCAGCGCCCCATGACCAGCTTGGTAAATGACCATTGGACATTTTCCAAAGCCGTTCTGTCTTTTTTCTCAGAGTTGGTCGTACTGTTGTCTTGAATGACTCAAGTCGTGCTTCAGGTAGGAAGAAAGTCCTGTGATATATCCGCATAACTGCCTTGCGTTCCATACCTGATAAAGTATATGTTCGGAGAAATTGAGAGAGTTGGAGTACCTAATTCCTAAGTCCCGAAATGAATCAGATGTTGGGATCACGTTTCCGGCAAGTATGATAGAGACATCTGGGATGCGTCGTCTGTACCCAAGTACTTGGGGTTTCACTGCGGAGAACTTCATTAATAGACGCTCACTAGCTATATTTAGTGCGAATAGGTCTTCACAGATGTTTCCCAAACATATAGGTAGTTGGTCTGGATGAAATGAGTAAACCAATTTGACATCATCTGCAAACAGAAATGGGTGTCTATGTTTGATCGGGTCACACATATTGTTTACGTAGATTAGGAAAAGTAGTGGTCCGAGCACAATTCTCTGGAAGACGCCGCTGGTTATTTGTTTCGGTGTAGAATTTTGCTGACCGATTTTAACTACCTGTGTTCAACCGTTTAGATATGAGTCGAAACAGTTAAGCAGAGGATTTCCAATTCCATATGACTCTTGGGCAGACCGCAGTGGCTTGTGCGGCAAGCGGTCGAAAGCCTTTTGCATGTCCAACAGAATTTTAATTGTTTACGAGTAGAGACATACATACAAACGCTGGCTAGCCGAACAACCTCCTCGTGGTACCAGCTGGGTGGCTCGGGTTTAACCCGTTCCAGCTAATAGTTCGGCGGCAGTGTTCCAGGACTTGGTGGGTTTTCGCCTGGCAAGCGTTCTCCCTATAAAAAGCCATAAATATCTGCTTAACAACACTGTGACGTGGCGGCTGTGGCTCGCCACAAAATAAAGTCACTGCCCCGTGGATATCTGGATAATCCTTTCCAACCCACGGACACTAATCTTCTACTCGCACATTGCTGACGATAGCAAACATTCAAGAATAGAGCAGCACAGTTACAAGCGCAAATTACACAGCTACATAAACGCACACACAATTACATACTTACATTACCCCTGCGCAAACAAGCACTGTTATGGCAAACATATCGGATTTTTGCAAATTCTTGATCACGCATTGTTTTGTCAAAATGATCATGCCTGTAAGGGTGTGCCTCGTCTTGTCGAGAATAAAAGTTTTATTTATTTGTTTAGAAAAAAGGGGCTGCGTTACTTCTACAACCAGGGCAGCCTGAGATTGACCGATAATTGTTTTTGCACACAAAGCACTGGCTTAATCTGATTAATGGTAATGGCATCGGCAAACCGAAGGAGCCGGGAATGAGTATGGCGAAGCAGGATTCTAAACGCCTTGTTGACCTTAATTCGGTGACCTGACGTCAATAATTGCCTGCCGATCGAAGATTCTGGCGGCCGGCGTACACAGGTAGTCTGATTTGGGCTTGCTTGCTGAATAAGCCCGTATTGAACCCATTTCGACACATGCCGCTTTATTCGGGAACTCAGTGTTCTATTGGTTCTGTCTATGTAACTATCCCCGCAGGTACATACAAATTGATATATGCAGTAGGAGTTGGCGCCAATAGCCTGAGTTTCTTTATTTACATCAGGTCACCGAATTGAGGTCAACAAGGCGTTTAGAATCCTGCTTCGCCATACTAATTCCCGGCTCCTCCGGTTTGCCGAGGCGATTGCCATTAATCGGATTAAGCCAGTGCTTTGTGTTCAAAACCGATTATCGGTCAGCCTCAGGCTGCCCTGGTTGTAGAAGAAAGACAGCCCCTTTTTTCTCGCGTTTGTTTTTATGTCTGTACCCGCACACTGTTACATAAAATTACCCGTTATCGTTATCGGTACTGATGAAACGATAGGAAATGCATGCATCTGCCGAAATTCGTCTACTGATTCTGCTTTTCAAGTTACTAAAGGGAACTAACTGTTTTAGAATTATAATAATAGCCATTCCTCTGTCAATCATAGTTGTGAGGCGATCGAGAAATTGTAGCTGGCAGGTAACGCAAGAGTGTTTTGAGAGAAAGCCATGCTGTGAATGGTTGATCAGATCCAATCGTGTCAGACATTGAACAATGTTCTTCTTGACTATTCGCTCTAGGGCTTTGGAAGCAGGAGAGATGTGACTTATTGGGCGGTAGCTTGACACTTGATTTCTCGGGCCACCCTTGTGCTTAGGCATTATAATGGATTGCTTCCGTTGAGTTGGAAAGCAGCCGATAGTGAGTGAAAGTGTGAAGATGATTAATAACAATAGAGCGAGGTTTTTGCCTCCCAGTTTTATAACAGTTGAGAAATGCCATCTGGACCTGGACGAGTTGCTGGTTTTATGGCTGCGATGGCAATTTGCACCTCTCTTAACGTCACAGAAATATTGCAGTGCAGGTCGGTCGTTCTTTTTGGAAGTGGAGGATGAAATGGTTGAGTGCTGGGGACAAAACAGTAGGCAAAACTAGAGTTCATAGCCTCGCATATACAGGAGATGTCGCGCGTTATTGAACCATCGTCTAGAGCCAACGTTTCAATGTCCTGATAGGGGTTAGGGTTCCTTCTTTTGGATAGCTGCATCAATGTAAGTACTTGCTCAGGATTACTGAGTACCCGACATTCTTCTTTGATTTTGGCCATTTGGGTTAGACGTTGGAAATGTAGTAAATTCTCGTGTATTTGTGGCAACGTTGCGAAGCTGTTGCTCCTGCGATATAGCGAGTTGAGTTTCTTTAGTTTGATTTTGGCTCTGTACAGAAGCTTGAGTTCATCACTAAGTCTATGGGTGTTTCTCCATACAGCAGGTGCCAGTAGATCCACAACAAGAGTAATATTGTTCATAAACACATTTGTAGCCACAGTAGGGTTATGAGTTTGGAATGACGTATTCCAATGCACGGTACTGATAAGTTCATTAAATGAGTTCCAGCCCACATGATGAAGGTTGCGTATGGGTTTTAACATTTTACTCGGTCGATTAGTTGAATCTATAGTCATATCACAAACCACCGTGTTGTGATCACAGCCAGGTAGTGGATTATCAATGAATGTATAAGCGTAAGCGGTTCCCATCGTGAATACAAGGAATAAGATAGTGGCACTTCTGGTTGGCTCTAACATGCTGGGTCCATCCACTGAGTTGAATACATGAGATGATTTCCTCAATCTCCGCAGTGTTTCTGAGTGTAGGAAGCATCCAGTTAACGTGTAGTAGGTTGAATTCTCCACACAACATGTTGGATTTGTATATGGTGCTGGAAGCAACATTGATCATATCGATTAGCTTCTAGATTTCACATTGAGTATTTTGAGGCGGCCGATAGATACAACCCACTAGAAGATCAATAGATGGGATCTCTATCCATAGTGTATCTTCTAAGCCATTGAATACAGGTTGAGTTGCGGGAATTGCAGTCAGGTTATTTCGAAGATATATGGTGCAACCACCACCACGTTTGTGCGAGCGATCCTTGCAGAAATTTTTATAGCCTAAGATATTAAGCTGAGAATCACTAAATTCTGACGTGCACCAAGTTTCAGTGGTAAAAACAATATTGGGGGATCTCATAAACATAAATGTTGAAAGTAGATCTAGTTTGGGTAAAAGGGAACGAATGTTAATGGCGACAGATGTGAAAGACAATGTTATCTTGGAATGAAAGTGGTGGGTAATGTTTGTTTCATCGTCATTGTATCTAGGAAGTGTGTGTTGTGTGCTAGTTGGGGCACACTGAGCGCAACAGTGTACTACGAACGAAGTACATACTCCAGTAGTTTGATTATTTTCTGATTCATAATCGCACGTGATAGGGGCTGGATTGGTGGGGAGGAAGTGGTGGTGTACGATAGTCTAAAAAAGGACTTACATCCGTAGTATACAGGGGTGGGGGGATGCTGAAGTCTACAAACTCACTTTGCTTCGGATTGTATTGTTGCCAATTGAGTACTACAGGCGGTGGTGGTGGGTGAATTTTGACTTGAGGTAGAAAGGGGTTGCACCGTCTTACCTGTAAGTCCGTGTGGCCTACTACCATTTCGTTTGTTATTTCGGTGTCGCACACATAAGGACTTTGCCAGCTTGAGGTTGCGGGATTTGGAAACGTAGTCAGAGACATTGTGGTTAAGTATTGGGTCGGCTGTGTGCGAAGTATCCCGACAACAGTGTCAGTGTTGCATGTAAAAGGTTGAGGACGTACACTTTTTCTCAGTTGGCCTAGCTGCATATCTTGCAGTGGTCGCTTCAAACCTAATGAGCTTTGAGTGCTTATGAGAGAAATTCTGGCAGGGTGTTTTCCCCTCTTTTTGCCTACTCCTCGGTTGGTCGGAGGTAAGCCAAAGCTTACTTCATTCGGTTCGGATTTAGATTTGTTTTTCGTGCTGCCAATGTTACGATCTGAATTTTTGTCTCCCTCTTGATAGGTCTCAAGTAGAGTTACTGTAAACTTTTGTAAAGGCTGGCGGTTTGGAGAAGGGATAAAGGAGTTGTGTGTGTGGTCGGCAGGTGTCTGCGTCGTTATATTTTCAGCTTGGTTGATAGTTTTAGTTATGGACACATCACTACTGCTGTTTGAGAGTCCTTCATGAGGCCGCTGAAGACTGAGATGCCCGTCATCGCCTAGTTGGACGACGCGGTTGACTTATCAAGGTCGACATTGCTGATGACAGCGTCAGTATTGGCTTCATTAGTAGGAACATGGGGTGTATGGTGGGTGGAGAGGTTTTGTTTCATTGTTAATCGCCTTTGAGGACGCATTTAATCGTTTTTGATCATAGAGTCTTTAAAATTAGTTTGTGTAACAACTAGTCTTTTACTGCGTACGAATTTGGATGCGCTCCTATCGTCTGGAAACTGTAGGAGTATCGGACATGTGGTCAAGTTTTCCTTTTTCCTCAGTCTGAGGCATTGACAGGAGACTCCATCCATATTGCATGCTTTTAAGAGGGTGTTCGTTGCCCTGTCGATGTTCGGTTTATCAGGGACGTTAAAAATGTTGACATTATGCGATCTACGGAGGCGTTCTTGCGTTTCAAATGTAACTGAGTCTAGTAAGGAAGCAGCTGTGCTCAATCGGTCTAGCGTAACAGTTTCTGAGCCTCTAAGCAATTCACAGAATGATAGGACTTGTCCATAGTATGTGCTGAATTCATGAAGCTTGCATTTCAGCGTGGCTAGTTCTTCCTCAAGAGCTATAATCCGGTCTGTCGTTTCAGTCGGAATTGTGGTAGTAAAGTTGGAGCGGTTATTTTTGGAATTTAGGTGATGGACATCCCTTTTTTACAGTAATATCGGGTGGGTTTCTAGCAGTGTTTTCAGACGGTTTTATAGTCTTTCTTGTTTCCAACTTCAGCCTGAGGAGGGCGCTATAATCTTTTCTGTTTTCAACTTCAGCCTGAGGGCGCTTCTCGTTTTCACATTGTTAACAGGCATTTCTAGTAGGTACTCGGAAGAATGTTATGGTGCTGAGTGTAGGTCTAATAAGTGTTGAAGAGGAATACAACCACAGCGGGACGAGAAAAAAATATGGCGCAGTTTTTACTACTATAAGTGCTGCAACCCAAACGGTTTAAATTCCAGGTTGTTTTCGCTGATGAGACAGTTCTTTGGTTTCTCTGTCACCTGCGCGGTTTGTTCGTTAGTCTCGTTTGTTCGTCTATGTGCTCGTCTATGTGGAGTACGCCCCCGGGCGGGTGGTAAATGACGATCTGACGTTAAGGTGATTCGCTCACACGTTGTGACACGCACGCAAGGTCGAGTGGCTTTGGGGTGAGAGAAAACTCGCGCCTATTGATCGATGCCGTTTAGGTTAGGTTGTCGGTGAGATATAGTCCACACGATGGAGCTAGGGTCCGATAGTGGGAAAGCCGATTTGCTGGTCTTGGTAATTCGTATTAGTAGAATAATGAACAATGATTTATTTAGGGTAAAACGCAGTTGCTTGACAAGTCCCGCAGGATGGTGGGGGTAAAACTACACTTATCAAACGATAGGTGAGTTGTCTGTTTGAGCGTTTATCTAGCAGCTACGCTGCTGAATAATAGTAGCGTAGATGGAAATTGAATGTGAACCACGTGGCAACATGGGAACAGTTATATTTGACGTATCACATGTGAAAGTAAAAACAAGAATACTCACTTCTGTCCCGCATCCTCAGGTTTACGTAACATGCTAATCCGGTTTGGAGGGCTAATTAATATATTCCAAAGTTGCACAGTTTAGGCAACGAAGTGACGGGGGCCAAGGGCATGATCCAATTGTTTTTTGAAAATATCCAAGGTGGGGAGGAAACAACAGTTTGGGCGATAGTTCCAAAGTTGGCAAACCCGAATATAAACATAATTCCGCCGGCATTCCATGAGGCTAAACTGTGCGGCTAAACAGTGAGGCTAAACTGGGTTACTAATAGAGAGGTAAGCGGAACCAATGTCCAGATACGAGGACGCGCACAGGCTTAACACGGAGCACGTGAGCTGTCTGCTACATGATAAGGTCACCAGCACGAGCGTGGAATGACCTTCGACTGTGTTGCCAAATTTTGGAATCGGGTGCAAACTGATTGGCCAGCAAATACAAGCCCGAGCCCACGGCGACGAACCATTCTGCCAAATATGGAAAATCCAGGGGACGGAATTAACTCGCATTGGCCGAGAGCCAAACGCTCCCAAAATTAGTATGTTTCGCTCACCAATAAATAGACTCCGTGTTTACCGAGCCTTGGCCTTCTGTATCCCGTCGGTTGGTTGGGTGCGTGACTGAGCAATCAGGCGGTCATAGTCTCGCAGGCGCAGAATAGCAGCAGTGCCGCAGTACGAAGGCTGAGTTTCAGCAAGTGACAGCATACGTGAGTAGGGTCACTTCATATTTGCTGGACTAATATGAGATCGCCACGCAGCCTTCGGTGGCAGCCACTGAAAACTCCCAGTGACTTCGGTCTTTGATGGTAGGAGAGATTTCATAGGCCTTTGACGTTCTTTGTAGCCCTGCGTTGGGTTTCTATAGTACTTCTAAGTCGCGCTTCAACCGAGGTTGCTAACCTTGGATTGCGTATTCAACCTGAGGGCGCACGTAAGAATTGTGCAGCATGAGGGAGATGGATTGGTCGAATCTTCCGAATGCACTCCGCAGCAAGCCGACGTGTTGCTTGGATCTCTTCGCAGCTGCCGCTGACTGGTTTGAACAGTTAAGGTCACTTTGAATGAGCACACCACGGTGACCATCTTTGGAAGTGTTTTGCAATGCATGTGACCCAAGCCTATACACGTAGTCATGTCTATGGCGTAAGTGAGCAGCGTGACACTTTTCCACATTAAACGGTAGGGTATTCCAAACTGACCAGGTTGAAATCGTGTTGACGTCACGCTGGAGCTTTTAGTGGTCGTTCGGTTTTTTGATCGCTCACCAAAACTTGATATCATGCACGAAAAGTAGGAAATCGGAAGTAATTTCCCTCGCCAGATCGTTTAGGAAAACCAAGAATAAGCAGATCCCGAGCACCAAGCCTTGTGGTACGCCGTACTCCACCACAATTTCATCAGACAGGGGTTCTTGTACTCTCACTTACAACCAACGTTCGTGCAAAAAGTTGCCAATCCAACGCAGCAGCGGGTCACCAAAACCATAGAGCTGAAGCTTATGGAGGAGAATTCGGTGGTCTAAGCGATCAAACGATTTTGAGAAGTCCAAGTAAATGACACCAACTATTGCTCTACCACCAACTACTTCAGTCCAGCTGTTGCGTGCAATTAACAAGTTGGTAGTGTGTCTGCGCTTTTTATGGAAACCATGTTACTCTGGTGCTATCATGTGGTAATTTTCAGCGATGATAGACTCCATAACCTTGGGAAGCACAGGGAGTAGCGTTATAAGACGGTAATTAGTTGTGTCATTGCGGCTACCTCCCGCATGAATAGGAGGGATTACCCCAAGCTTCCATATTGTGGGAATATGGTTCTCCTCCATACAGCGCTGACAGAATATAGTCAGAGGTTCTGCCAGATCACTGGCTGCTGCCTGTAAAGCCTACGTTCTAATGTTACCGGCACCAGGAGAGCTGTGCATACTCAGCGACAGCAGTATCTTTGACACATTTGCTGCAGTAACAGTAATATTGGATAAAGCTGATGGTGGGACAATAAAAACAAGAATAACGGTTAGGCCCCTTTGTTGCGGGCCCGTCAAATAATTCCCTCAAAAACCAGCCAGAAACCCCGGCGTAATGGTTGTGGAAAGCGAGGTCCAATTCCTCCCCACAACGGAGCAGCGTTCAGCCAATCCGAGACGCGGCCCAACTGCGCACCTTTTGACAATGGTCTCTTGCAAACTACCACCTCGTCGTGGTAACTGTGTTCCCTAACTTAATTACCCATAGCATTGGCTGTGATTCGCCCTTTGTTGGTCGTAAAAGTGCCTTCAGAGGACCGCTTGCCTTTCCTCCTCGTCACCTCAGTTGGGAGTCGGTCGAGTCACGTGATTTTGTGTGCGTCGTTAGCCGGTCAGCGCTCGTCTACCGTAACCCCCTCTCGTGTGCGTCCGTTCCGAGGGCTCAGCGTCTACCCGAATACGTGCGGCTAGGATCGTTCTCATGCTCGCTCAATTTCCGTCTCACCAGCGCGTACCCCGGGCTAAGCTGACGCCATCAGGTCAACGCAAGTCCGTTCGATTGGCCAGCGATGCAATTCGTTACCGTAGTCTACTCCAATCGTGTCAGTGACAAGCTTATTAGGCGTTACGCAATCACAATAGAGGCGTTCCCTCAATTATAACATTCTTACTCTCTGGAACTTTGTGAATCATGAACAATGATTTATCAGAGGTAAATATGGCATGTGCGTAACAGGTCCCGTAGGATGGTTAGAGTAAAAATTAGTATTTAGAGGGTCATCGAATAAGTAAATCGTTATTTCAAGTTCTCCCGAGTTTAATGCACTATTGCATAAGGACAGTCTGAAGTGGGAATCGGATGTGCACACACCAAATTGTGTAGAGAACGCTTGTAGTTCAGTAAGTAGGTGAGTAATAAAAAAGGAATCGACAACGCTCTCTCGTTTGTTACTTCATTTGACAAATGTTGTATGTCAATACATTTTAGCTGCATCCAAGCTAATCACATGGACGCTTCTGTACATCTCCTCACCGCCACGTTGCGAAGAGGGCCGTTAAGCACATGGTTAGGTTTGCGTTGTTTTGTCCTCCAAGTGGAACGGACTATATCAAGTAATGCGTTGGAAAGCGTTTCATTAAGGCGCTTTTTCGAAAAGCGTTAATTTAGGGACAAAGATATCGAGAGTCGGAAGGAAATTCCAGGCACGGAACACACGGAGTGAGAAAAGGTTGTGTCGGCAATCAAGTCGACTGTACTGCGTAGCCATGTTGAGCTGATGGCCTCTCAGGCTGGTATTTTGGCTCAGCTGCTACAGCTTGCGACATGGTTGAGTTGGGTTCGTCAGTATTAAGTAAACCATGATTAGGTATCCTCGCTGACGTCAATATTCACCAATGTACAATCTCAGGGACTGCAGTCTGCGTTTGTAAAAGAGATGAAAAAGCCTCTAACGAGTTTGGTATTTCTATGTTGTGGAGCTACGAGTGCATCGAGGTCGCTTTTGCGCCAATAACGCCAGGCCTGGATGGCATATTCCACGTAAGGCCTAACGTAGGCGTTCAGCATTTGCGAAAAGATTGATGGTTTGAAATTTCCGAAAGCCCTCCGTAAGAGTCCAAGATGTTGACAGGCAATTTCTGATGCCACTACAGCCTGTTTTGCACAATCAAGATAATACTGCACGATCACCCCGAGGTCGTTTGCTTGGGAAGCACGTTTTAACTGCAGGTCCCCAAGTCGATGTTCATAGATAAGCTGATGACGTATGCTTACGACTTTGCACTTGGAACCGTAAGAGATTGGCTGCTTTCGTTGCTGATCGCGTGCACCCGTCAGTCGTGATCATTGCCGGAGTTCCTCGTTGCACTTTATGATGGCCATTAACTTACCTTTATAAGAGTTTGCGGCTCGTGCAGAATCCCTTCATTAACTCCTGCTAATGCGTCAGCTTGTCCTCGCGGAGCAAACTCACACAGAATTTACGCTGTGCCATATAGGCAGTCCAGGTTTCGGAATTCGGGGGTCCTTGTGAGCATGCTAAGTCACTCAAAGACATGTACTTGTGCATTCTGCTCCTCGGAAATCATTTGCTTCTTCTTTTACGATGGAAGAATTTCTGCTCAGGCGCGTGCATTACCAGTGTGTTAAATGTCCTTTTGAAAACGTCCCAGGCGATTTCTGGGAGGGTTTCGGTTAAGAAGGTCCAAGACACCTCCATAACAAGCGCGGATAACACGTTGTAGTGTTTGACAGTATAAATTGTGTCATCCTCTTCCGCAGGATATTCCGCAAATACACATGGTTAAACAGTGAAGTCACATGGTCAGTGCGACCCAGTGGTGTGCTTGTAATCGTTCTTTGGACCATGAGTTCTTCGTTGGTGAGCACAAGCTCAATTACCAACGGCTAGTTAACAGTTCGAAATCTGGTGGGAGGGTTCACGTGGCTGTACAGTGGGTAATTGGAAATCGCCTCTTGAAAACAGGCTTCGAACTGCATGCTATCAGTCACCGTTATTTCCAGGTCGTACACATTAAAGTCGCCTGCGATGAGAATTTGACTGTATCCCTTGCTCAAAGCAACCGGAAGAACGTGGTGTAGTTTAGAGTCCATTACAAAAGTAGAGTTTGATAGATGGCAAATCACGGTTACAAGACATGTGTCTTTGTTCCGTAACCATGGGTGACACCAAAGTAAACTTGGGGCACGGATCTCTGGGTGCTCACTAAGTTCACATCTGAGGTTAGTTTAGTAATAAGTAATTACACCACCACCTCTTCTAGCTCTGTCATTCTGAAGCAGTGTCATGCCAGGTAAATTGGCTTAAGAATCTGCAATCTCAAGGCTTAACCAGGTCTCCGTAATCATAATGAGGCCCCGCGGTTGTGACGCCTGGCGTTCTCTAATTTCGGCCAAGTTACTAAGAAGACCGTGGGCATTAGTATACAAACATGATACCGTTTTTGATGTTAGAAGTCTGTAAGTGGACAAATACTTCGTGTTTAGTTTCAAGCCGACCGTTCTTCGGTCGACCGCTAATCGATTTTTGCTTGGGACTTTGGTTCTTAAATTTCACTCAGGCTGCAAGGTAGCGTGTACTAGCCCAGATCGAGATGTTCCCTTGGGTGTCTTTCTGTCTCGTCAGGTGTCGCTAGTGCCATGTTGTCTACAACTCCGCAGGATTGTGGAGGCGAAAATTTTGCTGAGGTTGTACGGTCCAATGAAGTGCTGATAACTAGTGGCCTTGCGTATGCTATCTTTAGCGTAATCTCGGTAGTCAACCTGGAGCAGTGCTTCAACCAGGTATCCAATAGGACTGCGGCCATTCCATCGAAATGTGGCACGACGTTTATTAGTTTTGGACCCCATCCCTTGTAGTTTGGAGGTGTAGAAAGTCTGGTTAGTGATTTAGCGATAACGTGGTCCAGAGAGAGTGCTTCGCGGATGTAGCACCACTGCCAGAACTGGACTCAGGAACGTTAGTGCACACGACCGTTAACGCACTGTGGTTAGGTTTAGCGCTTGTTGCTTTAAATGTTGTGGCTGTTAGCTTGGATTGTTTGGCTGGCACTAAAGAATGTTGTGAAAACGGCATCGCATCGCTCGTGCTTGGTCAAGAAAATAAACGTATAGGTCTCTTTAGGCATTTTTGTTAAGGCGATCGATGCGTATGTTACTCGGCTCTGTACTCTCGGTGTCGGTGCAGTGAGCAACTCATGAGATATGGCGTCTAGTGAGGAGTTAATAGCAGGCAAGCTGGATGTGTCTTGCTTACTTAAAGTCTTAGTAACTGTCGGAGTAAGTAGCGTAGATGGCGTCGGGCGGTTAGCAAGCCTGACTTTAGCCTCCGTCTTAGGGACAGAGTTCCGAGGGGTTTGTTGTAGAGCAAGATCGGTGTTGTTAGATATTAATAGTAAGGCCCTGAAGCTCACCATCTGCTGGACGTGTTTGGTCAGTTTTTCGCACTTTTTCCCCAGCGATATTATTCACTTGACAATTGGGATTGCTCTGCATTTTTGGCAAAACCAGAGCGAATAAGTCAGGATAATTTGTCTCTTGTATTGTAGTTGACTTAAACCAGCACAGGGGGTAGAACGGAAGGCCGCGAACTTCACAGATAATGTCTCCCTTAACTTCTCGTATACACCCCTGCTTCCCACATTTGCGGTTAGGTGGAATCAATTCCATTGTTGACCGTTGTTGCAAACGAAGGCTGCCCCTGTCTGGTCACTTGAGGTAGAGGGCGAGTGACGCTCAATGTCTTCGTCCAAGTCGCACTGTAGACGTCGGTTGCCGTAGGTAAGTGGACAGGACAAGGACACATGTTTAGGGAGTTTGAATAGCTTATTGGTGCACACTGGTTCCTGTACGACAAAGCCGTGGTAAGTGTCTTGTAGTGGATGGTTGACGACGGCAAGTGCCGGCGATAGTCGAACGCAGTTGAAAACAGCTTGCTTCGTATCTTCGTTATAATTGATCCTATGAATGTAATTCTAGGACCACCAGATGGGGCGGAGAATCCTTGTTCGATCACAGTATCGTAACGGTGAGAACTGTTAACATCAACAGAGTGGCGCTTTTGGATAGAATCACGAAGCACGCTAAAACAACCTGAGTAGCACAAATCACTTTCTTTAGGAAATACTTCCATAAAATATGCCCAGAGAACACAGGGTTATTCCGATTCGAATGAGTGTATCATGATTGCGCTAGGTGAAGAGGAAAACGCAAAACTCTGTGACAGAGGAGAGCACGTTTACTATGCTACCAGTCTGGTGAGAACGTCGAAGAAGGAACAAATATGAAACAGCTAAGCATGTACGTGTGTGTGCGTCTGGGATTGTGTGTACGTGTGTTTCTAGACCAGATCTCCACGCATTGTGGACGTATACACGACAATATGAAACGAGTCATTATGTTGTGAATACATACTAAGGATTTAGTCCATGTGGAAACTAACCATGAATATTAAGACAATTAGAGGATTTGCAACTTTTAAGTGTATCAAAGACCTTATTCAGGACAATCCTCCAGATTCCGCTTTTGGCTAAGTGTTGACAAGAGTTAAGAAACAGTCAGGTGTCTTTGCGTCTTAGTCGTAGATTGCACCAGTGTTAGTATGTAAACAGGGTTCCCGGATCGTCTACCGTTTCGCCTTGCAGGTCACTACGGTAGTATAAAATTAGCCCGCCGCCTTCGCTGGGGCGATCTTTTCGAAGAACGGAAATCCAATATATCGCGACTTCGGCGTCAGCAATCGCTTAGTGCAATCAGGTCTGAATACGTAGGTGAGATCTCAGGCAAATGATGTTTGAATTGCTTACAGTTAAGTAAGATTGCTCAGAAGACTTTGCGCGTTAGTATAATTGTAGGAAAGTTTCTCTGTTCTCAGCGGTGAGTAGGGGAACGTGTCTTGGGCGTGATGGTGCCACAGCCCGTAAAACGTAGACAAATAATTGCTTTTTGGGTAGGGTGCTGATAATCACATTTTGTTGGATCCAGGAGTTCCGCCATTTCCTCCTTGACCATCCCGTTGTATGTAATGTGTGTTCATCAGTTTCGTTAGCCAGGTGCGTAATATTATCCAAACCGTTGTCAAAAAGTAGTTCGACTAAACTGCTGCTCTCGTATGTTTTGCTGATGAGTACCGCTCTGATGCGGAGCTCACAAAGCTCTCTATTGCGATCTGGATGCTATAACTCCAATACGCTTATCAACCTGCAGCTGAAGTGCAGCACCACCTACACAATCCTCTGACCACATGCTTTGCAAGTTACCGATCTGCGCAGTCTTGATGTCACCTACGTTACAACATTTTCCACGGATTTTGATTCGGGAATGTGGCGCCACTGATCCTGGTCGTGCGTGATCGTTTCGTAATCACTTTGCACTGTAGCCTCTAAAACATCCTGTACAAGGGTGGTCCTTGCTACCATCTCAGTATTCTCTATCGCCGTGCTGGTGGTGGTCGAAGCGGCAGTTATGCGCGGTTACGGCCTACAGCTGGTGATCTATCTCTACCTATCGCCGAGCTTCATCGGAGTACTTTTGCTCTGCGGTACATACAAGAAGATGCGGATAAAAGAGTACTCCTTCCAGAGACTAGCTGTCGAGAGCATAATTGCTTCTGCTTCATCGGTACATATATGAGAAGTCTCATTTCACCGCAGCAATTTGAGTTTTGGTCATGAGTGACTCGCAGCCCGTCGATGGGTTTAGCTACAGCAACCAGAGTCCCCTTGGCTCATGTCATCGAGTTGTTTTGCTTTTCAGCAATTTTCCTCTATCATGTAGCGTTAGTGCAGATCATTGGCGGTACGTCATATTGTCTTTGAATGACGATATGTGTAACCCTATTGATGATCAACTGCCGTAATGCTTTGCATATAGTCGGTGGAAGCTGTGTAAGTATGCGTTCGCCCCATTGTTTAGTTGGGACCTAGTGGCAGTAACTGGAGGCCAAAGTTCTAGCATGATTCTGGCATCAAATACGTTCAAAACAACACTCGTGTCACAGCCGTTTTGAAACCTGGGAAACATTTTGGGAGTGAACGAGTCCTTGATAATATCTATTCCACTGGTGGTGTCGACACACTCAGACGTCCAAAGCTGCAGGTGACACACTTTTAACGTGCGGCTCAGTATCCTTCATCAGTCATTGCTATCAGTCATTCGTACTTCTGAAATGGAATTTGTAAAGTAGTAACAATTGGGATTAACATACATGCTGCGTAGAGCCACAGAATCTGGTTTGCTATTGTACAACTTCACCACGTCTGGGACGAAAATTACTTCAGCGGTCAAAACACTGGAAAGTTGCTCGTACATTTTCCAGCATGAAGAAACGCCACACACTGTTTTATTTGGATAGCTTCATAGTTAGCTTCTTTTAAGCAATAGTTACAACTCATTGCGTCGCGTGTCAGTCGATGTGTGCCTTACAGGTCAATGGATGTGCACTTAATTGTAAATGAAGGTCAACGCGTCTTGTTACTTGACTGTCAATTACAAGTCGTATCAGCAGTGTCCGATGTTAACACGCTGCGATGCTTCACAGGTTTTCGCGCGGGAGGTTTAATCGAATGGGTTGTGCGTGATGAATTCTCTCGGAGGTATAAACAAAAGGAGTGCGCATGCTGAAATTGCACTTGCCAGGTTGCATAAAGCTTGCTTAGACTTGACTTAACACAGCGTTCGGCAGCTATGGTTAGTGGCGCGTCTTGTAGGTTTCGGATTCGGCTTCCGTATGAGACCTCAAATGTTAATATGCTGCTTAGAGTTTGGAAAGTTATGTTCGTGTGTTTCTGCCGTGAGGATGCGAAAAATGTGATGTGAAAGTAAAAGGTGGTCCGCACAACTTATGTGTCAAAAATTGAGTCCGACGTATAACGCTGGTTATGCTTAACGGAACGTATGTAGGCATACTTGATTGCGATGAGAACTGTGAAAGCAGAACGGAACGAAGTATGAGAGCAGAGAGGAAGCAACGACATCGTCACCTACTTATGACATGATCAGAATATCAGATAAAATGTCCAGACGTTCTGTGGCAGATATATCGAACCTACATACAATCCTAGCCAGAAATGGACATTTTGCAATCCTCATTCTGTACATTCCTGAACCATTACAGAACCGTTTTTTGACAGCGTAAGGAAATCTAGCAAAACAACTATTAAAGCCAAGAATTGTTGTTTTCCGATTTTCCACAGGCCAAAACATACACCAAGAACTGTCGGGGCAGTGCAAGCGAGTCCAACTCTATCCGGCTTGGCAGCGAGAGCTAAAATGATACCGCCGTACAAACCAATTTAACCCACTGCCCAGTCCTATCGGGTCAGAGTAAAATTACAACACAGTTCTACCCGGTATATTAGTAATAAGTATTTAACCTTGGCTGCACCAAGGTGCAGGATAAATATGTGATCCATGTTTTTTCTCGTCCTATATCCTGCTCACTGGAATAGGCTCTCAGTCACAATCAGTTCGCACAAAAGTCAGTTCTAAGTTCTTGAGAATCCCGGCGAATACTTCGAATTAAACAAGCTTTTGACCTTGTTCTCGCGTGGGAAATCAGTTAGGCTATCATAAGATTACCCAGTTAAAAGCTACTGGGTGAGATAGGGGAATTTATTCAATGTAAGCTACTCTCACTAGATAGTACATAATTAAAGAACACTTTACAGTAAAATACAAACACATGCGACATCCGGTTGGTGACATTCAAGTCACATTCACTGTGGTCTCCATAGGTCAACCGCACGACGTCTGCACATACAGAAGGACCATGGGTGGGTTGCATTGCACCACCCACAGCTCCACTCACTCACACCATATCCAGTTTAAACTCGAAGAGAAGAAGCCGAAAGGCATGTGGCTGGGAGCCATGTTACAAAAATGGACCCGACCCACACCCTTCGAAATGGAACAATGGTATATTACGGGTAAAAATCATTGCTTAACGAGTCCCGTGAGATGTAAATTATAGCGAAAAGTAAATAGCATGATAAAGTGAAGAGCGTTTTAGTGGGCTCACCATAGACTTATGTAGAATAATGTGGATGTTCGATGTATTAAAAGTATAACTCCATAAGCCCATTGGTTGGGACTTTGGTAAGACACCGTTTAATTGCGTTTGGTAATCCCTGGCTAACCATTCATAAAATAAAATGCGGACGAGACAAAGAGTCGTCAACCCGATTTTAAAATATCGCCAGATTAGGAGCAGAGAGGACATAATTAAGGAGGGGTTCCAAAGCTGGCACACGTAGAGGGGAAAGGAATTTCTACGGCATTCAAGCCAGCTGTACTGAATTGTCAGTTTCAGAGCATGACCTCTTAGGTTATTGTTGTGGTTCAATTCCAGCAGCGGATGGCAAATGTGGTTTAAGTTCTTCAGAATCTGACAAACCATTATGAGATCCCCCCGCGAAAGCCGATATCGACTGTTGTACATTCTTAGAGATTTCAGTCTAAGCTGATGGGGCAGATGAAATGGGGCTCTGACATTCTTGGTTGCCATTCGTTGAGGAGACTCGAGAGCAACAAGCTCCTGTTTCTGCCACGGCTGCCACTTGTAGTCGCACGTAGGTGTTAAGCATTTGGAAAAAGATTGAGAGCTCAAACGGACCGAAGGCTCTGCGAAGAAGGCCGAAGTGTTGATTTCCGGTTCTCGTCGCCTTCTCTGCTTGTTTTGGACACGCGAAATTTTCCTGTACCAATAAACCCAGGTCACGCACCTGAGAGACCTTCTCCAAGGTGTGGTCTCCAAGCTTGCAAAAGCTCACCGGCTGGTGATACAGATGTATCACCTTGCACTTAGCTATGTTCAATTGAAGCATGTTCCGCTTTGACCATTCGTAAATGCAATCTAGGTCATGTTGGAGCAGATCGTGATCTGGCTTGTTACTAATCGCCCGCCATATCTTGACGTCATCGGCGAAAAGCAGGAAATCTGAGGAGATGACCATTGCCAGGTCGTTGATAAACACCAGGAATAAACGCGGTCCCAGCACTGAGGCTTGTGGGACACCACATTCCACCTCATTTGGGTTAGAGAGTGATCCCCTAACACGTACTTGAAGCTTCCGTTGGTGAAAGAAGCTGCCAATCCAACCAAGTACAGGATCTCCGATTCCGTAACTCTGTAGCCGTTGAAGTAGGATGCAATGAATAAGGCGATGAAAAGCTTTGGAGAAGTCCAGATAAATGACGTCAACTCCGACCCCATCATCGGCCACTTCCGTCCAACTACCTCGTGCAATCAGTAGGTGGTGCATAATGGTGTTGCATGACCGGTGTTGACAGAATCCATGCTCTTCCGGTACCAAGAGGTTGCATTTTTCCAGGTAGTCCATTAAAGCCTTAGTGACGACTGCTTCCATCACTTTCCCGTGCACAGGGAGGAGAGAGACTGAACGAAAATTTACAGGACCTGAACCGCTACCGCCTTTAAAAATAGGGGTGATAACGACACATTTCAACCTAGTGGGGACTTGTTGCTCATCAAAGCACCTTTGGAAGAACTGCGACAGTGGTTCAGCTAGCTTGTTGCCCAAAGCCTTCAGTGCCTTCGGGCGGATGTTGTCTGATTCCAAAGTGCTATGCGCACAAAGTGAGAGCAATTTCCATAACATAATTCATATGTTGAAAATTACATTTCTAAACGATGGTGTCGGTAATATGCATTACGTGGAAAAACTTTTGCACTCCGCAAGCGCGCTAAAACACGAATCATGTGGGATGCGTATCTATCCTGATGTCCCTTGGAAAGTGCGACAATCAAAAAGAAACACCGAAGAGGGGCACAGCAAGAAAGACGGCCTAAACGCAACCTTCATACATGGCGTGCCAGAACATCCTTCTAACGATGTTCAAGAGACCGGAAAGCACGATTTAGAACAGTGGCGGTTCATTCGTAAAACACTTTCTTTGGATAATATTGTGGCACTATTGCCCACCAGGATACCTCTCTCACCAAATTATAGAGGATGCGGCCCTAGAATCCTAAAATTTGTGATTCAGTCAGAGCAACACGCAATGAATGTTTTAGATCGATGGCGGAGAAATCGGAAACATCTTCCTTTCGAAATTCGGTTAAAGGTTGCAAACGCTTTGCACAGCTCAAATATTAAAGCAACTGAAGCAGCAAGCATACCGATGAATGTACATAAGCGTAACTTGACTGCTGCTTTAATTGACTCTGACGTAGGTCTAAACGAAGGTTGGGACGCACCTTGGCCGGATCAAATTGCAAACAAGGTATCATTGTCCCATAAAAAACGAGTAAGTGCTGACCTCCCATCGGTCGGCATTCTCCCACACTTGACCCTTTCACCCCTCTGTGGGTTCCTAGAGACCGAGAAACTGGCCTGCTTGTATACGAATGCTCAGGGTCTTTCTAACAAACTGGCTGAACTGAAAGATCGCCAAGCTTCCGGGTCATATAAAATCATTGGTATCACTGAGACATGATTACACACGGGAATGACAGACGCTGAAGTTTCGCTACCGGGCATGTCGCTGATCCGGAACGATAGGCTCACAAAATGTGGAGCGGTAATCCTGTGTTACCGAAACGACTTACAGTGCGAAGCTGTGGAGCATTCAGACTCGCGGTTCCCCGACTCTCTTTGGTGCCGGTTGCAGTTAAAAGGCAGGGACGCTTGCCTTATTGTCTTGGTGTACCCCGCCCCTAACTCAACACCCGAAACCGACTACCACCCAGCGGCTAATTTAAGATGTAGTTTACAACAAAAGTACACTCACATTCTTATCATGGGTGATTTCAAAGTACATTGTTTAGAAACTCCCGCCACGATCGGAGAACAATTCATAACCGATCTAAAAGATCTAGCAACTACTGTTCCTCTTTACAATCTGATCACTTTGCCCACTCGGTTCAGAACAGGTAACAAGCCATATGGGCTGGATCTTGTGCTTACCGACGAGGAACATATGATTGATGTGTTGGTTTTAGACTGCCCTTTGGGTCGCAGTGATCACGCAGTCATCAGTTTCAACTTCGTCTGCTATGCAGAATATCACAATGTGAACGATGAGACTGTGCGAACCATCACAAGCTACTATCGATTAGCCGAGCTCGTCAGCGTCACAACTTGGTCGTTCCTCGAAGAAGGACACCCCGGAAGTCGCCTGACTGGAGTTCGTCAAAAAATTCAGTCAGCTGATTGCAGAGACTTCAGAGATAAAAGCTTGCACTAAGTGCAAATCACTTTTTTTCGTTAGGAGCAGAACTCGAAAATAGATGAAAGTACACAACGCAGCATAGCGATTGTACAGAGAAGCTCCAGCACAAGAAACTTGGGACAACTACTTAACCCGACGTAACCACTGCACTCAACTGTTAAGAGAAGACAAAGCCGCCTATCAGCAGAGCATCGCCAAAACCTTCAGTGCTAACCACAAACTGCTGTACAAGCACGCTAATAGCCTGCGAAATGGGAGGCAAGCATTTCTTCTACTCAGGACGGCTGATGGCCCAACCAGAACGGTTGTGGAAGCAGCATATGCGCTGCAGACGCAATACGCTCCCACGTTTCAAAGGGTCATGCCACTAGGCGATCTACCGAGCTTTGTCTTCTGCTCGCCAGGACTAACCCACATCACTTTTACCGAGGAGGCTGTATTGCAAAAGCTGACGTCTCGACGCAAACACAGCTCGCCGGGTGTCGACACCATTCGTCCAGAAGCACTGAAAACAGCAGCAAGCCAACTGGTAGTACCTTTAGCTCAGTTCTTCCAGCGCTGCTTAGACCAGAACCAAGTCCCCGCCATGTGGAAGATTGGAATAATAGCCCCGATTCATGAAGGTGGAAGCAGAACTGATCCTTCCAACTACCGCCCAGTATCCCTTCTTCCTATACTCTCCAAGGTCATGGAATCCATAGTTGCCGATGCACTGGTGTGCTATCTGGAAAACTGCGACATCAGCATGCCAGAGCAGCACGGTTTCAGTTCACAGCGGTCATGTACAACGAATTTACTAATTGCACGCAGTAGTTGGACCGAGGCAGCTGACGCTGGAGAAGGTGTTGATGTGATCTACCTGGATTTTTCCAAGGATTTCGATCGTCTAGACCATCGGATACTCCTATTCAAGCTGCAGCATTACGGGATCGGCGACCCTCTTTTAGCTTGATGGCCAACTTTCTACTTCCACGGCAATTAGTGGTCAGAGTTCGGAGCTCTTTATCGGACCCCATACAAGTTGAGTGTGGTGTGCCGCAAGGCTCACTTCTATGTCCATGTCTTTTTGATGTTTATTAATGACCTTGCACAGGGAATCGCTTCACATTTTCTAATGTTTGCCGACGATATCAAGATCTGTCGCCGGATCCAAGCGAACGCCGACCAACATGTGCTTCAGAGTGACCTAGATACGGTGTATCAATGGTGGACTACATTTCAACGTCAGTAAATGAAAAGTGCTTTCCATCCGACATCAGAGCAGCTACTCATACCGACTCGGAACGAATATACTACAACAATCAACTCTCGAACATGACTTGGGTGTCCTGGTTCAAGATGACTTAGATTGCTCCAGGCAATCCGAAAAGGCCTCGAAGACCGGGAACCAACCCGTCGGGCTGTTGAGGCGGGCGTTTGGACAAATAAACAACTCCATATTTCGACAACTGCTCAGTGCGTATGTTCGTCCCCCTTGTCGAATACGCAATTCAAGCCTGGCATCCATGGCTGAAACAGGACCTTAATGCACTGGAGCAGCCACAACGTCGGGCATCTAAGAACCTAATTGGAATGCGAAATCTTTCATACCATGAGAGGCTGCAAAGATTGGGGTATTCAGTGGAAGATACCGCAGACTACGAGGTGACCTGATTATGGCATACTTGATTCTGCAAGACCCACATCATGTGTGCCGCCCTTTACTGCAACTCAGCAGCAATACAAACCTGAGGGGCCACTCATTAAAACGCGCAGAACAATACAGTCGTCTGGAGTGCCGCAGAAATTTCTTTTCCATTCGCGTCTGTCACCCGTGGAATGCTCTCCCAGAATCGGTCGTCTCTGCACCGACACTAACAATATTTAAAAGACGGTTGGACGATGCACTCATCCACTTACACTTTGTCACTTAGCGCTACATCTCCATCCTACACCTGGAGTATACCATGGAATTATTTGTTGTTAACTGTGGGTACTGTGAAATTAAGAGGATCACAGGACCTCGGCGGAGCAAACGATAAGTCCTCATTTTCAAATTTAATCTATTAACTATTTTACTATCTTTATCATCATTATTGTTATGTTGATATCCCCACCAACTATCCAACGGGACTTGTAAAGCAGTGCTTTTTAGCCAGTATAAATTCATTGTTCATTGCTCATTGTTCATTGAGATAATGGGACAGGTAGAGGTTGCGAGTTCGAAAATTGGGGCGTATTGTAGCCGCAAAGCATTGGCAGCTTCTTCGGCGCTTTGTACTCTACCGCCTGTCGTGAAAAGTGGGGGATACCATGCTTCACTTTACGAAGCTTATTGACAGGCCTATATAGCAGTTTGTTGTTTGCCATGGAATTTTTGACTACGCATTGTTGATCAGTTACTTTATCCTCAAGGACAAGTGCAGTGCAATGGTTGCGTGGATCAGGAAATTGCCCCAAATCTCTGAGCCGTGGTTAATCTAGCAAGCACGGCAAACTGCATCCCTTATCGCCAGGCATTTTCGAGTCTTGCTCCTTAGAATTGAAGGCATTTTTGCGGGACGAAGGGACTTGGTCTCTGATGCTCTGTTGACCATGTCGCTGAGTCCATTAACGAACTCTGTCCAAACGTTGTCAAGGGGACTTTTGTTTGAGAATTCCCAAGCAGCTGCGTCGGCGAGTTCTTTCAATACGTGGTAGCGTGTGATCGTATGAGTTAGTTCCGAGTGTTCAGATGGATACTCTGCATAACACACATAGTTAAACATTCTTACTACATGGTCACTGAGACGTAATGGTCTATCCATCAATAACTTGTCAGCCATGAGCTCTTCATTTGTGAGCACAAGGTCCAATATGTACGGTTTGTTTGCTGTCCTGAATCTAGTGAGCGTGGTGACATGATTGTACAAAGGAATATCAGAAATCAGTTTATGCAAGCTGCTTTGAACTGATCACTGGGCGATGCCGAAACCTCCAGATTGTGTAGATTGAAGTCCCCGGAGATGAGAATGTGGCTGTACCTAGTGCGTGTTAATCTGTTTAAGCCACGGATCAAGCGGGAATCCATTTCTGGAATGGACGTTTAGGGGGGGGGCGGTAAACGACAGCTACGAGATATGTGTCGTTGTGTCTTAGTCGGAGACGGCACCAGAATGAGTCGGTAACGTGTGTTTCCAGATCCTCAACTATTGTACATTGTAGATTGCTGCGGTAGTAGAGTAGGAACCCACCTCCTCTGCTGGGGCGGTCGTTCCGGATGAGTGACATTCGGCTATCTCAACCTCAGTATCAGTCACCTCCTGGTGTAACTAAATTTCGGTAATAGAAATTAGGTCCAAAGCATTCACAACCTGACAAAGTCGAAGTTCGGTAGTTGTACTAAGGAACCATTGGGCGTTAGTGTACATACATGAAAGTTTCTCAGATTTAAGCAATGTTTCGGAGGTTCTACAACTCATATGTGAAGTTTCGCCGACCAGTGAGTGGCCGGCGACTAATCGTATTTTTATGTGTACTTGGTGAATGATTTAACGTCTTATTCGTCGTCCGCGTAGTTAGTCCCGTGTCTAATCTTCGAGGTACAGTGTAAGGTGTCTGGTCAGTATCATCTTGCAAAGGTTATATGGGCTCATTCGGCACACTACTGGTGCATTGTTCTTTCATAGATCCCATCGCGTTTGGTTCTTTGAGTGACATATCATCTCTTGGAAACATATCGCCGATTGTCTTCCGCCGAACCTCAGATGGTAACCTGCAACGGAACATGTACCAGCATTTTAGCATCCGTGCTACCATAGGTTTTGACCGAAGGACCACTTTCAACACTGTCGGGCCACTTCCTTTGTAGTTTGGTGAGGTACGCAGTCGAGACACGGATTTCGCAACACATAATCCAAGTAGAGTGTTTCACAAATATAACACCACTGTTCTTTATTATGTGTTGTTATTTCATGCTCACCCATGGTAAGAATGTGACTGTACTTTTGTTGTAAACTACATCTTAAATTAGCCGCTGGGTGGTAGTCGGTTTCGGGTGTTGAGTTAGGGGCGGGGTACACCAAGACAATAAGGCAAGCGTCCCTGCCTTTTAACTGCAACCGGCACCAAAGAGAGTCGGGGAACCGCGAGTCTGAATGCTCCACAGCTTCGCACTGTAAGTCGTTTCGGTAACACAGGATTACCGCTCCACATTTTGTGAGCCTATCGTTCCGGATCAGCGACATGCCCGGTAGCGAAACTTCAGCGTCTGTCATTCCCGTGTGTAATCACGTCTCAGTGATACCAATGATTTTATATGACCCGGAAGCTTGGCGATCTTTCAGTTCAGCCAGTTTGTTAGAAAGACCCTGAGCATTCGTATACAAGCAGGCCAGTTTCTCGGTCTCTAGGAACCCACAGAGGGGTGAAAGGGTCATGCGTGGGAGAATGCCGACCGATGGGAGGTCGGCAGTTACTCATTTTTTAATGGGACAATGATACCTTGTTTGCAATTTGATTCGGCCAAGGTGCGTCCCAACCTTCGTCTAGACCCACGTCAGAGTCAATTAAAGCAGCAGTCAAGTTACGCTTCTGTGCATTCATCGGTATGCTTGCTGCTTCAGTTGCTTTAATATTTCAGCTGTGCAAAACGTTTGCAACCTTTAACGGAATTTCGGACGGAAGATGTTTCAGATTTCTCCGCCATCGATCTAAAACATCCGTTGCTTGTTGCTCTGACTGAATCACAAATTTTAGGATTCTAGGGCCGCATCCTCTATAATTTGGTGAGAGAGGTATCCTGGTGGGCAATAGTGCCACAATATTATCCAAAGAAAGTGTTTTACGAATGAACCGCCACTGTTCTAAATCGTGCTTTCCGGTCTCTTGAACATCGTTAGAAGGATGTTCTGGCACGCCATGTATGAAGGTTGCGTTTAGGCCGTCTTTCTTGCTGTGCCCCTCTTCGGTGTTTCTTTTTGATTGTCGCACTTTCCAAGGGACATCAGGATAGATACGCATCCCACATGATTCGTGTTTTAGCGCGCTTGCGGAGAGCGAAACGTTTTCTACGTCGTAGAGGATTCTATTGTTACTGGAATAACGCTGGATTTTCCATAGTGTGGCGAATTCGGATGACGAGCAATTCGTTATAATTTTATGGGATTAGCTTTGATACTCATTTGCCTGCACTATGAGTTCCATTGCTCTTCGTCGTCAGATAACTTCTCCCGCAATTTGATGGCGGTAGATTCAGGGACATTTGATTATACAACAGTCCGTGCACTGTTGTTGGATCCCTTTTTCTTTGATCTACAAGGTATGGCACTCGTTTGTCCTGACCTGCTGACAAGTGTTGATTTTTTGCTGTTTGTCTCTCTGTTCGCGTTAACGTTGTCTACAATGGACGAGGCCGCAACGGCGGCCTCTCGGTGGACTTTTGCAGCAATCTCTGCATAGGTAACTGATGTTCTGGGAGGCTTAGTCTCGACAAGAGATATTTGAGCTACAGGTACCGAGGTTTAGTGTTCGGCTGTTTCATCCTTGTTAATGCAAGATGTCAGGTCTAGTGGAATTTGATCAACCAGACGTTCTGAGTGGTGCCTGATTTTCGTTGCCGTGAGTACTGTTTGACTCACATAGGTACGGTCTGTTTTCGCCCGGCGTTCTACCAGAGTTGGAGAAGACAACGGAGATGGAAACGTGGCTGATTGCGGTTCAGGGGAAGCGGATTGTTCAGCATTCCGTTACTCAGATGCCGCTACGCTTCTGTGATGCATACTTGCTTGCATTGAAGTAATCTTATCGCTTATCCTCTGCTGTGATTCTGCGGTTAACCGGTCGCATTTCGGAGCTAGGATAAGCAAGCACTTAACGAGGGGATGGTGGAACACGCAGTACAGAACAAAAATGCATCCTGGGAGCTATTTCGCTCCCATAACTGTTGTTGGGACACATTTGCACATTTCGAATGATACCATTCCAAACAGTGCGAGCAAGCCAGACCGTTTTTTCTACTTGATGACATTCTCCTAACCTGCAAATACCTTTCGCTTGGAGCCTCTTCGGTTTCACATTTCTGCCATTCAATTTCGTGTCGTTACCTGACCCAATGGGTTGGTTAGCGTTATGTACTCTTACAGCTTGAGAGCAACGCACATCGGTCAGGCGAGCGTGGTGGTTGCAAGGTGAAATGAGCGGTCGGCGTGGTCTCGCGGTCCGTGTGATGGGTTATGCCGGCGCACTGGCTGACAAGGTCAAAAGGAATGGCGAATGACTGGAACCTGAACAGAGCGCTGAACACAGATTGACAGATCACAAATTCTTTCACAGCTGTGTTGAGAAACACTGGATCGGAATAAGCTTAGACTTTTCGGTCTGCCTCAAGAATTCTGTATCGAATAGTGTCGCAGAAAAGCAATCGGCTCAATGTGATTGAGTTAAACGCTTGAGCTTAATATCGGATGCCAATGAAACGGTTAGCGATGGCGCAGCCTCTAACCGTAGAAGATATTTCCACGTATGATGGGTCCCTGTGTAGGGCTGGTAAATCTGGTTCGAATGAGCGTACAGTGACAATGCTGCGAGAAGATGGAGAGAGGATAGAGGGGAATAATCCAAATAAACCAGGAGCACGCACGTCACGCGTGTGTGGGGATGACCTTGATGGCAATCAAGGCTGTGCTAAGACAATAGCACACTCCCTGAGGACTATAGATAGTCCATCCGGACCGGGCGCTTTGCACGACTGTATCCGTGTTAATTTCTGCAGAACTTTAACACTATCTATGCATAGTGAAGGTTGTGTGGAGAGTTGCAAAGGTATAGATGCTAAGTGTAATACTGTATCATTTATTTGACCACAGAAGTTGCAGGTTAATTCCTACACATCGAGAGCAACGTGTGACCCTTCGGACTACTCCACTCAGGTTTTACATCATTTTCAATATTTCTTGGCAATTGTTCTTTCCAATTGTAGTTTGGACATAAATATGGTGGAGGCGGCGCATTTCATTTTTTATATCAGTCTATAAGGAAGTTACTGAAATGGCGTCTTTGTGCTTGAAAGATCATTCTTTGAGTTAGCACAGTCCAGTAAGGCATTAAGATGAATGCCTATCTCCGCGGATGAAAATGGCTTCCATAGGAAAACAAACATCAAGGCAAAATTTCATGTAACTGGTTGTTCACAGTACTTCAAAACACCGGAATTGTAAAATATACTGAAATCTGTAGCGACTATACTTGTGCGTATCAGCTCGATGTTTCGGGACGACATCGTCTTTGTCTTCACTTACGATTTGGCAGCAAATGAAATCATTGTAATTCATTTGGCCATAGTTTTAAGTCGTTGACAATCACTAAGTCTTAGGTTGCTTTTAACCTGCTTGCTGACTGTACAATGTTCTTCAGTCCAATATTGGTAATGAAGCTAGTGTCGAATCGATTAAAGTCACCGGCAAACGCATATCAAGATAAATCTGGATGTTCAATGACGATAAGGATAAAATCGTCGTAAAAGTTTTCAACTTGGTATAAGACAACTGAACAATAAACAGTAGACAATGATTTATCACTGGTAGAATCATGTGCTTGAAAAGTCTCGTATGGTGCTTAGAGTAAAAATTCAGACTTAAATGATCAGATGGTATCAACAGTCGTTATATTTCAGCAAATGGATGAGAAAGAAAAACGAAGACGACGACGCTCACTCGTGTGTTACTTCATTTGACAGATGTGGTACGTCAATCCCGTTTAGATACATCCAGGCCCCAGTACCGAACCTTGGGGCACGCCATACTGAACGTCAAATGGGTCGGAAATGAAGCTGCGGTCTCTCACATTCAGCTGATGTTGAGTGATGAGGTTGTCAATCCAACCGAGCAGAGTGTCACTGATTCTATAGCTTGGAAGTTTGTGAGGGAGAATGTGGTGGTTCAAACGATCGAACGCTTTGGAGAAGTCCAGGTAGACAACCTCGACACTCAAACTGGCATCGGCTGACTCTGTCCAGCTTGCTCGGGCTAACAGCAAGTTTGTAGTGCAGTATCGATTTCGGCGGCATCCATGTTCCTGTGACATTAGGATGCTGCTGCTCTCAAGATATGCCATGAGTGCCTCAGAAATCATACGTTCCATTACTTTGGACAAAACTGGGAGGAGAGTGTTTGGACGTAGTTCGAGGGCACCTAACGATTATCACTTTTGTAAATAGGAATGCGTAGTTCATGTTTCCACATTGTGGTAACCTGCATTTGGCAGATAACGTTGAAAGTACCGAGCTAATGGTTCGGCAAGGTTCATAGCCGCTGTCTTCAATGCCTCCAAGCCAAGTGAGCTGTGCACGCGCAATGAAATTAGCGTTTTCATCATACTGGTTGCCGTGAACGATGCATGGTTTAACACGGGTGACAATGAAAGCGGTGTAAAAAGCGGATGAAAATTGATTCACTCCGGAAAGTATGGGTGAATTGTTGGCGAAGCACATTGGCTGCATCCTGTGCGATTTGTGAAAGACCAAATGTTGCGCCTAAAACCTAGATCCCACGCTGCATTCTTCAGAGCTTGTTGAAGCGTTTATACAGCAAGTTAGGATTTTTACTGACATTCGCCGCTAAGTTCTGTTGGTGCTGGAGTTTGTCTGCGCGGATCAACTTGACGCAGTGGTTTCATTGAGTTGTGTAACCAACCCAGGTCAGTGTACTAGGACAGAATTTGTAAGCGCGCCAGGCTGAATCCCTTAAGACAATGCATTTCTAGTACGGCTCCTCAGGAACGAGCCCAATTGCCTCGGGCGAAAGAACTAGCTTTCTGACGCATTTGCCACTAGCTCAGTGAATTGGGTGACCTACAACATCCAGGTGACATAGGGCGGCTTCTGGGCCAGGAAGGACCAGTCGGTTTCTTGAAAAAGGTTACACAGGTGGTCGTAGTGTGTAACCTCATCGGTTTCCATGGTGGTCCCACTGATGTACTCCGAATAACAGATGCAACGAAAAGGTAACATCGCGTGCTGGTCAAGCCCAAGTGATGCATCTATGGTCATGTTGTCGACAATTAGTTCCTCGTTGGAGAGCACAAGCTCCAAAACAGATGGCTTGTCACTCTTTCAGAATCGCCTGGGAGAGGTGAGATGGTTGTACAGAGGTACATCAGCAATCACCTCTTGCAAATCAGCTTTCAATTGTTCGCTGTGCGATGCTGGTACTTCGATTGCGTGCAGGTTGAAGTTCACCACCAGAAGGACGTGACTGTATGGTCATGCGAGGATTCGTTTCATCGCAGAAGCAAGGCATTGATCCATTTCCAAGGTGGACATTGGAGGGCGGTAAATTATTGCTAGTAAACACATATCACCAGTTCTTAGGTGCATACCACACCAAAGAGTATCGAGGACTTTCGTTTCTGTGTCTTCAATGATATCAACATGCAGGTCGGCTCGATACTACAGGAGCACTCCCCCTCCTTTGCTAGGTCGATCGTTGCGTCTGAAAGTCATGCCGGGTAGTGCAACCTCAGCATGCGTGATCTCCGCGTTCAGCCATGTTTCGGTGACCATAACTAGGTCACAAGGCGTGGAGACCTGACGAATACGAAGTTCGGTTAGCTTACTGAGCAGATCTTAGGTATTAGCACACAAGCAGGTGAAGGCATCGGTGGTCAGAAGCGTGTTTGTGAATGCTGGTTTCCGGTGAGGGCCTAAGGCAACCCTTACTGGGTAGGCTGCCTGTCGTTGTTTGTAGGACCGATGACGCAGGCCATAGGTCCAGTTCAGGTTGTTGTATAGAGTTCTCAGCGCCAACAAGATGGTGACCGTTTTGTCCTTCTTCAGCTGCCCGTGTGTTTTGGCATTGTCTGAGCTACAGAGTAACAGAATTGCATTGGTAAGTTGCTTGCCCAGTGTTACATTATCTATCCGTGGCCCGGTGCCTATCGTCTTTACACATATTTCAGTTGGCAGCATTTTATGCTTTGTGGGCCACATTTTGATCACACGTGCTGCCATTAGTTAGGAGTGCAATGATACTTTCATCACTCGGAGACCACACTTTTTGTATTTAGGTGATAGCGGTAACCTTGATGTCAAATTAGCGATAACATTTTCTAGTGAGAACACTTCACGAACAAAACCCCATTCATCCCAGTAATGCGCTTTTGCCTCTAGCTTGCTTAACGTCTAGAAATCGATGACGCTGTGAACAAGGATAGGTTTTGCGTCTTGTTGTTTTTACGGAAGTCATCCGGATTTTGTTTGCGTTTCTGGCGTTCGTTTCAAGGAACATCTGGAAAAATTCGAACAATGCATATGGTGGTACGGAGGCGAGTGACTGACAACAGGATTGCCTTTGCATCATTATGTGACTGTAGTGTTAACTGGATTAACCGCGGTTCACCTAGTGTACGTAGTTTGGGTGACGGACGAGGCGTATCATATAGACCGGTTTAGCTTGAACCCCTATTAGTTAACATAGCGAGTCTCACGGTTTTTGTCGTCCAGTAGCTGGGAGAAGTATAAATGTTGGCTTATAGCATCAAACGATAGCCGCTGAAGTATAGGGGCTTGCATTTCAGTTAAACAACTAATTCACCTTGCATGTTGTCAAAAAATATTTTTTGTCTGGGTGCACCATGAAGAATTTAGATATGGGATAACGCCACCGCCACGGTGCCTGTGCTTGCATAGGCAGTCAAAGCGGTGCCCTGTAAATCTGTCAAGTGCCACAAATACACCTTCTAGATAATCGTACAGTCAGGTTTCTTGTGGCATAATGATATTAAGTCAGAAGTATTCGCGACAACTTATTGTACTTTTAAGCTCTTCTAATTTTTCCACAAACGAACGGATAGATATATACTAATACATCTGAGTTTTTCCTTCAAAGTGCAACTCTCAATCCAGTGCGGTGCACTTTGTGCTTAGCTACTTCGTTTTCCTTTGCTTTCTTTCCGTTTGCTCCGTACAAACTGACCAGAAAAAAGTGCTGGTTCATTTTCATCAAAATACGTAGACTTTTAGAGGATGCTTGGCCGTAGGTAATCATGTTGCGATTTGTATAAGGAACAACTACTGAATTAAAACAACGGGGTATTAAAATAGTGAAGGTTATCGTGCGTGTTGATAAATCCATTGGACAGGAAGCACAATGCACTGCCGAATTTGAATGCCCCGCCTTACAAACTCACTCACTCAATCGAACTTACCAAACACCAGGCACACTGTCTTAAGGTTCACCTTGTGAAGTCAACAAACAGCGAGTGCAAAGGCTGGTATCGCTGCTGACACTTCCACTGCCGTTGACGAGCTGCGAACACCATACCTATGGTGTTGAAGCCCGAACGAAATTCGGATTTCTCTTGCACCACGCTCGGTTCAACTATATGTGTGACAAGACGGTTGCGATTGGTTTGCCAACACAGTTCAGCAAGTTGGCATTATGCTAATTCTTACAGCATTGTTTACTCCCCTTGCGGCGAACGTGTGCATCGGTTTGTTGCGGTGTCCCTTCTTCCTACCCCAAAAAGAACAAACTAAAAAAATTGCAAAAACTGTGAGTGGTAAAATAGACGAACAAGCTTTTGTTGTTGCTCTCTATTTATTATTCATATTACTTTTCTATTCAGCCATGATTCCGATGGCACAATATCTGTACCACAGATCGTGGATTATATATATATATATATATATATATATATATATTGCTCCCCTTGCCCATGGACATTGAACAATGAACAATGATTTATATAACGGGTAAAAAAGCAGGTGCTTGACATGTCCCGTAGGGTGGATAGCGTGACAAAAATGATAGCGAAGGGGTAATGTTGTCAGTTCGGGCGCTTACAGATGTAACAACATTTTCGGATAAAGGGCGTTCGAAACGAGAATGTACACACACAAAGCAACAGGAGAGTGGTTATTGTTCACATCATAGGCGAGAAAAATTAAAAAAACGATAGCAAGGACAACGCTTACTTGTGTGCGATTATCGTCGGTCGACCGGATACAGAAATCCAGTGTCTACAGTAGTAGCGTTTATCAAATTTCGTGCAAAGCGTTTGGAGTGACTCGCTCTCGAGTAGGGTTATGGCACTATCCCCTGTCTGTTGTGCATTAGTGCCAGCATCTGGTGGTCATGAGCTATAGCACGTGGTAGCTAAAGGGCATGCTTCAGGTCAGCCTACACTTTCTCTTCAATTCGCACTCGTTACAGCAATTGGTGTAGTGAAACTATGTTCCAGCACTTCACTTGGTATCCCGTGGGCGCCGGCGCACTTCCTTTTCGCAGCTGAGCAAGTGCTGTCTTCGTTTCATTCAGCTTCAGTGTGTCTGCAAGGTACTCTTCGTCGCATGTTATTGCTGCAATTGCAACTTGGTCCATTCAATTACTAGACGGTTATTCAAGACAAAGTCGAAGTACGTGCGCCAGATCAGTATTATTTCCGCAGCCTGTGTGCACGCAGCGCCGGAAGTGACATCCATCAGCTTTATCAGCAGCTGCACTGCGTGTCCACACACCGTCTTCAAGGAAGCAAAGAACGCCCTGTATGGACGACATTCGGTGTAGCATTTTATCTGTTTCGCCTTCTCCGTCCACAATGCATGCTTGATGCGACAGAGACAATCGAGTCAATCGCTGTCAAAGTTTGCAAAAGTGACTCTCCCTCTCTATCGGCAGGTTCATCCACAAGCGCAGTGTTTTGCACCGGCACGAATGCGCCAACAATCACACTGTTGTTAGCAAACCAATCGGGCCGCCCGTCACACGACCGCGGATGTGGTACCACAGGGAACTCACTAAGGCGATGGGTTCTACATCAAAAACACGGGTAGCCTCCACTAACTCCATAATCTTCTCAGCAGCACCTAGCGAAAGAACATAAAATTTTCGTCGGTTCACGTCAAGTGAGCAGTACATAGATTTACGAAAAAATACGTACAATTTGTTCCGCATCAGATTTGTGTTCAGTGCCACACTCAGCTCCACGCAGTACACGTGTTATACTCACTTCACGAATGTCACGCTGGTGTGCCAAGACAGTTGGTCGGATGAGCATGACAATTCCGTGGATGCGTCCAAGTAGCTATATCACTCGCACCCAGTACAAACCGGGTGTTCGTGATCATCAGACTGAATGGTGCATGGTGAGATCAGCCTTTCACCGTTTCCATTGGCGGAGCCAATACCATACCAACCGATAACGTCTGTCTACGAGGTGGCATCACGCTCGACGTGCGCGTTGAAATCCGGCAGTAGGAATAGCCGGTCGCCTCTCAGCACAGATCGTATCACGGAGGATAACCAGAGTGTCAAACTGATCCGTCGAGTCATTAGGATGACACATAGCAGGTACATAGGTGTCAATAAAAGTTTGAACCTTACCTCTTCCAAGTCACCGCCTAATTGTTATCAATCGTACGCTGATGCCGGTCTGTTCCCCCACCAACTGGCCATTTAGTTGGTTGAATGGTGCAAATCCGACCCCATGTTCACGTGGTACTGAGGTGACGTTCACTTCCCAGTAGAACATATAAACAGCACCAGCAACGTGCAGCTGTCCTTGGTCAGCGAGCCGAATTTCACTGAATGTTGCAATGTCAATAAGGTAACTTGCGATTTCCATTGCGACCAGTGTAGGGCGTTCATCGAGACACTTACTAGTGTGCCGATCGATTAGTGTGCGCATCTTCTTGCATCAGATAGGGAGTGTTTTCCGCGATGGCGGTAGCATACAATCGCTCTCGTGGTGACCTCTGTTAGAAGAGGTTTCGGGTTTGGTGAAATGGGGATGAGAAGAGCATGTACAAGAAAAGAAGAAAGAAGTGATGATTTAGCCGTGTAATGTTTGCCTTATCTAGTTCGGCGTATGCAGCGTATAAGGCGACCCTTTTCCTAGTGAGACTGCACGACGGCCGATGCATCGTGGGATTATTATTACTGGCTTGATTCGTGGTTTGGTTTAGACTAGAATATTGCCAGGGCGTTTAAACCTGAACAGGAGAAGGACCCTGATCTTCAGCTAAAGCCTTCGATAAAGTGCACATTCGAAATAAAGTTGACCATGCGTTATTATACAGTGAACCTATTCACTCGGAATTTATCTTGACTACTAGCCAGAAGAAGGGTGTACCCAACTTCCACCAAGCGATCGCTATGAAAAGGTGTCCATGGCACAACATTAGCAGCAGCTGTTCGACTACCTGCCAGGATCCAGCCAGTACAAGCCTCTGCGCACCATGAATGCTACTGCCCCCCTCAAGCCAATTCATTGTCGTAAACACGAGTAGACAAGAACAAAGCTGCATATTTCCGATGCTGACAAACTCTTTGCATATATGATCTGTGCGAAATGTAGACGCGGCTTCCAAATTGTTAAGTATTATGCCCTTAGTTTTTTTTATTAATAATGGTAGTGTTGCTGTTATAACATCTGCACAGAACGAGGCCCGTGGATGTTGAAACAATGCGTCCCTTAACCCATGTACTGAGCGCAGAAAGAAGACATATATCGCGAAATGTTACTATTTCAATTGCTCTCATCAGCCGCGAACGTAATACAATTGGGAATCAACAGAAACGAACATATGGAATCCAAATTGAAACAAGATGATCAATCAAAACCAAGGCAATCTAACAGACTGCTTCGGTTGCTTCTGTGCCCACAACACCGGGCGATACTTCGAGATAATTAGAGCCTCAGTGATGCCCAGTCCTTTTAAGTTCTAATCGAGCACCGGTATTTTGAACGCGGTCGACTGATCCACGTAATGAGGAGTCGTTACTAGATACCTCGCAATGAACGAGGCAGAACTGCAAGTCATTAGTTTATCCGTACCAGTTTGTTGCGCCAACGCTTGCCGTAGCCAAGTAGGTCGGTGTCCGTTATCCTTAGGGCTAGTCTACGGCCAGTCTTGCCTGTATGAAGTCACCGCAACTGCAGTTGAACTGGTAGACTACAGGCGAGGCCGCACTGTTTGCACACCTTTCGGATGGTCGTTGAGAACCAGTCTGCGCGTGCTGTGTAGCAGTCGCAACTGGGCGGTGGTGTAGGCACTCGAGAGCGCAGACCTGATCTCGTGCATGATATCATTGACTAAATGATCTCCTTTCAAAGGGCAGAAAGAAGTAAACATGCGTTTTCTCTGTCGTTTGAACTGTTGGTTTCTCCTTGGGCATTAGGCTATGAAGCTGGAAGAACCATTCCGAGGGCTCCTTCGACAATACCATCTTATGTAAAATCTCATCTTCGGCCTTAAGTGTGTCTGTAGTGCAAATTCGTCTGGCTCTATAGAAGAATGCTTTGACTAGACCGCGTTTGTACGCAACTGGAGCTAGCCTAGAGAAGTGAAGGTACTGCCCACTCCAAGTCGCTATTCGAAAGACGGTGCGCAGAAGCATGCCATCCGTCCGCCTCCTAATGAGCACGTCCAAAAACGGTTGACTGCCTTACTGTTCACTCTCATGTGTCACAGAGAGATTAGGGCGTGCGGAATTTATGAGGGTAACAAGTTGCTGAGGCTTTACTTATCTCGAAGTATCGCCTAGTGTTGTGGGCACAGAAGCAACTGAATCAGTCTGTTAGATTGTCTTGGTTTTGATTGATCATGTTGTTCCAATCTAGGTTCCACACGTTCGCTTCTGTCGATTCCCAATTGTATTACTTTCGTGGCCGTTGAGGGCAATTGGAATCTTAAAGTTTTGCGATTTATGTCTTCTTTCTGCGTTCAGTATGTGGATATGCTCAACACACCGCGCAAGTTCAATAAAGAAAAATTAAAAGTAACTTGATCATGGCATGTAAAATGTGCAAAGCATACTGCCTATCTCACATCCTTCGTAAGAAGTTAACAATGGATTCATGAATGCTTATTCTGACATTTTCAGCTGTAGCTACTGCTTACCACATAGTACATAGCCAAAAGCTCATTGTTGCGCGAGCTGACTTTAAGAACATTTTGACTAGATATTACGAAACTTCTTCAGATGTAGTTTGCGCATAAGACAAATGGCTTAGATATTCAAAGTTTAACCACACCTGTTGTTTTTGGTAGTGATTTAGATCTTGACAGATCCCCAGCAAGGTCACAAGATAAATATATGGGAGTAGTAGGGATCCTGAATGGCACACGTAGAGGTTAATCACCTCAAGGGCCAGTCAGACAACCATCACATGCCCGGAAAATCGTCGAAAATCGTCAGCGGTGCGCATTCCATTTGATCCTTGTAGGGCTTGAACCTGCAAATCGACTGTCAGCAGTCTGTGGTTGAGACCAATGAGCTACCGGCGACGGCATTGACGGTCGTGATTAAGTTATCGGGTGATACAGTGCCGTGGCATGTATAGAGCACGCTATATTAAGCTCATGCTAATTGTGGTAACCTTGCGTAACTTGATCACGCGGTAATTTTTAAATAACCTTCGGACATTTTTTACTTTTCGCGGATTCGCTTATAACCAATTTACTCCATATGCTAATTTAGCGAGTGTTTATGTCGTCATATAGGTTTAATTTATTCGATATCTTTTATATGATATTGGCATTTCGAATGATTGGCTGTTGTTTGACATCTCAGGTATGGCTGCGCTTGATGTGCAAGTTGACAAGGTGCCTACTTGTCTATTATCCACTACCTCGTCCATACTGGCTCCAGGAGACAGTTGGTCGTTGCTGGAGGGGAGGGGCTGCAAGGTCCCTGTAGTCGTGCTAGGCCGGAAGAGTGGCTCTATGAACCCAGTGTGTAGCGCACTACAGTCCAGCCACCGCCTTGTGTGCGCTGGATTCCCCAAATACAGTGTGCTTGTGTCGGTCTGTGAAGGAGTGTGGGCCGGCTCCGTTCATGAAACGTGGTTCCCATCCGCATGCCTCCCGGTCATATTCCTTCGGGTTTACACTGGATATGGGGTGTGTGGATGGAGTTGTGGGTGGTGTAGCTCAAGCCACCAATGGTCCCTATGTAGGCGCAGGCGTCCTGTGGTTGGCCACAGTGACAGACGAATCCGAAACCGGATGCCACCAAGCATATTAAGCGGCACTATATCACATCCAGCAAGTTAGTCAAGATGGTCGTTGTGGTCACCCGCAGCCCAGTGGTCTCAAACACAGACTGATAAATGTCGATTTGCGGGCTCGATCTCTACAGGGATCAGATGGAATGAGCAATGGTGAGGTTTTCCGAAAGAGTAAAACGGCCGTATAGTGCTTGTCCGGACGTATGATGATGATGTCTTGCTACACCGACCTCAGCCATCCGTTCGTTCAGATGTGCACCAGCATTAGACAATAAAGGGATGGAAGCGGGTGCTTGTTCACAAACTGGTTCCGAACCCGAAAGCCTGGGATGTGAAAGTAAAATAAAGTCGGCACAGTTCCGTACGACGCAGACGTAGCAGTGCTCAAATCCGGAACTTGAAGTTACACCCCTGCCTTGTGCGAACCAGAAATGCATGTATTTGAAACGGTCTCAGTCTGAGGGTTTAAGCGAGCAAACGAGATGTCCGTTTGAGTCAAGTGGAAACGTGAACACGGATGGGTAGATGAACGTAATGGAGACCTAAGTGGTCAAAGTCTACGCACAAGGCGTCAACTTCGTGCAGTGGCTACAGGGCGCGTCAGTTTGCTGGAGAGCACGTGGTCAGTCAGCTGCGTGGGAAGGCCACGCGCACAAGCGAGAAATCGGGTTCGCCTATTGGGCTAAATGTGGGAATCAGGCGAAACTTAATTGGCCAGCTACTTTAAGCAGGCGTCCAAGGTTGTAGCGGAGTCGAACATGGAGACGAACGATTCTGCCAAATACGATAAACCAGTGAAACAGAGCTCACTGACATTAGTTGAGCGCCAGACACTGAAGTGTGGCCGACCATGCTTTCCTAAATTAGTATGTATGGTTTATTAATTAAATAGGGATGACTTGTCTACAGAGCCTTATGTTTTTAGTTTATTTCGCTTGGCTGGGAGTGTGGTTGAGCAGACACATGGTTGTAGTCTCACAGGCGAAGCATCGCAGCAGTACAGCACGAACAACGTTGACTCGGTATTCAAAATGTGACTTCCCCTACATGAGCTCAATCAGTAATAAAGGGCGCCAAGTAATTCTAAGCTGTCAGGGATACGTTAGCTGTTACTTGCAGCTATCTTAAACCGCTCTTTCACAAATTTCCCATTGTCACTACAGACTTGAGCTGGAAACGCACAGAACTCAGGTGCGTACTTCGCCATACTTCTTATCTGATTTAAAGACAGTACCGTCCCCTGATTTACGGACGGTTTTGGATAGACAACTGGGGTACACTTTGCTCAAGTCCTTCCAAAAGATTTGTTCGCTTACAAGGTTTGTCCTTAATTGGATTGCTATAGTTCGTTACCTTTTACTTACGCCACTCACTATGGAAAGCAGTGAAACGTGACTCAACATCCGGCTGTGAAAACACGCTGTAAGGTCCACCGGTCGAACGTCGACCTACCCGTAGCCAATGATCCCAAAAACAGAACAAAGTTGCTTCATACTAACTACGGTACTATTTAAACGCATACATTAACACAAATCAGACAAACCTCAAGTGTTCTGGGTCCCGGTGTCTGCGTCACCGACTAGTGCAGTTACAAGGGTGGGCAGGAAACTGATTTCGCAACTGCTCGACGCTGAACATTCAACGCAAGTAAAACCACACGAACTTGTTCTAACAGTAAACCACTGACTAATATTAATGCCGTACTCACAGTAGAGGTGAATAGTGAAATTAATCACATATAGGGCTGCACAGACCAGATAACACGCAATGTTACAATCCACACAGATCAAATGAGGTCATGGCTAAAGTTCCAGGGGAATGCATGTGTAAAAGAGTGATGAAACAAGGTACAAGGGTATGTGTATGTACGTAGCACCTAACAGTGTAAGCACACGCGGTTGGGGATGGGGGGAAGGTAATCGGGTTATCTGAGGACATGGAAGGTTAGTGAAGCTCGCAGTAATGAAGGAACGTCATGAAGCGGAACGAAAAATAGAGTGCATGTGAGGAAAATGAACCTATCTCAGAGAAACATTCCAATCAACGCCAGGCTTCGGTTCAGCTGCTATACTGAAGACAGGATGAAGGCAAGTACTATACCATTTCCGAGTCATGTTAGGCCATACAGGTAGCAACTTAAACTAACCAGATATCAACTTAGTCTGGTGCGCTAACAGGTTACTCCTTCCGATGAACTAAGTTGAGTCAGGCTACTGTGACATGCGCGCACCGTCGTGTGGGTGGTTCCTTAGACAAGCGCTGTGAGCCAATAACATGTCGAATGAAAATTAGACATAGCAACGTGTACGCATGTGTAGGGTAGGTAGGTTAGGGGAATCGCTACAGCCCGGAGTTTGCTCGTGTGCGACTTGGTACATGGGCGGTGACGGATTACATGACGGCGGATGGGGGTAGTAACTTGTTAATATCTGAGATCACCCACGGTAGGCTACGGGGAAACGGGGTCAGTGTATGATAAGGAATTAGAGTGCGATTCACAACACCATTATAACAGAGCCTATTATGGAATCGGGTCACTGGCTACTCGCATTCTGACATGGCCGACAATCCGTTTCACTAAGCTAAACCCCAGGCGCTTGTCTGTACGACCTATCGCGTGCTGTGAACACATGGCGCGCACCGGGCACTAGGCACAATACGAGTGGCGCATTGAAGCGCGTAGGCCACAGGTTACTTTGGTCACACCGCTAAATCGCATGTGCACCGGTAGACATATGCACATGCACTGGTGAGATGGCACCAGCGCAGAAAGCTTTCTGGCGTTCTAAGGTTGCGATGGGCGATGTATCAAGGTGGACAATAAAGTGGTGATGAAGCTGAAATATGAGTTGTCTTAGTGCTTGTTCCACGCAATGCGCCTCAAAGCAACGTGTAAAAGTTACACTGAGTATTGTTTAGTAGGGGCAATTGAGTGAATGCTGAACGAGTCCCGTAGGTAGGTAGAGGGTAGACCACAAAATACAAAGCTTATAGTGGCACCACATTTAGGCGTATGCTAATGCTGCGGTGATACCGTGATTTGATATGGGTAGAAGTAGTGCTGCAAGACGACGCTGAGAATGGGATGTCTACACAGGGAGCGGCTTACGAGCTGCTCCCTCTCATGTTCTAACCCCCCCTTCAAATAGCCTGTGTATTGGGGTCAACCGTTTGCCTCTATCCCATCTCGCGAAACTGGCTGTCTCATTGACCCAAAGTTGGTCAGCTGTTTGCGGTCTGTCATCTGCCTGTCGGCGTTGTCTATTCGTCATCGCTGCATGACTCCAGTGTGCAGGTAATTTTTCGTTGTGGTCACGAAACATAGCTGTCCCCCTACGGTGACTTGTGATACATAATGGCTATGGTCTGTGAAGTGTACGAACCACATAGGCTGTGGAGCCGTGTTAATCCGTGAGGGGGTGTATATCACCCTGGTCTCCAGGGACAAGGAACGCAGGAATCCAACTCATGGTATTTCGTGCCCTCTTGCAGCACACCGGTTAGACTCTTAATTTTGGTTTCATCAGCGGCGTTAACCAAACCTGTAAGGTAGATGGAAGCGGGCGATGTAACGCAACCTCCAGATCGAATGTGGTTGATAACGACCTCACCACAAAAACCTAGCGTTTGAAAGGACACTGCAGGGAGTCCAGGTTTCAGTTAAGATTGCCGCCAGCATCGGAACACACCATAGTATACTGATACTAGGTGAATCCAGTGTGGCAAGTATGATGAATGCGGTTAAGCGACGCGCTTTACTCTTCAGTTGCGTCTGCTCACTTCATACTTGGCTGGCCAGTCTTTCCGTCGTTTTACCAATAACCGAAAGCAAGTTACGAATTCGCGGTTCGGCTGTAACTCATTTCTACTTGTGCAAGTGAAGCGTATCACACTAATAATTTCATCAAAAAGGTGGATTCTGTAGTCAGATTACAATGTGACCGCACAGCGGACAAGGCACCTGCAACTGACCTGTTTACACTCCCTTCTGAGTGGGGGGAGGGCCGGAACCTGTAACGATTCTAGTACATACAAGCGTGTGATCAGAAGCGAGTTAAGTACTTCAACTTGATCTGCTGTCCCAACAACAGCCTCGTCAATGGTAATCGATCAACATGTGGTCAGTCTGTATCCGCGACCGTGAGCAGCAGAGATCTGTGGCGCTCGACCTCCTCAATCCCGTAGCCTAAAGGTAATCACCTTGTCTCGTAATCTGACAACGCTGGTCGGAGCCTGGGTCGGGACCGGGCGACTCTCGAAGCATCCTTAATCCACGTGCGACCGATGGTGCTTGTATAGCAGCATGGTGTCCGTACTGAGTAATGACATACTGCTGATGCTTTTCTTTTGCTTTCTTAAGCCGTCATGCGAATATCATAGTAACCCAGACTACCGACATCTTGTTCCAAAGCTTCAAGCCTACCAACCGGTGCGCTGAGGTCTCCGATGAAAACCACCATATAGTTGCGATGATTCTTATGGAGTAGGTGGGATGGTTGACGGTAGAACTCATCTTTAGCTGAGTCCGGGCTGTAACTCGTGGTAACATGCACTGTTACGCCAAACAAAAAGTGTTTGGTTACCTCGCGGCTGCACAATCGTATGGAGGCTTTTACTTAAATTGCACAGGATTAGTCGTTAGAAACACAACTCGAACACCATCCTAGTCCGCGGCTTCTTCACCTATGTCTCCCGATACATTTGGCGTACATGTATTCTACAAAGGATCTGAGGATTACGTAAATTCCCGTGCAAGTGTGTTGTCTGCACATGGAACTTTTCAGTTACCCAGTTAGGAGAAGCGATTAACTATTCTGTAACCCGTGCCAACGCCTTAGTTCTTAAAGCCGTTATCAACTAAGCTTTGAGGCGATTAGCATATGTCACGAACGGTTGAGAGCCGATAACAAGTTTTGAGTGTCAACAAACTACCTATGGCACCGGAACAGTACGAGTATAGCAGTAAAGGGAACATGAACCGTTTCCTGAAGCATCGGGCTCGTTGCGGATGCGAACACAGTCGACAGCCAGGTATCTCAAACACCTTCTTACTGGTCGATGGTAGTCCACACAGAAGCGAGTAGTAATCTAGGTTGTTCATCCACCCTCCGGTAGATACTGCATGCTGGTTAAAAATGGCTGGTCACTCACTCCATTTGCGAAAATCTTGGCTTGTGGTATGTAATACATAACTAGATGGACAGCGTCGAACTTCCCACGCTCTGATATGCTGCGCTGATTGTTTGCGGAACAAACGAGACTCAGTCACACTTACCCTCAGTAGAAAGACATTCCTGTGGGAGCACGCGACGGCGTACAAGCAGCCTGTAAGCCGCTCCCTGTGTAGACATCCCATTCTCAGCGTCGTCTTGCAGCACTACTTCTACCCATATCAAATCACGGTATCACCGCAGCATTAGCATACGCCTAAATGTGGTGCCACTATAAGCTTTGTATTTTGTGGTCTACCCCCTACCTACCTACGGGACTCGTTCAGCATTCACTCAATTGCCCCTACTAAACAATACTCAGTGTAACTTTTACACGTTGCTTTGAGGCGCATTGCGTGGAACAAGCACTAAGACAACTCATATTTCAGCTTCATCACCACTTTATTGTCCACCTTGATACATCGCCCATCGCAACCTTAGAACGCCAGAAAGCTTTCTGCGCTGGTGCCATCTCACCAGTGCATGTGCATATGTCTACCGGTGCACATGCGATTTAGCGGTGTGACCAAAGTAACCTGTGGCCTACGCGCTTCAATGCGCCACTCGTATTGTGCCTAGTGCCCGGTGCGCGCCATGTGTTCACAGCACGCGATAGGTCGTACAGACAAGCGCCTGGGGTTTAGCTTAGTGAAACGGATTGTCGGCCATGTCAGAATGCGAGTAGCCAGTGACCCGATTCCATAATAGGCTCTGTTATAATGGTGTTGTGAATCGCACTCTAATTCCTTATCATACACTGACCCCGTTTCCCCGTAGCCTACCGTGGGTGATCTCAGATATTAACAAGTTACTACCCCCATCCGCCGTCATGTAATCCGTCACCGCCCATGTACCAAGTCGCACACGAGCAAACTCCGGGCTGTAGCGATTCCCCTAACCTACCTACCCTACACATGCGTACACGTTGCTATGTCTAATTTTCATTCGACATGTTATTGGCTCACAGCGCTTGTCTAAGGAACCACCCACACGACGGTGCGCTCATGTCACAGTAGCCTGACTCAACTTAGTTCATCGGAAGGAGTAACCTGTTAGCGCACCAGACTAAGTTGATATCTGGTTAGTTTAAGTTGCTACCTGTGTGGCCTAACATGACTCGGAAATGGTATAGAACATTGCATCCGTCTTACAGGTAAAGCTGAACTCCCTTCGCAGCTGGATTAGAAGATAAGAATTGTATGAGCTGAAAAGAAATCGTGGCTTGGCAGATTGACGATTGTCAGAGTGCCAAGTTAATTGCCTGGTTGAGAAGCTGGAAGCCGAGCCTGCCCTTACCTTAGAAACTCTTCTGTTACCAATGTAGTGGGTTTTGGATGTGGGGTTACGCAACGGCGCCATGGCTCGCTACCTGGACTGTCGGCTCATGAACAAGAAGTTACACAAAATACCGGAATCTGTGAATACGATGGAGAACATGAGGCAAAGGAAATTGTACATCTTGAAGTTGATGAGCTTGGAAACTGACGGACCGCGAACAGTGTAGATGGATGGGACGAACTGAGCTTGCACAATGAAACATTTGGTACTTAATAGACATGCGAAGTGCACAGTGGCGGACCGTCTAGGACAAAACCTGCACCTTTTCAGTGCGATGCCTGTGGATGGATTGCTGGGATATTCCGTCACGAGGGGCAGTTTTAACAAAGAAACAATGCTTGGTGGCTGCGGCTAATGCTTAATATCAACGTTATAAGGTTGCCTGATAGCCGTCTACTGATTTATGCTAACGCACCACGTCACACAATTTGGGAGCGTATTTCCCAAGAGGAGATTTACGCCTCAGGGAGACTACTGCATCTTGCACAGTATTCTCCACAACTGAAGTCATTCGAAGGTATTTGGAGTATCATGAAGCCCCATGTTAAACAAACCGTGAAGTGGATATATTTCGAAATGCTCCGACGGGATCCAGTTGGCCTGCTGAGCAAGACTGAATGGCACAGTTTGTAGAAGAAGCACGCACCTGCGTGACGATGAACCACTACCAACAAATGGTGCAGAAGGTAAGCAACAAGTATGCAAGTACGTGCATTACGCTTAATCGATACGTACCTAGTTTAACACCACTGATATATTTATTGGTAACCTACACTGATGTTGTTCTCCAAAGTGTAGCGGGATCACCCAAGTGGGGTGCACCGTGGTTTTCAGGTGATATTGCCTACGGCGTTTCCCTCTGAGATGATAAATCGTGTACACTATGCTGACAGCCTATGGAAAATGAGCAATGTGCGCACGAAAACACTGTTCACCACGACGCGTTCCGAATTTATTTTTCCATTGGTCTCGGTTTAGCAATTCATATATATTAGCAGCTGGGAATGTCCGGCATTACGGCTAAGTGTTTACTCCAAAAGTTACAGCACAATGTCCCTTTTAACATGATTTACAAGGGAGGTATACGCGAAAATTCACATACTGACTTGTTACGCGTCATTACGGCTACTAAATACCTGGATTACCGACGAATGACCATGAATAGGTCAAAAGAGAAGCTAGAATGAATGCGTGTGTGCATTTGTGCTATCTGTAATTGACATTTATGTACATCAGTCTGATCGTTACGTGTTTCGCTCCATTGCCTCCTTAAGTTTGTAAGCCTGACCTCGTTAATACGGCCACACCTGTATCTATGCGAAGCAATTCGGTCACCCAGATGACCGCAAAATAGCGTGGCACGTTGACTTGCGTGCCTCCTCTACCCAGTGAGTCAAGTACCGTTACGGCAACTCATATCAGATACGCCAGCGGTTCTGTGTTAGATAATCTCAGAGTGGGCGACCGAATGCATTCCTGCTCAGCCCTACGACTACGAATAGAGTGCTGGGACATCACATCTTGAGAGCATTTACAAATTTCGGAGAAGCGTGCATTTACCAGTGTAAGCAGGCACCACACCAAATGTGAAACGGATCAGGGACTAGAGGTAGTTTGCATTTACTGGTCTGTACGCAGTTGCAAGGGGTGATACATAAAATGACAGGTGGCCTGCATAACGCGGACAGGTTCAGCCCCCGCTGAAGGTCGATCGCCACGCGAGTCCGTAAACAAACCTGCAAAGTACACAGTCGCACAGGGTACGGTATTGAAGCGGTGACTATCCCAGATTTTCAATGACGAGCTAGTGAGCCTTATTACCTTCCACTGTATGCATTATGCAAAAAACATCAAAGTTTGGCAGCCGACCAATCTCCAACGACATCGACAACGTTCATGAATGGTCAGTCCACAATCGTCCACAGTTCAGGGTGACTAAATTTCGAATACTCCATCTAGGACACAAAATGCTTCATACCTATAATCTGGACGACCATGATCTGCAACACTGTTCCCGGAAAATTACCTCGATGTACTTACTAAATTACAAAATGTTTCATTTTAAGACATTCGGAGAAACGTTTTGTGATATATCACCTCCACCGCGTACAATCTCCTAATGACAACCTCAATCCCCATTGTATTGATCTGAGCGCTCGCATTTAAGTCGTTGTGATTCTCTCCGAACTAATTGACTTAGTTGTCAGCGTCACGTATTGAAGATACTAAATCCATTTACTGCCGACTGTCTGCAAATGCACTGTCCAACTAAGTGAAAAAATCAACTAAGCTTCATGCGACAGCGTATTTTGTAACTGCATTAACCAGAGAAACACTGTCACTTCATTGTTTACTAGGAGCATGAAAAAGACTTTGTTGAGATTCTACTGAGCATGTTGGCACCGAAACCTTATGAGAGGGCTACTTTGGAGTAAGTTCACATCTTGATTGGACCAGCATATTTTCAGGCTGCATTTCAAATTTCGTCCCTATTTGATTGGGGCCGGCAAACTTTTATCAGTACTCGTTTACGTGTTTTTTTATTTAAATATGAGACGCTTGTTGATAATATTAGGAGGGACTAAAGGTTTAGTTAAACTTTTGGAGGACACCAAACCGTATCAAACTGGTATTAGAGGGATGGGTAAAATGAGATTGAGCTTATACGACTGTATGTGATCACGGATATACCGGCATCAAACGCGGAAATGTAATACTCGTAGATGAATTGCGTTCGCACATTATGAGTCAAACTTGGTGCACTAGATCTGCCGAAACTGAGCAATTGTGCTTCCGTGTACGCGAACAAAGATTAAAGCTTCTACTTCTCAAGGTGATCTGCAAAGTAACATGTCGAGACTTATCTTAATATTTAGAATAGAGATAAATTCAAGATAGAAGTTCTACTCGACTTCCGGCGTTATTTTAATCTGTAATTTTATTCTTAGTAATAAGGGGTAGTAGAGTGAGATGAATGATCTAGGTAGAAATTCATCACCTCATCACCACACATCATCATATAGCGCCGCTCACTATCCGATGAATGGCACGTTACTGCTGTGCAGAGGGCGGGATAGCCCCCTTCATCAGTGAAGTTAGTGAATGGTTAGTGTTGCTATATAACATCTAACAACTTAAGCACGACAGTCGTTGCCGACAAGTGTAGCTCAGTGGTCTCAACCACAGACTGAAAGCAGTCGAATTGTGGGTTCAAGCCCTATAGTGGTCAGCTAGAACGCACATTGCTGACGATTCCTGAAAGGATAAAACGGCTATACAACGCTTTTCTATGCATGTGATGGCTCTCTGAGTGAGTCTGGATATGATGAACCTCGACCTATCCTTTTTTGCTTTTCAATCTCCCGTATTCTCATGTCTGAAATACTCAGGTCATTCGAATCGCTCATAAGTGGCGCTGCTTTTTTATACCAATTGTGTACCATTTTACGACGCTGAGCTGCTTCAAACACCCAATAGCTTTGACTCCAATATCAATAATTTACTAGCATTTTGAACCGAAAACAAGAGCAGTATATTACACTGACCCTGAATTTTAAGCTCACTAGTTGCAGGTTTTTGGAACACGTTTGGTTCTCACCATTTCATTTCCGCCTCTGTGGTTTTAATCCCGGAGTAGGTATATGACTTACAGTTTCTCAGAAAGAACTTCTTTAGTATGGATTGCGTTTTCCCGCAAGCAGTTTGTTTGAAATCATAATCTCAAGCAACTGCAAAATGCTGGGCTTCTGCACTTATTTTTCCTCAGGTGAAAGTTATCATGTGAAGTTGCGCAGGCAGCGTGATATGGCATCAATCGCAACGCACCGTATCCGTGACAAATTGATTCTGGTAGTAGTCTCTTACATGTAAATTCTTGGTCTTTACAGTTTGAAACAGCGTACACGGAAATATGTCATTTGAATATGGGATCCTGAAAACTTAAATATCTCAGTGGAATTAAACTCAGCCCACCGTCGATAATCTATTACCACTATGTGCGTCCCTAGTTTTCACTCCCCGCGGTCATGACTGCATTGATGGTTTATTTGAAGATAAAGCCTGATGGCTCAGCACATTCGGCCGTCAAATAAATGTTTTCTTCCCTCTCACAGACGCGCATGTGTCAGGTGATTTTGTTTTGGAAAATTAACTGAATACACGTTTGTTATAATGCATGTTGGTCATGAGTTGCGAGCAGTTGAGTTAAAAACTGGCTTGCGTGAATAATGTCGAGATTGACAGACTGTTGTCTTTATACTATGCTTTTCCCGCGGTAGGTGGATATCTGCAAAAAATGAACCCAGTGAGTGCAATAATTCAGCTGGTCTACAATTTATTGCGTGATCGGCTTTCGTACGTTGGGCCAGATGCGCCCGAACGCTGAACTTTTCTTTTTACAATAATAGCAGGATCATGAAAACTCCCGGTGCTCTGTCCACGTAGGGAACCTACGCGATATTTAACCAGGGGTTTGGAGTTTTGCTTTGTAACTATAGTTCTGTTCGGTACCTCTTGGATAGGACTGCATTATAGCCGGAAATTCATACGTTAATCTGATAATTAAAACAAGTCATTTTCTGGTTACTTGTAACATGAACTGATATGATGGCTTGCGAGCATCTGGATAACTGGCTTCCCCGATTTTCGTTTTTACGAAGGCAAATTACGCAGATGCCATTTGTTCAAGATATACTAGCGAAGACACACCCAGAAGCTTTGGCAAGAGCGCAGCGTTGCTTGGTCAGTCTAGCAGACCGTGAGTGTGCCAAGTGTTTCAATTATCCCAGTTGCTCATACATAGTATAGCAGCTCGTCACAAAAAGCGCTGTCATTTTTCAGTTCACATCATGAACCTAGGTGTAGCCACATCAGGTAGTTACAAACTGAAGTAGTGCCAAAAGCAGATTTTCTGTCGTTAACCTGACATAAGCATTCGCCTTGATGGCGCAGGCCTTCTGCTGATAGCAGCATCGCGGGAACCGGTTTTAACTGAAATGTGGGTGAAACAGTATAGCATGGTGCTTAGGAATTGACTATGAACAATGAACAATGATCTATCACGGAATAAAAGCAAGCGCTTGACACTTCCCGTAGGATGGTTGGGGTGAATATGATGAAATCAAAATACATCTGAGTCATCTACCGAACGTCTGCCTAGATCAATCCTTCGATAAATTACATCAGGGTAAAATTAAGAAAAACGAGTGTAAACAGTGATCGTTGATGTAAGGCGTGAGAAAAGTAAAATATGGTCGCTCACTTGGATCCATTTGATACATAAATCCTGTTGAAAAGTATGCTTGGCGTAATCCACAATAGAGGAGTTTAGGTAACAAAGTGCTGGGAGCTAAGAGCATCATCTAATCGTTTTTCAAAAACCTCCAAGGTAGGGAATGATTCAACTAAGTCTGGGCGTGTGTTCTAGGCTTGGCAAACCCGAAGGGAAAAGTAATTAGGTCGACACTCTAGACGGCTATATTGTTCCTTCAATGTTAAGCGGCTACCCCTGAGTTGTGGCTAAGTTTCAGCAAATGGCGACATAAGTGGTTGGGGTCACTCAGTATCTGATGCGCTAATATGAGATCACCGCGCAACCTTCGATAGCATCCGCTGAAAACTCCCAGCAACTTGACCCTTCGTGGAAAGAGTGATAGCGCAGGCCCTATACGTTCTTTGTTGCTCTTCGTTGAGGTTCATCTAACGCCTCTAGGTCGCGTTTCAACCAAGGTTGCCAAGCTTGCATAGCGTATTAAACATGCGGGCGCACCTAGGAATTGCGCATCCTTGGGAAGATTGATGGGTTGAATCTCCCGAATACCCTTCGCAGCTTGCCGACGTGCTGGTTACCTCTTTTCTCAGCTACCTCACCTTGTTTTGAACAGTCGAGGTAGCTGTAGGATCTCACCAAGGGCACGTTCCTGGGAGCTGTTCTGCAATCCCTTTGTCCCAAGTAAATAGGTGTAGTTATGTCTTTGGCGAATGTGTACAACTCGACATTTGTCTATATTAAATGGTAGGGCGTTTTGAACTAACCAGTTCGACACTGTGTCAAGATCGCACTGGAGCCGTTCGTGGTTGTCGGGTTCTCTGATCCTTCGCCATATCTTGATATCATCAGCGAAAAATAGGAAATCAGAACTAATTGATCTCGCCAAGTCGTTAACGAACACCAAGAATAGAAGAGGTCCAAGAACCGAGCCTTGTGGTACTCCACACGCCACATTGATTGCATCGGAAAATGATTATCGGACTCTCACCACTAACCGTCGTTCTTGTAGAAAATTGCTAATCCAACTCAGGATTAGGTCGCCAATGCCGTAGTTCCGAAGCTTCTGAGGGAGAATTCGATGGTCTAGCGATCAACCGCTTTTGAAATGTCCAGGTTGATGACATCGACCCCTACTCCAGCATCAACAGCTTCAGTCCGGCTATTAGGTGCAATTATTCGGTTAATATTACATGAATGCTTTTGACGAAAGCCATGTTACTCTGGAGCTATTACGTTGTGGCTTTTTAGATACTGCATCAGACCATCTACGATGATTGATTCCATAACTTTGGATAGTACGGGAAGTACTGATATTGGACGGTAGTTGGCAGGATCAGTGCGCCTACCTCCTTTATGGATAGGAGTGATGACCCATTGCTTCCATACCGATGGAATACGGTTCTCTTCTAGATACCGCTAATAGGAAACAGCTAGTGGTTCTGCTAGATAACTAGCTACTGTCTGCAGAGCATTTGGTCGGATGTTATCGGCTTTGGGAGAACGGTGGATATGCAAGGTTAACAAGTTCTTCAACACAGCTACCTCAGTGAAGGTGTTGTTGTCTAAACCAGATGGTGGAGTATTAGAAATGAAGAGAATGTTTGGGCTCGTTACCTGCTGGAACGTGTAGGTGTAATATAGCCGTAGAATCTCAGCTGCTTACATTGCTGTTCGCGTGCACCCATCAGCGTTGACTGGTGCAGGAATCCCCCCTTCATCTTTTGAAGGCCGTTAACGTGGCTGTACAGAAGTTTGCGGTTCTTACAGAATCGCCTCATTAACTCCTGCTGATGAGTGACCTTGTCTTCGCGGATCAGTTTCACACAGAAGTTACGATGTGTCAAGCATGCAGTCCTTGTTTCGGCATCCGAACAGTCTTTGTGATCTCGCCATGCCAAATCCCTCAGGGACATACATTTAATTGGTCGGCTCCTCAGAAATGACATCTGCTTGTTTTTGGGTTGGAAGGACTTCTGTTCCGATGCGTGCGCAACCAATGCGCTAAAAGTCCTTGTAAATGTTTCCCAGGCAACAGCTGGGGAGCATTCGATTAAGAAAGTCCTAGATGCATCCTTACCAAGCTTAGGTAACACACTGTAGTGCGTGACAGTATGCACTTTACCATCCTCCTTTTTAGGGTACTCCGCATAACACATATAGTCAAAGAGTAGAGTAAGATGATCACTATGACCCAGTGGTGCGCTTGTAACTATCTCGCTAACCATGAGTTCTTCGTTATTGAGCACAAGATCCAGTATCGACGGCTTGTTAGCAGTTTGAAATCTGGTGGGAGAGGTTACGTGGTTGTACAGAGGGTGGCTAGCAATTAGCTCTTGCAAGCAGGCTTTAAACTGCGTACCGTCGGTTGCCGACGTTTCTATGTCGTGCACTTTAAAGTCTCTAGCGATAAGAATATGAATGTAGGATTTGTTCAAAGCAAACTGAAAAATGTGGTTCAGTTTGGAGTCCATTTCCGACGTTGAGTTTGGTGGGCAATAAATCACGGCTAGTAGACATGTGTCCTTGTTTCGCAACCATAGGCGGCAACAAAGCGAAGCAGGAGCTCGCATTTCCGGGTGATCGATAAGTTCACATGGAAGCTTTGTATTATAGTAAAGAATCACACTGCCTCCCTTCCGGTTCTCTCGGCTTCAAGCAACGACATACCGGGTAAAGTGATCTCAGAATCGGTTATCGCAGGGTATAAGCATGTCTCTTTAATCATGACGAGGTCCCCCGGATGTGAAGCATGGAGTTCTCTAAGTTCGGCCAAGTTACTTAGAAGACCTTGTGCGTTTGTTTACATGCAAGATAGGGCTTTTGTTGTTAGGAGTGCTTTGACGGATGTCAACTTTGTGTTAGTTTTTAAGCCGGCCGTTAGGTGGCCGGCCATTAATCGTTTTTTGGTTTATGTATTGCAGTCGTATTGCATGACATTATTGAGCGTTCCTGAACAGACGTTTCACTCGTGCTATGCTCGGTCCTGTTGTGTGCCGTAGGCGCTGTTGTGTGGGCCTCTCTACAGGACTGTGCAAATAAAGAATTTGTAGCGTTTGCAAGTTCCATCGAGTTGCTACCGACTTTTGGCCGTTCGCCTGCTGCCTTTAGCCGGGTCTCTGTTGGCAACCTAGCTCGAAACTTTAACGAGCTATTCAACAGAACTTGATTCATTTCCTCGGAGTGTAGTAATACTTTCATTAGCCTTGGAACGCAGCCCTTGTAGCTAAGTGATGACGGAACTCTTGTCAGGGATTTGGCAGTAACATTGTCAAAAGAGAGTGCTTTGCGGATGTAGCACCACTGCCCTCGTTCATGTGTTTGCGCATCGTGAGCAAGAGAATGTAGGAGCTCGGAAACACCATGAAGAAATATTGTTTTCTTTATTATCCCTATTAGGAATGTCGCGTCGCTCAACTGCTTCTTTTGGATGATCTTTCCAAGGTAGATCAAGTAATATGCGTACTCCGCTCGGTGAGTTGCGAAGACGAACTGCTGAGAGCAGGACAGCCTCTGTCTCATCTGCTGAGTTTAGTGTTACTCGAAGAATTCGAGGTTCACCAGAGTGCATTGAGGTCGGGTGACGCACTACGCGTTGCAGCATTGCAGGCTCAACCCGAATACTAATCGCCTCGCAGATGGAACTCCACTGGTTGAGATCGTTTTGCAACTTGCCTTTTATTGTGCCAGATTTGAATTCGGGGACATTGATGCACACGAGACTTAACGTAGCGTGGTTTTGTCTAGCGAGTGTCGGCTTTATACTTTTTGCCAGCAATTTGGGTTGTTTAGAAGGCACCACTGTAGTTGACGGTGAAAGCAGCTTTGCGCCACGCGCGCTCGGTACTGAAGATGAACCTCTGTGTGTCGCTCCCGATGTGTTTGTCTAGGCAATCGATGCGTACGTTACCTGCTTGTTATCTGCATTGGATTGCCTTCGGCTCTGAGTTGTTGGTGTCATAGCTGAATCTACAAGGGAAGCGTCTATGGTTGGAGAAGTGGAAGCAGTCATGTTTGAGGCTCGTCCACCTATGGGAGTGAGGTGATTCAGTGGATTTAGAATCACAGAAGCTGCAGTGCGGTTGGAGCGACTAGTTCTCCTCTTCAACGTGTGCTGGATACTACTTTTGCCTCAGATTACTGTGTTAGCAGCGTTTTATCTGTATGAATTGTGCACCATTATTCTTCTTTTGGCGTATTTTCCAAGCGGTGCAAATTTGGGAGCTATTCTTTGGCTAATTCCGGAGATCTCACTGATTTGCCGTACTGCCATCTCTGTCCGCCATCTTGGATCTGCTCTAGCTTGTGATGCCGTCTCAAGCTACTTGTGGTTCGTGTTCGAAAGTTGTGGGAAATAAGGCTCATGCACTTCGATGCTTCAGCTGTGATGTTTTATTCCATATTTCGTGCATTGGCTTATCCGTTGACGTGTTTCAAGAATCGCTCGACATCCGACATCGGTTTTTTCAAGTTATATGTGATAAATGTCGCGGTACAAGACATCAGAATACGCAGCGACCGCAAACAACTACGGAAAAATCTCTCTTTCAGTTAGAAACAAACCGTTCACCACGTGGGATCAAACGCCCTCGTGAAAGTACCTCTGTCACCTCGCCTTCTATTGTCTCTCCGCGATCTGCACCACCACCAGCGTCTTCGACTCCGGCCGAACCCCAGGTTCAATGTTTCCCACCGATGGAAGACTCAGACTCAGAAGCTACGAAATGCCGCTTCACTGATCGGTCCGTGAATTTCTCAGAGCTTGTCTGTGAACTTCTGAACATCGAGGATCCATGGACCACTCAAAAGCGCAAGGGCCCACGTAATCGAGTTCAGACGTCACCTGCTGATAAACAACTACCCAATCAGTTAAGCGCCTCTAGTTCTGCTCCCACAGGTTCATCACTGATTTCGCTGAGGCGTCATAATCTCATGGTCTTCCACGTACCGGAGTCAAAAGATGAAAACCCTCAGATACGTTACGATCACGATGTTGAGTTCCTCCAGGGGCTCATCGATAGACTCTTGGATGTGGGCGAGGACAGTGTGACGAATAAACAAGTAATCCGACTTGGGCAGAAAACTAACCAGTCATGTCGACCTCTGAGGATCACTTTTGCAAATCCTAATACGCCGCAGCTCATACTGCCTCGTCTGTCAAGGCTGAAAGGCATAAAAGTTCACATCCGCCGAGATTTGGAACCCGACGACAGGGATCGTTTGAAGACTGCGGTCATTGAGCTCAAACGCCGTACAGACGAAGGTGAGACTGACTTACAAGTTGTAAATTTTCGGGTGATCAAGAAGGGTGTACGAACCCGTATCAACCGGTTGCTCAACCTCCAGGCACGTCCCGCAGTACCTCCCAGGACCTCCGTGTCGCATTCGCCAACGTGTGCAGCCTAATGAACAAACGTGACGAACTGTGCCGCTTCGCTGTCTCGGAGCGGCCGGACATTTTAGGACTTGCAGAGACATGGCTGAACTCCGACATCATACCCGAAGAAGTCGTGTTGTCAGGATACTCTTGTTTCCGATGTGACCGAAAATCAAAGGCTCACGGTGGTGTTCTGTTGTACATAAAATCGTCACTATCTGGCAAACTTATCAGTACCTATCGGAGCGAGGATAGTTTATGCGAGCAATCGTGGTGCACAATCCGTCTCAGGCGCGCAGAACTAATTGTGGGGGTTATCTACCGGAGCCCCTTAAACCGTTGCTGCGATTGGATACCACATGTACAGAAGCATATGAGCCGCCCTCAGTTCTTACTGATGGGGGATCTAAATTTACCTAAGATAATTTGGCCAGATGTTCGACTTCTTCCCGGTCATGGCAACGTTGAGGCTCAATTCGCTAAAATGACTATTGAAATTGGGGCAACGCAACATGTCATCCAACCGACGCGCGTAACTCCGTACTCGGCATCTTGTCTGGACCTAATGTTTACGAGCTGCGAGCAGAAGCTAAAAGAGTTCAGTGTCATAGAACCTCTGGCGAACAGTGACCACTGCTCTATTGTAGCAAGCTTAGAACTGTCGTTACCATATTACAATAAACAGAAGCCGACATTCAACTATTGGAAGACGGACTTCAACGGACTCGTCCAAGCCGCAAGTCAGACTGATTGGACACTACCACATGATGCGTCACTTGAGGCGTGGTGGTCATTAATAAAGGGGAAGCTTAACTCGCTCTGTACTCGGTTCGTTCCCCTTAAGTATCCAAACATCGGACCTGTCAAACCGCATTGGTTTGATAGGGAATACAGACAGTTAGCGCGACGACGTCGTAAACTTTGGGATAGATACATCAGCTCGGGTTGTGATGAAGATTACGCGGTGTACAGGAAACAGCGTAACTTATGTAACGCCACAAAGATCAAGAAACTCCGGCACTTCGAAGAGGAGCTAGCATCCTCGGCCACAACTGCACCCAAGCGAATAGTTGCCTACTTGAAACGTCAACTGAAACCTGGAGACGACCTACCGGTCTTAGAGAGCTTAGACAGGAAGACACTCATTTCAAGCGCGGAGCGCGCGGACGCCCTGGCTACGCACTTCCTCACTGTATTTTCCAGTAAACCGGCGGCTGTTCCAGTACCGGCACAGGTTGCGCAAGTCGTGCTCGACAGCCTACAATGTGATGCAGTCGAAGTACATCAGCTACTCGTCAACCTCAATGGTGCAAAGCCCCCCGGGCCAGACGGACTTCACCCACTAATACTCAAGTACCTATCGATTATCATCTCACCAGTTGTGACAAACCTTTTCAATAGATCGCTCTCTGAAGGATCCGTCCCGAACGACTGGAAATGCTCGATAGTTAAACCGCTTCCCAAGGGTGGTGCTCCGAGTAAAATAGAGAACTATAGACCGATCTGTTTGACTTCGGTATTATCCAAAGTTCTCGAGAAGGTTGTGAAAAAGTGTCTGCTGATGTTCTTCGAATCGATGGACGTATTGACGCCAACGCAACACGGCTTTACGAAAGCGCGATCCTGCATCACTAACTTGATGTACGCAAACCACCAGTGGGTTCGAGCTCTCAATGAACAGAAGGATGTTGACTTGGTGTACATCGACTTTAGTAAGGCGTTTGACAGAGTGAACCACGAGGTACTCCTTCGTAAACTGAGGACATACGGAATCGGTGGCACGTTACTTCAGTGGAAACAAGAGTTTATTGTGGGACGAAGGTTTAGAGTACAGGTTAATGACTATCTGACAGAATGGTTCCCATCAACCAGTAGCGTGCCTCAAGGAACTGTACTTGGGCCAGCATTATTTCTTATTCATATCAACGGTCTTCCGCAGCAGCTCCAGTCACCATGTGTCCTGTTTGCAGATGATTTGAAAATCTGGAGGATCATTGAAAACCAGGACGACTGCGCTCGCCTCCAGCATGACTTAGAGTGACTGTCAACGTGGTCCACTGAAATGCAACTCCCTCTTAACGCAAGCAAGTCGGAGTTTATCAGTATCACCAGACGTCCAGCCACTCGATCATACACCTTGAACGGCCAGTTGCTCCATCCCAACACATCTGTCAGAGACTTAGGAGTTCTCTCACGACATGATTTAAGATCACTAGAAAATACAGAGAAATTGTACCGTGCGGGACTTCGTATGTTCTGGGCTTTACGACGCAGTTTCTCCACATGGTCCGAAGAAACCGTCCCTCGTCTATTCACCTCGCTCATTAGACCAATCCTTGAATACGGTGCCCCAGCTTAACATCCGATAACCCAATGGGAAACTGAAAAACTGGAGAAAATACAGCATATCGCAACTAGAATGATACCAAGTATACGAAAGCTTCCATATGAAAAACGTTGTGAAAAGCTCGGACTCTACACACTATCCTATCGCCGAGTAAGAATTGATCTTATTATGACCCATCGAGTACTACACTTGAATCACTTCCCCATACTGCGGCCAATATTTCACCTGCGAGAACCCTGTAACACCCGAGGACATCGTTACAAACTCAGGGTCCCCAGCATGAACAAAGTATCACATCAGCTTTGTATCGAACGAAGAATCGTAAACTTATGGAATACACTACCAGAAGGATTAATAGAGGCCGATTCTGTGAAGTGTTATAAAACCCGTATCGACGATTATTTTGGAAACCTGTGCTTTTGTGAACCGATGCACATACAATGCCAAAAGAAGACATTGTATGTCCGGAAATAATAACGCCAGTACAAATTTCTAACCGAACACGGATAAACGATTAACGGACCAGACACAACTGATGATAATTCACAAGTAAATTTTGATTTTTCGTAATTCGATAGAGTTGTACAGAAACCTTTCTACTTGCTCTTAAATACAGTCGCACAGTCTCAGTCTCTTCTGCTTAGATTCGGAGCTTAGTTTGGCTGGATGAGGTGTTGTCGTGGCTATATTTACCTCCGTGAGATTGAGCTTAGTATGTACAAAATGCGCGATTATCTCAGTCATCTTATTGCATTTTTTCATGAGTAAACATAAACAGTTGTCAATTGGAATGACTTGACATGTTGGGCAAAACCATAGTGTGTCAGCAACTTGGTTTGTCTGTCACACTTCTTGGATGTATTTGCCTACACATCGCGGACAGTACGATCTAATGCAGCTAGAACAGGTAACACTGATCTTAAGGACTTTACTGCAATTGTCTGCGCAACACAGGCGACTTGGAACCATTGGAATGCTAGTCGTCCTCTTATTATTTATAGCAAGGCCTATCTAAGCGCTCATCTTGATGAGTGTTCTTTGCGCCAGGGGTGACGCACGTATAGGGCAGGACACGCACACGAATTAAGGGTTGTTCAACCGCACCAAGGTCAGGCGGTAGAGGCAGATGGAGGTCGTAACGCATAGACTGTCAGGTTCAGCGATCAATCGACTCACAGTTGAACACACACACCCACACAAAGCGGCAGCGTGTGTTAGTCGACCTGCCTTAAACGACGATGCAGGTGGAGCGTTGATAAGCGTCCTTAGAGCTGCACAGTTGATGAGCGAAGCAAAATGGCTGTAACTTGTTTATGCTGCAACGTGCAGGGATGGTTGCCGCGTAGCTTGGGAGCCCTCAGCTTCTTCTTCCGAATGAGACCAAAATCTTTTCCGAACAACCGGTTTGATGTAGTTACACAAGTGGACTTCGGCAAAGAATATGCCCACAACTGGGAACTGCAGCAAGAGTATAATCCAAACAGGTTAGATCCAAGAGTTTTAAAGCACTGAGTAGAGCTCGTCGAACTGGTTCGAACGAGCGCACGCACAATATTGTGTGGGGAGAATTAGAGTGGCCACAGAGGGCAAAAAGAGAGCCGAGTTAAACTGCGGCCGCATGGGAACTTGAGTTAATATAATACCTCCAAACTTGACAACTTGTACATTCTGACCATCCCTCTAATTCGACCAGTTTTACATAGCTTTAACGTCCACCCATGGAACCAGAGATCTGTGTATTGACCACTTCGGCTAAATCAACCAATAATACTACAAACTCTGTAACGTAACCTGGCTGAACGACTTATTTGTACCAACAAGTTGTATATCTAGCGGTATTGTGCAATATGTGCAATTCTCCTGACGCAATCCCACTGCAACTTACGGGCCCGCAGACGTTTGATGAGACACATATTCGCTGTATATGCCTTTCTATGTGCACGTTTGTCCCGCCCCTCAATGTTTACGTGCATGGAAGTTTATCACGAACAATGTATCCTTAAGGAGTCAATAAATCATTCAAAAATTACTACCGAGCCCTGCTTAGGCAATGGGTTATTGCGAAAAAGTATACAAAGAATTTGCTTGCAACAATAGCTTCATAAATACGTAATTAAAAGATAAATTTCTGGACGGTGCAAGGCACAGTCCGACTGAATCGTCTGCTCAACATTTACAGCGCGATCGCATATAAAAACTGTTGTAAAGCTGCCCTTCGCCTATGATCTCTGCGCCGCAAACTCAGACCGAAGCCTTCCAAACCGAGGGGTATTAGGAACGGAACACGGTTAATTTTATGAGTCACATGCCATCACCTCTAGCTGCGCTTTTCTAAGCTGGTCATGCCACTTGGCTTGGCAGACTTTAAACCTGCTAGTGGTCCGAACTGGCCAGCTGTGGTCGCACTCACTCACGCCTGTTGCGTAGCTACATGTGTCATGATGACGGACTGATTTCATCAGCTTCCCGCATGATTTAGTCGTGCTACCGCCGACCGGGTAGCAACCCGTGTCATTATGTCGGACTGACCTACTCAGCTTTCCGCGGGACTTGCCACAAACCCAGTAAACTTCTCAAAAGCGTGTCACTTTCTTTCGTTCTTGTCGCATAATAAAAAGATTACTTTTTTCGACTTTTTCATAACAGCTCTCAGACTATTTTAAGGAGACAGGGCGAATTTTTCGGTTGAGTCTTTAAGAGGCAGCTCGGGTTGCAAGGATAGTTTTATTTGTACAGCTAATGGTTCCCTGTTTGTCTAGCTATTAAACAATGATACCGATGAACGCTGCTAGCTAAGTGAATGAAAAATGCACAGCACATAGAACAGCCGCGAGTTGCAACCGAAACGAGCGCCAAGCGAAATAGCGTTGCTCAACTCAAGCATTCGAATTCAGCAATCAGTTCAACAATCAGCAACAGTCGCCTAAGTGTACAAAGAAATAATATTTTTACTTAGAATTTTGCACAGCTAAACTGCTACAGACTTGTATGAGGATTGAGAGGTTGACAAATGATAAGGTTCAAGTGAAATAATATGGCCATCCATGGAACTTTTTCCTAAGAAACTGCTTTCATGTAGGATGTTCCCTAGAAATGTTTCATCTATACTTCCATGCCCCATCTAGCCGTATGATTGCTTAGCTTTGAATCAAGTAAACCATTAACTAGTAAACCGATTTCATGGCTGTTTTTGTATGCATGTGATATACTCAAGCCATGTACAACGTACCATCAATCTTCATTTGTGAGTCAATCACAGTTTTACTCTCCATTGTGTCTATGGCGATGCGCCTTGCACATGTGTGTTTATTATCCTCGAAGCTTCAGCCCAGCACCTCCAATCGACCCAGTCGCCATCAACCGTGGAATAAAGAAATATATAAAATAGAAGGAGTAGGTAATATTAGTACTGATTACACACGCGCACACACGCACACACACATTCTGCCATAACACACATAAGGCCGATTGTTTGTTCACTCAAAATATTCAGCGGAATTGTCAAAAACCCATGAATGCTCAAATTATTGTTATGACTTTCAGGTACATCCATAAAAAGGCATGTGTTAAACAAATACAGAAAGTTATGTTTCTGAGCGCTGAGACTTGCCAACTGTCCTTAAGCTACGGCCTTCAAGAAAGAAAAATGAGATAACGTTATTGAACGAATACAAACAATAGAATAACAAGTAAACGAAAAGCATAAAAATAGTTTATATCTCAACAGTGGTTAATCCGATCAAATTTCAACAAGGGGATGTCAAGAACAGTTTCCGTTCAGTTGTTCAAATGAAAAACAGTTTTGGGTCGATGCATCAGTGGTAACCAATTCGGAGCGGCTGATGTGTACAGCAAGTAAAGATGGGAATCAAAGAAGAAAAGCACAAGTTACAACAAAAAACCAATCTTTACAACGAAAAGAAGAACATTAGTATTTTTTTATCTTCTATAACACCCTAATTGGCATTTTATGTTCTAAGTTAATGTTTCTGCAATAGGGAATTCATGTAATTCGTGTGCATTGCTTTCAGTTTAGCCGGTTTTGTGCTATTGCCTCGAGCGTTCCGAACCACTGGCGCTAATTCTCCTTGGGTCCATAACTGGGTAGACGTACTGAGCCGGCGATGGCTAGGTAAAATGTTAGTGTTTTAATGTTTTATCGTTAAGTGGTCTATTGGTCATCACTCGACCTCTTCCAATGTGTCCCTTCGAGAGCAAATGGAGCGCGGCTTATTAAACGCTCATTAAGCATGCGTAGGAAGTGGCCAACCTATTTCAATTGGTGAAGCGGAACAAGCTCAATAAGGGTGAAACGTGTCTTCCCCAAGATGCGGTCTCTAACCTCACCATTGCGTACTTGATGCTGTCACCATACATGGGTGATGTTTCGTAAACAGGCACTGTCATAGGTCAAAAGCCTACGCATGTAGTCTACACGGAGCGGCCAGGAGTTGCATCCACACAACAGTACCGCACGGACACTGGTATTTTAGATCCAGCCAATTAACTAAAGCGAAATGTCGCGACGACGCCACAAATGCCGCAATTTGGCTATAGTCGACAAAGCTTTCTCAGAATGTAGTTCCTTAGGTCGATAAAACTGTCCATGTGTTCCAGCTGTACGTCATCAATAGTGAGCTTTGGAAAGGGCGATTGCCAATCGAATTGGAGGGGGCAAAGCACATAATATTATGCTCACAAACCTAAAAATATTGCATCAAGATTTATTATCTCGGCCTAGAAGTACAGGTAACTTTTGGAAGGACTCGGTATGTCATGGTTCCGTGTTGTCTCGTGAGCGTTTGGGATGCATCCTTTAGACTGGCAGTTGCTAGGAGTCAATCAGTTTTATTCAGGATGTATGGAGGAAAGAATGATGTAAGATAAAATGACGAGGAGAGAAACTTCTAAACTGATTTCGTATGCCAACCCTGTGACATTTTGTCCCACTACCCCATTCTCTGTACAATAGTTAACAGGTTGTGGTCTCCTTACGATATATATCAGCTGATTTACACTCTCGCAAGTAGAATTTATTATGTGCACGGGTCGTTGTCCTTGCTATATTTAGAAGGTAATGACGGTTTTGAATATCATAGTTTGGCTCACTATTGCGTTTTAAATACAGTTTGTGGGATTTACATTCTTGGGTATGTTATCGAATAAGAGATATCTATCACGTTTAATCCGCCTGAGCCATAACATAATTAGCTGCAAGGGCTTGCAGCGCTGTGCGTGAGAGATTTTAGAAGCTGGTTCAATGTGACGTCTTGTGAACGATCTCTGCAACTTCTGCAGTTGCTAAAGATCACTTTTTCCTGCACTGCTGTAAATAAATGCAAAATAGTTTAACCGTGGTCTGTTTTCGTCCATTACAAGGTGGGTGTGGGATCTTAAATGACGCATGTCTTTTAAAGCATCCCATGGCTTCAACAGGCATCAGAAACTACATTTGCTGTATGCGCCATAGAGTTCCGCGGACCAGAAAATGGTTGGTACAAGACTTTTATCGTACTGGTGCACGCCATTGATTTTCCACACAAAATCGGGGCTTCTTATGCGAACGTACAACGGAATGGTGGGGCACTTGCTTTTCGGTTGAGAATGACATACCCCATTGGACGCAATATGACTTTCAAATATGATAAAATGGCTTTCGTGTTGTGGTATATTGTCAGTAACATCAAAAGCACAAACGATTTTTAATCGTCAGACAAAACGTATGAGAAGCCACAGTTACTATAGGAAAAAGAATAGTAGGCTTCTAAAGCCGCCATGAAATGCACCCCTCAGTACCGGAAAAGATTGTAAACGTTGACCATGATTATTAACCAATTGGGCTCTGTATAAAGGCTATTAAGTAAACCACGATAACTATGGTTTGCTGCTTACAATTGAAGCGAATGTATCTACAGTGTGTTTAATTAATCCGGTCCAGAGTAAGGAGCGGTTGCACTTAGTCGCTGAAGTACAACAGTACGCTGAATTGCTAACGGTCCAGTGGCAAAAATTGCTTTGCCGGAAGGGGTGAGATGGGACACAGAGACGCGACATGTGTGCCTACGACCGCAGAGCATACCAAGCCGTTCTGCTGCAAGACGTAAACGATAGCAAAGACCACAGCCGCAATCAAACTGTCATGTGCAGATCGCAAAGCAAGATCAAGGGAACAAACGCCATTCGACTATGAGAATTGAAAGTTGGCAGACATCACCGCCTCAGTCGACATGTCATGCGTGGATCGCAGGGCAAGAACAAGGGAACGCACGCCGTTCGGCTATGAGAACTGGATGTGAGCCAGACACCACAACCACACTAGACGTGTCATGCTTCGATCGATCGGTAGTCGGCCGTCACCCAGGTGAAAAGCCAGTCTGTGAAGTGGTTAGTGGGATGCTGTGCTAACGACTGAGAAAAACAGCCTGGCCGTATGTGATGGCCGGTCGATCGGCCCCGTTTGGCTATTAACACAAAAGCTGTCATCGCCTCATGGCTGCATTCCAAAAAACCCGTGAGCTTTTATTAGGCTGCTTTCGCTCCTAAAGGGAATCATACTGCCAGGAGCCCATTGTAAGGCTAAAGTGTTGTTCGCTTTACCGTCTCGATCGCATGTGTGTTACAGTTGAAAATTCACCCTTCATGAGTGCATAACAACGAATTCTTGACTTGATTTGACCTGACAGTGCTCTTAGATTTCAGTCTATCCCGACGCACTGGTGGCACCATGAGACAACACAGCAATTTATTCAGGGATATAACCAGTACCCTTATAGTTAGACAACTGGTTGTTGTACAAAGGTGTTTATCGTTTACAATGGAGAATATACATTTATTCATTTATTTACTTTATTTACATGAAAGATGTGAGAGGTCTGTAAATAGCAACGAATTGGATGTCCGCAACATCAAACAAAGCCGACGGCCTCGCACCATCAAGGATGAAGCATTAGCTCGCACGGTTGCGTATGTGGTATGCAGTAACGGCCAGCTCAACATTCGACAACTCGCACAATATTGTTAAACCACACCGTATGCGGTGCATCGGATATTGAAGGGAAAATATTCCGGTGGTACAGTGCACTGCCGTGCAAGTGTGGAACGCATGCGTTTCACAGAAGCGTCTGGAATTCGCCCGTTTATTTTTAAACAATCTGGACTTGCTTTTCATTTTTTTCACCTATGAGGCGGTGTTCTTTCTGCATGGCGAAGATACGCATCATGTTTGGGCAACAACCAACCCACGGCCATGTAATGCTTCACATGTGTAACCTTGGTCAAAGTTCATCGCTTGGGCTACGTTGCCTAGTCGAAAAATACTTGGGCCATTATACTTTTCTAGGTGTGTTTCCCGTAGGATGTTGTTTAACCGTACCAATGTCTGAGATTTCTTAACATCTTCACCAACACCATCCGGCGAATACATCTATGTATACAAAACGACGGAAGGTACTTCGAACCTCTAATTCGTTGCTATCTACAAATATTTCACATCTTTCATGTAAATACAAGTAAATAAATGAATAAATGTATATTTTCCGTTGTAAACGATAAACACCATCGAAGGCCTGATCAATATTTACTACAACCAATTGTCTAACTTTAAGGGCACTAGTTACATTCCTGAGTAAATTGCTGTGTTGTCTCATGGTGCCACCAGTGCGTCGGGATAGACTGAAATCTAAGAGCACTGTCAGGTCAAATCAAGTCAAGAATTCGTTGTTATGCACTCATGAAGGGTGAATTTTCAACTGTAACACACATGCGATCGAGACGGTAAAGCGAACAACACTTTAGCCTTACAATGGGCTCCTGGCAGTATGATTCCCTTTAGGAGCGAAAGCAGCCTAATAAAAGCTCACGGGTTTTTTGGAATGCAGCCATGAGGCGATGACAGCTTTTGTGTTAATAGCCAAACGGGGCCGATCGACCGGCCATCACATACGGCCAGGCTGTTTTTCTCAGTCGTTAGCACAGCATCCCACTAACCACTTCACAGACTGGCTTTTCACCTGGGTGACGGCCGACTACCGATCGATCGAAGCATGACACGTCTAGTGTGGTTGTGGTGTCTGGCTCACATCCAGTTCTCATAGCCGAACGGCGTGCGTTCCCTTGTTCTTGCCCTGCGATCCACGCATGACATGTCGACTGAGGCGGTGATGTCTGCCAACTTTCAGTTCTCCTAGTCGAACGATGTGAGTTCCCTTTGTCTCGTTTTGTGTCAAGGCTTTACCCATTCATTGATGTTGTGGTGTCTGGCTCACATTCAGTTCTCATAGCCGAACGGCGTGCGTTCCCTTGTTCTTGCCCTGCGATCCACGCATGACATGTCGACTGAGGCGGTGATGTCTGCCAACTTTCAATTCTCATAGTCGAATGGCGTTTGTTCCCTTGATCTTGCTTTGCGATCTGCACATGACAGTTTGATTGCGGCTGTGGTCTTTGCTATCGTTTACGTCTTGCAGCAGAACGGCTTGGTATGCTCTGCGGTCGTAGGCACACATGTCGCGTCTCTGTGTCCCATCTCACCCCTTCCGGCAAAGCAATTTTTGCCACTGGACCGTTAGCATTTCAGCGTACTGTTGTACTTCAGCACCTAAGTGCAGCCGCTCCTAGCTCCGTACCAGATTATTTAAACCCTTTGTTCACGCGTATCATGAAGCACACCATCACACGCTTCCTGGCTGTCTAGGAGCTCACAACTTATCAGTGGTTGCAGTCTAATGAGAGTGATATTGTTGAGAATGGCATAGGAGCTTGTGACGCAGGAGCACTTTTCGGAAGCGCATTCAGTGTGTTATCAAGCAGAGAACGTGTCTGGGGTAAATCCTCTACCACTTATGAAACAGTTAGTCTTCCCAGGATTCTGCCAATTATGAAATTGTGACTGAATGATCGATTATTGCTCACTGTTTGCCTGGTTGCAGCTCCGTGACGTGACACGTTAGCGGTTGTCTTCACTTTGTAAGTACTTTACTTGCCTTTATTAAATGAGCGAAGATATTGTGGGGAAGTAGCGGGCATCTTCCCCCGTGTTTTAGAGCCTTTGAAAGAAGAGCATTCATTTTTAAACTGTTTTATGCATCGTATTTGCATTCCTGTACGTTGGAATGAAATTATATATGAGAATGGGTGGTTAAGTCAAGCGAAGGGGAATATATAACTTTACTGATGGATGAACAAAAGTTCCTGTTCAGAGCATCGGCAATGGAGATAAGGTCATGAACAACACAGCCATGAAGAAACGTGACCATACTTTGGATGCTGTGTTTGGGCAAGTTTCGCTTGGCACTAAGTACAACCAGAAGCAATACGGAAACGATTCAAAATTACTAAATCCTTTCAAACTCTTAGGTAGGATGTTATCGTTTAACTAGACACACCAGCTCCCATGGCAGAATTCCAGGAAATGGATTTTATGATCTTACTTGAATGGATGATGAGCTGGCAGCCTGAACTGAACCATAAGAAGAGACTATCTTCCAAAGAATATTACTTGCAGTACACCCTTACTGAACCAAGTAAAATGAACCTTATGCAGATGAATAACTATGTGATGCTGACAAGAAAAACACAAAACCTCCAAATGACGACGTTGTCAGGTACTATTTGAAACAGCTGAATTCATTTGCTGTGGATAAATATCCAGGCATGCGAAGTAGTGAAGCTTATGCTGACAGCACTTTTTCAGTTACCTTTATGGTAAGAGAAAGAAGCAGATGAATAATACCTTTTACAACTAGTGACTTAACTTTGAGGAGAACATACTGTGTTTTGATCGATCATGGTCTTGTAACACATAACTATTTTCGCCATAATGTAAGAACCCATCTGATGTATAGGAACCAGTATGTACGTGATATTAGTTAAGAATGTACCACCCACAAAGTAATTTGAGGTGAGCTGCTTTTATTGTATATTGAAGCTTCATCCGTTCACCACTTTGGTCCAAACCCTTGAGGTTTTACTATATGTGCCATGTCACGCGAACTGGTACACTACCACCCTTATGTTTACACCAACCGTACAGATACAGCCAAGATGAAACACTGAAGCCATGAGGCACTAGGAATATACGATGTAAATGTCGGCATTAGTTATTTATATTTCCACCTATAGCAGATTCTCCAAGGCCCAATAGTATTTTCACTAGCGTCTGATGATTCGACAACCCATGTACCCACTAGCAGCGCAATCACGACAAACGTGTTAGACATATACTTAAGTCAACCACGACACGTTGGCTAATATCTGGACATCTACAGAAAACGAATTGAAGCTTAACCTGGCGCATTGTAGAGCACTCCGGCAGAATTAAAAGAATTCAATTAAACCAAAGTGAGAATGTTATGACAACCGAGTCTGCATGCTTTTAGAATGGCAAAGGGTCAACATGGGATTTCACTTGGAAAAGTGTGCTGGGTTAGGTACTGAGATTTATGCTAATGCATGTTTATCAATTCATGTTTGTTCAGCCAGAGATGTATGGTGCATTTATCAGCCTGTCCCAGGGCACATGGTTGTTGTACAACAGTCCGCGTGGTAGCATGTGATCTAATATATGCACCTGGGCGTTAGGGACCTTGGCAAAAAGACTGTTTGTACGTCTCTGCAATGCCACATGGATCGACCCATGAGTCGTTTCGTTCCAGCACTAAAACTTTTTAAACTTAATAGTGGTCCGAACTGTGATTGCATGCACAGTCCAGACGTCCGGCGATTTTACAAAATCCAAAAATGAACAAACTTATTTTAAATGAAACAAGTGAAATTATAAATCAGATGAACCGAAATTGCTGTTTGATGAAAGAATTGCACCAGTCACTCCACTTAGTATCTCACTGATTGACAGCTGCTTCAGTGGGAGTGACAATCAGCTAATGGAACATGAGCAGATCATATACGGCCGTTAGACACTTGGGGTATGTTCTCCGACCTACACGGCCTAGCTGACTGACTGACAAGCTTCAGTAATCTTATTAGAAGTTCCAAGGTGTTTAACTGAAGAAATTAAAGTGAAGTCGTGTGTTTTGTGTGTGTGTGAGTGCGGTGTGTGTGTGGGTGTGTGTGCGTACAAGCAGTTTGTGAGTTCCATTGTATTCAAGGCAAGCTTTGGCACTTAAGTAATGCAGTAGTTTGCTTACATGACTTTTCAACCGTAAGCTGTTACCCTCAAGTAAGCTCGGAAATAAAGTCAATTTTCCAAACTGAAGGAATATAGGGTTCTAGCAGTAATTACTGGATGGATGATTAGACCCAGTAAGTTGGGACTGAATTCAGTAATACCAGGAATGGCACTTCACAAAACTTGTGCCAGGCAAACCCAAGAGCTGTACCAACATTATAAGGAGAAGGATAAAGAATTCACGAGAAGAACAGCGGTAGGTCACCATCATCATCATCATCAACAGCAGTACATCAGCCATTTGAACTGATGCTTCGCTGCCATACAACCATGAGGACCTATGAAATATAGAATAAGAAGAGGGAGAGAAGGGGGACTTACCTGAAAACCTTAATGCCCTAAGCAAACATTCAGGGTCAAGGCGCCTACACCTTGTGTAGACAACATTCCGTCACAAACAGCTGGCTATCGTGCAAAGATAAGGCGGCATCGGCGAGACAGCTTCCTTGCGGCTTTCACTGCCACGCGTCATAATCAGCCATTACCCCGCAGATAACTCAGCACCAAACACACTTTAAACTGACAATCCGATTAGGAGACGGCAGCAGACGCGCCACTGGTGTCTACTACGAGCCATGTCCTGTAAAGTCTCGAGCCAAGCACAAGGTGAGTCACGTGGACTCCAACCCGGAAGGCGAGACGGACCGACGGCACCCAGTTTGGTCGTCAGTGACTTCATTTCCCTTTGCCAAGTCAACTTCTGTCCACCTCGAGCCTTGCGCCATCCTACACCTGGTAGACTGAACAAGGCCCTCCTTGGTAAGCGGTGACCAGGCATGCGTAGCACGTGCCCGAGCCAACGCAACTTATTCAGTGCCATCTGTTGTTCTAGGGAGCTAGCATGATCATCACCACCTAGTACTCGCGTACGCACATCATCGTTGCGGACACGCTGGTGCCATCTGACACCAACAATGCTTCGCAAACAACGATGATCAAAGACTTGAAGGCGTCTCAGATCTTCAGACCGAAGAGGCCAAGTCTCACTACCATAGAGCAGAACGGCCCTGACTGTTGCCTTGTATACACGGCCTTTCAGACGGAGGGAAACTCCCTTCTGTCGCCAAAGATGACGCAGCTTCAAGAAGGCAGCTCTGGCCTTTGCAATGCGTGAGCTCACATCAATTTCTATGCGCCCATCATTGCTGATGCAGCTGCCAAGATAAGTGAATTGAGCAACCCCCTCGAGTTCCTCGTTAGCAAGCGTCAAGGGGTCATCGAGTGGCTGGTGGTCCTGCAGCAACACTTTGCACTTTGAAGGTGCGAAGTGCATACCAAATAATGGGACCACTCTGGATAGGCTATTCAGGGTTGATTGTGCTGCCTCAACATTGTCGAAAAGCAAGACGATATCGTCCGCATAATCTAGATCAACTAACCGTTCACCAGGCAGCACTTCAACACCCACATCCTGAGATTCCGCAAGGGAACACTCCATGATAGAATCCACGACGAAATTGAACAAAAACGGGAAATCGGGCAACCCTGACGAACGCCACTTGTAGTCGAAAAGCTATCCGATAGGGCACCATAGACCCTGACGCGGCCTCTAGTGTTCGAGTATAGAGCACGAAGGATGTTCACATATTTCGTGGGCACACCTTTCCACGCAAGTATCTCGAACAGAATCGATCGATCGACTGAATCGACCGCACTCTTGAAATCGAGGAACACAGCTATTGTCGGTCTGTGGTATGCGTGGCGCTGCTCTAGCACCTGCCACAAAGTGAATATATGGTCTATACAGCCACGTCCAGGGCGAAAACCGGCCTGCTCTTCCCTAATCCGAGATTCCCGTTCTGCAGTGAGGCGACGAACGATAATCGAGGCCAGTAACTTTGTCACAGCTGGCGTTAGGCTATTACACCTGTGATTCGCACAGTCTGTGCGACTGCCCTTTTTGTATATTGCAACTTCAATCGATTCACTCCAATTAGCCGGCACACTCTCTTCGTTCCAGATACGTTCGAATAGGGAGGTCAGTGCTTTGCAGAGGACCTCACCTCCATCCTTAAATAGTGCAGGTGGTAGGGAATCCGGGCCAGCGACACGAAAACGATTGAGGGCTGTGATCGCGTTTCGGACCTCGGCCTCCGACGGAGGCTCTAAACTAACCGTCCATGGCTCGTCCTGCATCACCTGAGTAGGAAGAGGTCCGGGAGCAGGGGGCCAGCTGAAATGATGTTCAAAGTACTCAGCCCAACGAGCCATACGGCGCTCCTTATTGTGTATCAGCGTACCCGCGCTGTCCCTGATTGTCTCACTGACGCCTGGTTTTCTCGGACCAGTGCTGCGTATTAGCTGGAAGAGCTTCCGGTAATTGCCTACTGCTCCTGCCTCCTCCATTTCTTGAGCCCGACTGGTCCACCAGGCTTCCTTGTCAGCACGTAGGCTCCGCTTTAGTTCACGCCTAATAGCCCGTCTAGTCACCTTGTGTTCAGAACCAGCCGGGAGGTGCCTTCTAGCTTCCAAAAGGTTCACGGACCTCTCGGATATCCAGTGACTGGTGCGATGACGACTGATAATGCCACAAACAGATGCTCCTGCGTCGTATATGGCAGCCGAGATCCTATTCCACTGAAGTTCAGTGTCAGTAGGACAAGACAGCGAGAGTTCGCCATGCAGTGCTTCTTGATAGGCTTGCCTGACAGAGGGCTGGGACAATTTCTCCGTTGCCAATCGGGAGAGACGCTTTGTGCGCCTTCCGGTAAAGTTCATGGAGAAACGACAGCGCACTAAGGCATGGTCAGAGTCTACACAAGGATTCCAGTACGAGCGGCAATCCAGAATGGAACCACGCCACCTGTAACTTATGGCTATGTGGTCAATTTGGGTCCATCGCTGGTCAGCTACAGGAGGACGCCAAGTGGCACTTCGGCGCCCACTGTGTCTAAAAGCAGTGCTAGTAAGAAACAACTGGTGCTCCGCACACAGTTGCAGCAGACGCTCGCCGTTGTCAGTCCGTTCGGAGTTAAGTCCACACTTACCACCCAGCTGAGCTTCTGAAGAGCTCAGACGCCCTACTTGTGCGTTCATATCCCCTGCAAGTACTATAATATCTGAACTAGTAGCACTGCGTAGCAGCGTGTTCAGTTCGTGATAAAAAGTGTCCTTGACTGCATTAGAACTGCAGTCGGTGGGAGCATAAGCAGAAATCACAAACAAACAGCGTTTTGTTTTACTTCGCGAATTCACCTTAGCTGATGTCGTCAAACGGGCTGTACATGAACGGCTGTTCACCGGAATCCAATCAACCAACGATGACTCAGCCTTGGAGCTGAGAATGATACCTAAACCAGCTTGACCCGTGAGTGCCGCATCGGCGTCTCCGGATGCGTGCAACCAATAACGAGAGGATAAGCCGGGTGCAGTCAATTCAATAACCCCGTTAGGGTCATTAATCCTAGTTTCGGACACACAACACACATCAACACCCAGTGTGTCCAAGGTGCGTGCGAGTGCAGCCTGCTGACCTGTTTGTCTTAGAGTGCGGACGTTGAATGTCGCCATGGAAACGGGACAGCGTGGCCTTATAAGGCACTTTTGCCGATAGGCGTTCGAAAGGTGCTGTGGGATGGTGGCTGCAGACGGTACTACTCCAGTAGCACTTCGGTTGCTGTCAATTAAACTGGGAATTTTACAAGGAAGGTTAGTAATAGGGGCCGGGATGGGAGTAAGAGAAAAAGGTGGAAAAGAAAGAAGGGAGGCGCCAGCAGTAGCATGCTTTCGCTTATCCGCCCTGCTGTATGCAGCAGATAAGGCGACCCTTGATAATCTGCGCGACGGCCGATGCAGGATGAAGTTTATGTTTGAAGAAAATGTCATGGTTGTATGTGGGCTGGGATACTGCCAGGGCGCCCAGACCTAGACAGGAAAAAATAATGTGTCAGCTGTACGCCATAGCGGCGCTTCGCTGCCGCGCTACCACCACCAGTCGCGCGCGGGCTGAGTATACCGCGAGGACGCCCACCCCTACGCGGAGTCGAACCGGTGACCTTATGGTTGCAAAGCAAACGTGCAGACCACTCGGCCACCGGCCGACTAGGTAGGTCACTTATGTTTTAACCGATTTACCAGCTAGCACATATGGAAATCGGTTCCGGATAATACCAATAGGAGTGAGAGACGCTGGGAAAAAAGAAGTCGGAATAGATGTCAGTGTAACTTAGGAGTCGGGTTGAAGTATGACGTCACATTGCAGATCCGTACTGGGTTGGTCTCTTGAGGCAGTCATGATTGCTCTCCATACTTAATGGGTAGAGATTACTCTCTTGGCTGCCAAAGTTCGGGGTTTGAACAGGTCTGGCTCTTATTGTTGTGAAATAACTTATTTTATTGATTATCGTCGTTGGTTGCTGCAGTGCTGCAGTTTAATAGTTATCGGCATTGGTTCTCCTACTTAAGTCTTGGCCATCAACTGCCGTGAATTTCTTCACGCGTAGCAGCCACATTCATCGTCGGCCCCTCCACCGTTTCAGGAGGATGACCTTATTTACTGCACGCAGCCGGACAGATAAGCAAAACTAGGATTGTGCCATTGTTGTTTTCTTATTGACACCTAATTATTTGAAGGATGTTTGTGAGTAACGTAAGTATCCTAGAAGGCAGAAGTCACGATTAAACTCCACACGAAAATCTGCCTCGACGGGGAATCGAACCCCGGTCCACGAATTTCCGGTCCGTTGCTCTACCACTGAGCTACAGAGGGCTGACCATTAGGTGCGGAATTTAACACGTGACTTCTGCTTAGTGCGCGACGTATTGCCAATGAGCTCACAGTAACTGTCCTGGTGTTGCAGATCGGCTCACTCACTCGTCACTTCCCAGTGGACCGAAGTAACTGTCCATCCGAAGTCCAAAGGGCGATGGTAGATTATTTGAAGGATGTTTGTGAGTAACGTAAGTATCCTAGAATGCAGACCGGGGTTCGATTCCCCGTCGAGGCAGATTTTCGTGTGGAGTTTCATCGTGACTTCTGCCTTCTAGGATACTTACGTTACTCACAAACATCCTTCAAATAATCTACCATCGCCCTTTGGACTTCGGATGGACAGTTACTTCGGTCCACTGGGAAGTGACGAGTGAGTGAGCCGATCTGCAACACCAGGACAGTTACTGTGAGCTCATTGGCAATACGTCGCGTACTAAGCAGAAGTCACTTGTTAAATTCCGCACCTAATCGTCAGCCCTCTGTAGCTCAGTGGTAGAGCCACGGACCGGAAATTCGTGGACCGGGGTTCGACTCCCCGTCGAGGCATATTATTGTGCGTGAATTTTAATCGTGGCTTCTACTTTCTTCGAACTTTAAACTACTCACAAACATCCACCATTAACTCCTTTATGTACAACAGTCTACCCGTGACGTCGGAATCAGATATTCTTATACCTTCAACTTTTCTGAACAGACTGAGTACCAGATAGCCTGAGCCAGACAATCCGTGGGTAATATATAGCATAAGATGCATACAATCACAGTCAGATTTAAACTATATAAAATCCTTACTTGTCCCGTCCTGGAGTATTGTAGCATAATCTGTAGCCATATGAGGAAATCAAACAGAACATCGATAGTGAGCCTTCAACGGTCATTCACTAAAAATCTACTTGGAAAATATTCTTTCAAGGACTATCGGGAGTAATGCCAGGAACTCAATATCGATACACTTCGACCGCGAAGACTAAAACATAACTTGATAATGTTGTACAACCTGAATCATGGCAACACCTATTTCAATCTCTCCACCTTAACATTGCAACACGGTTCCACGCAGGACATACCTAACAAAGAATTTACCCCGTTTATACCACGATGTAGAACAAATTGTTATCTAACTTCTGCCTCACCAGATATGCTGCTCCATGGAATCGGCTTCCAATCACAATCAAGTCGTGTGAGACTGTACAATCACTTATCATTAATTTGGGAAGTTACTTCGAGCTGGACACCAATATCGTTTTTTCATCGAAGAAGATCAGTTGAAAATCTATTTACTGAAGGCCCAGATAACGTCTAAAATTTTACTCCATGTAATTAGATCACAATGTCAACGAAATAATTAAATTGCAATAGTGCACCCTACCATAGCATAAAACACAAACATATGAGGCAAATACTTTTCCAGAGACCCAGACAATTATAAGAACAAAACTTTAATTGCCCATAATATAGTATGATACAACCTGTACATATATGATCAGTGTCAAGTAGGGTCACAGATTCTCATGTGATGCGAAATAACGTTTTATTATTACTGTTATTATTATCGGTTAATCTAGATGTTGGATTGCGTCGCGTTCCCGAAACCAAAATCCGCAACTCAAACGAATTATCGAACCGATGGCGCCCAGCTTGCAATCTAGTCATGTATCGTGCAAGCCTGGAAGTCATCATAAGTAACGTCAACAGCAATGCATCGGAAAGTTTGGCTGATTTTTCACAACTGTACAGACAAAATGACCTGGGAAATGCGGAAGGAGAGATAATAAAGGGTAAAAAATGGGACCTGGAATGAAAGCTGTATGTCAAAGCGCAAACCTACAAGCTCAGGGCAACAAAACGTAGTCGACAATGTACAATCGAAAGGTACAAATGTGGCGTAGCTTTTCTTTGGTTATAATACCTGCAATAACCTCCCAACAGGGAATAGAGAAACGAAATATGACGTAAGAAAACAGCATCCCAAGGTCGTTTTAAACGTTTAAAGACACATTTAAGTTCATTTAGTATTGCGACATATATTCAATTATTTGTCAACTTATGTTCCCGTGCTGTCATCGGCGATCCAAAAAGGCAAAATCCCTGCCGTCATGTAATGAATAATAAAAATGCAGTCACAGTTGAAAAGAAATAAAAGCGGAATCAATCAGCATATCTGAGAAGCATGTAGCACTTCAGAGGAGATAGCAATTGGAATATAGGAAACTAGGAATTGGGCAATACGTTTGATGCACCGTCAAAGTGAATCTTGACTCATGAATTATCAGGCTAAAACAACAAGGAGAAAGCAGGCTTGGTTAGACACAAGAGGTATGAATGCGGTGAGTCAATAAAGCTAATCGTCGAATCGATAGGACTATGTGGTTGGTCTGGTTGATGTGACGTCGGGTGACGTCGGGGAAAATAATTCCAAAACTGTATGGTCTGCCAAAGGTACAGTAGGAAGGACTATCGCTAAGGCTGATAACTCGTGGTTTCATTCAACCTCCAAGTGGCTCACCAAACGACTGGATCCAGTCGGCAAATTCATAGCCACATACAGTCTCAAGGACCACTTGGATTTTCTTGATTCCGTGAGGCATATTGAACTAGCTGGGCCGAAGATGTTCTCGTTAGAGGTAGTGTCACTTTTACCAATGTTCCATTGGAGGAGACCGTAGACTATCTGTGCGAGTTCATCCAGCTGCGTAACATCGAGATTGGTATGCCACCAGTCCTATTTTGACAATTGCTACTCGTGTGTACGAGAAATATTCGGTTTCCGTTTAACACAACGCTGTATCGACAAATAAACGGGGTGGCCATGGGTTCACCACTAGGGCCGTTGCTCGCGGACGTCTTCATGAGCAAATTGGAGAGCAACCGGTTGAACAAATGCATCAACAGCTTGGGATATTGCGGTCGATATGTAGACGACATATATCGTATCGCGGATGATGGCGCATGTGTTTGTTGCTGTTCTATTGACCCACTTTAACTCTGCACATAGTAACATAACCTTCACTATCGAACTAGACCGCAACGACGCGTTGGCATCTTTAGGTCTACAACTCAATAGAGCATCAGAAGCGTTAATGCGGAGGAGGGTGTACAGAAAGGAAATATGGAATGGGCAATACATCCATTTCGTTAATATTGTTCCGATAAGTCAAAGCAGGGATATTATCCTTTGTCTCACGGAGACAGCGAAGAGAATATGTGCAGAATGTATGATTTCAAATGTTCTGAGCCTTATCCGAAAAGTGTTCGAACGTAATGGATACTCTGAATAATTCATCCAGAGGCACATGGAACCAAGAGTGCCAGAGCCCAAAACCGTTTCCGTTTAATGTCGCCGCGACAGTGGAACGGACCTCCCGAAGACTTTCTATAGCAACAGCGAGAATGTATTTTGCTGCCAATTTGCAGTGAGCTTCACCTCAACACTGCTAGTGCGCCAGCAACCTAATAGCAGAAATCCTAGGCCCAAGGTTTCCTTTTATGTGTACAGTTCCTCTTGTCCGTCTCAAGCACAGTATATTGGGAAAATGACCAGACCACTCTCCGTTAGAGCTCGAGAGCATTGCCAAGTTTGGCTCCACAGCGATGTGAGGAAGTTTGTAACGACTGCGCTGTCGCATTTAAAAGACTCCGATCACCAACTTATTTCGCAGGACGCGTGTACACCAATCTACTGTGTATCCGAAGGTTACACCAGGGCAGTCAGATGCCGTCTGCTGTAGAAAGCAGAGGTGATCGCAATTCGGCTTCATAACCCGGATGTAAGTGTACAGAAGAATTCGTTCAATTCCTAACGTTACCTTTGATACAACCCAGCGTGACTAACAATGGTAGTTAGGCCTCTTCACCCGACGTCACATCAACCAGACCAACCACGTAGTCCTATCGATTCGACGATTAGCTTTATTGACTCACCGCATTCATACCTCTTGTGTCTAACCAAGCCTGCTTTCTCCTTGTTGTTTTAGCCTGATTCTGAAACAGTTGTTCGATGCTTTGTGTTTTTATGGCAACTTGTAATCTTCTCTAAATCTTAAACATCCAAATTGTCTTATTTAACTTTTCTCTCGTTTATTTTGTCTTTCCAGTTTTTTCTTTAGCCTGCTTCGCAGTGCCCATTCAAAGTGGCACTTAGACCTATGTAGTCCATCATGTTTACGTTGTCCCAAAAGTTTAACGCAATGAACTTGCCATTCTAATATTGCTCTACGGATGTTTATGTGTCTTCTTATTAGGGTGTTCTCACACCTTTCTTTTTATTTTATTTTATTTCAAACTTCGGCATGGAATTTATCATCCATAGCAGCACACGCCAGGAATTGTTCGTGTCTGCTTAAAATGGACTCAGCTTGGTCTGGCTATTCTGAGCCCTTAACGGTTACGCGCCCACCACGCACTAAGTTTTTGTAGCTTTAAATTCTTCGTCAAAATGCTTCGTCAAATGCTGCTGTTTAAAATATACGCCTGACTATTCCCGTTTTATTTGACTTCCATCATCCTGCTATTTTTGCCTTTTAAACCTTTTGTTTCGCCTCCTAATTTGATGGCCTACCACAAAGCTCAGCATTTTCATATGACTGCCTACCGCACTCATATTTCCTATTCCACTTGGTAAATGTTGACTAATCAGCAGCAGTTGCAGATGTTGCAGGCTTCTTGTTGTGAACTTCTGGCGAAGCCATTCTTTCCTATAGCTTTTCACAATCTCTCTGATTCAGTTTCGTTAGTTTCCTTCATTTTTTGCAACAAGCACAAGGCTGATCTGTAAATTAGTTGAAAAACTACTTGATAGTTTTAAACTTCTAAGTGTGATCTTTCAATGAATAAAAGGAATTTTGTACCACTGGTGATAAAAGATATTTGCATGTATACTGGTCTAGGAATTTCTGGAAATCTCCCTTAGGTGACCAAACAAATCTGACAGTAGATCCGGTTACTGAAGGAAGGATATATTGCTTTGTATTAGCAGTATTACTTTACAATCGTGATTGTACAATCTGGAGCAGGGACTAGCCGTATTATCACCAATATCCTTTGTACTAACAGATTTGCACATTTAGGTTTTAGAGATGAGAACACTGAATCATTTGAACTGCACGCCTAAATTTTTTTGATGCTAATAGTATAACAGGGGGTTCCTAAAGTAGTAGGTAGCTAATCTGCTATTTTGTGGAATTACTATCTTGCTATTCCTTGATTGCTTTGTTCATCGGGATGGAGGATGCCTATATATATATATATACATATACATATATATATATATCAGCAAGCGATAGCAAGATTTTAATTCTATACCACAGTGCATTACACATTTAGACTCTTCAATCACCAGTCAGGTAATGATCGGATTCCTTCCCATGAGGCTCGTCAATGAGCCAGGCGATATCATCAGCGTAGTCCAAGTCGGTCGCGTGATTACCTCTAAGAAGCTCGATGTCGAAGTTCTACAGACCCTCTAAAGCTCCTAAAAGGACATCGTCGATCGCTAAATTGAAGGGAAACGGTGGCATTGAATATCATTGACGCACGCGACTGGCGACAGGAAAAGGAGGGGAAAGCTTACCTTAGACTATCACTCGGCCTGAAGTATGGAAGTATAACGCAAGAAGTATAGCGAAACACATTTCCGGAACTTCATTCTTCAGCAGGTAGTTCCATAAAGCAGGTTGATCTACTGAGTTGAACGCAGACTGAATATCCAGGAAAGTGACCTGGTGGGTCTTTGGTAGAAGTGGCATCCCTCCAGGATTTGGCGAAGAGTGAAAATTTTTCTACACATCCTCGACCAGGGCGAAAACTAGACTGTTCAACCCCGCCGTGTGACCCACGAGTGCGGGATAGCCTGAGGAGCATGATGGATGTTAGCAGCTTGGAGGCAACATATAGCAAACAAATTCCTTTGTATTTGGCACACGAAGTGTGAGAACTATTCTTGAATATTAGAACAATAATTGACTCACTCCAGGAAGAGGGGACCTTTTCTTCATACCAGATCTACAGAAACAGAGGTTAGCCTCTTGCCGACTGATGTATCGCCATATTTGAGCAACTATGGAGGAAGTTCATCTGAGCCGACCGCCTTGAAGCGCTTCAAGTGACGAATCTCAAGAAATACCTCCGCTTCGGTTGGTGGTTCGAGTGTCAGTAAGCATGTCATACGACTGGGGGTATTGAGAGTAAAGGTGCATGGTGAGAAACAACCGAACTGAGCCTAAGTCCATCTGTTCATGCGTCTCTGAAAATCCGTGTTTTGTGACCCGTCCACCTCACAGATGACCCCGTTGATAACAGATCTGCTTTGTTCAGTGGTCCAAACGAGCTGAAACAGCTTGCGAATATTTACAGTGAGATCGGAAGCCTCCATCTCCAAGCAGCTTTGTGACCACTAAACTTCCCGACAGCTGCGAACGCTTCTTTTGAGTTGTCTGCTGCGGTGAGCTGCAGTCTGGTCTGGGTTTACTGAGAGAGTTCGGCGGCGGTCACAGTGTCAGGGAGCGCGCCGATATCCAACCGTTCAACGGGTGATGAAGTAACCCACAGACTGATTGCCCTGAGATTAGCATTCTTTTGGTGCAACAATTTCCAGTGGTGTTCAATATCAGGGGTCGGGACAGACTAGTGTGGTTGTCAGTGAGAGCTTTTAGTCTAGCTGAGCCGACAGACCAGCTAGCCTGTTTGTATCAAGCTTACAAAGCCACCCTTGCTAATTTACTGCGAATCGCATGCACATGCTGGCACAGACTAGTGTGTGATCTGAATCGAGGTAAGTAGACCATAATGGCCTACAGTATTGTATGCTGCCACGCTACCTGAAACGGAATGCAATGTGGTTGATTTGGGACCAAGCCTGCGCCGGTGAAGGAGGACGCCAGATGGCACAGCGTCTACTCGAGTGCCTGAATTTGTGCTTGTGAGAAATAGGCTGTTATCTTCGCATAAATTGTGAAGCCTGATTCCGTTAGCTGAAGGATTCTCGCTCAGTGTAAAATGAGCAACCAGGTGATGGTCATCTGGTAACAGCCGACCGAAACGAGTATAATGACGTCTGACTTGGCAGCTTTGCGTAGCATCTGATGAAGCCGGCAGTAAAAATGTTCTTGTTCAGTTCAGCTACAGTCGCTTGGCGTGTAAGCATAAACCACAAACAGAATGCGCCTTTCAACGCGACGTCTCTTAATCCTGCACGAGCCTTGGGGGCGAATTGCACCTAGTCGGCTGTTAGCTGGGAACCAAGCAAGGAGTGCAGCCTAGGCTTTATTGTTTAACGTCACGCCAACGCCGCCTAAGCCAGCTGAAGCAGCTTCTGCGACTGCATATAAAAGTTAGTGATATGTAGCTTCCTGGTTCGTCGGTGCTTTCAACTTGAGCACAGTACTTGGGTTCTGGCATCGCGTTTCGGAAAGACAGCAGATATCGATGGCGAGGTACGTGCAAGGCCTAAAGGCTAGGTTATTTAGTAAGCCGACGGACGCAGATGAAATCATTCATTACAGTTCAGGTCACTGAAAGCATGTATACTCTGGGATCGCTTCATCGTTGGATCATGAATTTCAACCAGTGTGCACAGTGAATGTTGTGTTTCCGCTGACATTACAGATAACCAACACCGCCGCTCGGGTCAAGATGCGTCTACTTTCCCATCTCAGAAGACAAAGGCAGAATATTATCTGGAGCACGCAGTAGACATATGTAGCCAAAATATAGGGTCAAAATTACTGAAAGATTCTGTGCTCTAGCAACCACTCATCATCGTACATGCTAGCTGCAGGATTAAAAACACCTCCGCAGTGGTGCGCAATACAAAAGAAAAGAAAAAGAAGTGAAACAATGGCACGCCGGCTGAGTCATCAGTAACAGATGCACATCGTTCCGGAGAGCTAACAGCCGGCTATTGTGCCGCAAATTGTCACTTGATGCCTACTAATTAAGCTCGTGGTTGGAGAGGAAGACTAAACGGAGGGGGATGGGTAAAGGAACTATGCATCTTTTCTAGCAACCGCTAGCTGCGCAAAAACTCGCTTGTTGGCTGCTCAAGCAGTGCACTCACTGGAGAACCGCAAGGTAGGTCACTCTAATTGGTCCACTCCAAGGTCATTGGCCTACTCTCATTGGTTACCACTCAGGTCCAGGCGACACGCGACTAATCTTCTCCGGGCTGCTTTGGAGATGGCCTCAAGGTGGGCTATAAACGCGCTCTATTAACATAATCCCAAGTGAAAAGTGACGCACGACTTCCTCCTGGATTCCAGCTGCGTTCTACCCACGGATCTCTGTATCCGAGCGGTCCATCGTCGTGGCTACAAATTCGTTCCTTCAGTGGTCACTAGGCAAGGCTCATTCGGTCCCACTTAAGTTCAAGGTGTATGTCGACAGTGTCCAACAGAATATTCAGTGGCAGCGATCGTTTACTGGTACTTATCTGAATGCTGGTTGACCACAGCTGGTTTGCGTTCCTAGTCCGAACATGGCACCAATTCGAGCGTTATATACCACTTGTCCAAGTCCGCAATCGATCGAGCCTGTGGTCCTCTGTTTTCTTCCAGCGCGATAGTCTCTTACTAAAACACTATCCTGGGTGAAATAACCTACTTGTGTCCTGTATTGCTGATTAAAGTGAGTTTCCATTCTCGTGTTACTCTCTTACCAGGCGATACGCTTCGGAAGCAGCAAAAAATTCAGAGTAAGGAGTTTTCTATCCATCACGGCTTCGGCTAAGGACAGCTGCTTTGGTGTCTAGGGGTTTGGAGTTGATCTGCACAATAGACGAAAAACATCCAGTATTTCTTGGGTAGTTCTTGCCCCTTCCGTCCGTTTAAAAGTATCAAACAAGCGCTCCGCTTGCCCATTTGACTAAGCGTGGAACGGCGATGAGCGTAGGTGTGTGATGTCGTTCTGCGTATGGTATTCGGCAAACTGCAAATTGACGAACTGAGGAAAACTTCAGCAACTACGGTCTCAGTTATTCCACGACAGGCAAAATGTCTGTTCAGTATGGTGGTTTTTGCGCCAATTGTTGTAAGTTCCATGCAGAATACTTCATGTCAATTCACAGGGCCAAAGGTTCCGTTGGCAGCGGCCAGGAAGACAGTTCCGCTTTTCTGAGCGATTTGCTGACCACGACATATTTCCGACACGATTTTGCCTACTGTTCCAGCTCCCAGCCTATATTTGGCCCATAAAGATAACTTAGCGCGATTATTTACATTCCGTTAATACCAGTGTGCAGGAGGAAACTGCTGCAGGATTCTTTAGCGAAGTTCCCTTTGAATAACAACACTTTCCGCTAGAACTAAACCTCCATTAACGATTGATAATTCGTCTTTTCTCCGGGATAAACTTTGCGATTCCCCATGTAAGCTGTCTAGCCGTTGTGTAGTAAAAAATCTGACCGCTTTTTGTAGAACGGTAATCCGCATTGATTGCCCCATGCTGAGGCTGATGGTGCATTCATGATGCTTCTTCACCACAGTTGGGCTAACCAACTTACACTTAAACTAGGTGTTTTTAATATGGATAAAATTCGGGACATTTTATTTGGTTTGTTCTGCGTACTTGATAATCTTCTCCCAACTTTCACACGTCGCTCATGCAAATTGTAATAAACTTGCGTTATTGTATCGCCTGGTATTTTTTAAATAACTCGGACATCTTGTACTTATCACGGATTCACTTATAATCAATTTCTTCCATATGCTCATTTAACGAGTATTCATGTCGTCATATGCGTTTACTTTATTCAATATCGGCATTATGAGTGATTGGTTGTTGTTTTACATCCCAAGTGTGGCTGCGCTTGATGTGCATGTTGACAAGGTGCCTACCTGTCTATTACCCACTACCTCGTCCATCTGGCTCCAGGAGACAGTTGGTCGTTGCTGGAGGGGACGGGGTGCACGGTCGTTGTGGTCGTGTTAGGATCAAAGAGTGGTTCCATGCAGTCAGTGTGGAGCGGACTACGGTCCAGCCACCTCCTTGTGTGCACTTGATTCCCCAAATACAGTGTGCTTGTGTTTGTCTGTGAAGGAGTGTGGGCCGACTCCGTTCATGAAACGTGGCTCCCATCCGCATGCCTCCAGGTCTTATTCCTTCGGGTTTACACTGCATATGGGGTGTGTGGTTGGAGCTGTGGGTGGTGCAGCGCAAGCCATCCATGGTCCCTCTGTAGGCGCAGGCGTCCTGTGGCTGGCCACAGTGACAGGCAAATCCGAAACCGGATGCCGCCAACCAACCCGCATTGATGCAACACATAACATCTCCAAGTTCCCGGGAGCCAACTGAGCGTATCCAGCAATACCTGATTTACTTCGGACTCCAGGGAAATCGCTGCCATGATGGATTCTGTTGCTGACGCTGCCGGTTTTTCAATAGCCAGGAAAGCGCTTCAACTTGAGTAATACGCTTCGTGGTACTGTGCTTTACCGTAAAGTCAGAGCCGAGTAATTAGTATCCCACGGTTGCAACCTGTTTGCCGATAGACAGATATGCCCAAGTTTGATCCGAAACATATGAACAGCGGCTTATGGCCAGTAAGAAGTGTAAACTTCTTTTCATACAGCACCATATGAAATTTCGTTACAGCTTAGATTATCGCCAAGGTTTCTTTCTCTAGCTGACCGTGATTTTGCTCTGCGGAAGACAGCGATCTGGCTGCATGAGCCACCTGCGAAAATGTGGGCTTTGGCTACACCACTGTTATAGTTCGAGGCGTCTGCAGATACCACGACCTCTAAAGTAGGGTCATAATGTAGTAGCAGATCAAAACATAGCAGTCTTTTCACCTCCTGAAATGATCTTTGGCCTTCTTCGGACCCTCCAAGCGTTCATCCTTTGTCAGTACTTCATGGAGTGAGTCAGGCAAGCGATGCATATGCGGTAGGAAGGGGGTATACTGACTTATGAGTTCTAGGTAGGATCTTCGTGTTGCACTATTCTTGGGCGGTGGCATCTTCCTGATTGCTTCCATGTTCGCTGGGTCTGGAGCCTGCTGTTTCGATCCAGCATAAAGCCGAGAAACATAATCGCGTCCAAAATGAAGTTACATTGCTCAGGTCGGAGTCTGAATCCATATTCCTTAACACGGCCGGAATGCGATCTAAGTTTTCTAAGAAATAATCAGCCCTGCTTTCGACAACAATGATGTCGTCCAGTTATGCGGTTGCTCCATCGACCTCCGTAAGCATCGTGTCAATGATCGGCTGGAAGATGGCTGGAGCAGACTTGACTCCAAACGGCAGATGGTTGTACTGGTACAGGCCCTGTTGCGTACTGATAGTAAGTCTCATGAAGCCGCATTGACCATGATCCGCAAGTATGCATCAGAGAGATCCAGCTTTGCAAAACATTTATCTCCATTCACTTTGGTGCACATATCATATGGAAGTGGTAAAGGGTACTGATGGGTGTTCAGTGTATTTCGACCCGTCTTGAAGTCGGCACATATTCGAATACGGCCGCCTGGCTTTTTGACCTCAAAAATGAGTACCGCCCAAGATATATTGTTCACCGGATAGATAACTCCTACTCTCTCTAAGCGATACAACTTCTGGTCAACCATTTGTGCTACCGCGTAAGATCCATGGCGTCTCGTCATCATCATCATCATTACACGTTAGCTGGAGGTGGAAAACACCTCAGCTATTGTGCCGCAATACAAAAGACAAGAAAATATAAAAAACAGTGGCACGCCCGCTGAGTCCCCAGTAAAGGATGGACATCGTTCCGGAGAGCTAACAGCTGGCTGCCGTAAAAGAAAGTCATATTATGCCTAACGATTGAGATTTTGATTGGAGGGGATGCTAAACAGGAGGGGGATGGACAAAGGAACTCACAACACAAACGCCATTGGGGCCGGCTCCTAGCCATATCAGCAAGTGTGTCCAACCAAACGTGTTCACCGTCCTTAGGACCCCAGCCAGGCAGTCGGGATGCACCAACCGACGCCAACTTCGAAGTGAGGGTTTTCATTTCTCTCGACCAAGTCATCACTTGGCCTCCCCTCCTCCTCTTCCAACCGCACCCACAACGCGCAAACAATGCACGTCGCGGGAGTCGGTGTGCTGGCATGCGCAACACGTGGCCCAACCATCGGAGCCTGGTGCGTGACATAATGGTGCTGCGCGGTTCACTCGCTCTTCCTGCACCAAATACGCGACGCCGAACACGCTCATTGCTCACGCGGTGTTCCCACCAGACATGAGCTAAGCTGCGAAGGCAGCGATAATCGAATGTGACGAGTCTCTTCATGTCTGTCGACCTGATGGGCCAGGTTTCACAGCCATATAGGAGAGTTGAACGGACGGCTGCGTTGTAAACTCTGCCCTTCAGGGTGAGAGTAATGTCGCGTCTGCGCCACAGGTGGCGGAGATTGGCAAAGGCACCTCGAGCTTTTGCTATACGGTTCGTAACCTCATCTTCAATCCCACGGGTGCTAATATAGCTGCCCAGGTACTTAAATTCCTGAACGACTTCTAGCAGATCACCACCAAGCGTTGGCGCAGGGTTGGGTCCCTGCCAATCTTGGAGAAGTACTTTGCATTTCGATGGAGCATAGCATAGCCCAAAACGATTGACAGCCAGTGCTAATCGGTTCAGTGCTGTTTGGCATGTTTGGGAGCTGTCACAGATTAGGGCAACGTCGTCCGCATACTCCAAGTCAAGAAGTCGCTCACCAGGGAGTAGCTCTACACCTTCTATGTCGTGTCCAGCGAACGCTGTTTCTATGACTTCATCAATAGCGGCTCGTACGAAACAATGAAACAGCATCGGACTTAAGAGACCGTGAAGCTTGTGCTTTCTTGCACTTACAAAAGCAATCTAGAAAGACTGCTGCATATTTCTCCAGTAGGTGTTCGATGGCTACAGTTTTAGGGACTGTGGCCATGGTTGGAAAATCAAGAAGGTTGGAACGCTCTATCCAGTCTAGGCCCGGAAGATTCAAATTCTTGGTTGTAGAAAGTAGAAGACACGATTAAACGGCACAATAATCTGCCTCGACGGGGAATCGAACCCCGGGTATACGGAGTACCGGTGCGATGCTTTACCAACTGAGCTACCGAGGACTAACAATCAGGTGCGCGATTTAGTACATGACTTCTGCTTGGTTTGTGACGTATTGTCAATGAGCTCACCGTATCTGCCCTGAGGTTGCAGATTGACTCACTCAGTCGTCACTTCCCAATGAACCGAAGTATCCGTCCTCCTGCTGTTCAAAGGGCGATGGTAAATGTAGATTATTGGTGGCTTTTATGAGTAGTGTAAGCTTTTGTAGAAAGTAGAAGCCACGATTAGACTGCACAATAATCTGCCTCGACGGGGAATCGAACCCTAACTTATAGTGCAGTTTAATCCTGGCTTCTACTTTCTATAAAAAATTACACTACTCACAAAAGCCACCAATAATCTACATTTTTAATCGCCCTTTGAACATCAGGAGTACAGATACTTCGGTTCATTGGGAAGTGACGAGTGAGTGAGTCAATCCGCAACCCCAGGACAGATACGGTGGGCTTATTGGCAATGCGTCGCAAACCAAGCAGAAGTCATGTATTAAATCGCGCACCTGATTGTCAGTCTTCAGTAGCTCAGTTGGTAGAGCAGCAGACCGGTAATCCTTATGTCCGGGGTTCCATTCCCCGTCGAGGCAGATTATTGCGCTGTTTAATAGTGGCTTCTACTTTCTACAAAAGCTTACACTACTCACAAAAGCCACCAATAATCTAGATTCAAATTCTGTTGACTCGATACGAAAATAGTTCCTCATATGGTAAAGCCGGCATGTCGACACTCACAGTCGACTTAACCAAATAATTTCTACTTGCCACCTGATGCAATTATTGCATGCTAACTGGTAAGTTTGCCACCTGGCGAACCGACAATCCACCACAACCTTGCTGATGTGAACGTGAGGTCTGAGGCCGTATCGATCTGCAAACGCACTTGTCTTCCATTTATGTTGACGTACTTTCTGCGCTCACTAACATGGTCAATAAAATTGGCATTCACTCTATTCACAAATTGACCGTAGTTATCCTTTCGAGCCATATAAACCGGTCTGAGAGATGGCTTGCATCGACAATGAGTTTCATTGTGCCTGCATCTATGATATTTCTGGAAGATATGCTGGTTGAATGGATACCATCTAACAAATTGTTAACGTTCGCATTGTAAACATTGTGATGTTGGCTTAAATTGAGGGAGCATCCTGCGATCAGTGGCTGGAAACATGTCTCCCGAAATCAGCTGAACATCGAAATTTCAACATAGCGAGAATAATCAGCATTCTGTGAAATAGACTGAATGCAGCTTAGTTCGTGTGTTCTTAATCAGTCGCTCACAAACGCACAGTGGGAGAATTTAGTGAGCAAGTGTGACATGGAATCAATAAGGCAACCAATTTGAACCAAGGGCGATCGGGATCACCACCTCCAGGGGCTGATCCCATGCCCTACCATGACAACTCTAAGCTGGACACGAGATCAACTTGCCTGCAAAGGTTGGTCTTCAACCGCTGACCTGCGGAAGCCCCGGCAAACCGGAGTAGTGTTGGACTGTTCTGCATACTGACGACCTTGACCGAGTTACGGGGGTCATGACATGCATTGCAATCGTGTAGGTGTCGAGCATTAGAGTTGGCAGGTAGCTTAGGTTCGCTCATCGCTACGCCTCGTGGAATGTGCGCCATAATCTTTGTAGATAAACTTTTCTCAGTCCGACCAATGTACATGCTACTGCACGTACAGTAAATTTGATAAACGCAGCCAGCGGTGACTTGAGCCAAAGGTTTATCTAGGTTGGAGTGGTGCAACAACTTTCTGGTTGGTGCAGTAACACTAGCTCAGCTGAGTAATAACACCTCTGTATGGAGCGCTGTAGCTGGTGGCGGAACCACCTGACAGTTTGTTCCCCGTTGCAAGGTAGAATGATAAACACCGTATTTGGAAAATCAGGTTGTCTGACCTATTGAAAATTTTCATCCTCATGTCTTGCTATAATTTTACTAAGCTACCCATTATCGCGTAGTGTTGCTACAATGCGTTGCAGTTCACTCGTGATTGACTCTGCGGAACAGATTCGGCGCACTCTCGGGAAGCAGGTGCGAATCAAAGATGGCTTATAGCCCCTTTTGCTTATCAGAACGACGCCAGGAACTTTGTCAAGTCTTAGTATCATTACATCCTCATTTCGATGTACTTATTGGTAATAAATGCGCATTTTTCAGCCGATGCAAAGCAGAATTGATGCGCCAAGTCTATTGCCCTGACCTTAAACCTGCTTGCGTGTTCGCTTGCCGGGGTCAAGCAAGGGAGATGCCCGTAAAGATACCCCAAATGAGTCTCGATCCCTATTCGATCACTCATACCAGATGCTACGAAGAAGTTGCAGCCAAGCTACAACGCTTGCAGTTGAAGCCGACTGAATGGGACGTTAGGCAAGTATACCACATATCTTTCCTGATTAGATGGCATGTGGTCAGTCAAGCACTCAGGAGAAAGCGACAGTTTATAATTTGCTGTTTGGGAGTCATCCTAGTTCTTACTTGAGAGAAGGTTATCTACAAAGATTATGGCGCACGTTCCACGAGGCGTAGCGATGAGCGAACCTAAGCTACCTGCCAACTCTAATGCTCGACACCTACACGATTGCAATGCATGTCATGACCCCCGTAACTCGGTCAAGGTCGTCAGTATGCAGAACAGTCCAACACTACTCCGGTTTGCCGGGGCTTCCGCAGGTCAGCGGTTGAAGACCAACCTTTGCAGGCAAGTTGATCTCGTGTCCAGCTTAGAGTTGTCATGGTAGGGCATGGGATCAGCCCCTGGAGGTGGTGATCCCGATCGCCCTTGGTTCAAATTGGTTGCCTTATTGATTCCATGTCACACTTGCTCACTAAATTCTCCCACTGTGCGTTTGTGAGCGACTGATTAAGAACACACGAACTAAGCTGCATTCAGTCTATTTCACAGAATGCTGGTTGTTCTTGCTATGTTGAAGTGTATTAACAGAACTGGTTACATGGGACTGCGAAATCACTGGAACGCGTCTTCATATTCTCGATCATACAATATGGTGTTTTAAGTTAATAATTCCCTGGGCCTCTGAAATGGCGGTTTGTAGATGACTTCGATCGGCGGATGCATTTCGTTCTCGTCATGTTCTACTAATTTGCCGATAGAATCGGGAGTGCTGCAATGCAAATCCCTTTTTGAGGTCAGTTCATGTTTTTACCCAAAGAAATGGAATGGACTGCGGCACCCAAAGACAGCATTCCAAGCAATAATGTGCCTTAAGCTCAACTAGTCTCCATATTCAAATCCTGAAGCTGGAAGAGTTACGTCCAGTTTTTTGTACTTGCTTGCCGAATAACCTGTCGCTCAGAAAACAGCCAGTAAATTGAGGTTTTTTGAGAGAACCATCATTACTTTATCGCTTGGGTAAGGACAGTATCCAGTATTCATACTGCACAAGCCACGCACTTAGCGGTTTATGCTTTTACGGTCTCTAGCGGCTCAACACAAAAGGCATAGTCAGCGCTTTCTCTAGGTAAGGATTACTGTTTTGAACTCGTCCCGGACTTTCTTTTACATTTTCGATCACATTTCCGTCTCCTAGCTTTTTCTTTCTAATGAAAGGCCCAACTTCTAATGACCCCAACCTGTTAATTTTGAAAGTACTATAGCTTTTTGCCATAGGTTATACATGTACGGCGACAAAGACGTCAAAAGAAAACTGATGGCCTACCATATTAAGCACCAAGCGAGAAGACTGAGAGGAAGAAATACTTTTCCTTGAGCCTGTTTCCTGTATCAATTACAATGGAGACAATGGGGAAAAGACCACAAACGGCCTAAAATATGTGGATCAGTGTACCTATCAAAATCGCTTTACTCACCTCATAAGGCCACAAAGTATGGCGGTTGATCTGATCGGAGTGCTTCCTCTTACGCTAATATACGTGGTTCGCAATACCTTGGGCATAATACCAAACAGTTATTGGCGTGTATAGCGTAAGAATGCCACTCACAAATACAGCAAAAGGCTGTTTACCACATACAAGTTTCCATTCACTTATCAGTAGATACTAACGTTGTTCAAAGCGCTTGTAGCGACTTTACGACGGACAGGTTAATTAAAAAGAGAACTGTAGCCTAAGAAACCCAAACTATACGCAAGGTCTAGGCAAACAGAGGAGAACGTAAATTCCTGTTACAGTGATTTGACAAATCAAATTAAAGACAGTGGTCAACTTGCGAATATGTTTATAATCTGGACGAGAAAGGAGGGAAACTGGAATACGCTCGGCGGCGTGCGGCAAAGGTACAGTGGAGTAGTTTGCTAAACGGCAGTCACTTCATTAAGGCAGTAAGAAGACATAAGTTGCGATATGTTAATATTTCGATTGCTCTCGTCAGTCGCTACGCAATACAGGCAAAACACAACACGCAGTTGAGGCAATCAATTAGATTGGCCTGGACCTGATTACGTCATTCTCAGCAGTTTTATCTGCTTGTCTATGTTACTAAGTGTGGAACCAATATATTGCGTGTTGTGTTTTGCCTGTATTGCGTAGTGACTGACGAAAGCAATCTAAATGTTAACATATCGCAACCTAAGTCTTCTTACTGCCTTAAGGAAGTGGTTGAAGGGGACTCAATGTTTCAAACGGCAGTCAATCAAAGGTGAAATAGTTGACCTTGTATGGCCACGAGTATGCCAATATTGCAAAGTAACGAGGTAAACTGTTTCAAAATACAGTGCCCGAATCAAACATGTGCAAATTTCTGTAAGGAAATAATTAAGGGGCTAGGGAATTAGGATGTCATGTTCTCAAATAGGTAGACCAGTTTAGCTGAATAATTAACGTTCTATTTGGACTTTACACGGCTCATGCTGAAGTCGCGCTCAAGCGACTTGATAGGCACCTTCTTAGCAATACTTAAACCATAAGATCAGGCTAGCGCAGCAACGGCTATGCCAGCGAAAGACATTGTTATCTTTCTCTACTCTGCAATGCCCATAGCCTGAATTCAAACTAATTGACCAATGGTAACCTAACGTAGCCGGTTGTGAATCGCCACCTTTAAGTGGGTCTTGATTTTCTATACTTCTCTGCTCAACCAAAACCATCATTTTGTTGGAAGCTTAGAGCAGCTGATTTTTCCACTGAGAAGTGATTCATAGCAGCGAAGACTGACGGTGTACGTCTAAAAGAAATCCCTTCACAAAAGTACCTCTTATGTCATAATCATTCTGTCTTTTGGCCTTTTCTAACTTTCGAATTGGATTTCTATTCGATTATTGTACCAAATGCACATGCAAGCGGGCCAACAAGTTTATGATATTTCTTGATTTTCTCTGTAATTTTCCAAGTGTTTACTTCCCCTCTCCATTGGGCAGGAGACATCAGGTTACATGTCTGTAATATATACTGATTTTAGACTAGGGTTCCATGCAGCTCAAGAGCCATAAGTAGCGTTTTCCGCGCTCCGTGTTTCAGTTCTTATCTGCCTTGCTGCAAATGCAGAATTCAGATCTTTCCCCATAGGCTTATCATGCTGACGTGTTCAGGCTTGAGTAGCTAACTCAGCTCGAGCAGAGTAGAGCACTGCCAGTATTTCTCAGACTTTTTCAATAACTAACAAACCTTATGCATTTCCCATATAGGTCCAGTCCCTGTAAATTCTGGGAAACAAGCCGTTTACGATTATCTACGAGACAACTGGAAATACGAGCGCTGTGCTGAGGAAGCAATCGTTTGGTTAGCGGAATACTGTTGTCATGAAGGAGCTCTGCAGCCGTTTCACATGCTATCCGTTGTGTTGCATTCTATGGATCTGCATATCTTAAACAAGAGGCTGGTGCTTGGTTCGTTGGTAATCCTGCGGCATGCTGCAAATATGGGTCAAACTTTGATCCACCTTCATAGTGACAATGGCAGAAATAGTAACGCAGAAGAATTCGCCATCCTTCGGATTATTATGAAGGCAATGAAAAGTCATTCACGTATAGTGCTTATACAGCAAGCCGGTCTACATTTGCTTGACACTATACTGGGCTCGTTCCATGCCAGCATAACTAATGTTTTGCATGAACAGATGATTCGGAGGATTCATGTATATGATTATCTGTACTTCATTGGCACGACTACATACATCCTCGAGCTACTAACCAGCCATGTGAAGGAACTGGCTTACTTGGGTGTAGACCATCTGTGGAAATATTGTGTGCATGGTGAGTGCGGAAGCGGAGAGTAAGATCAGATTTATTATTGTTAATTAGCGTTTCCTACACTATTATATTTGTGGAAAATTGCTCACTTCATGGTAGTTAGCACGAAGCTTATCTTTTAAAAAGCCTTTATTCGATTTGCCTGACTTAGCTTTCTTCCTGTTAATCCTGATGGCCAAAATCGGTCAAACACATGTCCTAAAATCAGCACCGAGCCTCAAAAGATCTGCCGCTGCCGAATGTAATGTAAGACACTGCGTTCAATTTCCGACCAATTTCGTCTGTTGTTATTGCTGTTACTATTGTAAGTACAGCTGTTTGAGTATGTCTGCTGCAAGTCTGTATGACTTTTCCGTTACAATTTTTTGTTCCTCCAACCTGCGCTATTCCGGTTAACAATTATCAGTTCGTCGTTAATGTCTAGCCCTCAGTCGAAAGAGTCAAGGATTCTGCACTTTCTATCGTATTACCCTCACAACAAAAATCATGCTATTGAGTAGAGTTCAATGTTCTAGTAGTTTTGATGGATAAGGTCCGGTAATTCTGTCCAAAGCGTGCCCTTTCGGTTGGACCAGCAAAGTCGAAACAAGTGTTTTGTTTAAGCCCCATCGCTTTGCCTACAGCAGCTACCTAAACCAGGACTCGGGTGCTTTGGTATTTTATAACAATTTTCCCATTTTCTCCAAATAGTCTAGTTCCCTGATTTGGAGAAAATCATGTTGTGGTTGAGGAGGTAGTTTTATAATTCCGTTCGCAAGTTGTTTCCCATTTTATGGAATAAAAAAGACTGTTGGGCACAGGGCAATTTTTCAGCAAGCTTGCCATAACCGTGTGGGGGGCATGGAAGACAAGAATCACAGGCTGAACAGACAAGCCACAGTAACTAAGACAGAAGAAAACTAAGGAGGGAAATAGGGGGCGGAAGTCGGCAAAGCAACTCAAGACGTACGGAATGAGCCGGAAATGGTCTACGAACAACGGATGAAATCAGGCCCAGGCCGAGAAAAGCGCAGGAAGTAGTAGTGAAGAACCCAACTTTCCGGAGAGATATGCTTTGGCCACACCTCTAGGAATAATCCCAAGGAGAGCGAGGCAACCCCGATTAAAACAGTCAAGAGCAGTATAACGAATCCAGCCCGGGCATAACACGACGAGCGGAAGCGACGATACCAAGGCAAGTTGGTCAAAAAGAACTTCGCGGATTTATTGAAATCAGGGAGTGAATGTGACGCTGAGCGAAAGAAGAATGTGTGGTGCGCGGTGGTTTGGAATTGGCATCTATATGTACGCGCGTGCGTGATCTCCTGCGAACCTGCTAGTCCTTGGTACTAAAGACTGTACGTCCCTACCGCCTCGTTTCTGCTACAGTAGAGCTGTTTGAATTCCTTGTGCTTTTTGTTGCGATGCGACAGAATGTTTCCGCATGGCCCTCATATGCCATTCGAAGTAGGAGCATAGGAAATGGTTAATGAGCGCTAGATTTAGTAGCTAGGCAATCTCCGATGCCCAGACGACGGAGAAACATTCCTGATCTAGGGGTGAATAACTGTACTGCACCGGTCCCAGCTTGTTGGTTTCTTGCGGAGGGCATTCGGGAGTTTGGATTCATCCATCTTCTCTCTAATGCTTAACGCCTTCGTGCGTTCCCACGTCGAATACATTATCTAGGCTTGGCATCCTTGCAGCGCTCGAAACCCCTTAACGTCGAGCGACGAAATTTGTCAAGGGGTAGCGCAACCTTCCGAAATAGCAACAACTGAAGACACTCGGAGTGCTCAGTGGACGCTACAGGCGGCTACGTGGAGACCTTATATTTGTCCACCAGATACTGAGCGACCCCACTTACCTATACAGCCACCTACTAAAACTCAGCCCGAACACCAACCTCAGAGGCAATAACTTGAAACTGAGTCACCAACACAGTCGTCTTGATTGTCGACGAAATTACTTCTCCCTCCGGGTCTGCCAACCATGGAATACCCTTCTAAACCCAGTTGTTTGTGTCCCACAGCTGTTTTCAAAAACGATTGGTTATCAAATTGAATGATCTACACTTTGTTAATCGAACGGATTTATTCTGGCTTTGGAATTATGACCCACAGCGACGCACATAAATTTTGCAGAGGGGTTAGCAATCAGCATTTACTTACTATGAATATTAACCATTACCAACTGTTATTTGGTTTTACCCCTAATACCTCACTTCCATAACCATCCATCTTAACACAATTACATGCGTATTTTATTTAGTCCGCTTGCGTAATATTTAACTCTCAATTTCTTCTAGTATCAACCTACGGGACATGTTAAGCCTATGCATTTTTAAAGGTTATAAACCATTGTTTCATTGCTGCTAGCGTACTCCGTCATACCGTGGTTCGGTTTCAAAACTGTTCCGGCGTCTCGGGCTTCAGTGGTCACCGGGAACATTTCTCAGGCCATAAACAAATCCAGGGTCAGCTCCTGTTTTTACATTTTTCGTTGTATGGAATCCAAAGCACTTTGGGCTACTTGCAGTCCAACAGAATTTGATATCCCGGCAACTCATATAAGATTTAGGCCAGCTTGCTGTTTTCCCTGCTAAATGTGCTGTAATACCCTGCACAACCTAAGAACGCCTAGAGGATATGCTCAACCACATCATGCAACGGCCTTCGCGCAGCTTACCAAAGGTCACCTTATCTGCTGTCTACTGCAGTGCGGATGAGCGAAAACATGTTACTTCTGGTGCCTCCCTTATTTCTTTCCATTTGTTTCTCTTACTCACTCCCCAACCCCATCACCTACCTTGCACCTATAATTCCCAGCCTAATTGACCGCAACTGCAATGGCACTGGATGCACACCATTTGCAGCTACCTTCCCACGCAACCCACTGGGCGATTACTGGCAAGTCACACTGTCCACTATTCTTGGCGGCGTCCAACTTTCCCACCCTAATGAAAATAGGTCAAGCAGCTCTCTTCGCACACACGTTGGACACACTGGGTATTGACGTGTGCTGCGCGTTAGATCAATGACTATCATGTGTTTGTTGAATTAACTGCACTCGTCTTGTCCTCTCGCTATTAATTGTACGCATCTGGAGACGTGGATGCGGCAATTACCGGCCACGCGGGATGGGCATCTGTCTCAGCTTCAAGGCTGAGTCATAGTTGGTTGATTGGATTCTCCTGTGGATGTGCAGCCAGTTCGTCGACCTTAACTAAGGTTGATTCACGAAGCAGTAAAAGACGCTGTTTGATGATGGTTTTCGCTTATGCCTCCCACTAACTGCAGTTCTGATGATGCCAATGTCGTCATCTACCACGAACTGAGTAGGCTAGTACACATTGTTATCAGTACCGATATCATAGCTGTTGCAGGCGATATGAATGTAAAAGTAAGTACACCGAGTGCATCATAAGCTTAGCTAGGTCCTTCGTATGATCGTAATTGAGACCGTACGGGCAACGGTGAGTGTCGATTACAGCTGTGTGTGGCGCACCGACTGCTTCGTAATAGTACCGCTTTTAAACAAACTAGGCGCTGAAGTGCCCCTTGGTGTCCACCTATAGCTGGCCAACGATGAATCCAAATTGATCACATTGCCATAAGTTACAGAGGGCGTGGTCCCATACTAGACTCTGGTCATGCTTAGGCTGTATGTCGTACAAAGCGTCCTAAGCACCTCCATCAATTGACAACTGAGAAGTTACCTCTGTTCTCGGTCAAGAAAATCCACTATGATGCCATGCGTACCGCAAAGTGGCTCTCTTGTCCTAGTGACGCTGATCTTCAAAGGAACAGGATCTCGGCCGCCATACACCAAGCAGGAGTCTCCGCTTGCGGTAACGGCAATCGTCACCGCATCAGTTACTGGATAACTGGGAGCTCAGTGTAGCTGTTGGAACCCAGAAGTAAACTTCCGGCTGGCTCTGAGCATAATGTAAATAGGCGGACTATTAGGCAAGAACTAAGGCGGAGTCTGTGTGCTGAAAATGGAGCCTGGTGGAATAGTATTGTAGTGGTAGGGAAGGCAAGAGTCACAAGCGGAACGGACAATCAGCGAAATCTAACGAAGATGAAAAGTAACCAGAACTCCGGGGAAGAGTATCAACAGCGTAGCTCAAGGCATGTGGAACAAGCCGGAAATGGACAACGAACGATAAACAATGTCAGGTCCAGGCCGAGAAGAGCGTAGGATGCAGTGGTGGACAACCCGAATTTCCAGAAAGATACCCCTTTGGCTGTGCCTCCTGGAAGCACCACGAGGAGAGCAATGCAGCCCCGATTAAGCAGATCAAGGGCATTAGAACGAATCCAGTCCGGTCAGAATAGGATGTGCGGAAGCGAAGATACGAGGGCAAATGGGCGAACAGCGACTGCACTGATCGGCTGAAGTCCGGGTATGAATGAGACACCGAGCGAAAGGAGAATGTGTAGTGCCTTGTGGTCGAGAAATGTCTTCTATACGTGCGCGCGTGCGTGCTATCCTGTGAACCTGTTGTGCATTGGCAATAAAGACTGTGCTTCCCTACCGCTCGTTCTAGCTACACTATGGCTAAAGCAATAGAGGGAGCAGGAGCAGTAGGTAGTTTTCGCATGCTCTTCCAGCTGAACCGCACCACTAATTCCTGATAACCAGGCGTCAGCGAGACAATTAGAGACAGCTCGTATGAACGGATTCACAATAGGGAGGGCCACATGCCTGTTTGGCTGGAGCACTTTCGGGATCATGGCAGTTGGCCCCCTGCCCATGGACCTCTACCTTCTCAGGTGTTGCAGGCCGAGCCATGGTCGGTTAGTTTAGTGCAGGCATTTGCAACCTTTATTCATCAGTGGTCTCTATTTAAACCTTACCTATTCTCATGACCCTCACCCTGGATCACCACAATTTCAGCAATCAGCAACGCCTTACAGATGTAAATTTGTGATCTCCAGTGGTCATTTTGGAATCTTTGTTATGATGGCTAATTTTGTAATGTTAGTATCACTGTTCTTTTCCTAAGAACATTATTTTTGAACTTCCACAGCATCAAGATAGGATTCATTGTGCGAAAAGTCAATCAACTTGTTTGTAGTTACACTAAATTCATCATAATTTTTAACATTATGTGTACTGGTTGTTGGCACCTAAGTGTAAGTTGCATCATGAGTTTGGAGGTGCAGTAACTTCGTAACAGCGTGTTTCTCGAGATAATGCGAGCCTTGAGCCCTAAGTCCTTGAGGAAGCTTGCTTATATCCGACTCCAGACTTGACAACGAGAGTCGAAGATCTCCTCCTGTTGTGATGTACATTCTGTTTCTTTCTTTTGTCATAGAAACCACTCTGCCGCATTCACATTCAACCAAGTATGTGAATGGAAAGCAAGGAAATATAGTTCAGCTATTTCCCACAGTCTGAGATAACTGTTAGGGGCATCAGTCATTATCCAAAAATCTCTCTTCTACTGCGTGAATTTGCATCATGCTTGTGTGTCACTTTGAAGCGCTATGAGGCTTTCCTGGATTTTAACTCCAACACTGCAGGGCTGTACATCAAATAGATCCAACCTCCAAATCGGATTTCCATATAAATCCCGTACTGAAACCTGCCCTAAATTGCTTTCGGAGTTGTTGCAATGTATTGCATAAACAATCATGTGTTCATCCTTCATCTCCTTTGTGCCCCGTAGTGAGAATTTGGCACTGAATACTCCAGACCTCCAATGTACTGTGCATACACTTCCAGCATTTGCTCGAGATGAGAGTACTCAAACTGCCTTGAAGAGCTTTATTTAATAACGAGTTTTTTCAGAAATTTCATGCAGATAGAACACGTCTGGCACAGTTGTTAACATTTTTCTTTGATAATCAGTCCCAGGAAGGAATCTGATGATGGTGTCCCAGAGTGTAACAAAACGGCGAAGACCGTTGCCTTTGGAGATCCATCTAACTTCAGTATGCAACTGTAGAACCTGGAAATCTTCATTGTTCGCCCCACAAACTTGCTGCAAATGACGATCTCGAAGAGAATGCGATTTCATATTCCTAACTGCTATAATAATAATTGACAATGAATCGTTTAAGCGCTCTCTCAAGTTCTTAGCCACTAGGTGTTCTCGATAATTCATACGGTGCATTGTATGAACAGATGGGAGAAAAGTTTTAAATGGACAATAAATCCTTTTTATCTTCCGACTTTAGCGGCAGGACCAACTGTTGCACACGCAACTAGGTTCCGCATTGGGATGGAGTTTGCAGTCAGAAAGTTATTGACTACTTCAAATATATACTGGCCCTTTATAAGAGTTTAACTCTCCTAGCATAAAGCATCTCCTCCACAAATTCCTTATCATTGGAGAATCGGACGTCTGCCATGAGTAGAGTCTCGTTGTCAATTATAGTAGATTCATCTAATAGGAACGAGAATTTTCTGATCTGTAGTGAGGCGACTAAGGTACTTTCTAGGTCCTGAGGCATCTCATCGATTCGCCTGTATACAATTCAATTACTGAGCGGAATGGCTTGAAGTGCATGTGGATTAAAATTCATCAGGGCAGACAGTAGTATTAATACTGAAGGCATGATAATATTTTCTCCAACATTATGTGGACTGTAATTTTGCCAAGCAACCTGCTGATTTTATAAGACACCGTGTGTATATTCGCCATCCTGTTTGCCTTGTCAGAAACCACTGTTTGTAAAGTTGGCCTGTTTTCGAAATCATCTCATAGCTCTCTGAAAAAATCCATAGACATACTGCTTTCATCCTTATGAACACTTTCCAAATGATTTTCAGTTTATTTTGTCGCATAATTCCACTTGAAAGTGTTGTGACAAATTAAACATATTGGTAGTGTGGGGTTTTGAGGTGATGCAATAAATATAACTGATAGATATTCCACGAAGTATTGCAGACAATTCTTCTTTGTCGAGGAGCTCATTTCTGAGATGTCTGTGAGTTAGCATTGTGTACTGTAATATTGCCATCGCTTTAATTTATTACAGTTATATCATGAGTAGTAACTAGCATCATTCGACAAGGTGAAATGCGCAGGTACTACGAATGATTGGTGGCACTAAATTTATCCTTGATTGACCATAAGATTATAAGATACGACGTGGTAATCATACTTTTAATGTCGGTTGGTGGCTATTAGGTTGAAATGCAAGAGTGTAGAACCACAGCTAGAGGTAACCCCAGCGAATGAATGAAACTACCGTGGATTGCTAAAATGAGTGAGGAAAGCTTCTTGACAAAGCCAATAAGGAAAACCAATGGAACTCAGAAAATGACAATGCGCACTGGACACACATGCATTCTAGGAAAGTTGTAACAAACATTGACAACAGGTAAAATGGGGTGCAGAAGAGACAAACACAAAAGAAGATGCCGGACCGTTTACGAAACCCGCATGGGATAGTCAACAACAAAAGTAATAACGTACATCGGCTTTTGCAAACCATGGTGCCCAATTCGTGTTCGCAAGGCACTTGATTATTATGAGTATTATGAGAAGTATGCCTTTATACACCTTAGGTTATATATACTCATCAAAGAAACTGGAGTTCCACAAGTGAGATGTGAGCTCACAAATCTGCTTGCTATTACGAAGCCTTCAGCCAGAGTGAAAGTTAAGAAAGTGTTATAAAGCCTCCTAGTTGTTTTGACTCTTAAGATAGCAACCCACACGTGCCGAGTAGCTAATCGTATTCATAACCTTGCGGACTAACGTGACCTAGCCGCCAGACGTACACGCAAGCTGATAATAGAGACGAAAACGGGTAACTTAGCACTACTATACTGAGACCCAGCGTGAAAGAATGACTGACCGGCACATGAGTTGTAAACCAGTCGTGATGTCTTTAGGGAAACTCAGTTAGTGTCATAGAGGCTCAGTGAGGTAAATACTGCAGTGTGTTAAGGAGAGTTTAGTGGGTTCACTACATCTTGCACAGCAGATGCATCAGTGTCAGTAGTACAGCTAAGTTGGTTCACTCTAAGTGGGCATCAAAAACCCGAGGACGAGTCGGTTACAAGTTGCGCAGTCTAAGTCGCCGTATCATGATCGTTCGCTTGCGGTGGGCCCGGCGAAATCTGCTGCGCATGCATCCACTTGCGCGCGCGTATTTCATTTCCGTGACCGGTAGTTACCGGTGTGGATTAGTGTGCGAAGGAAAAGTAGCAGAAATTTTTTAAAGATGAATTATGTTAGTTGTGTTAGCACAATCCACTTTTCACATCATGCCATTCTATGACCCCCTCCATGGCCCCCTAAAATATTTTCTCATCCCAGGTTCCCCAGGGGACCATATGGCTCCCGTCGAGACTGGCTGGTTTGGTGGATCCGTCGGAGGTTGGGTTCCAAAATTGGATCTCAACCCTTAAGCGTTTTCTTTTATACTTTTATAAATTTTTTGCAATCAATTTAATCCAGGTGCCGGTTTCGTTACAATCCAGAAAGTCTAGCCTGAAAGTATCATTCGATCCCGCTCCTCGTTTCGGCTGGCAATCTTAGTGTTCATGCAATTAAGCAGATTGGGCAACAGGGCGGTTTGGCGTGTGCCCTGAGTTTCCTAGCCGTTGATGTCTGCTACCTTTCCGAAATACGGTTTAAAGATATAAGCACTGTGCTCAAATTCACATCTCCGACCAACCAGTAAGCCACATAATACCAGCCTATGTTTGGCGACGTGAAAGCAACTGCACCTGGTTGGGATTGCACTGGCCTGGTAGTTAAGCAGTTAAGCCGAGTCCGCACTCTTGGACTGGTTTCTGATTAGCACTCGACTATGCGCAGTTCGGCTTCAAGGCTCATGAAGGGTCACAGGGATCGCAGCAAAACAAGAAATCTGTTGTGGGCTCCACATATGTGTCAACCGATTGCAACTGTGTATCACTGAAGGACGATTTCTATCACCAACTCCATCAGCTCCTACGCAAAGCCTCCAACGTGGACGTCGTTGTCTTCGCAGTAGACTTCAACACTCGACATGATTGCCTGCTACCGGGATTTTCGACGAATAAATGCAAATCGCTCAGATATTAGAAGCATGCATCTCAGTTTGGGTGAAGACAGCGGTTTATTTCTTGCAAGCAGAAACTTCAGGCATTTCCTGAGGCACTCTGCAACCTGGTGTCCTCCATCACGGACGCAGTCTTGGTCTCAGCTCGACCACAATACTATCGGTTTCAAATGGCTTGGCAACCTACAGGACTGTGCATCATTTTGGCACACTTCCCTTGATTCATATCATGCGCTGGCTGTGCAGATAACTACACACAATTCGAAGAGTCCCGAAACAGATGCATAGTAGACTCGATACAAACAGGTTAACAAAACAGTCGAAACTGTTTCACACAAAATTTACGAAGTGCACCGTATGCAGCCTAGATGTAGGCATTCGGAGAGTATTGTTTGCTCGGCACGAAAAATCCCCAAGGAAAGCAAGTCATTTGACTTGCATTAAATGTTCTCATAGAAAGTTTTCTGTTCCGATGCGTCGGTTACCTGTGTGCTAAACGTCTTCTGAAAATTTTCCAAGCAACGTCCGGAGGGCATTAGTTTAAGAAGGCCCAAGGTGTTTCCTAACTAATCTTGGGTAAAACGATACAGTGCGTGAAAGTAGAAGTTTATGTCCCTACTAGAATGATTAGTCGTACAGTAGAGTAACATGGTCACTGCGACCCAATGGTGTGCCTGTAACTAGTTCGTTTACCATGAATTCTACGTTGGTGAGCACAAGGCCATGTATCCATGGCGTGTTAGTATTTCGAGATAGGTTGGTAGAGGCAACATGGTTGTACAGAAGATAGCTAAAAATTAGCTCCTACATTTAGTCTTCAAACTGTACTCCATCGGTGTTTGACATTTTCATCTTATACGCGATAAGTTTCCCAGGGGAAAGAATGTAATGGTATGCCTTGTTCAGCGAAATTTCTAAAACGTGGTTCACCTTGGAGTCCATTTATGACCCACCAAACTTGGTGGGCGGTAAATTACGGGTAGAAGACACGCATCCTTGTTCCACAACCATAGGCGACACCAAAGTGAACCAGGTGCGCGGATTTCCGTGTGATTAATAAGTTAAAATCAGAGGTTAGCATTGTGAAAAGAATTGCGCCACCACCCTTTCTACTACTATCGTTCCGAAGCACCGATATACCTGGTATAGTAATCTGAAAGTCAGTGAGCTCAAGGCTCAACAAGGTCTCTGTAATCCTGATGAGGATCCGTGGTTGTGAGGCATGGAGTTTTCTAAGTTCGGCCAATTTATTAAAAAAGCCTTGGGCGCTGGTATACAAACAGGATAGTGTTTTGGTAGTTAGTAGTGTGTTGTTGAATGTAAAGGTTGCGTTTGTTTTTAAGCCGACCGTTAGATGGTCCGACATTGAAATATTATTTGGTTGGTCACCGGGCTATAAGTTTCAGTCATGCTGCATGACCTCGCAGTGTTCCAGATCAGGGCGTTCCCTAGTTCCTCGCTATGTCCTGTTGGGTGATGTGGGTGCTCTCCGCACGGCTGCGGATGCAAAGAAATTAAGGCGGTTGCAAGTTTCATTGGAAGCCCAACATAAGGGCTCTTTAACAACTACACGACTGCTTTTATCGATAACTGCGTAAGACAGATACAGGTAGCAATATAAGGGATCTACCGCTTATCTTTCCATTGTGGCGCAGTCACGGAGGCTACCACTGAAATCAACCCACCGGCCACACACCGCTAGTGCCACACCAAGAAACGCTCTGACCAGATCAATAGCCTGTGCTTCGTTCCGAGGTTAATCCATTAACCTGCAACCGCTTGTGACCTGCCATGAGGAACGCCTGTGCTGACCCGACTTCTAACCGGTGTGTCATTGGAAACGTGAGACAACGACAACACGTTTGGAATTGGTGGAGAGATCGCGTTTCCAAAGCAACAGCGTGTGCAAATCGGAGGCGATGATTCAACTAGTTCACTGCGGTACGTTCTTCTTGTCCCTAATTAAATCGCACAGTTGCCGGGAATTGCCATGTTTGCCAGCGTTATATTAGACGTGGATTTTCAGTTAAAGATCAGAAGCTAGCACCCTTTTCTTAGCTCCTCTGCTTTTGCTTCAGTGTATCTTACTTCAGTTTCATTATTATGTCTCCAGTAAGGACACGCTCGGTGAGGAAAAAAGTATTACAGGCCAGGATGCTTCCATTTTAATTCAAAAGCTGAGACAAAGGACTAAGGTACTTCACACAAAGGCTGGAAGCCGTAGTAAATAAAATACCCAAAGCAGTGTAGGCGCTGTGGGAAATTCTCTTGGACTACATGCTGACCTGAGAAAGACCCCTGAAAATGTCCATCCGTAGCTGGAACTGCATACGCTGAACTTGCATTAAAATTCCATATGCTCACATTGATATTGCAACTATTGTAGAGTCTAGCTGTCGTATTAGAATCACCTCCAAATATTGATAAAATGAACCTCATGAACTCTGATAGACTTCATTTCGACCGAAGTACACAATTGAGTATGCTGTTCAGGCAATGCGGTGGTTTTTAATGTGCCAGACTATTTACCATTGAAAACTGATCAGAAAGTGTTTCTCACTGCATGCGGTATGAACAATGCACAATGATATGTTACAGGTAAAAAGCGATTGCTTTACAAGTCCTGTAGGATGGTTGAAGTGAAAGTAAACACAAGTGTAAATCGTCAATTTAAGCGTCTAGTGAATTCAAGTGCCCCTTATTCATATAAACCTTGTAGAATGTGTACTGAATTGTTACTGTGGAGTATTATGGGAAGTAATATGGGGAAGGCATGTCTTAAGAACAAGAGAAACGACAACACTTACTCGTGCGCCGCTTTCCTGGACTGAGTTACTTGATGAATGCAGTTGTAATATATCCGAAACCATATTCCACAACAGCAGCGTGTAAATAGTGAAGCACAAAAGCTGTTAATGAGCACCGTATTTTCGCGTTTGTTTGACGTGGACATCTCTGATTATATAGCGTAATGTAGGTGGATAAGCGAATCATCCACACGTCTTTTGAATACCGTTAGCGTGGGGGAAGAAATAACGTATGTGAGAAGAGCGTTCCAGTGTTGGCCCACACGAAGGGAAAAGAAATTCCGGCGACATTCCAACCGGCTGTATTGTGTGGCCAGCTTTAGATGGTGTCATCTGAGTGTGGTATTGCTATTCAGCTTTAGTAGGTGACGAAAAGAATGGTTTGGATTCCGCAGGATCATATAAGTCGCCACGCAGGTGTCGATATTGTCCACTGTAGACCCCGAGGGTTTTCAGCCTCAATCGGTAAGGGAGATGAAACAGGGCCTTTACGTTCTTGGTCGCCCTTCGTTGTGGCACTTCAAGAGCGGTAACGTCTTGCTTTTGCCATGGCTGCCAGGCGTGGACGGCGTACTCAGAATGAGACCGAATGTAGGCGTTGAGCATCTGAGAAAAGATGGAAGGATCGAAGCGCCCGAATGCCCTCCGCAAAAGGCCAAGGTGTTGGTTAGCTTTTTTGGAAGCTTTCTCGGCCTGACGGGAACAGCCCAGATCTTCCTGCACTATCACGCGTAGATCGCATTCCGTTGTAGTGCGCTGCAATATTTGATCACCCAGTCTGTATTCGCAAGTGGCTTTATGGCGTATACTCAACACCCTGCACTTCGTAGCGTTGAACTGCAGCAGGTTCTGAGTCGACCATTCGTAGATCCTGTCAAGATCATCCTGTAGGGCTGCATTGTCGCTGGTTGTTCTAATGGCTCGCCATATCTTAAAATCATCAGCGAAGAGTAAGGAGTTGGAGGTAATTACTGTCACGACATCGTTTATGTAAATCAGGAATAGTCGTGGACCAAGTACTGAGCCCTGGGGCAATCAGCACTTAACGTCGATTGGGTCAGAGATGACGCCGCGAACTCTTACATTCAGATGTCGTTGAAGCAAGAAGTTACCTATTCAACAGAGGATTGGGTCACCGATTCCCCAACACTGCAGCTTGTGAAGGAGGATACGGTGGTTCAGACGGTCGAAAGCTTTTGAGAAGTCCAGATGTGCTGCGTCAACACCTACGCCGCTGTCAACGGTCTCAGTCCAACTGGATCTGGCAAGCAGCAGGTTTGAAGTGCAAGATCGGTTCTTGCGAAATCCATGTCGTTCTTGTGCTATGATATTGCGTTTCTCCAAGAAGTTTATCAGCGCTTCGGCAACAATCGCTTCCATGATTTTGGAGAGCACCGGAAGTAGTGTCATCGGGCGATAGTTGGCCGGATCTATACGACGCCCCCCCTTAAGGGTGGGAGTAATGATGCTTTGCTTCCACATTGTTGGCACGCGCATCTCATCGAGGCATCGTTGGAAGAACTTGCAGAGTGGGTCCGCCAGGTTTACTGCAGCCAATTTCAACGCTTTTGGACGCATATTGTCAACACCGGGAGAGGTACACTCGCGTCGGGCAATTAGCCTTTTCATAATATCCGCAGTCGTAAACGTGATGTGGCTAAGTCCTGGTGGTGGTACAACGATCGGGAACAGTATAAGCGGCGATGTCGTGCTCTGGAAGTTCGGGGCGAATTGTTGACATAGGGCGTTGGCCGCCTCGGTTGCGTTTTGTGCAAGTCCACACAATGTGTGTAAAGCAGGAATTCCTCGCTGCACTTTGCGGAGCTTGTTAACGTGTCTGTACAGGAGCTTGGGGTTTGAAAGGAATTTCTCGGCTAGATTCTGTTGGTGCTGTATTTTATCTTCGCGTACCAGGTTTACGCAGTGATTGCTTTGGATAGCGTAGGCTTACCATGTATCGGCACTCGATGACTCCTTGTATCCTCGCCAGAGTAAATTCCTCGGGACGATACACTTCCGTGTCCTGCTGCGTATGAGTGATTTTACTGGCTTCACTCGCGAAGGACTTTTCCTAGTCCAGCTGCATCAGACTGCGAAAAAATATAATGCGTTACGCGTGTTTCATCCTTTTCTAGTTTCAAAATGAACTTACTGCTAAACAATTCATTCAAGGCGCAAGCTCATTGTGCTTAATACGACTTTCAAACATCAGAAAATTATGGAGGACAAAACCCCGCCACAACGAGAAATAAGGAGGAGAACGTCTGAGGTAAACCAGAATACCAAACAGCCATCTGACGCCCCGCATCCAGTTGATATTGCTCCATCAAATGTGAGAATAATACTCCGCTTGCTGCAAATAGGGTCGAAGCGGTGAATGACAAAGTGGTTTTTGAAATTAACAAGGAATCACATAAATATGCGGACCACTCTATTGCATTAGACGCTGTGTCCGGCAGAACATGTAATTCTCCCACTTCGGAGCTAAAATTAACGTCAAATGCAAAATTGGTTACTGAAGGACCTCCACTAGGCCGCAGTTTCACGAGTAAGCATGATAAGCTGACCAAGCCCAAAACGAATACAATCCACAAAACTAATGATGTGCACGGTGCTTCCTCTTGGGTACTCAGTTCTGGCAATCATATAGGGTTTCCTATTGCTGTTTCCTGTATGCGAAGTGACAACAAAGTGGATCAGTGAATAACAACTGCACTGCCTGCTAAATCCGTTTCATGCAATACCGTTACCTCAAGCCTCGAACTGTCATGTCCCGCCTAAAGTCTGCTCTGGCCAGTGTCCAAGCTCATCGAGAATATCGATGGATCCGGTCAAATTGATTCATAGTAAAAGGACAGTTGATCTAGATTTATCGCAAACATCATTGGTCGACTCTGTATCGTCATTTTGTTTGGATAGACGTAAATCCATTGGACATAAAGTTATGGAAGGCGTGCCGACACCTTTGCACCTTACACACGGTGTAATTGAGTACCATGACTTTCCGATTCCATCAACGAACCACACGGAGTATGCTGATGTTGGTGTATGGATTGACACCAGTTTGCCTCCACCGCGAATAGTGAAGCTTTGTATATCGGGCGCAATTAAGCGGATTTTACCCATAGATGGAAATGACAACATCCTACTGACTCCTATCAATGCGCTACTTAATCAACAGACTATTAGTGACATGATGTAAAGGGCACAACCTAACTCTCCAGCTCCCATAGGATATTAAAACAATCATAGACTCTTTCCCTCGAACCATTTTCGAGAGGGCCATACTCACTCTCAACACCCTCCGCTGTGGCCACCTTCAATTCATTTTCCATCGTTGGCAATACGCGCACTTTTTCAACAATTTCTACCCTGGTTCCAGACACACAGCTTGAAATCCCAGTGTTTGTAACACAACCTAAACAATCTTCCTCATAGTTCACATCTATCTCAGTATTATTGATAAATATTCGTTCTCTTCACTCTAGGATCCACACACTAGGCTCAATTGTTTTGGTGAATAATCCTGATACAAATATATATATGTATATGTATGTATATATATATATATTTATATAAATAAATGTTGGTGCCATGATGGTTTGTCTGACAATCAGTTAACTATTTTCCGGTATAACAAGTTTATGAGAAATCAGCCTGGTCGTCGAGGTGGTGGCTGTGTAATTTATCTGAAAATATCGCTCGCAGCAGCACCCTTTGAGAACCCAGTGCTGAACAATGTTCAGGAATCACTCTGGCTTACGATATCTGTTAATCAGCAGCAGCTGCTTATGGGATGTATATACAGCGCGCCAAGCTGCAACCAAGAAGACCTAGAACTTTTGACGCTTGCATTTGCATGCGCCGCTAGCCTACCATTTATACATAAGATTATTTGGAGGTGATTTCAAACTGTCTTCGATTTCATGGCCCATGGGAACCGCCCCTTGAAATGCCAAAATATTAGTTCCTGTATCTCAATGAATGGCTGGCAGCAACACGTCTCCCAACCTACCCGAGGTGAAAGTAGTCTGGATCTCATTTTTTCATTGAGAATACTTGCAATCAGTGTTAACGTTCTTGATGCATTTCTAGGGAGCGATCATCGCGTGATCAAATGTCGCCTAAGACTGCGCATGGCCGATGTACAGAACACAGTGCATTATCGTCTGTTCAGTTCTGTCAACTGAGACTCTCTCAAGGACATGGTTCGTTCGATGAATTGGGGTAACTTTGTTCTTTCTTCATGTCCTCAAAATGCGACGGACCTATTTTATAGTATAATTGGCTTCTGCATCGTTTCAGCAACACCACTAAAATGTGCTTACCAAACTAAACATAAATCCAATCGCAAGGCGTTGGATGCAGCACGAAAGCTTCATAATATTCTGCAGAAATTCAAGTTAACTGCTGATTTTGCGTTATTATTACAGCAGTCCAAGCTCGTCGAAGAACAGAGGCATTAAAATGACAAACTCTCATTCTAGAAGAGTATAAAGCTCTGAACGGCCCTAGCAAAACAGCTAAGCTAGCCAAACTATTCCGTGCCCGGGGTTCGCGTTGCACCGACAATTTCAACTTTATCACCACGCCTGATGGAACATACTACCACGCATCAGGTGATATCTGTGAAACTTTCAGTGCTTCTTTTGCCGAATCACTGCTCAATACATCATCAGACACTTCAACACTTTTCATGTCGCACAATAATGAAGGTTTATGCACAGTGGAATTCACTAGAGGGAAAATCCCTGGTCAAGTCTCTCATTTATGCTCCTCAACGTGCGCAGGCCCTTATGGGTTCCCCCTTTGTTTAATCAAAAGCAGTGGAAGTGACTTGCACCTGCTTGTGCTCAACAGCTTTACACCCTCTTTTAACAACAGAGTATACCCTATGCAATGGAAAACTTCTGTCGTTAGCCAGGGACACAAAAATGTCGCTGCCCACGAGGTTAAAAACTTTCGTCCCATCAATCACACACCCATCGTATCTAGAATAATGAAAAGGATAGTGAAAGATGAGTTATTCATATTCTTGAACTATGCTAACATCATCAGCAATTTGCAACACGGCTTGATGCAAGGTGGATTCTGCGCAACATGCCAGGCTGACTTTTCAAACCACACAACGACTGCCATTGACAACGGGAACAGTGTCGTAAACCTCTTCCTGGATATGCAAAACGCCTTTGCTAGAGTGCCTCACAGAAGCTTACTAAACAAACTGAAGGCTGTAGATATTGGAGAACCGATATTCTCTTGGCTGTCTTCATATCGAATTGGAAGACAGCAAGTGGTGCGCATAGGCGACCATTTCTCTAGACCGTAAGCAATCACTAGTGGAGTGATTCAAGGGAGTGTTCTTGGTCCTCTTCTTTTTCTGATTTATGGTAACGATATATTCCAGAGAAAAAGAAGTGGTGTTACAGTTATCTTTGCAGATAACATTAAAGTGGTCTATTCACAATCGCGTGCAAATACTCGGAAAGCCATACATCTCATTCAGGATGACCTATCTGCCCTTGACTCCCAGTGCCAACTGTGGCAGATGTCATTTGCCGTGGACAAGTGTAATATTTTGTCACACAAATGCCAAGTAGCGCCAGACGGTTTATTACCACAACGCGCATATATCTCGCAATGCAGGGTAGTTCGCAACTTGGGTGTGTGATATTCAGTCACGTTTAACTTTTTGGGACATTGTGACTTCCAAGTTTCGAAAGCTATGAAGACCATCGATTACATCTGTCATCATTTTACTTCACGGAATCTCGCATAGCGCTTTACAAAACATATGTATTGCCGTGTATGGAATACTGTTCAGTGGTCCAGTCTAATCTGCGGAAATCTGACCAGCAGGCTTTGAGAGGGTCCAAAGGCGCTTCACGAAAAAGCAATGTGCATATTCCTTAAAGTTGACATACAGAGAGTGATGTGTTAAACTTGGATTTGACCCAGTTTGGCTTCGGATAATGAAGCTGAACCTACGTTTTCTTTACACAATCATAAATGGTCAAATTTGCAGTGTTGATAAAGGTTTTCACATATATTTAAACAGCAGATATCCAATACGTAATAAAGAGGTAAAGGTCATGGTTCCAAAATTAACTAACCCAATACAAAAACATTTGGAACAAACTTCCAAGTGATATCAGAACATGCTGTAAACTTGCCAATTTTAAGCTTGCGATTAGTAAGCATGTAACCGTCCAAAACGTGATTGATATGTTCGGGGCATCCCAATCCTTAGATAATGTATTCGAAAACGGTATCCATTGTGCCTGAATAAATTGTTGAAACACACACATGTTTCAGACAACAGCCCATTTTATTCCATTTTTATCGACCCAAACATCTGTCATGCGATTGTGACGCATACTGGTTCAATGGTAGGAAAAAATAGCAAAATGATTTTGATTACTCTGCTTTACCTAATATGCAACCGCGCCCATGTTTATTTCTGAAAATGTAAGGTTGTACCATTATTTGATCTGTTTCTTTTAGGGAACAGCTTCTCTCATCGACGAGAAATACACAAGTTATTTATTTAATTGCAGGACACTCGTGACCGTGCACCAACTGTCTTTAGCCGGATCTCGGTTGCCACTTTGGTACGAAACTTTTGGCAATCATCCATTAGAAAGTACGTCATCATTTTGGAGCACAACATCCCTTTAATTAATCCTAGACTGTAGACACTGCAGTTAGGCATTGATGAAATTATTATCAACGACTTAGCAATCCCATTGTCCAGTGGAGTGCTTCGCGGATGTAGCACCACCGCTCTCGGTCGGGTGTTTGCGCATCGTGATCAGGTGCATCCGAAAGCTCGGGGACACAATGAACGAATAGGGTTTTCTTGCCTTGGTTACACACTTCTTTTGGGCGAACTTTCAAAATATAACGGGTAATATGCGCACCTCGCTCGGTGAGTTGCGAAGAGAAAGTGCTGAGTGCATGACGGTCTTTCTCTCGTCTGCTGAGTTCAAAGTTTCTCGAAGAATTCGAGACGCGCTATAGGTCTCTGCCTAATAGGATTAACCTTAACACCAAGCTAGTCGCAGACGAAAGTCCACTGGTTGCGACCATCTTGCAACTTGCTTCTTATTGTGCCAGATATGGACGCGGGAACGTGAGTGTGTAGCAGGAATAATGCGCTGTGATTCTGTCTATCGAAGGTCAGTTTGGAAGTTGTGACTGATAATTTGAGCTGTTTATTGGTGTCACTGCAATTGACTGCAAATCTGCGTCGCACCGCTAGTGGTCAGTCCAGAAGATGGATGTAAGTTTGTCGCAGCTTGTATTTCTCTTGAGTCGACCCATGCACCCGATTTTCTCTGCACTTGATTATCTTTGGCTCTGAGCTGTTGTTCGCATGAACGACTCATCAAGTAAGATTCCGTGAATGGGCTTGCATCAATTGCGTCCTGTGTAACGTGCCCGATTAAAGGATTAGTGTCTGCCAGATTAAGTGGTGCAGATATCGTGGGTCATTTAGCAATGCTGATTTTTGGATCAAATGTCAGGTCTCAGAGGGAGGACAGGATCGAATCAAACAGCAAAGCATTGAAACTCTAGATCTGAAAATTTGCGTAGCCCTTCAAGTGATTGGTGCTTCGGCCGGACCAAAAACAGCCTGACTATCAAGTAGGGACGACAATGTTTCGGAAATTCAACAAGAGCTAGTCTATTTCGATGTTCTTACTCTAATTTATATTTCTACAATCTTAGACGCCTAGGCAAGTTTCGTCTCATCAGACGTATTGTTCCAGAACAGTCACCTCGGCACTGGCGTTTATCCCAAGTATGAATGACCCAGGGATTTCCGACGTATCCTGTAGTCTCAAAACCTGTGGGGAAAATAAACAATTTAATATCTTTGAGAAAGCTTCACATTCGTCAGTTCAGGAAACGGCCGTGCTTCTTCCGTTAAACGGTGTAACGACAAGGAAATAGTAGCGAAAGTTTGTATTAATCTTCTAGACTAAGAGGTTAACCTGAAGTATATTCGCAAGGCATCAGCAGTTTACGGTATTTGCCAAGAGTATAAATTTGCACATTTGTCTGGGTCTGTTTGATTATTATCTGGTGTGAAAATCAGTCCAAGGAAATTCATATCACTTCAACTAAAACGAAATTTAGAAGTATTTAATTTGAGCCCTGTTAGCCATAATTACTCAAACATCAACTGCCACCGGTCATTGTGCACATCGCTTAATCTGCCATGAATAATTATATCCTCCAAGTGCATAAAACATTCTTTAGTAGATGGAAATTGGGTATTGCCCACCCGAAAACACTGCACAGCCACGACGCGTTTCGATGTAATTTCATCTCATCAGGTGGAGACAGCAGGATTTGAACCCACGACCATTGGAATAGCAGCCAACACTACTACCCCTTTGGCTACCAGGTCACGATGGGCAAGGCGGTTCATTTCAGTGGGAATCACAGTCCATTAAATTGAGGTTGCGTGTCGCAATCCAGTCACACAACGTGTAATCCAAATTTGACCCTCCAATTAGTCATCTACCGTTGTGACAAAAAGCATTGCCCATCGTGACCCGGTAGCCAAAGGGGTAGTATTGTTGGCTGCTATTCCAATGGTCGTGGGTTCAAATCCTGCTGTCTCCACCTGATGAGATGAAATTACATCGAAACGCGTCGTGGCTGTGCAGTGTTTTCGGGTGGGCAATACCCAATTCCCAGCTACTTTGAATACGGTCCCAGCGATCGCAGTGACTGCAGTTCATTTCAATGGGAATCACAGTCCATTAAATTGAGGTTGCGTGTCGCAATCCAATCACACAACGTGTAATCCAAACTTGACCCTTTCAATTAAAGGATTCTTTAGTTACAACATCTTTCTGAGTCAACCGCGGAGACGACTCACACTCATACAATGCTGTTAGTACAATGGATGTTGTTTTTCCCTTACCGGCTGGTCGTTGTTCTATTTTCGAACATCCCGTGGCTAGATCTAAGACTATGAGCCATGTGCTTCATGAAAGCGTCGAACATGACATCAATATGGAGAAGTGGAAAAGAGCCTTATGCGTGACGTCGTTCTATTTGCAGTAGTCTAAATATAACCGAGAAGATCCATCATTTTCCTTAACGAAAACGATCGGAAATGTCCAAGGTGACGTCAATGGACGTATAACATGCTTATCTACAATCTCACGAATCTTACTGTCGATTGCAGGCTGGTAGTGCATTGGCACTTCGCGAGATCTTTGGCGTATCTGGTGCTAGTCCCTCGCATGTATTCCATGCAGTATTGTCCTTGTGCGGTCATGCTGATGAGTAATGAATAAATCCTCGCATTCTAGTAAAAGAGTATAGAGAAGTAAATTGTGTTCTTCAAACGAGGTCTTATCAAGGCACATAGGTACTAATACATTACGTGCAACTTTAAAAGGCTAGTGGATAGCAAAACAGCCACGCATGCTAGACGCGTTCTACCTAGTCCTACGAACGATTGGTGACAGTGTCGTATTGGAGAGATAAGGGTACCCTAATTGCTTTAGCCAGTTTTCCGCACCTTCATGGACACGAATACAACTTTACCGTCCCTGCATACCCGGCAGAACCGGAGCGCACCATTCTTATTGTTGAAATTATTTTATTCTGGTAGACTTACGCTATTGCACTTTGCGTGCAATGCAATGGTTCGATTAGAGCAGGACAGTCCTATACTTACCTCCCGGACACAGTTCGCTTCAGCACAGTTGCCACTATGTAGGAATATGCACAGTGACTGCTGTGGTTGCAAATGACCTTTTAATAGCTACTGCTGTCACGCCCTCAAGAGTGAGTAGGTAAAAGTGCCCTGTTCTCTGTCAAGAGTTTTCCCTGCTTTACCTTTACCCAGCGCAGTCATCATGCACTTGTCCGACTCGAATTACCTTTTCGTAATCAACAGATACCTTTTTACGGAAGTGGTCCATTCGGGTGCCGTTTACCACAACCCAACTTATGTTAGCAATTCTCTTGATAAGTTTTACGTGTTCAACTTTGTAATTATTTAACTACTTTCCCTGTTGAAAAAGTGCATGCGACAAATGATCCACCGCATTATCCGGTGATCTAAAAGGTACTCCTACAGGACAATTTCTTAGGAAGCTACCATCCAATTCATTGCTTTTGATGACCTTCGCCCATCGGTGACACTCGGGTGCTGCCATCCACCCACTAGAAGACAAGCTAAGGAGCTTAATCCGACACAATAAAATAATGGTCTATTACAGGCAAAAAAGCAGCCGCTTAGCAAGTTCTAGAAGATGGCCCGATTGAGAACCAAAATATTGTGAATATAAAACAGTAAGAAAATGAAAATCATTTTAGTGGACTTACCACGTTGTTAACACAGAGGCACGCAGAAAAGGCCAACGTTCGTCGTGCAGCTTATTTTAGGTACGCAACTTTCTCCACATTATATCGTCTGTCAAGACACGCTAGCTATATCTCGTAATGCAAGTGAGTTAGGGCAACGTCCATGCGTTTTTACACAGAGGTGAATTGTGGCGGAAACAACGTAATTTGGGAGGGCGTTCCAAGGTTGAGACACACGAAGAGAGTGAAACTTCCGTCGAGATTCTAGCCGACTGCATTACATTAGCGAATTTGAACTGGTGGCCCCTCAAATCCGTATTGCGGCTCGGTTGCAGTACGTGGCAGCACACGTGGTTGGGGTTGCTTAGAATCTGGTAGGTCATAATAAGGTCGCCACGTAGCCGTCGGTGGCGGTTGCTTTAGATTTTTAGGGTCCTGAGCCCAAGTTAATAAGAAAGATTTAAGAACCCGTTGACGTGCTTCGTGGCTCCTCGCTGCGGAGACTCAAGCGCTGCAAGGTCTTGCTTGTGTCAATGTTGCCAAGCCTGCATTGCGTATTCCACATTAGGCTGCAGGTAGAAGTTAAGTAACTACGAACAGGCAGAGGGAGCAAACCGCTGGAATGCCCTCTGAAGCATGCCAAGGAGTCTGTTCCTAGTCTTTGACGCCTTCTCAAATTGTTGTAACTCAGATCAGCGCTGCTGGGTGACTGCTTGCAGGATATGGTCTCCAAGGTTGTATGTGATGTTCGGGTGGTGGCGAATGTGAATACCCTTACACTTCCCCGAAATGAACTAGAGCATTTGTGCAGTGACCACTTCTACGCCCTGTCCAGTTCACGTTGAAGCGCATCGTGATCTGCTAGGTCAGCGATCATCCGCCGCATTTTAACTTCATCAGCGAACCACAAGATGTCTGAGACAATCAAACGCGTAAACTCGTTACTGAACACGAGAAACAGAGGCGGCCACAGAACTGATCCTCATTGAACTTTACATTCGACATAAATCGGATCGACCTGGACACTTCGAACTATGACCTGCAGTTGCCGATTCTGCAAGAAGTTCTTGATCCACGCAAAAACAGGATCTCCAACTCCATAGCTTTCGAGCCCGTAATGCAGAATGCGGTGGTCCAGTCGATCGAAGGCTTTGGTCTAATCGAGTTAAATGACATCTGTCCCTCTAACTTTATCGGCCCCTTCTATCCAAATACTGCTTTGCAATCAGTAGGTTGGTAGGGCATGAACGGTATTGACGGAAACCGTATTGCTCAGGTGCTATGATCTTGTGGTGTTCTAGTTGGTCTACTAAAGTCTCAGCGATGATGCCTGCACCACCTTTAAGTGTACAGAGAAAAGCACCACTGAACGATAGTTGGCGGGTTACGAGTGATTACCTCTTTTGCAACTTTTAGTGATGAAGTAAATTTTCCACATGGTAGGCACCATTTGCTTATCCAAGCACGTCTGGAAGCAATGCAATAATGGCCCGGTCAGTTTCTTTGCTGTTACCTTCAGCGCCGTCTGGTGAATATAATCATTTCAAAAGAGAGCTGTAGGTGCCTAGTGAGAAGTTTATTAAACACAGCCGTGGCAGTAAAATCGCTGTTAGTGATGGTTGAAGTTGGGGAAAGGGATGTGGGTATGTAACACTGGCTGAGGTCTGTTTGGAAGATTGGGGAGTACTGCAATCGTAGAACTTTGCCTGCCTTTTCACCACTCTCTGCCACTCCGAATCTTGTGTTAAGTGGTGGGACATCAAGTTTCACTTTCCTCATGGAGCTAACATTCTTGTGTAGGAGCTTTTTGTTGTTGGTACATTTACAACCCAAATGTTCTTGGTGAGTCAGTTTGTCCTCACGGACAAGGATGTTACATTGGTAGCGCAGGGTCACGTAATAGCTCCAGGTTTCGGAACTAAGACGAGCTCTCTAAGTGTGCCAACCAGCATTTCTTAGTGACATGCAGTTGCGGGGTCTACTTCTAATGAAAGACGAGAGATTTATGATGCGAACCCTCTTCGTTTCTGAGGCCGTTACGATTAGACTGCTGAAGCGTCCAACAAACTGAATACAGGCGCTGGCAGGTGAGCCAACTTTCAAGAACTCCCAATCGGTTGTCTCAACTAGGTCGTTCAGGATGTTTTAAGGTTTGGTTGTACCTGTTAGTTCCGTGTGTCGCTCCGGATATTCAGCGTAACACACATAGTTATATAGTATGGTTACATGATCGCTTAACCCTAGTTTAGTGTCTATAACTGGCCTGCCGACCATGAGTTCCCCATTTGTAAGTACGAGGTTAAGTACCGATGATTCGTTATCAGCTCTGTACCTGGTAGGTGAGGTGATGTGATTGCATAGAAGAATACATACGATAAGATCTTGCAGTTGGGCTTTGTGTTTTACTGGATGATGCCAAGGATTCCAATGATCAATGAGTTATTACAGGTAAAAAGCATGTGCCTGACAAGGATGGCTAGGATAAAAATTATGATTGAAAGGATCATCGAAAAGTAAATCGTTATTTTAAGCGTCTACCGATTTAAATGCACTACTGCGTAAAGATAGTTTGAAGTGGGAATGATATGTGTAAACACAAAATACTACATAGAGCCGTTATATTTCAACAAATGCGTAAGGAAGAGAAAAGACGGCAACACTTACTCGTGTGTTACTTCATTTGACAGGTGTGGTACGTCAGTCCCGCTTAGATACATCAAGGCTACTCACTGGGACACCACTACAGGTATCTTCACCGCCACGTTACGGAGAAGGACGTTAAGCACATGATTACGTTTCCGTTCTTGCATCCCCCAAGTGGAACGGACTATATCAAGTAATGTAAGTTGGAAAGCGTTGCATCAAGATGTGTTTTGCATAGCGTTAATGTAGGAGCAAAATAACGTGGGTCGGAAGGACATTTCAGGCACGGGACACACGTAAAAAAAACGTTTCGTCGACGATCAAGCTGACTGTAGTGCTTAGCCAGTTTGAGCTGCTGGCCTCTCAGGCTGGTATTTTGGCTCAGCTGCTACAGATTGCGACATGGCTGAGTTGGGTTCGTCAGTAATAAGTAAACCATGATTAGGTTTCCTCGGTGACGTCGATATTCACCATTGTACGATCGCAGGGACTGCAGTCTGCACTGGTAGGAGAGACGAAACAATCCTCAAATGAATTGTGGTGGATCAATTGCATTGATCTCGTGCTTGTGGTAGGGACGCCAGACCTGGATCGCATATTCCAAGTGGAGCTCAAGTCGGCTTTCAGCACTTGCGGAAAGATTAATGGCTTGAAATTTCCGATTGCCCTCCGTAAGAGTCCAAGATGTTGACGGGCACTTGCTGATGCTTTTTCAGCTTGTCTCGAGAAACCAAGATAATACTGCATGATCACCCCGAGGTTGCTTGCTTTGGAAGCAGGTTGTAACTACAGGTCCCCAAGTCGATGTTCATAGATAAGTTAATGGCGTATGCTTACGACTTTACACTTCGCCACGTAGAACTGGAGCAGGCTATCGGATGAACACGCATAAGCCCTGTCGAGTTCGCTCTGCTTTGCAATGGGATCATCCGATGTCCTGATATCATGCCAAATTTTGACCTCATCTGCAAATACTAAGCAATTCGCCTGCAGTACACTGGCAAAATCTTTAATGAGTGTTAGGATCCAAAGTGACCCCAGTAGTGAACCTTGGAGCACGCCATACTGAACGTCAATTGGGTCGGAAATGAAGCTGCGGTCTCTCACATTCAGCTGATGTTGAGTGATGAGGTTGTCAATCCAACCGAGCAGAGTGTCACTGATTCTATAGCTTGGAAGTTTGTGAGGGAGAATGTGGTGGTTCAAACGATCGAACGCTTTGGAGAAGTCCAGGTAGACAACCTCGACACCCAAACTGGCATCGGCTGATCCTGTCCAGCTTGTTCGGGCTAACAGCAATTTTGTAGTGCAGTATCGATTTCGGCGGCATCCATGTTCCTGTGACATTAGGATGCTGCTGCTCTCAAGATATGCCATGAGTGCCTCAGAAATCATACGTTCCATTACTTTGGACAAAACTGGGAGGAGAGTGATTGGACGGTAGTTCGAGGGCTCCTAACGATTATCACTTTTGTAAATAGGAGTGATTAGTTCACCTTTCCACATGGTGGGGACTTGCATTTGGTCGAGACAAGGTTAAAAGAATCTAGCTAATGGTTCGGCAAGGTTCATGGCCGCTGTCTTCAATGCCCTCGGTTTGATGTCGTCTAGGCCATGTGAGCTGTGCTCGCACAATGGCATTAGTGTTTTCATCACATTGGCTGTCGTGAACGAGACATGGTTTAAGGCTGGTGGCCACGCGTGGTGTGTAAAAAGCGAGTGAAATGATGATTTACGCAGGAAAGTATTAATAATGATAATAACAATAATACTAATAACAATATAAATAGTAATAATAAGTATATTTCTCATCGTGTGCGAAACTGTGGCCATTTTTGACACAACTCATAGTTTACAGTACGTCTCATGCTCATGCACGAATGGTAAACATTCATGTGCTTTTCATGGCTTTTGCTGTTTCAAAGCTTTGTATTAACTCACAGGTGTGTTTGGACACAATTTGCACTAGTTGAATTAGTGATTGCTAACAGCACTAGGTGTGTGTCATACAGTATGAGGATTTTTTACACATTAGCTGTTGTCTGGCTCTTCCTGGTACAAATCATCAAGTGATGGCTCCCAAGAGAACAGGGTCATAATCGTGTTCAAACCTAGGTAATTGGTGGGTTTAACGCGAAAGGCCATTGCGCTCGCACAAGATCTGATTGTGACTAGGAGCTTATTTCACAAGACAGCATATCTGATAAAGCAAGCATTAGACGGCAGATTTACCCTGTACCTGGGTTCATTCGGATTAAAACAACTTATTGGGTAGCTCCTTTGTCTAACTATGTTGTAGTTCTAGGGAGGTCAAATAGCAACGGGCGTTTTGATGAATTATGTTGAACAGAAGCATGAGGTTATGTCTCAGAGCGCATCGAGCTGAAATTGTTGGCAGCGCTTCCGATAGTTCTTAGTGAATGTTTTGCTTAGCGGACGCTTGGTAAATGACCTATGTATGCTTTTCAGAGATACTCTGTCATACAGAATTGCAAGAGCGCCAGGTTGAATCCCTTGAAGCTATGCTTTTTCTAGTACGGCTCCTCAGGAACGAGCCCAATTGCCTCGGGCGAAAGAACTAGCTTTCTGACGCATTTGCCACTAGCTCAGTGAATTGGGGGACCTACAACATCCAGGAGACATAGGGCGGCTTCTGGGCCAGGAAGGACCAGTCGGTTTCTTGAAAAAGGTTACACAGGTGGTCGTAGTGTGTAACCTCATCGGTTTCCATGGTGGTCCCACTGATATACTCCGAATAACAGATGCAACGAAAAGGTAACGTCGCGTGATGGTCAAGCCCAAGTGATGCATCTATGGTCAAGTTTTCGACAATTAGTTCCTCGTTGGAGAGCACAAGCTCCAAAACAGATGGCTTGTCACTCTTTCAGAATCGCCTGGGAGAGGTGAGATGGTTGTACAGAGGTACATCAGCAATCACCTCTTGCAAATCAGCTTTCAATTGTTCGCTGTGCGATGCTGGTACTTCGATTGCGTGCAGGTTGAAGTTCACCACCAGAAGGACGTGACTGTATGGTCATGCGAGGATTCGTTTCATCGCAGAAGCAAGGCATTGATCCATTTCCAAGGTGGACATTGGAGGGCGGTAAATTATTGCTAGTAAACACATATCACCAGTTCTTAGGTGCATACCACACCAAAGAGTATCGAGGACTTTCGTTTCTGTGTCTTCAATGATATCAACATGCAGGTCGGCTCGATACTACAGGAGCACTCCCCCTCCTTTGCTAGGTCGATCGTTGCGTCTGAAAGTCATGCCGGGTAGTGCAACCTCAGCATGCGTGATCTCCGCGTTCAGCCATGTTTCGGTGACCATAACTAGGTCACAAGGCGTGGAGACCTGACGAATACGAAGTTCGGTTAGCTTACTGAGCAGATCTTAGGTATTAGCACACAAGCAGGTGAAGGCATCGGTGGTCAGAAGCGTGTTTGTGAATGCTGGTTTCCGGTGAGGGCCTAAGGCAACCCTTACTGGGTAGGCTGCCTGTCGTTGTTTGTAGGACCGATGACGCAGGCCATAGGTCCAGTTCAGGTTGTTGTATAGAGTTCTCAGCGCCAACAAGATGGTGACCGTTTTGTCCTTCTTCAGCTGCCCGTGTGTTTTGGCATTGTCTGAGCTACAGAGTAACAGAATTGCATTGGTAAGTTGCTTGCCCAGTGTTACATTATCTATCCGTGGCCCGGTGCCTATCGTCTTTACACATATTTCAGTTGGCAGCATTTTATGCTTTGTGGGCCACATTTTGATCACACGTGCTGCCATTAGTTAGGAGTGCAATGATACTTTCATCACTCGGAGACCACACTTTTTGTATTTAGGTGATAGCGGTAACCTTGATGTCGAATTAGCGAAAACATTTTCGAGTGAGAACACTTCACGAACAAAACCCCATTCATCCCAGTAATGCGCTTTGGCCTCTAGCTTGCTTAATGTCTAGAAATCGATGACGCTGTGAACAAGGATAGGTTTTGCGTCTTGTTGTTTTTACGGAAGTCATCCGGATTTTGTTTGCGTTTCTGGCGTTCGTTTCAAGGAATATCTGGAAAAATTCGAACAATGCATGTGGTGGTACGGAGGCGAGTGACTGACAACAGGATTGCCTTTGCATCATTATGTGACTGTAGTGTTAACTGGATTAACCGCGGTTCACCTAGTGTACGTAGTTTGGGTGACGGACGAGGCGTATCATATGGACCGGTTTAGCTTGAACCCCTATTAGTTAACACAGCGAGTCCCACTGCTTTTGTCGTCTAGTATCTTATCTTTTGCAGTTTGTACAGGCTTTAGTCACAATAGAGCATATAACACTCAGAGAATCATGGCACTGCTTAACGTTCATTTTGGAGGGACCAGTGGCTGCTTTCTTCGGTTGGTCAAAGTATAAGGTAGTAAGTCCCTTGGTGGTATTGGTAGTATTAACTCTTGGCAGCAGGCAGGGTTACGATGGAAGGTGCCTCAGTCATATGGGTAGCAAAAGCAGACGCGTATGTCTTCGGCTCGTCAACTGTTTTCAGTTGGCAGATGGTTCTGATAAAGAACGTTGGTGAACTATCTTTATATGCAGCCGCTAGTGTCGGGGTGGCTTACTCTTACACTGTTATGAATAACAACTTGCTTTTGAGCGTCGAAGTCCATGTGCTGTTTTGTCCTGTTCATGTGGGACAGATTTCTCCGCTGCGACCTACTCTACAATCTATGTCAGTCTATCGCCCTTCTGTGCTAACACACTTATGCATCTGACGAGTGGAAGAGAGGTACACACAGTGCAGATCCAGAGAGAATCGGGTCGTACTAGTAAGCCTTTTTTATGGTTGGGATTAAAGCGAGCGCATCGAGAATGGAAATATTTTTGGTAGTTCCTGCATTCTATGCCAAATGACGCAAGCTTTACACAGCGGTCCACGCCACAACTAACGTTTATTTCGAAAGCTTTAGCATTCCGTGCGCCAGCAGTACCTGCCATTGTGACTGTCAGACCTTCTGAAGTCGTTCGTTGCCATGTCTACATTGATATGCTGAATTCAAATACTGTCGGTCAACTGGTGGTCTGGCAGACACCAGTTAGATTGCTGTAGAAAAAATGCAAGATGGCGGACCCAGACTGTAGTTGGGCCAATCAATGAGATCACTGCTTGTAGCCAGATAATATACATCAACTTCGCACAGAAGGGGAAAATAGGCCAAAAGCCAAGTATTGGTGCACAATTCAGGCAGAGTAATCACGTTTAACATCGTAGGCTCAAAGCAAAAGTAGAATGTAGCACGGTAATGCAAAAATCTATGGCATCCGTCGGTACAGAAGTTAAAACAAATTGAAATTGCTGGAGGTAAGTACGTGGCTGCGTGTTGTGAGTAAGCACTTCGCCAGTGCTGATATTAGCCGGATGTCTATTTCTGGGGTAGGCGCTGGGTGCGATAAACGGCTGCCACGAATCAGTTGTCATTGTGTCTGAGACGAGTACGGCACCATAGCGAAATGGTGACCAAAGTATCCAGATCATCCAGTGGTTCGCATTGTAAGTTGTTACGATGGTATAGGATAACAGCACCACAACTGATAGGACAATCGCGTCGCAAAAATGACCTTCCGTGAATCGCGCTCTCGATATCCGCGACCTTTGACTACAACCAAGTCTCGGTTATGGAGGTGAGATCCCAAGCGCAGGAGAAGCTTAACGATTTTGCTGAGGATGATTTAGGTATTCGTGTACATGCAAGGAAGTCTTTTGTTCCTCAGCAGCGATCCGAAACACTTGTAGTTAGGATGAGAGGTTGTGCCGACCGTTGTATGGTCGGCCGCTAGTCGTATTTTGTGGTATTATCAGCGAGTCGCTTAGACTTGGTTTCGATGGCATTGTGGTTAACCCCTCTGACAACTCTGTTTGCACAATGCACGGTGAGGGGCTGCAGGATTGCAAAAGAAGCTACTCACCTTCTTCAGACCTGCTTCCGTTGTGACTTTCGGATAAGTCATGACCTCGTTTACCTATCGCGGTGGTGCTCTTAATCGGACGAGTTTCGCTGGCCGCTTTAAACCGGAGCTCGGTTGGCAGTCTGTTCAGGAGTGAATACCAACGTTCCAGTAGCGTAAGTGCCATCTGTCTAGTTTGTGGCAGAAACTTAATAATCCTAGTGCCTCACCATTTGTAGCTTTCCCATCTTGGTAGCCTAGAAAGAGAAGTAGCTACGGCCTCATTCAAAAACATGGTCTAAGTAATATAGTGCTACTACCCGTGGTCGTGAGCCATTTCTTCGCATTCATCGTACTCATGAAAATGAGAGACGCTGTAAACGAAAAAGATTCTGGCTCTGGCGTTTGGGCGAAAATCTTATAAGCTCTGCTTCGCTCACTTGCGCTCGCCCCAGGGAACTGCTGGAAAGACGCAGACGAAACCGAATTCCTTCTGAACATGAGCAGTCGAAAGTAACGTTGCTTTCACCATTTGGATAGGGTTTGACAAAACCTAAATAAGCCTGGCTTCGCCATAGTGCTTGGAATTTGTCTAGTGGTTGGCCTAGTCAGAATTCCGGGGAGGTTACTTATTAACTAAATAAATACAATAAATTTTTATATTTACCGATAGACGCTACATGGTTCCATAAATGGTGGCGATCATTTGGATAGTGAATACGTTTCATAATAGTAAAGAAAAGATTATTAACAGAATTTCAGATCATACTTTTTTCCTTAGGTCCTAGACTGGTGCACCTCAAATGTAAACTTTACGCATGTTTGTATCATCAGGAGTAGATAATAAAAGGGAGGGACTACTAGACTGCACGGACACAGGATTTGATGTTGTATGTAATGACATGTAGTGGGCAAGCTGTGGTAAGCGCATATCTACTCATATATTTTTTATATCAGCTTCTATCAATGTCTCTAGAGTTTGGTGTGAGTCAAATGTCTTCAACACATTTGGTATAGTAAGGAACTTCTGAAGGAAATTTCGAAACGTGACCTGGCTTGTATACATGCATATCTGTAGGGGTGGTTTGTTCCACAGATCCGTGTATCTCACTAAGAAGAACTTCAAACGAGTTTTATGAGTTGAAAAGTCTGTACGGATCAAGTAGCCGCCATTACGTGTGGGGTAGACTGAAGTCTTCCGTAGTTCAAGTGCGGTGCTGTCTGCGTAAACTCATTGGATCATACTGTTGTAGAAGAGAACGAGGTTGTTCTTTAAGAGTCTTAGCCAAAGTGGATCCAGTTGGAGATTTCGACAGCGATCATAATAAGTCAGGTTTGAGCAGCGCCCCATACCCAGCTTGGTAAATGATCTTTGGACAATTTCTAGAGCTGTTCTGTGTTTCTTTCTCAATTGGTTGTGAATGGTAATACAATATTCCAGAGTCGGTCGTCCTATTGTCTTGAATGACTCAAGTCGTGCTTCAGATAGGAAGAAAGTCTTGTGATATATCCGCATAACTGCCTTGCTTTCGCAATCTAATAAAGCATATGTTCATAGAAATTGAAAGAGTTGGAGTAGCTAATTCCTAAGTCCCGAAATGAATCAGATGTTGTGATCACGTTTCCGGCAAGTGTGATGGAGCCTTCTAGGATGCGGCATCTGTACCCAAGTACTTGGGATTTCACTGCGGAGAACTTCATTAATAGACGCTCACTAGCTATATTTAGTGCGAATAGGCCTTCACAGATGTTTCCCAAACATATAGGTAGTTGGTCTGGATGAAATGAGTAAACCAGTTTGACATCATCTGCAAACAGAAATGGGTGTCTATGTTTGATCGGGTCACATATATTGTTTACGTAGATTAGGAAAAGTAGTGGTCCGAGCACAATTCCCTGGAAGACGCCGCTGGTTATTTGTTTCGGTGTAGGATGTTGCTGACCGATTTTAAATACCTGAGTTCGACCGTTTATGTATGAGTCGAACCAGTTAAGCAGGTGATTTCCAATTCCATATGACTCTAGAACAGACAGCAGTGGCTTGTGCGGCACGCAGTCGGACGCATTTTGCATGTCCAACAAAATTATAATAATTGCCATCACTCTGTCAATCATAGTTGTGAGGCGATTGAGAAAATGTAGATGGCAGGTAACGCAGGAGTGCCTTGAGAGAAAGCCCTGCTGTGTGTGGTTGATCAGATCCAGCCTTGTAAGATATCGAACAATGTTCTTCTTGACTATTCGCTCTAGGGCTTTGGGAGCAGCAGTGGTGTGACTTATTGGGCGGTAGCTCGACACTTGATTTCTCTGGCCACCCTTGTGCTTAGGCATTATAATGGATTGCTTCCGTTGAGTTGGAAAGCAGCCGATAGTGAGTGAAAGTGTGAAGATGTTTAATAACAATAACAATGTTTAATAACAATAACAACAGAGCAAGAACGCTGCATTGATCGTTTCGATTAGCTTTTGGGTTTCACATTGAGTATTTTGAGGCGGCCGAGAGATATAACACACTAAAAGATCAATAGATGGGATCACTAGCCATAGTTTATTTTTTAAGCCATTGAATACAGGTTAATATGCGGGAATCGCAGTCAGGTTATTTCGAAGATATGTGGCACAGCCACCACCATGTTTGTGTGAGCGATCCTTGCGGAAAAGTTTATAGCCTAAGCTATTAAGCTGAGAATTATTAATTTCTGACGCGCACCAAGTTTCAAAGATAAATGCAATATCGGGGGATCTCATACACATAAGTGTTGAAAGTTGATCTAATTTGGGTAAAATGGAACGAATGTCATTTATCAGTTTTCCCTTTAAATAAGGCTATGTTGACTCCAAAGCCTTGGTACCTATTCTAGTTGGGACATTCAATGGTTTCTGCGTGTCTTTCCTGTGAGCATAGACCGTAATTGGCAGACTAAGCTATTTGCCATGCATCCGTGCAGCTTTGCTTCCAACTTAAAGAAAGAAATATCTAGTCTAATTTCGGCAGTGCAAGGCATGTCTGCAAAGGATTGATCATGGTTATACAAACATGTATGAGCGCCAATTGCACAAAAGTAGTACACGTTTACCACTAAACTATGTGTACGTATGCAAGTAGTTGTGTGTATGTGCAAGTAGTCATGTTGCATGAGTTTGTTAATGTGACTGAATGTGTGCTCGCCGAATTCTCTATCGAGGAAAGAGCAAAAGGAAGACTTCGAATTGGATGACGCAATTAGTGTGTGTAAGTTCCTCCGAAAAAGCAAGCAACCATGATGTTATTTAGTAGCAAGTCGCATCCGCCACGTCGCCGTGTCGTTAGACAGAAAATTGTGGCTTTTTACAGGGAGAAGGCTTGCCGGGTGGAAACTACCACTGCTGGAACGGAACAAACCCGAAGCACCCAGCTGGAACCGCAGGGAAGTTGTTTGGCTAGCCAGCCAGCTTGTGGTAATATAAAAAGCAGCTTGTGAGTTGAGGGTGCAGTTGGATGCAACAACGGCCCAACTGCCATTGGGATTTGCATACTTCCTGGGTTTCAGGGGAATCTGGTGGCAGAAGGTGGGTTTAGGAGAAACTGCTGTAAATGGACTAATGGTGAAGCGTTCGGAAAGGTTTAGGCAATGTGGATTACTGGCATTTTATAAAAACAAATTTAGTAGTGTAGCACGCGGCGTACTTGATTTGGCTTGCAGTGAAGTTCGGTGGAGGGGCCTGTATCAGCCATACTGCTACGCGTGTTCCTACCGAAGCTATCTTGGTACCCGGCCTCTTCTCAGCTACGTATGCAAGCCTATAATACTTGTTGGCCAGTATAATTAGGAGTTTAACCAGTGGAAAAGTGTTACAGTTCGCACAGCACCAAAATGAGTCGGGCCTGCTGCTGATCAGCTTACACACACTCGGCTTGCTTTTCCCGCAATTCGCATGAAAATAGTTTGAACACTTTCCACAGGAAACCCTTATTTTTACCATCTTATTGCACGTTCCACAGGCGCCTTTAAGCACCACGGATCCGTTTGTTGCGTCCATCATGGGACGTGAACGTGTGGTGGTTAGTCCAACCTGTGGCCTTTGCATATTCATCGAGTTGCCGTCAAGGTCAATCCGCCGAGGCAGATGGCCGTCACAAATGCTCTCTCTCACTCACGCGGGCGCACTTAGATCGTCGGCAATAGCGGTGAGCACACAAGCACATGAAGACGCGGCGTGTGTTCATCGGGTCAGGTTACACGTTCCGCTGAGCGTTAACAGGCTTCCCTAAGTGTCCCGGACGCATAGTTTAGTGGGTGAAGGAGGTACAATAGCTCGTACCTTTGTTTTGCTGCCGTCTGTAGGAGGGTTGCAGGGTTGTTTAAGAATCCACGGCTTCTTATACTGAATGAAACCAAAAGTATTCGCAAAAAGCTCGGGAGTGAGATGATTTCGTAAGCAGAACTCAACGAAAAATGTGCCAACATTGAGAACGGGAGTAACGGTATGATGCACATAAGTTAGATTCAAGAGCTGGAAAGCACTGAGTAGCGCTGTTTGAACTGGTTCGAAAGGACGCGCGCACAAGAATGTGTGTGGAGAACTGAGATTACCAAAGCAGGGCAAGCGTGGGCGAGATAAGGTCAATCGATCAAGTGATCAAGTTGCGCGTGTACGTGCGTTCTTCACGTGAAAAACCAGCCATAAAATAACAGAAAGCAATTGTGCGACTTTGACAGCAACCTACGAATTGCTCACTTTCATCCGCACTGAGCAAACAGGTGGAGGGTTCGGTTGCCAAAACAGGCGGCAGAGAAAATGTCCCACTTAGCAGCAAATGCAGAGAAACAACATGCACCTGCTTATTAATGAGTTCTCTGACTTACCCATACTGCAGCTTCGCATCCCACGCTAAGTCCGGTAGCGTAAGTCTGGTAGAATTATAGATGTTTAGAAATGTGATCGATGTGCTATGCATTTGCCAGTTATGCAGAGCTATTTTAGTTGTCAGTTTTATAGTTGCACATTTAAGAAATGCGAAAAATAACCGAAACAGCTATGTAGATGGCGAGGCTGTGCTACGTAAATGGAAAAGAAGCAATTCGATTATGTTTTCCAGTAAACCACCTGAGCTACATGCATAGGTCAAAGAGAAAACTTAGTCTTGAAAACCAACCCACAGTATCTCAACCACTTAAACTGGCAAATCCTAACCACCCAATAATAAAGCCACATCCGGAGCGACTGACAAAAGCGAGTTTATGAAAGCCCCAACCAGAGATTCATCGTGACGACGAAAGGTCACAGCCGGAGATAAACAGAGAAGTGGAAAATGGATATAGAACGAATCGGTCGCTTTTACAGTTACAGCGGGAGCGGCACAGGTATGTGCATCTTCTGGACTGAGCACTAGCGGTGCGACGCAGATTTGCAGTCAATTGCAGTGACACCAATAAACAGCTCAAATTATCAGTCACAACTTCCAAACTGACCTTCGATAGACAGAATCACAGCGCATTATTCCTGCTACACACTCACGTTCCCGCGTCCATATCTGGCACAATAAGAAGCAAGTTGCAAGATGGTCGCAACCAGTGGACTTTCGTCTGCGACTAGCTTGGTGTTAAGGTTAATCCTATTAGGCAGAGACCTATAGCGCGTCTCGAATTCTTCGAGAAACTTTGAACTCAGCAGACGAGAGAAAGACCGTCATGCACTCAGCACTTTCTCTTCGCAACTCACCGAGCGAGGTGCGCATATTACCCGTTATATTTTGAAAGTTCGCCCAAAAGAAGTGTGTAACCAAGGCAAGAAAACCCTATTCGTTCATTGTGTCCCCGAGCTTTCGGATGCACCTGATCACGATGCGCAAACACCCGACCGAGAGCGGTGGTGCTACATCCGCGAAGCACTCCACTGGACAATGGGATTGCTAAGTCGTTGATAATAATTTCATCAATGCCTAACTGCAGTGTCTACAGTCTAGGATTAATTAAAGGGATGTTGTGCTCCAAAATGATGACGTACTTTCTAATGGATGATTGCCAAAAGTTTCGTACCAAAGTGGCAACCGAGATCCGGCTAAAGACAGTTGGTGCACGGTCACGAGTGTCCTGCAATTAAATAAATAACTTGTGTATTTCTCGTCGATGAGAGAAGCTGTTCCCTAAAAGAAACAGATCAAATAATGGTACAACCTTACATTTTCAGAAATAAACATGGGCGCGGTTGCATATTAGGTAAAGCAGAGTAATCAAAATCATTTTGCTATTTTTTCCTACCATTGAACCAGTATGCGTCACAATCGCATGACAGATGTTTGGGTCGATAAAAATGGAATAAAATGGGCTGTTGTCTGAAACATGTGTGTGTTTCAACAATTTATTCAGGCACAATGGATACCGTTTTCGAATACATTATCTAAGGATTGGGATGCCCCGAACATATCAATCACGTTTTGGACGGTTACATGCTTACTAATCGCAAGCTTAAAATTGGCAAGTTTACAGCATGTTCTGATATCACTTGGAAGTTTGTTCCAAATGTTTTTGTATTGGGTTAGTTAATTTTGGAACCATGACCTTTACCTCTTTATTACGTATTGGATATCTGCTGTTTAAATATATGTGAAAACCTTTATCAACACTGCAAATTTGACCATTTATGATTGTGTAAAGAAAACGTAGGTTCAGCTTCATTATCCGAAGCCAAACTGGGTCAAATCCAAGTTTAACACATCACTCTCTGTATGTCAACTTTAAGGAATATGCACATTGCTTTTTCGTGAAGCGCCTTTGGACCCTCTCAAAGCCTGCTGGTCAGATTTCCGCAGATTAGACTGGACCACTGAACAGTATTCCATACACGGCAATACATATGTTTTGTAAAGCGCTATGCGAGATTCCGTGAAGTAAAATGATGACAGATGTAATCGATGGTCTTCATGGCTTTCGAAACTTGGAAGTCACAATGTCCCAAAAAGTTAAACGTGACTGAATATCACACACCCAAGTTGCGAACTACCCTGCATTGCGAGATATATGCGCGTTGTGGTAATAAACCGTCTGGCGCTACTTGGCATTTGTGTGACAAAATATTACACTTGTCCACAGCAAATGACATCTGCCACAGTTGGCACTGGGAGTCAAGGGCAGATAGGTCATCCTGAATGAGATGTATGGCTTTCCGAGTATTTGCACGCGATTGTGAATAGACCACTTTAATGTTATCTGCAAAGATAACTGTAACACCACTTCTTTTTCTCTGGAATATATCGTTACCATAAATCAGAAAAAGAAGAGGACCAAGAACACTCCCTTGAATCACTCCACTAGTGATTGCTTACGGTCTAGAGAAATGGTCGCCTATGCGCACCACTTGCTGTCTTCCAATTCGATATGAAGACAGCCAAGAGAATATCGGTTCTCCAATATCTACAGCCTTCAGTTTGTTTAGTAAGCTTCTGTGAGGCACTCTAGCAAAGGCGTTTTGCATATCCAAGAAGAGGTTTACGACACTGTTCCCGTTGTCAATGGCAGTCGTTGTGTGGTTTGAAAAGTCAGCCTGGCATGTTGCGCAGAATCCACCTTGCATCAAGCCGTGTTGCAAATTGCTGATGATGTTAGCATAGTTCAAGAATATGAATAACTCATCTTTCACTATCCTTTTCATTATTCTAGATACGATGGGTGTGTGATTGATGGGACGAAAGTTTTTAACCTCGTGGGCAGCGACATTTTTGTGTCCCTGGCTAACGACAGAAGTTTTCCATTGCATAGGGTATACTCTGTTGTTAAAAGAGGGTGTAAAGCTGTTGAGCACAAGCAGGTGCAAGTCACTTCCACTGCTTTTGATTAAACAAAGGGGGAACCCATAAGGGCCTGCGCACGTTGAGGAGCATAAATGAGAGACTTGACCAGGGATTTTCCCTCTAGTGAATTCCACTGTGCATAAACCTTCATTATTGTGCGACATGAAAAGTGTTGAAGTGTCTGATGATGCATTGAGCAGTGATTCGGCAAAAGAAGCACTGAAAGTTTCACAGATATCACCTGATGCGTGGTAGTATGTTCCATCAGGCGTGGTGATAAAGTTGAAATTGTCGGTGCAACGCGAACCCCGGGCACGGAATAGTTTGGCTAGCTTAGCTGTTTTGCTAGGGCTGTTCAGAGCTTTATACTCTTCTAGAATGAGAGTTTGTCATTTTAATGCCTCTGTTCTTCGACGAGCTTGGACTGCTGTAATAATAACGCAAAATCAGCAGTTAACTTGAATTTCTGCAGAATATTATGAAGCTTTCGTGCTGCATCCAACGCCTTGCGATTGGATTTATGTTTAGTTTGGTAAGCACATTTTAGTGGTGTTGCTGAAACGATGCAGAAGCCAATTATACTATAAAATAGGTCCGTCGCATTTTGAGGACATGAAGAAAGAACAAAGTTACCCCAATTCATCGAACGAACCATGTCCTTGAGAGAGTCTCAGTTGACAGAACTGAACAGACGATAATGCACTGTGTTCTGTACATCGGCCATGCGCAGTCTTAGGCGACATTTGATCACGCGATGATCGCTCCCTAGAAATGCATCAAGAACGTTAACACTGATTGCAAGTATTCTCAATGAAAAAATGAGATCCAGACTACTTTCACCTCGGGTAGGTTGGGAGACGTGTTGCTGCCAGCCATTCATTGAGATACAGGAACTAATATTTTGGCATTTCAAGGGGCGGTTCCCATGGGCCATGAAATCGAAGACAGTTTGAAATCACCTCCAAATAATCTTATGTATAAATGGTAGGCTAGCGGCGCATGCAAATGCAAGCGTCAAAAGTTCTAGGTCTTCTTGGTTGCAGCTTGGCGCGCTGTATATACATCCCATAAGCAGCAGCTGCTGATTAACAGATATCGTAAGCCAGAGTGATTCCTGAATATTGTTCAGCACTGGGTTCTCGAAGGGTGCTGCTGCGAGCGATATTTTCAGATAAATTACACAGCCACCACCTCGACGACCAGGCTGATTTCTCATAAACTTGTTATACCGGAAAATAGTTAACTGATTGTCAGACAAACCATCATGGCACCAACATTTATTTATATAAATATATATATATATACATACATATACATATATATATTTGTATCAGGATTATTCACCAAAACAATTGAGCCTAGTGTGTGGATCCTAGAGTGAAGAGAACGAATATTTATCAATAATACTGAGATAGATGTGAACTATGAGGAAGATTGTTTAGGTTGTGTTACAAACACTGGGATTTCAAGCTGTGTGTCTGGAACCAGGGTAGAAATTGTTGAAAAAGTGCGCGTATTGCCAACGATGGAAAATGAATTGAAGGTGGCCACAGCGGAGGGTGTTGAGAGTGAGTATGGCCCTCTCGAAAATGGTTCGAGGGAAAGAGTCTATGATTGTTTTAATATCCTATGGGAGCTGGAGAGTTAGGTTGTGCCCTTTACATCATGTCACTAATAGTCTGTTGATTAAGTAGCGCATTGATAGGAGTCAGTAGGATGTTGTCATTTCCATCTATGGGTAAAATCCGCTTAATTGCGCCCGATATACAAAGCTTCACTATTCGCGGTGGAGGCAAACTGGTGTCAATCCATACACCAACATCAGCATACTCCGTGTGGTTCGTTGATGGAATCGGAAAGTCATGGTACTCAATTACACCGTGTGTAAGGTGCAAAGGTGTCGGCACGCCTTCCATAACTTTATGTCCAATGGATTTACGTCTATCCAAACAAAATGACGATACAGAGTCGACCAATGATGTTTGCGATAAATCTAGATCAACTGTCCTTTTACTATGAATCAATTTGACCGGATCCATCGATATTCTCGATGAGCTTGGACACTGGCCAGAGCAGACTTTAGGCGGGACATGACAGTTCGAGGCTTGAGGTAACGGTATTGCATGAAACGGATTTAGCAGGCAGTGCAGTTGTTATTCACTGATCCACTTTGTTGTCACTTCGCATACAGGAAACAGCAATAGGAAACCCTATATGATTGCCAGAACTGAGTACCCAAGAGGAAGCACCGTGCACATCATTAGTTTTGTGGATTGTATTCGTTTTGGGCTTGGTCAGCTTATCATGCTTACTCGTGAAACTGCGGCCTAGTGGAGGTCCTTCAGTAACCAATTTTGCATTTGACGTTAATTTTAGCTCCGAAGTGGGAGAATTACATGTTCTGCCGGACACAGCGTCTAATGCAATAGAGTGGTCCGCATATTTATGTGATTCCTTGTTAATTTCAAAAACCACTTTGTCATTCACCGCTTCGACCCTATTTGCAGCAAGCGGAGTATTATTCTCACATTTGATGGAGCAATATCAACTGGATGCGGGGCGTCAGATGGCTGTTTGGTATTCTGGTTTACCTCAGACGTTCTCCTCCTTATTTCTCGTTGTGGCGGGGTTTTGTCCTCCATAATTTTCTGATGTTTGAAAGTCGTATTAAGCACAATGAGCTTGCGCCTTGAATGAATTGTTTAGCAGTAAGTTCATTTTGAAACTAGAAAAGGATGAAACACGCGTAACGCATTATATTTTTTCGCAGTCTGATGCAGCTGGACTAGGAAAAGTCCTTCGCGAGTGAAGCCAGTAAAATCACTCATACGCAGCAGGACACGGAAGTGTATCGTCCCGAGGAATTTACTCTGGCGAGGATACAAGGAGTCATCGAGTGCCGATACATGGTAAGCCTACGCTATCCAAAGCAATCACTGCGTAAACCTGGTACGCGAAGATAAAATACAGCACCAACAGAATCTAGCCGAGAAATTCCTTTCAAACCCCAAGCTCCTGTACAGACACGTTAACAAGCTCCGCAAAGTGCAGCGAGGAATTCCTGCTTTACACACATTGTGTGGACTTGCACAAAACGCAACCGAGGCGGCCAACGCCCTATGTCAACAATTCGCCCCGAACTTCCAGAGCACGACATCGCCGCTTATACTGTTCCCGATCGTTGTACCACCACCAGGACTTAGCCACATCACGTTTACGACTGCGGATATTATGAAAAGGCTAATTGCCCGACGCGAGTGTACCTCTCCCGGTGTTGACAATATGCGTCCAAAAGCGTTGAAATTGGCTGCAGTAAACCTGGCGGACCCACTCTGCAAGTTCTTCCAACGATGCCTCGATGAGATGCGCGTGCCAACAATGTGGAAGCAAAGCATCATTACTCCCACCCTTAAGGGGGGGCGTCGTATAGATCCGGCCAACTATCGCCCGATGACACTACTTCCGGTGCTCTCCAAAATCATGGAAGCGATTGTTGCCGAAGCGCTGATAAACTTCTTGGAGAAACGCAATATCATAGCACAAGAACGACATGGATTTCGCAAGAACCGATCTTGCACTTCAAACCTGCTGCTTGCCAGATCCAGTTGGACTGAGACCGTTGACAGCGGCGTAGGTGTTGACGCAGCACATCTGGACTTCTCAAAGCTTTCGACCGTCTGAACCACCGTATCCTCCTTCACAAGCTGCAGTGTTGGGGAATCGGTGACCCAATCCTCTGTTGAATAGGTAACTTCTTGCTTCAACGACATCTGAATGTAAGAGTTCGCGGCGTCATCTCTGACCCAATCGACGTTAAGTGCTGATTGCCCCAGGGCTCAGTACTTGGTCCACGACTATTCCTGATTTACATAAACGATCTCGTGACAGTAATTACCTCCAACTCCTTACTCTTCGCTGATGATTTTAAGATATGGCGAGCCATTAGAACAACCAGCGACAATGCAGCCCTACAGGATGATCTTGACAGGATCTACGAATGGTCGACTCAGAACCTGCTGCAGTTCAACGCTACGAAGTGCAGGGTGTTGAGTATACGCCATAAAGCCACTTGCGAATACAGACTGGGTGATCAAATATTGCAGCGCACTTCAACGGAATGCGATCTACGCGTGATAGTGCAGGAAGATCTGGGCTGTTCCCGTCAGGCCGAGAAAGCTTCCAAAAAAGCTAACCAACACCTTGGCCTTTTGCGGAGGGCATTCGGGCGCTTCGATCCTTCCATCTTTTCTCAGATGCTCAACGCCTACATTCGGTCTCATTCTGAGTACGCCGTCCACGCCTGGCAGCCATGGCAAAAGCAAGACGTTACCGCTCTTGAAGTGCCACAACGAAGGGCGACCAAGAACGTAAAGGCCCTGTTTCATCTCCCTTACCGATTGAGGCTGAAAACCCTCGGGGTCTACAGTGGACAATATCGACACCTGCGTGGCGACTTATATGATCCTGCGGAATCCAAACCATTCTTTTCGTCACCTACTAAAGCTGAATAGCAATACCACACTCAGATGACACCAGCTAAAGCTGGACACACAATACAGCCGGTTGGAATGTCGCCGGAATTTCTTTTCCCTTCGTGTGGGCCAACACTGGAACGCTCTTCTCACATACGTTATTTCTTCCCCCACGCTAACGGTATTCAAAAGACGTGTGGATGATTCGCTTATCCACCTACATTACGCTATATAATCAGAGATGTCCACGTCAAACAAACGCGAAAATACGGTGCTCATTAACAGCTTTTGTGCTTCACTATTTACACGCTGCTGTTGTGGAATATGGTTTCGGATATATTACAACTGCATTCATCAAGTAACTCAGTCCAGGAAAGCGGCGCACGAGTAAGTGTTGTCGTTTCTCTTGTTCTTAAGACATGCCTTCCCCATATTACTTCCCATAATACTCCACAGTAACAATTCAGTACACATTCTACAACGTTTAAATGAATAAGGGACACTTGAATTCACTAGACGCTTAAATTGACGATTTACACTTGTGTTTACTTTCACTTCAACCATCCTACAGGACTTGTAAAGCAATCGCTTTTTACCTGTAACATATCATTGTGCATTGTTCATACCGCATGCAGTGAGAAACACTTTCTGATCAGTTTTCAATGGTAAATAGTCTGGCACATTAAAAACCACCGCATTGCGTGAACAGCGTACTCAATTGTGTACTTCGGTCGAAATGAAGTCTATCAGTACACTGCAGTTCATGAGGTTCATTTTATCAATATTTGGAGGTGATTCTAATACGACAGCTAGACTCTGCAATAGTTGCAATATCAATGTGAGCATGTGGAATTTTAATGCAAGTTCAGCGTATGCAGTTCCAGCTACGGATGGACATTTTCAGGGGTCTTTCTCAGGTCAGCATGTAGTCCAAGAGAATTTCCCACAGCGCCACACTGCTTTGGGTATTTTATTTACTACGGCTTCCAGCCTTTGTGTGAAGTACCTTAGTCCTTTGTCTCAGCTTTTGAATTAAAATGGAAGCATCCTGGCCTATAATACTTTTTTCCTCACCGAGCGTGTCCTTACTGGAGACATAATAATGAAACTGAAGTAAGATACACTGAAGCAAAAGCAGAGGAGCTAAGAAAAGGGTGCTAGCTTCTGATCTTTAACTGAAAATCCACGTCTAATATAACGCTGGCAAACATGGCAATTCCCGGCAACTGTGCGACTTAATTAGGGACAAGAAGAACGTACCGCAGTGAACTAGTTGAATCATCGCCTCCGATTTGCACACGCTGTTGCTTTGGAAACGCGATCTCTCCACCAATTCCAAACGTGTTGTCGTTGTCTCACGTTTCCAATGACACACCGGTTAGAAGTCGGGTCAGCACAGGCGTTCCTCATGGCAGGTCACAAGCGGTTGCAGGTTAATGGATTAACCTCGGAACGAAGCACAGGCTATTGATCTGGTCAGAGCGTTTCTTGGTGTGGCACTAGCGGTGTGTGGCCGGTGGGTTGATTTCAGTGGTAGCTTCCGTGACTGCACCACAATGGAAAGATAAGCGGTAGATCCCTTATATTGCTGCCTGTATCTGTCTTACGCAGTTATCGATAAACGCAGTCGCGTAGTTGTTAAAGAGCCCTTATGTTGGGCTTCCAATGAAACTTGCAACCGCCTTAATTTTTTTGCATCCGCAGCCGTGAGGAGAGCACCCACATCACCCAACAGGACATAACGAGGAACTAGGGAACGCCCTGATCTGGAACACTGCGAGGTCATGCAGCATGACTGAAACTTATAGCCCGGTGACCAACCAAATAATATTTCAATGTCGGACCATCTAACGGTCGGCTTAAAAACAAATGCAACAACACACAACTAACTACCAAAACACTATCCTGTTTGTATACCAGCGCCCAAGGCTTTCTTAATAAATTGGCCGAACTTAGAAAACTCCATGCCTCACAACCACGGATCCTCATCAGGATTACAGAGACCTTGTTGAACCTTGAGCTCACTGACTTTCAGATTACTATACCAGGTATATCGGTGCTTCGGAACGATAGTAGTAGAAAGGGTGGTGGCGCAATTCTTTTCACAATGCTAGCCTCTGATTTTAACTTATTAATCACACGGAAATCCGCGCACCTGGTTCACTTTGGTGTCGCCTATGGTTGTGGAACAAGGACGCGTGTCTTCTACCCGTAATTTACCGCCCACCAAGTTTGGTGGGTCATAAATGGACTCCAAGGTGAACCACGTTTTAGAAATTTCGCTGAACAAGGCATACCATTACATTCTTTCCCCTGGAAACTTATCGCGTATAAGATGAAAACGTCAAACATCCGATGGAGTACAGTTTGAAGACTAAATGTAGGAGCTAATTTTTAGCTATCTTCTGTACAACCATGTTGCCTCTACCAACCTATCTCGAAATACTAACACGCCATGGATACATGGTCTTGTGCTCACCAACGTAGAATTCATGGTAAACGAACTAGTTACAGGCACACCATTGGGTCGCAGTGACCATGTTACTCTACTGTACGACTAATCATTCTAGTAGGGACATAAACTTCTACTTTCACGCACTGTATCGTTTTACCCAAGATTAGTTAGGAAACACCTTGGGCCTTCTTAAACTAATGCCCTCCGGACGTTGCTTGGAAAATTTTCAGAAGACGTTTAGCACACAGGTAACCGACGCATCGGAACAGAAAACTTTCTATGAGAACATTTAAACGGTCATTTATGCTGAGTAGAACATTCAAACTTTTTCCTCCGTGGTTTTTCGTGCAGAGCTAACAAGTACTGTCCGAATGCCTACATCTAGGCTGCATACGGTGCACTTCGTAAATTTTGTATGAAACTGTTTCGCTAGGACCATGTTACGCATCAGTTGGAGTTAATGCAGCTTTTCCGCGCAAACCTTCGACACATTTGGTTGGCGGTATCCAGTTTCGGATTTGCCTATCATTGTGGCCCGCCACAGGACGCCTGCGCCTACAGAGCGACTATTGTTGGCTTGCACTGCACCACCCTCAGCTCCATCCACACACCCCATATCCAGTGTACACCCCAAAGAGTAAGACCGGGAGGCAGGTGGATGTGGGCCACGTTTCATCAACGGACCCGGCTCACGCTCCTTCACAGCAAACACAAGCACACTGTATTTGGGAATCAAGTGCACACAAAGCGCTAGCTGGACCATAGTCCGCTCCAACTAAATGCTTGGAACCACTCTTTGATTCCAACACGGCAACAATGACCGTGTACTCTGTCCGCTCCAGCAACGACCAACAGCCTCCTGGAGGCGTTATGGACGAGGTATTGGGTAATAGACAGGTAGGCACCTTGTCAACATGCACATCGATCGCAGCCACATTGGGGATATCAAGCAACAGCCAATACTTTGAAACGACAAAATGAAATAAAGTAATTCGAGTAATGCATACAGATACGTTGGCATAACTCATCGCTAAATTAGCATATGGATTAAGTTGGTTAGTAACAAGTCTGCGATATGGAAAAATGTCCACAAATTACTTAAAATGCTACAAACGCAACAAAGTTACCGAAGATAAGTGCAATTAGCGTAAGCAACGTGGCTAATTAATAGAAGATTATTCGTGTGTGCAGAGCAAACCAAATAAAGAGGAATGAAATTTATCCAGCTTACAAAGACCTAGTTTAAGTGTAAGTTGGTTTAGCCCAACTGCGGTTGAGAAGCATCAAGAATGCAACGTCAGCTTCACATAGTCAGGTTAATGGACTTCGTAAGATGAAGCGCGGAATCACTGCACTGGTTACGACTGATGGGTGTACGAGAGCAGAAATGGCATCAGCAGATCTCTTACAGCTGCTTTATTCCCATTCGTGCCAACAATTAAAGAGCCCAAATATTATACTATCTTCAATTATTCCCCTGTCAGGGTCAGCCATCATCTCCTTCACTACAGAAGCTGTGTTGAAATAGTCGTTAACTCTCTGTACACACAGTTCTTCTGGAGAAGACACTATTCGACCTAAGGCCCTGCCGTTAGTAGCCAGTAGTCTAGCAAACTTCATCAGCGATGTCTACAGGAAAACCAAATTCCACTAATATGGAGCCAAATGTTCATTGCGCTTATTCTAATGGAAATTTTCGCACTGACTCTACCAACCACCGTCCATCAGGTGCTTTCACAATTTATAGAATCAATCATCGTAGATGCACTGATGTATTAACTGGAAAACCATAGTGTTAGAACCCCGGAGCAATATGGCTTCCTTCAACAGCAGTCTTGTGTTACTAACCTATTAAGCACGAACAATAGCCGGACTGAGGTTGATAGTGCAACAGGAGTCGATGTCGTATACCTGGACTTCACAAAATCCTTTGACCGATTAGACCATCTAATTCACTTTTACAACCTTTGAAACCACGGCGTTGGCTATCTACTCCTGAGTTGGATGCACAACTTTCTTCAGGTTCGTCGATTGGTGGTCAGAGTCCGGGAATCTCTGTCCGACGCAACTGATGTGGAGTGTGGTGTACCACAAGGCTCCGTGCTAGGATTCCGCCTATTCTTGGTATTCATAAACAATTTAGCGCAATCGGTTGCCCTCGCTTTATTTTGTTCGCAGATGCCATCAAGGTATGGCGAAGGATCAGAAGACCGGACGACCACGAACGACTGCAGTGCGATCTTTACACGATTTCGAACTGGGAAGTTCAAAATGCCCTACCAGTGAATATAAAAGAATGTCGCGTTTTTCACTTACCCCATCCACATGACTACACGATTTTGCTTGGTGCACACGGATTGCAGACCAGATGTTAGGAACGTGACGTTCGTGTGCTTTTTGTGTGGTCAGATTAATCGCAATTTTTCTGTACAGTTTGAGGAAGCTATAAAAATGGTCAATCAGCACGTCATCCAGCTGCGAAGGGCATTTGGAAGAATTCACCCATCAGTCTTCGCAATGATGTACAATTCGTACGTGCGCCTACACGTCAAATAAGCCATTCAAGCTTGGTAACGTTAGTTGAAGCGTGATCTAGCGACGCTAAAAACACCACAACGAAAGGCGATAAAGAATGTCAAGAGTCTACGCCAACACTGTTACCAGTAAAGACTGAAGTTGCTGGAAATTGTCAGCGGACGCTACCCAAGGCTGAGGCCATCTCATATTAATGTACCAGATATTGAGTGACCCCAACTCGTGTGTCGCCATTTGCCGGAACAGCCACAACACCAAGCCCGGAGGTAATTGAATGAAACTGGGTGAATAATACAGCCGACTAGAGTCTCGATAGAATTACTTTTCCATTCGTGTTCCCCAACCTTGTAACTCACTCGCAAACTCCTTTTTATCTCTCCCTATGTTGGATACTCAAAAACGACTGGATGTTGCTCCTAGCTCCCAGCACTTCGTTACCCAAACTAAGCTATTGTGGATTACAGGATTTACACCCTTCTACCGGATTTATGAGTCACATGGACCCAAGGATGCGGCGTATGATTGGACGACCAATATTTTACTTTTCTCAAGCTTTACATCAACGATCACTTCACCCTGTGTATTACATTTTGCTTGCATTCGATTTTCATTTTAAACTAACGTTAATTATTAAGGCAGTTAACTCGGTAGTGGCTCAGTCGGTCACCCACATAATTTTGTGTTCATTGTATTTACCCCACTCATCCTACGGGAAGTGTCATGCACTTTCTTCTAAGCCGTGATAAATCATTGTTCATCGTTCATCATCATTATTCTGTCCAGTCCCCTGAGGTAGAAGCTGAGTGATCCTCAAGCTCCTTGTCACATTCGCGCACATGTCCTCGGTTATCATAAGCGGGTTTGTCAATAGTGAATGATGCACACGTACCAACAGTTTAGTTGCTAATCTGTCGACACTGTATTGTAGTGGGTGGATGTCAGCGACTGAGTGTCAGTGATAAGCGAATGTAATCGAAAGCCACTGATTGAGTGGCCACTTCCTTAGAAATGGTCCTGCGTAAGTAATCCTTGGATCACCGATAGCGCAGAGAAATCATTCTCGAATGCAATTTCGCAGCTGTGAGAATTGTTAAAAACAACAATGTTGCACGTGTGAATCTGGGCACCGAAATTGCTAGACAGCCGAGTTACAGGAATCACGATCCGTGGGGAAGTGTTTCGTAAAAGATGAGCCTTGATTATCGGAATTAGATCCGATTCAAATGAGTGCAGGATGACTGCAATCGTTCGCTGGTAGCTGCACTATACATGTAGATACCAACTGCAGCGACAGTGCTGCACATGTGGCATATCCCCTGCATCATTAGTTTAAGTTAGTTAGTGGCAACAAAATAAATAAGTACGTCATATTCTTTGACAGTGAGAGGCACAGTCCAAACATGTGGTCTGCTCAACATGCACAGCGTTTTTCCTAAGGCGGACTTACTCGGCTTTGGCTCTACTTTGAGGTAGACGTAGAAAAATATGACCAGGCGTTCTGCAAGTGTAATACTACTACAGCTCCAGAGTCTTCCTGTGCTTAAGTTCTGAAATCTGCTGAACCACTGCCTCCCGTTGACAGTGCAACTGTAAATAATCTACTGAAACATCTAGGTTCCGGTAAAGTTAGTGGCCCAGACCTGCTATCCCATATCTTACTCAAAGAGTATGCCGACTGTTTGGCAACACCTCTTGCAAGTTTATACACAATGTACATACAGAATCACAAACTAGCCGACTGCTGGAGAATTCTCAATATTACACCAGTGCCGAAAAAAGGAGCCAACAAATACCGACCTATCACGTGAACTTCCGTTGTTTTAAAGGTTCTGGAGAAAGTCATACTCGAAATGATGCTTTCCAGAGCGCGCTCTAAGGACCCCCAGCAGTTCGCCTATCGTAGTTCGAGGTCCACCCTAGGTGTTATGACCTACCTCCTACATTCTGTACGGTCATCGCTTGGCAAGGGGAATAAAGCAACTCGGATTTGTTTTCTTGATTACAGCATTGCATTTGGCTATGTAAACCGCGAATTATTGCTAGAAAACATACTTACTCAAGGAGTACATCCCTCCATTTTCTATTTACTGAGTGATTATCTTGCTGAACGCACTCAGATCACCAGACTCAGTGACGGATATTCCTCCCCACTACTCACTTCAGGGAGCAATTCTGTCGTCTTTTTTCATTTCTACTTACCTTTTCTCTATGTCAGCTGAAAATTGAAGCGACTTTGGTAAATATGCGGACGATATCGTCCTGGGCACCAATCACCAAAGCGTCGCTTGTTCATTCAGACTACGAGCGCTTCTGAACGATCGTAATGGTTGATCCAAATCCCGTGATCTGTCCCTTAATGCTTCATAGTGGCATGACATTCATTTTTCCTTACACAAAGTAGCCAGGTACGAGGAGCACCTTACACTGTGCAACAAGTTACATATTGATGGAGACGGACTACAGTCTTCCACATCAGTAAAATACCTGGGGGTGACCTTGCGTTACGACTTATCTTGGACCCTACAAGTACATGAAACTTTTGCAGAAGTCAGAAGGCTGTCATTCGGCTCAGAGCGTCCTGCATTCTTCATGAGGAAATCATTCGCTTTGTCAATACCCGTGTTTTGCACCATTAAACGTACTGTTCCCCTGTGATCTTTTCCGGTATTTTAGGCAGGCACTTTAAGCTCATTGTCAGACCATTAAAGCACTTGGCCCGATGTAGCGGTGTTCCGGTATCTACTTTTACCAACACTTTTATTTCTACACACAGCGGTTCTTGTAAAAAGCTGGCCTCTAAGATACTGACCGATACAAGTCATCCCCTACATACAGCCTTACCTGGATTTTATCAACTTCTTCTACTAGGCAGAAATACAAGTTAGTCTATGCCCGCACACAAGCTCAGCTCTCGTCAGTCATCCCTTACCTCTAGCGTCTCTTGCGAGACTCCAACACTGTCATCCTTGACTTAACCAGTCGACTTTCAACTTAATCATTTTTTTGTTCTTATCCACCCGGTCTTTGCGTATAGCTGTATCACTGTTTTGTTTTTTTTTGTGCATTGTCGACATGGTTTGTGTTGAACAATGACCAATGATTTATAACGCGTAAAAAAGCAGGTGCTTGACATGTCCCGTAAGGGGTTTGGAGTGAAATAAAGATAGATCAAGGGATAATGGAGTCGTCAGTTCGGGCGCTTACAGATTTAATTGCACTGTCGTATAAAGGGAGTTTGAAATGAGAATGCACGCACACAATACAATTAGGGGACTGGTTATCGATCACATAATAGACGAGCAAAAACATAAAAAGTAGTAAGGACAACACTTACTCGTGTGCAAATATCTTTGGTCGACAAAGTACAGAAATCCAGTTTCTATAGTGGTAGCCGTTATCTAATATATGCAAGGGTTTGGAGTGACTCATTCTCGAGTAGGGTCATGGCACTATCCACTGTCTGTTGTGCATTAGTGCTAGCATCTGGTGGTCATGGGCTATAGTATATAGTGCAAATGTGACAGAGTATCGTCAATGTGATTTTTGAAAACTGATAGTGTGGGAGCATTAATTACATGTTCCGGGAGGGTGTTCCAAGGCTGTGACACTCGAAGGGAGAAATAGTTTCGCTGATATTCCAGGCGGCTGTATTGCACAACCAACAAACTGGTGACAGCGGGGTGTTTTGACTGAGTATTAGAAAGGAATGGCATGGGTGCTTGGGGTTTCACAGGATCAGGTACCCCATTAAGAGATCGCCCATTAGACGCCGATAATGTCCACTGTATATTTTGAGGGGCTTCAACCTGAGTGGGTGGGGGAGGCTGGTCAAACCTCTGACGCTCTTCGTTGCCCTACGTTGTACAGTGTCGAGCGCGGTGAGATGGTGCTTGAGCCAGGGTTGCCATGCTTGGATAGCGTATTCCGCGTGAGGCCTCACGTACGCACTAAGCATTTTTGGAAAGATCGAAGGGTCAAACTTCCCGAAAGCTCTGCGGAGAAGGCCGCGGTACTGGTTTGCTTTGGTAGATGCCATTACAGTCTGCCTCAAACAACCGAGGTCATCTTGAACTATCACGCCGAGATCGCACTCGTGAGAAGCCCGCTGTAGAATTTGTGGTCCTAGGCGGTACTTGTGCATACTCTTGTGCCGTATACTGAGAACTTTACACTTGATGATGTTGAAATGCAGCTTGTTCTCGATGGACCAGATGTACGCTTTGTCCAGGTCCTCCTGTAACTCTGTGTGATCCTCCACTGCAGCTATATACACCATACCTTTAGATCATCAGCAAATAGCAAACAGGTAGAAGATAGCACGCTCACTATATCATTTATAAAAACTAGGAACAGGCAGGGTCCAAGTACCGAACCTTGAGGTACGCCGCACTGAACTTCAATGGATTCCGACAGGTTGCTTCTAACCCTCACATTCACGTGACGTGGCATGAAAAAGTCTCCTATCCAGTCCAGAACATGATAGCCGATTCCATATTTCTAGAGTTTGTGAAGGAGAATGCGATGATATATACGGTGAAATGCTTTTGAGAAATCCAATTAGGCCGCGTCAACTCCTACCCCAGCGTCCACAGATTCCGTCCAGTTTGCAAGAGCAATCAACAGATTAGTGGCACAGAAGCGATTTTGGAGAAATCCGTACATTTCCGGAACGAGAATTTTGTTGTTCTCTAGGTACCCCATTAAAGCCTCAGCTACAATGGACTCCCTAACTTTGGAGGTCACAGGAAGTAGTGTTATCAGGCGATAATTTGCTGATTCAGCACGGCTACCACTTTTGTAGATTGCCGTGATGATTCCGTGCTTCCACATCATGGGGACATGCATCTAGTTCAGACATGATTGAAAGAAAATTGCTAGTGATCCTGCAAAACTCATGGCAGCAACTTTCAACGCCTTCGGGCGAATGCTGTCCACACCCGGGGAGCTGAACTCGCGCAGAGACACCAGCCTCTTCAGTACAGCTGCGGAGGTGAACGCTATGTGATTGAGCCTTGATGGCGGCTTTATCTGCGTAGGCAGGATGTATGATGATTGCACACGTTGGAAGTTACGGCCAAATTGTTGTCCAAGAGCGTTGGCCGCCTTTCGTGCGATTTGGGCTAACCCGCATGCTGTGTGCAGAGCAGGAATACCACGGTTAACACGGCGCAAATTGTTTACGTGTCTGTATAGCAGTTTGGGATTGGATCAAAACCTTTCCACTAAACATTGTTGGTTCCTAATTTTATCCTCCCGGAGGAGTTTGACACAGTGGTTCCTTTGTATTGTGTAGACATCCCAGGTATGATAGTTCGGGGATGTTATGCAGGTGTGCCATGCCAAGTCCCTTAATGCCATGCATTTATGTGTCCCGTTCCTTACGAAAGACTTCATTCTTTTAGGCCAGCAGAGTTTGGTTACAGGTGTTCTTGCCACGAGCTTGATAAATATGTTGACGAATTCTTCGCAGGCCGCCTCAGGTGTCAATGCGGATAAGAAAGACTAGCTTGTTGCATTAATGAGGTCGGACAGGTCGTCATATTTGGTTACGACATGATATTCCTCGGCATGCTCTTTAGGATAATCCGCGTAGCACATATAATGAAACACTAGCATCGTATGATCACTGCGGCCCAAAGGAGTATCGGTTATCACTCTCTCGACCATCAGTTCATCAATGGTGGATATTCGGTCAAATATGGATGGCCTGTCAGTTCCCCTGAACCTGGTGGGCGTAGTGATGTGGCCATAAAGCGGGAAGTCTGTAACCAGAGCTTGCACATCTGCTTTGAATTGACAGTTGAAGTGACAGTTGACGAGCCGTCCGACCAATGTATGTTGCCCCACAAGTGCACTCAAATCGGTAGATAACGTAAGACGAGGTCAGCTTCGGCAGTCTGTCGTTGTTTAATGGTGCGCACCCGGCGATTAAGTTTACCTACGAACTTGAACAAGATGGTCAACTCTCATTTCTGGATGTACATCTTATTAGACGAACTGACGGTTCCATATTAAGGAAGACCAACAGAAAGAAGACGTGAACCGGTCAGCATACAAATTTCAGTAGCTTTTACCGCTGAAATACAAGCGTAGTTTAGTACATTCTCTCACCTCAAGGGCGAGAAAGATGTGTTCAGAGGACGCTCTGGAGGATAAGATGAAATCCATCCAGAATACTTTGCTTGAAAATGGTTATCCAGAAAGATTCTTTCAGCGCAACTGCGGCCCAAAATTACACCTATCGGCTCGTCAACTGTCACGTCGCATTAAGGAACATAGCCCTAAATGGTTATTGAAAGGGGCACCGGAGCACTTACAAGCGGTATCTTGTCTCATCTGTTCGAATCTAGTCACCAGGTTAACCTCCCGAATGCTTTTACTGTGGTTTAGCAGGTTCCAATGAGCAAATCGAAAGGTACGCGGTTAAGAATGATCGCCATTGCAGAGGCTATTGCGATCCGCATATTCCCACCCCCGCTGTGCTCGCAGAAAAAGTTTGTTCAATCTCTATACCTGCCCTGGCCGAACAACCATCAGCCTGGCCGTCACCCCGACATCGAGTCAGGCACTGCGATTACGTAACCCTCAATCTATCTGTGTGCATGAGACAGCGGCGAACTATTCGCCGTCTAAACATTGACCGAGCCAGTTTAAAAGAAACCCCCGAGCCAATCACTATCCATCCCTTTGTAATTTAACCTTATATGATTGTAGCGGCCCGTAGATGAATCATTGAATACAATTGTTTGCCTCAGACTGATGTTCTTGAGCCAACAAATTACAGTCCATCTCAGGAGTAGACGATGGTGGGCAGTAAACAACATCCACTAGGCCAAGGTCGTTCCTACTCAGCCGGAAATTACACCAAAATGCGTAAGGTACGTCAGTTTCCAAATCGTTTGTGGGTTCGCATTACATCTTGTTACGAAAGTAGAGGGCTACCCCAACGCCTTTGCTGGCTCGATGCTTTCGAACAACGGACATGCCCGTTGGCGCGATTTCAGCATACTTTATCTCGCAGCGCAACCACGTTTCGGTGACAGCGATGAAGTCTTAAGCTGCTGACGCGTGTCGAAGTCTTAATTCAACTAATTTGCCGAGTAGACCTTGGGCATTTATGTACACGCATGAGAGCTTCTCGGAGACCAAAACTGTGTTAGACTGGGTGGATGAAGCAAGTGAGTTTATGCCGACCAATAAAGCGTCAGCGACTAATCGATTTTTGGATGGATTGCGTACTCTCGAGATGTATTTGGTATATTTGAAAAGCACGGTAAGAAGACGAAAACTGGTAGATGAATGCATTTCGTATATAGTCAAGTATTTGACGCCCCGGATCCCGGTGTTTGCTCGTGCTCTGCTGTGTCCCTCCGGATATTATGGCCACTGTTGAAACCGTCCCCGAGTCGGGTCCTGCAATTGGTGTTTTCATTGAGAGTGGTGCCTCTACTGAGTTGTCACTAAAAGGTGCTGGTGTTCCCGCTCCATTCAGACGGATTTCTGTTGGCAATCTGCAACGGAATTTAGTGCAGTTCTTTATTAGGTGTTGTGCCCTTAGTTCTGATTGTAACACAAGTTTTAACAGCCTGGGACCGCAGCCCTTATTGTTTGGTGATATGGGGATCCTTGTCAACGAGGTGGTCACGACATTTTTGAGAGAAATTGCCTCCCGGATGTAGTGCCATTGCTCGCGATCGTGCATCTGAGCATCATCAGAGGAGGAATCATTAAGTTCAGGAACACAGGGCTTACTTATCGTGGCTTTTTCTGTACCTAACTTTGTTAGCGGGATCCCCTGAACGTTCTTTCCAAGGGATTTCGGGTAGTATGCGCCCTCCACTTGAGTCGTTGCGGAGACGATTCGCAGACAGCAGGACTGCCTCAGTTTCGTCCGTCGGGTTTAGTGTTACCCGAAGTAACCTGGGTTCGCCGTAGTGCAACGCGTCTGGGTCGCGCGAGATCCTTTTTAATGTCGTGGGATTAGCATGGACTCCGATCGACGTACAGATGGAACCCTACTGATTTCGATCAGCCGTCAACTTACCCTTAATTGTATTGGATCTGGATACGGGGACATTGGTGCATACAATGTTTAAGACACCATGGTTGCGTCTGGTGGCCACTGGTTTGGATTTGGAGGCTTAGTACCCGGTGTTTTTGGTGAACTTGTGAACGGCGCTGATGGGTGCCATCCGTACTGCAACACCTTTGTTTTCGCTAGCCCGGGCACAAAGGTAAACGGGGCTCTTTCCGGTGTCTGCTTGGCGGCAATCGCTGCGTACGTTGCCGGGTTGTTCACTATTGCTGGTTGACTGTAGCTAACGGTCTCGTGTGTAGCAAACAGACTACTAGGTGCAGCACACAGTACAGAAGTTGAGACAGGCGCGCTATAGGCAATCATCTTACGTATAGGAGGGAGAGAGAATGGAGTTGGTACCGCTGGATTCTGAGTCGTTGGGGTTAGGTTGGGAAGCCTGGCTCGCCTCTTCGGCCTGACTAGGGAATTCGGGGTGTTATTTTCACTCACAAGTGCAGGTCCGTTTCCTCCCATGGGTGTAACTCTGGCGCTTACCAGTTGTTCGACCGCTTCCGTTAGTCCTTCACACTTCTTCAGTATCAAAGCTAGACTGCTAACAACTGGGATAAATTGCATACTTGGCAGAACCAAAACGCCTCTGCCGGGTTTGTTTTTGTCCATCCCGTCCCAAGACAGGTAGTGTGATAAGATTTCAAGCACATGGTACACGCCAAGCATTGTTTGCCACTTTAGCACATGATTCACCTTTGCTCTTCATACGAGACATGTTGTAGTTGAATATTTACCCATGCAGTGCGAGTAAAGCAATTTCTTGAGTTGATTTGACTAAGGCAGGCAATTGTTCTGATTTTCGAATTCACTGACAAACTGTATGCATTAGATGGTGAAACTTGTGAACAGTAATGAATGTGGATTTAACCGAATGTTCAATTGAAGTAAAGAGGCCATCGGTGGAAACGTCTCTAGGTGACTTAGTTCCATGCTGGGTAATCCTTCGAAAGGTTTCACCCTTACTTTCATGCCCCATCTGACTGTGTGACAAACTAGCAAATAATCCATCACCCGTTTAACATCACTCTTATGGCTGTTCTTTTTATGCATACGTTATGAGTGATGAAGCATCCATTCTTTTCTGTCATACGACTCTTTTTAATATGGCATCTTTTATTGTACGCCAGTGAGTGGCGCCAATCAAAAAAGTCCTCAGCGTACATCGGGACACTGTACCGACGCTTCGCTGCCACGCGACCACGATCGATAGCGCGTGGACTGAGTGTACATCAAGGAAGGCCGTTCCTGCCCGAATTCGAACAGGTGACCTAAGAATTGCAATCCAGGCGTGCAGTCGTTTCGGCTACCGACTGACAGTGGCGGCAGTCAGTAGCAATGCTCTCTACGTGAGCATAATTGTTAGCTCCGCAGCTTCAATCTATCACCTCAAGAGACCAGCCCAGTCATGGCGAACATTGAAATAAGGCAGAATACAAAAGACGAAAATTATAAATAATAATGATCTAAATGCTAATAAATACTTATTGTCTCCACTCTCTTTACGGTGCACTTAGCCATGCTGGTGCATCCATGCTAGTAATTTGCTGTCGTAACTGACCAACCGTTGTCACTCATTGGACTAGGCCTGTCCTTCTTCTGATCGGCCGAAATGATTCAAACCATGTCACTGGATGCTGAAACCCTTGTTCCGTTATTCCATTGTGTCCATACAATGAAGCTTATAAAGTCTGTCCAAGTGTGCCGGCTTGGAGTGCTTACATAAAGCAACGAAATCACTGCGTCAAGTTGGCCCGTGAAGACAAACTCAAACATCAAGAGCAGTTAGCGACGAAATTCAGTACTAGTCCTAAGATGTACTACAAGCAAGTCAACAAGCTCCAGAGAGTGCGTCGCGGAATCCCAGTTCTACGGTCAGGTGTGCGCTACAGAAATTGCGGCCATTGCTCTTCGGCAACAGTTTACCAGCAATTTTCAGAATGATTCGTCACCCCACCCGTTCATGACACGGCCCTCTCAGCCCCAGGATTAAGCCACGTATTCTTCACTGCTGCAAAAGTGACAATAAAGGCTAAGGTTCTTGCGCGTGCAGTTCCCCTGGTGTGTACAATATCATACCGAAATCGCTAAAAACAATCGCCATGAACCTTGCCAAAATAAACTGGTCAGGATTTTCTAACGAAGCCCTGAGGGAAGGCAGGTTCCGATCATGTAGAACCAAGGAATAGTTACTTCCCTTTACAATAGTGGGAATCGTGCGGAGCCCTCGAACTGCTGGCAAATCATCCTTCTTTGAATGTTGTCCAACTTTATAGAAGGTATAACTGCAGCGTCGCTCATGAGATACCTTGGGAGGACCAACATCATAGTGTCATAGCAGCATGGAATCCGACGAAATCGGTCCTGCACCACAAAATGGTTACTAGTCCCAGCAAGCTGGACGTAGTGAGCCGCTGCCAGAGAAGTAGACATCGTAAACCTGGACTGCACTGAAGCGTTCGATTGCCTGGACAACGGTATTCTCCTTCAGAATTTAGGAAGATATGTAATCGGTGACCCTGTGTTAGGCTGGACAAACAATTTCCTAATTCAATGTCAGCTTGTAGTGACACGGAAAACAATGTTTACAGACCGAACGGACAAGCCGCGAAAGCTAAGGAAGATGAAAAGTAACGAGGACACCGGGGACCGAAATCGACAAAGCAGCTCAAGACGTTTGGAACAAGCCGGAAATGGACAACGAACGACAAAAGATGTCAGTCCCAGACCGAGAAGAATGTAGGACGTAGCGGTGGACAACCCGAATTTCCAGAGAGATACCCCTTGAGTTGTGCCTCCTGGAAGCACCACGAGGAGAGCAATGCAGCCCCGATTAAGCAGATCAAGGGCATTAGAACGAATCCAGTCCGGTCAGAATAAGATGTGCGGAAGCGAAAATAGGAGGGCAAATGGGCGAACAGCGACTGCACTGATCGGCTGAAGTCCGGGCATGAATGTGACACCGAGCGAAAGGAGAATGTGTGGTTCCATGTGGTCGAGAAATGTCCTCTACACGTGCGCGCGTGGGTGCTATCTTGTGAACCTGTTGTGCATTCGCAATAAAGACTGTGCTTCCCTACCGCTCGTTCTCGCTAAAAGCGAAATTTGAGAGTCTGAAGCTCCTTCGCCTATTCAACGGAAGTTCAGTGTGGTCTGCCCCGATGATCTTTATGGACCACGTTTATTCATAGTATTTACTAACGACCTTGCTAGTGCACTCCAGTCGGATATCCAACTATTCGCAGGCAATGTCAAGTTCTGGCACCACAAGAAGACAGTAGACCAGTGTTTTTCACAATTAACCACCATCCCTAAATATTATAGTTAAAAACCCATTAACTATTACATTATTCGGATCTAGTTTACGGAACGCGAGTATTCTAGTTAAGTGCATGGTATTATTCAAATAAGGAAAACGTCTATTTTGAGCAACGTTTTATTGAAACAAATGGTACGTTAATGAAACGGTTTATGTTGCTTAGTTCCAACAATCTAAGGTATAATTAGTGTGGTTTCGGTTAATGCACATCATGCGTTTTTCTCCAGTTGCATTCGATTCTTCACCTTGGTGTGTGATAGCTGAGGAAGCGTCTACAGATGTCAGTCGATTCTCATTTATTTCAATCACCACCTTCCAGTCTGTCCTGGATAACAGCTCCACACCACCACTCTGTATCGATACGCGCTGAACACTAATCGCCTGTTTTGTCCTTTCTAACTTGCCAACATTCGCTGGCTCCTTAACCTGGTCGGCTGACCTATGCTCCCACCTTGACGTTCACTCAACTCTGTAATTCGATTGGATGAGCGACTGCCTGACAAAGAACAAATATTGACGAGCGAGTCGATAAAGGCGTCCTCTAACTACGCTGCTTTGCAGGCTTGTTTTGGCATTTTGGGCAATAAGATTTACTACTGAAAGTTGCCCGGTTCACTGACCACTCACTAATGAGCAGTCTCTGAGGGTTAACCAGTAGTGATTAGTTGGTTAGTTAGTGACATGCTTCGATAAATACACATTTGTTATTAATTTTGCATGGCGAGAGATTGATAACGCAATCCTCGTGCTTATATTCCCCCATAAATTCCATTTTACTCCGTTGGAGGTATGGGCCTTAGGTTGCGCGTCACTGCAATAGACGATCACGCGGCACTGCAGAGACCTCGACAGGACCTAAGGTCATCATCCGAAAACTGGTCCCAATTCAAAGTGGCGAAATGCATAATCCTGAGCATACGTCATAAGTATGCCCATGATTATCGAATGGGAGAGCGACAGCTGCAACTTGCTGCTCAGGAAAGCGACCTGGGAATAATCATGCAGAACGACTTTGGCTCCTCGAAACAGGCTGAAAAGGCATCGAAAAGTGCCAGTTAACACCTCGGTCTCTTACTCTGGGCTTTCCTATGTTTCTTTTCATTGGTCATCTTACGCAATTTGTTAAGTAATCTCTTTTTTACCCGTTAAAAACCATTGTTCCGTGTTGCAAACCTCTCTCCCACATGTTAGCCAGTCTCTCGATGGCTCACATCGTTATGGATATTGTCATTTTTGGCTGTGTTGAAAGATAGGAAAAATGTAAACAATCTTTAGATCAGCAGATCAGCGCTGCACTGACACACCCATCTAACGTTATCGTTGCCTCATCCATTTTGGACCCTTGTGATCACTTACCTATCCTGCTCGGCTGTGGAACACATGAGCACACCATTTTTATGATGCCGATGTTATACTTCCATCGGCGCTTGCCACTTGCGTAACTGACGTATTTTTCCGAATTCAACAGTCATCTCTCGTGAAATCTGGCAACGGTATTCTTGGTGTGATCACATCGTTTGTGGTGATCCAATGCAATTGCATTCCAGTATGTAGAACCAATATATGTACTTAATAAAACCACATTGGTCATGTCCTGGTTTGCCCACATTTCATGCTCCTGCACTTAGTTGGCCATACAGCGGGCGTTTCGATATCCTAGCGGCTCCAAAGTAACGCTTGTCCGAATCATTTCAAGTGTCGCAGTTGCAACATGCAATCCACTCTACACGTCACTCCGGTGGATTAATCCTGTCAGGAAATTAGTCATACAGGTGTGTAGAGTTCGGCGCATACACTATTGACTCGGTCACTCCAGTTGTAGTATGTCCTTATATAATGACCATGTTTCACCGCCGTAAAGAAGAAACGGCAGTACCACTGATCCACACAGTCAACTTGGTGCTGACGGTGCTTCATCCACAAGCGATTGCCATCCTGCCAACTGCATCGGACGCCTTTGGTAAGCAGGCGCAAACCAAACTGGTCATTCGTAGGTTCCTTTCTAAGGACAAGAGGTGCAAGCGAAATTGTTTTTTATGCATCGATTCTGACTAAGGTAACATCACTAAACTTCGCACTCCTTATTTTAGGTTACATAGCACGGGTTTCTTTCCGTGCCTGGTAGTAGTGTGGTATGCACTGCTTATGTATCCATTCCTTGTACGCATAAAACTGCGGCTTCAAAGTGTTCCATTCCTTTGGGGGAGTTAGTACGGCCTGCTGTTTCATGGTTGACGTTTCGCATCGTTGCACTTCCATGTTACTGATAACTGGCTCAGTAGTGTTTGCCTTTAATCCACCACCTTCTTCCTCTCCAGAGTGCTCGCCACGGCTGCCTTCGCTCGGAGGCTTTCTGACCATCGAGGATGCTCATGTGGCGGAAAGAATTCCTTCTCTAACTCTTGCTACTTCCTCAGCTCACTGACATGTACTCGCCGTGAAGCTCCTTGCTGAGCGATTGTATACACTGAACCTCACCCGTTGACTACCACGTACGGTCCCTTCCCCTTCGGTATGAGTTTCCCATCCCTTGGGCCACAAGTGAGAGCGCGTTGATCGCCCCTGTATACATGTTCGAACCCATCGGAAACTTGACACTCATCTTACCACTGTTGGTCTGGGATTTCTCCATCCTCTGCGCCTGAGATTACTAAAGGTTATGGTTGGCTGCCTTCCTGTTATACTTTGCTTTTTGGGGGCTATTCGGGAAGTTAGACACATTCCAACCTCTAAATGCACTGGATGACGAGGTTCTCGATCGTATGTCAAATGGGATGGTGATTTCTTTGTGGAGGCCTGTTTGAATGCTCGATGATTCAGCGAAAGCAGTGGCAAGGCTTCCTCCAAGTCTCCACTATTTGCCGCCATCTACACTTTGAGCGTTCGCTTGTTATGCTCCCTCAAGCCATTCGTCCGTGGGTGGTATGGGTTTGTCCGCACTTTCATGTTATCAAGTTTCTCAAAGAAGTTCCGGAATTCCTCACTTTCGATGCACGGTCCTTTATCTGTTAATTTGGTCCTTGGGATGCCTGATCCGTTAGCAAATGTTTCATGACGGCTCGGGTAATGTCGATCGTAGGTTGATCCGAAATTCGCGTTGCTTCAACTCAGCGCGTGAAGTTCTCCGTAACTGACATGTATTGGTTACCCCGCCTGGTCAATGGAAAAGATCCCATCACGTTGATCGACCATAATTCCCCAATTTCTGATACCGAAAACGACATCACTGGTTGTTGTGCTCCTCGGCAGTCAGTTTTCTAGAGCTGACATTGCTTGCACGAAAACACGTGTCTCGACGTCTCTCTTCAAACCCGGCCAATAGGCGCGTTGTTTTATCAGATCGTAGGTCCTGGAACAACCGGTGTGTGCCAACTCGTGGCGAGAAATCACCAGCCTCCGCCTTAGTTTCGTCGGAATAACAGGCATCGAAGTGTCGCTACCTCCTGGTATGCACATCAGGAACCCTGTTTTATGTACTTGTAGCTTTTCAATATTTATCGCAAACGATTAGAGCTGCATGTATTGGCTCTTGTTTAGGACCGGTTGACCAGTTATTCGTGAGGTGATCACTTTGCTCAAGTGTTCGTCACTATGTTGTTAGGCTGCCAACAGTTCCGGATTCTGCCCCAACAGTATGGTATTAGTACCGAAAGACACACTCGGCAGGTCAGCTTCGTTTACTACGCGTAACAAAAATCACGCAGTTAGGTTCTCCTGCCCCGGCACGTGGTTTATCGATAAGTCCTGTTCATGTAGGCGCAGCGCCCATCGCACTAGTTTTCCCCTGGTGTCTTTGGCAGACATAATCTACTTCAAACACTTGTGGTCCGTTTAGACGTGAAATCCTTGACCTTGCAGATATGGCCACCATTTGGTCAACGGTCAGTGGTATAGTGTAGAGAAAAACAACTGAAGTTTGGCATGTCCCGCAGGATGATCGGTTAGGGGCGAGTAAAATGAAGACAAAAATAGCAATATGGAATAATTAACAACCGCAACTTGCGAATTTGCCAGTTTCTATATTCCCGTTCGAGCTGTCCACACTTGGTTCATATATAATCCAAGGTTATCTTCTGTGGTTTACGGACAAAAATGAAGGTTTGATTTGCTTTTGTTTTTCTGCTGTTTTTGTGGGTCCTTTGTGTTACATGATATGGTGTAGTACGACCAGCGCACTGCGTCACCTACTTTGAACACAGCTAACGTGGGGTCTGAAATAACAGCTTCCGACATGTGTGGCAAACACGCAGCCAGAAGAAGTTTTTTCGACATCCCAATCGACTGTATTGTTCTGCCAATCTGAGATTATGACCTCTCAGTTTGTTGTTGTGACTCAGCATCAGCAGTTGATGACAAGGGTAATTAGGGTTGTTTATAATTTGGTAAGCCATGCTTAGATCACTACGCAAATGCCGATAATGTCCAGTGAAAATGCCAAGTACTCTGAGACGTTGGTCGTATAACAGCCGCTTGACATTTTTCGTCGCTCGACAATGCAGAATTTCCAAGCCTGTGAAACGTCGCTTTAGTCATGAGTGCCAGGCTTGAATTGCATACTCAGCACGGGGGCTTTTGTAAGCGGGAAGTATTTGGCGAAAAATAGACGGTTCGAATTAACAGAAAGCTCCCCATAAAAGCCCCACTAGTTGAACCCCCTTCTTCGATGCTTTTTTGGACTGTTTCGAGAAGCCCAGACGATTGTGAGACATTTCTTCTCCATGGTTGAGTATTTGCGTTCTGCCGGGGGCAAAATTCTACTGGTGTACGCAATCGTCTCATGGCTTTGTTTCAAAACTCCGCTGACTCCGACGTCGCTGGTATGCTTGGTAACGGTGAACATCTCTCTAGCAGTGGTCAATCTCAGCGACAGCTTCTGCCTTCCCTACTCTCGAACAATGCGATCAAAATTCTTTTAGGCTTCTGCAGTCCAAGTGAATTTCTTATCTTGTTTCAGTAGCCCGTACAAATGTGAGACCAAATTGTTGACTTCCTTGACGAATTTGTTGTACTACCCAGCAAGGCTCAGGAACGCGGAGAGCTTTTATTTGTGGTAGGAACTGGGGTGCCTAGTATTTCAATGTTTTCTCACCCAGTGGCTTCTACTCACCTTGTCCCACTTTATGGCCCAATAAGATGACACAAGTTTTTTCAATCTGGACTTCGGTCCGTTTATACGTAGTCCCGAATGTTGAATCCATTCCAAGACTGCTGCGAATTGACGGCTGTGCTCCGCCTCTGATTGACTTTACACCACGATATCATCCCCGTACACCGCCACGTTCTCCAAACCACTCAATAAGCGAAGCGTTAAACGTCGGAGGGTAAACGGAGTCCCGATATTCCAAAGGCATCCTTTCAAAGTTGTTCTATTTTTCACCGACAGTTAACGCCGTTTTTTCTCGGTCTTCTCGTTTGATCACCAGCTACCAGTATCCAAATCTCATATCTAGAGCCGTGCATATCCGCGACTGTTGTAATCTATCAACAATGTCAGCAACTGGTAGCAATGGAACGAAACAATTCAAGGAGATTTCATTCAGCGTTCGAAAGTCCACACAGAAACGGTACTTCTCATTAGCTTCTTCACCAAGACAATTTCAGTATTTTATGGGCTGTGCGCCTCCCCAATCACATCCGCATCCATCATCTCCTGTACTTCAGCCTCCAGATGGTTTGGTATCCATCGAGGTCACTGGGGCCCATACGTCTGGCGGGTTAGTGGGATGGTGCCTTCGAACAAGTCTCAAAATCTATGGCGGGCTGCCGTCATACGTGAACAAAGGATGATAGTTTGCGATCAGTGACTGCAAGGTCGGGCTCAAATTTAATGCGGAAATAACTGCTTGAGAAGGTATCGTTCCTCACCGGCCAGTCAGTGGCAACGACCCGTATTCAGTCAATAACTTCCCTCTTTTTAAATCAACGATAGCCTTGTTGAACTCCAGGAAATCTGCTCCCAAGATGGTTTGTTTCGTATCTGGTGACACGATGAAGACGTGGGTTAATTTTCCTCCCACGATTCCCACGATGTGTTCGGCCATACCATACCACTGAGTAACCGCAAAAAGCTCTCACGACCATGGAGCACCAATGAAGCCTTTCGCCCCGCTGCTGGTTGATCAGCTACATTACCGCCCCCGTATTGGTCAGACGCCGTTCCATCCTTCCGTCTACTTCCATCATCGCTTCCATCTCCCCCTACTCAGCGTCCCGAGCACACATTTCTCTAACTGAAAAGTAAAACCAGGTTGAAAGAGTGTATTTGGTACACAGGCAGCAGCGCGCCTCACCGGACGTTATCTTTTCCACTGTCTCAGGTTCCCACAAAGGAAGCAACATCCCCTTGTTCGTTGTTCCGAGCAATGTGTGGAGCACATTATCATGTTGTACGAGCTGTTCCATCCGCTGTTCCAATTTACCCAAACGCCCCAATCCTCCATGGTGTTCATACTTCAGTGCAGCGAGTGGAGCATCGCCCAGCTCTCGAGTTACCTGTGTGCCTTAACATGTCTTACTTCGTTTTTCAGTCGAAGCTTTACAGTCAGAAACAAGGTCTCGCTATGGGATCGCCAATATCCCTGTACTGGAGAACCTCTATACGGAAGGCTTCGAGAACCGGGCGTTAACGAACACCATTAACTCACCAAAAGCTTGATGGCGTTATGTAGACGACACTTTGGACTTGTTAAACGGGATAAGAAGGACGAGTTGCTTGATCACTTAAACTCTATTGATGAGAGAATACAGTTTATTAATGAGTTGGAATCTTGTAGGGTCACAATAGCATTTATTGACTGCCTGGTTCACAGAAATGAGGGAAGTTTGAAGACGACGACGTATCGCAAGCCAACGGATACTGACGGCGTACTCCACTACACTTCAAGTCATCCGAAACAGGTTTACGCTGGGATATCCTCAGCGCTGTTCTACAGGGCACAAACCATGTGCACGATGGAGGAGGACAAAAAGGCTGCGCGGAAAGTGGCAATGAGCAAACTATTAGAAAGTGGTTACCCACAGCGGCTAGTCAAACGCCAATTGCATAAAGTGCTACACCGGCAGTCAAGATCCCCAGCCGAGTGGATAGGGACGGTTGGAATTCCGTACGAGGAAGGCACTTCGGAGGCAATTCGGAGGGTATTAAACAAGGAAAATATAAGGGTGATCTTTCAGCAAGGTCGAACGTTACGTTTGGCGCTGGTACACCCCGTTCCCAAAGTTAGGACGACTAACTGTGTTTATAAAATTAAATGTAAGGACGGTGCACATGTGTATATAGGCCAAACAGCGAGAGAAGTACGCACACGAATTTCGGAGCATAGGAGGCGCATTTCAAGACTACCAAGAAACGAGTTTGAATACCAGGCAGTAGTAAGAGACTCGGCCGTGGCTGTGCATGCATTAGACATCATCATTGTCATACCAGTTAGCTAGACGTGGGGAACATCTCATCTACTGTGCCGCAATACATAGAAAGAGGGAGAGAAATGCAATTGGTGCACGCCGGCTGCGCTCCCGGTAACGCATAGGCATCGTTCCGCTACGCTACCTGCCTATAGTGTGCATCAAAAATATGATTACTCTGAAAATTTATATAAGCCTAACTAATGATATCGTGGTTGGAGGGGGAAGCTAAGAGCGATGGGGTTGGACAAAAAACACAGCACAAACGCCACTGAGGTCGGCTCCTGGCCAAATCAGCAAGTGTGTCCAACCAAACGTGTTCATCGTCTTTCGGACCCCAACCAGGGAACCGTGAAGCTCCAACCGAAGCTAGCTCAATTCCTCTGGACCAAGTCATCGCTTGGCCACCCCTCCTCTTCTTCCATCCACACCCCCGGGGCGCAAACAACGCACGTTGCGGGAGGCGGTTGTCTGGCATGCGCAACACGTGGCCGGGCCATCGGTGCCTGTTGCGTAAAATAAAAGGCTGAGCGGTTGAGTTCTTTTTCCTGTGCCGTAAACAAGGAGTCGAACATGCTTTTTGCTCACGCGGTGTTTCCACCAGATGTGAGCTAAATTAGGAAGGCACCGATGGTCGAACGTAACTAGCCTCTTCGGGTCCGCTGCTTTAAGCGACCAGGTTTCAGAACCATACATTAGGGTCGAACGTACCGCTGCATTGTACACTTCTACCCTTCTGGGTAAGAGTGATGTCGCGCCGGCGCCATAAGTAGCGTAGGTTACCAAAATCGCCCCGAGCTTTTGCTATTCGATTCGTGATTTCATCTTCAATCCCACGGGCGCTGATCCAACTTCCCAGGTAGTTGAATTTTTGAACAATTCTATCTGATCCCCAATAACGGTCAGCGTAGGAGGCGGTCCAGACCAATCTTGGAGGAACGCTTTGCATTTCGGTAGTGCGAAGCAAAGCCCGAATTGACGGATAGCAAGTGCTAATCTGTCCAGTGCCGCTTGGCACGTTTGTGAGCTGTCACAGATGAGGGCAATATCATCAGCATACTCTAAGTCAAGAAGTCGTTCTCCTGGGAGCAGATCCACACCTTCTAAGTCGTGTCCTGTGAACTCGATTTCCATTACTTCATCAATAGCGAAGTTAAAGAGGAAAGGTGACAGCAGACATCCGTGTCTCAGGCCGATGGAGATATAAAAGGGCGATAACAGCTCTGCCCGAGCTACGCGCATATAATGCTCAGATAATATTCACATGTTTCTCAGGGACACCTTTCCTGAGTAGACAGTCCCAAAGTGCATGTCTATCCATCGAATCGAATGCACCTTTGATATCGAGGAACACGACAGTGGTGAGCCGCTAATATATGTGGCGGTGCTCCAACAACTGACGCAAGGTGTAGATGTGGTCAATGCAGTCACGACCTCGACGAAATCCGGCTTGCTCTTCACGAATCTGGCTTTCATGAGTGCCAGTCGGTTTGTGAAGGATGACAGATGCAAGTAATTTGGAGGCGATGGAGATCAGACTGATTCCTCTATGGCTGCTGCATTCCGATCGTGAGTCTCGCTTGAAAATTGGGACTATGACGGAGCGGTTACAGTCAGTTGGGACCGTTTCCTGCTCCCACAGTTTAACAAATAATTCGTGTAATTCATCCACAAGAGCAGGTCCCCGAATTTGAACAGGTCCGGAGGAAGATCATCTGTACCGGCGGCTTTGTACAGCTTCAACAGTTCGATCTCACGTTCAACTTCTGAGCGAGAGGGTGGATCCAAAGGGACGGCCCACGGAGCGGGGCGATCAGTGGTCGGCGCAAATTCTAACCATTCTGATCGATTAAACTGCCTTTTAAAGTGCTCAGCTCAACGCTCCAAGCGTTTTGATGTTGTGGATAGGCTGTCCACTCTCCTCACAAATTGTTTCACTAACACCAGGTTTCCGGCTGCCTGTTTCCCATAAAAGCCTGAATAACTTACTATGGTTACCAACGGCAGCGGCCACTTCCATTTCTGATGCACGATGAGACCACCAGGATTCGCGGTCTCTCTTCAGGCTAGCACGTAGTTTTGCCCGGAGCTCTTTGCGAGTCTCATTGTGCTCGCATCGATAAGTTCCAGAGACTGTGAAGAAACGCAATGTCCATGTTGGCGATTAGACATACCACATGAGGATTTTCCTGTTGCTAGTAAGGTCTGGTGAATATGAGACCAGTGAGCTTCAATTGCATCCAGTGAGCTTTTATACAACTCGCATGACAGGGTAATTTGATAGGCATTCAGAACAGCTGGCTTCTCAGTTGGCTGGTGTCAATGCGCTCACAACGTCGTCGTGGGCGTCCGCCAAAGCACATTTGCAGATCAGCACGCACAAGGGCATTGTCCGTGTCCACACCTGTGCTCCAAATCGAGCGGCAGTTCTGAACGCAGCCTCTCCATCGGTAACTCATCGCAATGTGATCGATTTGCGTCCAGGGCTGGTTCGAGGCTGTTGGGAGCCACATCATCCTCCGGCGGGTGCTGTGTCTGAAATTAGCGCTCGCAAAAATAAACATGCATCCTCACACAAATGAAGTAATCGCTCACCGTTATCATTACGGGAGCTTATACCATGTTGGCCGCCCAGATGCAGCTCATCTGTGGATAATTTTCCAACTTGAGCGTTCAGATCCCCAGCCAGCACTACAGTGTCCGAGCTTCTTCTGTTGCTAAGGAGCTCGTTCAGTTGACGATAGAAGTCGTCTTTTGCCGAATCATCGCTAGAGTTTGTCGGTGCATAGGCAGAGATAACGAATATACACCTGTTGGTCACACGCGACGTCGGAGCTTTGAACGAGCCAGCCAATCGGACCGCACACATCCGGCTACTGATTGGAATCCAATCAACCAGAGTAGCTTCAGCCCTCGGACTCAAGGCGAAACCAACACCGGCTTGGCCGGTGCTCGATGCTGCATCGTCATCGGATAAGCGCCATGAGAAAGTGCTGCTAGTGTCATCTGAAGGGGATTGCAAAGTGAGTACAGAGCTCGAGTGTTGCAGGCGGGTCTCCGATAAGCAGCAGATATCGATCGAGTGAGTCTCTAATGTTCGGGCAAGTGCCGTCTGTTGACCGATCTGAAGCAATGTGCGAACATTAAGGCATGCCAATCTAAAGGAGGATAGAGGGCTCCAAATGGAAGCCGATGAACTGGAATGGGTCGCTTGCTTGGACATGGGCCTGTTGACAGGGCAAGAATGATGCTCCGCGTTCACATGTGAGTTGAAACTGAAAGACAAGCGACTATTGAAGCTAGGTGGGGGAGGGCCGAGAGTTGGGAGGTTGAAAACGGGGATAACAGTGAAGCTGGTATGGGACGATAAGGGTTAAAAAGCGCAAGAAGGGGAATAAGAAGACGGGAAGACTTGAGCAGTATCATCCAAACCCCTATCCACATTGCCCGATGCAGCAGATAGGGCACAGTTGTTTATCCTCTGCGGTGGCCAGAGCATCAGAAATTTGTTTGAAGTGAGTTTTATTGTATTGCGTGGTCAGGATACTGTCAGGTTGCACAGGAGTAGACAGGAGAACGATTAGTGTTCTCAACCACAGCCATTGGTTCAAAAACCTGACCGCAAGGCAGCGGGTTTGGCGTTGGGCTGCAAGGAGTCCGTTTTAAGGAATAAGGTGCCACGCTCATTGTAACCCCCAACCTGGAGGACCAGGAGGCTGAGTTTGTCTGGCCTCTAACCATTGACCAATCTGGTATGAGTGGCTCTGAAGGTGTAAAAATGCACCACCCAGCATAGCTCAATCGATCACTGAGGTACACAAACCATCACAACACGGTAAGGTCCAGCCTCATTGCGATGGGCATTAGACACGGGACACCAGATACCTCTCCTAATGACCTCTAAGTTTTCAAGGTCTGTCTGGCATTAGAAAAGGGACACCAGATATACCTCGAAAACTTTGAGGTCATTAGGAGAGGTATACAATCAACTCCTCAGCGGTTGATTGCCGAGGCGTTGGAAATTGCCACATCTGACGACGGCGTGAATAGAATGTAGGGGGTAGAACCCCATAATGCCTGGCGGGCGGTCTTAAGCCAGCCAGTTTGGCGAGAATCGGTGAGTGGATCAGATTGGAAAGTGTAAACCGACTCCCATTGTCAACCCTAGAGGCTTATCCGTCATCGTCATGACGCACAAAGGAACACCTGGACTATTCCTACTGTGATCAAACCACCTGAGGTGACATCACGAACTGTTATTGTAATGACATCATGGCTCAAGTCTCGGGTAACGCGGTTATCGCCCCTGTTCTCTCATACCAATTGCACACTGATTCACGTGGTCTGACGGAGCCCTTGTGTCGAGAGCGAAATGTTACCAAACTACTATACCAACCGAATTTTTCCAAACCTCTCTGAACCCATTTGCTTGCTGTTTGTCTTGTTCTACCAGGCGATTCTCTCTGAGTTCAGCCATATCATTTCCGTAGCGTGAGGTCTGTGGCGACTGAGCGGTGCATCGCGTGGGGAACATAATTGTGTTCCGGTCCAGCCAGGCACACACGTTCTTACAATCGATCTTAAGTGTCTTGAACGGAAACCTACGACTACGCATAGCAATCGCTAGGATGGGGTTGGGGCATCCACCTGGATCAGTTGTAGAAAACATCGGACAAGCATGTGAGGTGGAGGGCACCAGTGGTATCATCTGTTCGCTTATTCATTCCGCTGTAGACAGCAGAGAGTGTGATCCTTTTTCCACTGTTTGATGCCTGCTACAACATCCAATTACTCGTAGTTGTGGAGCCGGTTATCGAATAGAGGGCTCATGCCAAGTGTTCGATAAAATGCACTCCCAACTGGCAGTGAGAGATGTGACATGAATCCATCTGCTGATGTGCATGTGCCGTGATTATAAGGTAGAGTAAATCCCTATTCCTACCCAGCGGTCAGAAAGAGAAGGTGTGAAGAACCTTACCACCAAGCGTCCCGGGTAATCAAGTACTCTCGGCGTTCTGTGGTCACTTTTTTGTTCCCACTCATATGCCATGCGCGTTCTTGTGAAGACGATGTCACTGATCGCCTATTTGGTCTTTATTTTGATCCCCTCATATCTCATTAAGGATTCTGTTTCACGTAATGTGCTCCGCACGGTTGCACTCACTTCAATCGGTATGGAAGATATGACCTCCTACATGTAGAACTAAAACGACAATAAGCAGAAAAGTTTACTCGTAAGGTTTTCGTATCCCTGGAACAGGCTACCTTCCGATTTGCTACTCTGTGATTTCAAAAACTTATTCGCAACATTTCTATGTAGGTACCTCAGTGGATTGCACGTCGAAGCTGCATTGAAACTGTACTGCGGAATAGAAACTATATAATAAGGTGTTGAAATATGGATATACTGCATAAACGTGTGTGAAAGCTGACTGAAGAATACCCATTGCGTTTGGTTGATGTCTTTTTAGCGTGCGCCTATTCCTGACAAGTGCCAACCTGACAGTTTACTCCTCATTAGTAACCGTTATCACTTATTTCACAGAGGAAACAAGCCGAGTACCGGTGGCAGTTCTCAGTGCTCCGCGAAGTCGATTTTCGATATCAACTACCTTACTACTCGATTGCCTGGATTCGCTGGGTCGATCAAATGATCCTTTAGAGAGCTATCTTTAATTTTTCTGTAATCCCTATGTGCAAACGGAAGCATAAATGGTTGAACATGATGCACTCAATTATGGCAATTTTATTGCACTATATTTCTATATTGCCATTTTTCCACTTTTACCACGACTGGACCGATCTTCTAAAGGGGTGAAGTGAAGGTTCCCAAGCAATCAATACACCAAAGCGAGGCGAACTCTCATAGACCTACTGGAGAGCAACCAAAGTGCCGAACACGAGAGTCGGATGTTGTATGGCTGAATGGCTTAAAACAAAATAATCATGAAAGCATATTTTTCTCTATACATAACAACGACCTTAAAAATGAGCTAATACGCTGGTGGCTTACTTGCCATTATCTCACCCCGGCGCAAAACCATATGAGGCGTAAGTGTGGGGTGAAACATTTGGAGGAAATGCCTTGTGTAGAAACAGGTTCTCAGGAGGCACTTCCCCGGACAAACGTATTGCTTAATTTGTAATTTTGCAATAATCACTCTTATTCAGCTCTCAGCGTCCCGTATTTGTAACATGCAGTTAATGCTTCGTAACTTGACAACTCAATGGACTGGACCAATATGGCCAACATATAAAGATCTGCTTCCACAAGTTTTACGTGGTGAACGTTCCCATACCGAAAGGTTGTAACCCAAGCAATGTGGATAACTATCGGCCGATCTGCCTGACCGCTGTTTTGGCAAAGACGCTCGAGCAGATCGTGAAGAAGAGCCTTCTGCAACTTCCCGAGTCGAAAAACTTGTTGACCCCCCACAGCATGGTTTTATGAAAGGTCGCTCGTAAATCACCAACCTACTGTTGACGAGGCACAAATGGTTACAAGCGCTGAACCAAGGCAAATCAGTCGACGTCATTTACATTGACTTCAGTAAGGCTTTTGACAAGGTTAACCATGCGGTGCTCCTTGACAGGCTGAGGATGTGCGGTGTTGGTGGTTCGCTACACAAATGGATCAGAAATTTCCTTGTTGATCGTAAGTGGAGGGTTCAGTTGGACAACCATCTAACCGACTGGTATCCATCAAGCACCGGCTTGCCCCAGGACACTGTACTGAGGCCGATTTTGTTTCTGATCCATGTAAACGATGTGCCTCAGCTACTCCAATCACCTTGTGCCTTGTTCGCAGATGACTTTAAGGTGTGGAGAGTAATCCGAAAACCTAATGATTGTGATTTACTTCAGCAGGATCTCGACCGCCTCTCAACGTGATCTACGGTGGCCAACCTTCCGATCAACCCGGTCAAGTCGCAATCCATGAGGCTGGATACGTGTGCGCACAGCCGAACCTACACGGTGGATGGTCAACCGTTGCATCCCGTGCATTTCGTGCGCGACCTCGGTGTACTCTCACGATGCGACCTAAAGTCTATTGACAACACGAATAGGCTGTACCAAAACAGCCTTTGGATGCTTTGGGCGCTCAGGCGCAGCTTCAGCACTTGGTCCGAAGAGATTGCCACTCGCCTCTTCGTCTCAATAATACGACCAGTGCTAGAGCACGGCTCTCCCGCGTATTGTCCCACCACCCGGGTAGAGGTAGAAAAGCTTGAGGGAGTGCAGCATGTAGCCACCAGGCTGATTCCCAACTTACGAGGTATGCCATACGGAGACCGATGTAAGAACCTAGGGCTGTACACCCTAGCTTATCGCCGACTGAGGGTTGACTTCATCATGACGCACCGGATAGTACCCCATGTTGAGACAAGTGCTTCAGCTGCGCACACCAAGCTGCAGGCGAGGACACCGGTACAAACTTGTCGTACCGGATTTGAAGCAGGTCGTTCACTAACTATGTTTCGAACGCAGAGTGGTGAATGTATGGAACAACCTGCCGCAGCACATAGTAGGGGCGAACTCAGTGTCGGAAGTTAAGAAGCTCCTTGACAAATACTTTGCAGACGCAAAATATACAGAGCGGAACACAACATAACGAGTATATGTCCAAGAGCGACGAATGATGCAGCTACACAGAGAAAGCTCTACTCACTGTTTCAAACCAGTAATCAAGCAATGGAAAAACTGGCTGACTTAAACTTGTTATCAACCTCGGAATTTTTATTGTATTTAGCTGATCGAACAACCCGAAAACTATTTTGGTAACTGCTTTGGAAAACTTGAATAAATAGCCATTCTTTGTGGTCTCGTTATGCCAAATGAGCAGACCACCCAGTTGAACTGCGCCTCACATAAACACCCATAGTTCCTAATACTGAGCATAATATCGCTGGCGAGGCCCTTACTAATACTTAGTTTCTACTGCAATAGCTTGGCAAGTTGTAGCATGTGCGATCTTGTTACTAAAAGTGCAATACGTGTCGGAGGGATGGCTTGGTTATTGTAATGGAGATGCCTGCTATATAGCTTAAAGTAGTAGTCCCACCATGAAATTGATACCAGGTTTTCGAGTGTGGACCTTTGTACCTAAATACTTTTGTGGTAGAATATTTAGTGGGACACTTGGGTGCGCTTAGTGCACTTCTGTTTTCCTTTCGCACTTTTTCTATCGTAATGCATCAAGGTCCTGCGTAAAGCATGCACACGCTTATTCCTTCGCTTTTGGTTGTTCTCTGCGTTTGCGTTTACCATAGATTTTATTATCCAGTGAAAGTATTTATCTCATGCTTTTGTGTTACGGTCCGATAGGCCAATTTCTTTTTCGCCCGGCTAATTATTTTCAAGTATACACATTTTGAACCAGAGCAAATCTCTCCTTTGTGATCAGTGGAGGCTTTATGTCTCATTTAGAAAACACAATTACGCTACAAAGCAATGCGATACTTGATTGGGTTGACGATGCATAGACTAACCTCCCCTCCCGTATTGCAAGATAGGAGTACAAAATGAAGTCAATATTCAGTGGCGAAAACTATGCATCTACCATTCCTAAGTTTTAAATGCTACCTTAGTGACGGAATTGACCAAAGATCGTTTCAAAGGAATAGCGGCCAAGATTGAGATTGTATCATGTAATCCATCCCTCTAACGAGTAGATAAAAATTGTAACTCTAATAGACCAGAGTATTTTAGGCTTTCACAGGTTATGGAAGCAGATCTGACTTTTAAGGAACATCCCACTGCATCTGTCAAGGTGTGAATGCATCAAGTAATAGCTGCGGTTGGGCGGATTTGAAAACTAGATCCTCCCACCATATTTTTTCGCGTCCAATATACATTGACTTAAACGTATTAGCCACTTCACTGCCGTATTAGCAATTATATTTTCTTCAACGTCTTAGAATGCAGTCCATTATTCTGAGCAGTATCCTATCCCATTTTATGTGCACGCCGATTACAGAACGCAGCGCACAGCAGGTTGCTGAGAGCAAGGGCCTACAGACAATAATTTATCTACTGAGAAACTACGCCGATGAGATACGTCTCTACACAGGAGGGCCACTTCTAATACTCTCCTTGTCCCACTTCGGTACGTTGACATTTGTTTATGTATTTACTGGTGCTTTGATGCTCAACTGTCCATTTTCAACTGCTCAAAACAGCAGACAGGTGGCACTTACTTCGGATATTCCAAATTCACTTAATTTCTCACAAACTGTTTCAATCATTTACCTAATCCACTGACATCACAGATGATCAGGGAAGAAGCGATGAACTCGATACAAGTAATCGAACAAACGTTGAGGCAGTCTCAGTCGCCCTACTTGTGTCGCATCCCACACCTAATGAGGATAAGGCAACATCGCTCACCAAGTCAAATTGTTTTCACGTTTTGTGTACACATTGAATCATGCTAATTCTCAGTACTTTTCTCTGTTAATGACCTCGAGTGCCTAATGAGGGGTTAAATGTATCGTGTAGACGAAAAGTGATTACCCTAGCAAAAATGTAATACGATTCAATATTGACGCACGAAGAACGAACTCCGAATTTCGTATTGTCTACCTAGGGTTAGGCAGACTGGGGCACACGATAACGCAGGTACAGGTACACTCGTGCGATGATTACTTGTGAGATATATTTAGCTTGGAATAGTCTAGCGACTCTCCAGTTTAGGACATCAGTATGAACTATAATTTTATTGCGAGTTTACCTGATAGGCGAGGTTTTGCGCTTGTGTGTACTTTTGTAGACTGCGATTAGTTTAGGCCAGTTTTTTCTTTCTTGCTTGTGTCATTATGGTTCATTCCTGTTGGATCTATCTGTGCTCATGATTTTTCGTGTAGCTAATGATAACATTCATCCCCTTTTCTGCTTCTTATTATTTCTACTGTAAATGTTTGCGTTTTCTACGCTTGTTACTGTCACTTTGTGCTTCGCCATCCGACACCAACTTGGTCTCGGATTAGTCATAATGCTGAAGCGAGCACTCTGAGATGGTTGTTCCAACACCGTCGGACACTGAAATAAACTAATCGCATGTGTTGCGTATCGTGTTACTGTCCACTTTTCATGCAGTGGATTTCGATGTCGTCCTGAAACCTAACACGATTTAGATCGCAATTAGTGAAGTAACTGCCGACATGTGATACGACCATAACACGTAAATCAAACACAAGCCATTGTGTAAGGCTCTGTAGCTCTCGTAAAGTTAGCAGACGTTGAGTCGAAATGCTTGCTCTCTTCCTGCTCTCTGTCTACGCGCCCACTGACTGTAGCTCGGACACAATCAGATAACGGTTCTACCAGAACCTTCATGAGCTGCTCCTAAGGGCTCCTAAAACGGACATCATTGTTTTGGCAGGAGACTTCAAGGCAAGTGTCGGTCGGCTGCTGCTTTTTACCCGTTATAAATCATGGTTCATTGTCATGTGAGCTCCACTTATATGGACTGCATGGATATGGTGATGTTCGCACAGACAACGGAGAGAGGCTGCTCAGTCTGTGTGCTGATCATCAGCTATTCCTCTCCAGCACCAGCTTTCGTCATCCTGGACGCCAGTACGACATTTGGCGCCCCCATCATCAACCCAGCGCTGGTCACAGATTGACCACATAGCTATAAGTCGCAGTTGGCGCGGCAGCATACGTGACTGCCGATCATTTTGGTCAACATGCGTCGATACCGGTCATGAATTGGTATGTGCGATCGTTTGCATGCGTTTCGGTGGTTCGCCTAGGTCAAAACACACCCGCCTGAACACGTACAAGCTGGAGGACTCAGTGGTGAAGGAGCATCAACAAAGGATTTGTGAAAATCTCGCTCTCTCTCACACAACCTGGATGTTGATCAACACTGGTCAAGTATGCAACAAGCCTTGTTGTCGGCCGGTTTGTCCATCTGTGGCGTCGCTCGCTCCCCTCTTAAAAGCTGGATCTCAGGAAGATCCTCGGAATTTCTGGATCGCTGACGGGCGGTGCCTGCTGGCGCACATTACAACCAACACTGCCAGTCTATTGCGCAACAGCTTAAAACAAGCCTTCGCTGTGATGGTGAAACTTGGTGGTCAAAACAATCTGATGAGATGGAAGCCGCTGCATCAGCAAGCAACTTCCGCCTTCTATTTTACATCATCTGGGCCACTAGTTGCAATTTGCACGCTATCAGCCAGACGAGTCGTGAATCAGACGGCACGACATTCACCAACCTTCACGGGCGATTGGGTCGCTGGGCAGAGCATTTCGCTCTTCAATTCAGCCACCCAACACAGCCCCCTGAGACACCTCCAGCCTCAACGGTTGATGCTTGGTTTGTCTCCACATCCACTCCAAATAAAGCGGAGATCAGAAATGTAATCCAAGCTTTGAAACGCCACAACGCTCCGGGTCCCAACAGCCTACCACCGACTGTATTCAAAGATGACGGGAGTGTACTTGTCAGCAAAATCCTATCGCTGGTCACGAAAGTTTGGACTGAGGAGAAGGTTCCGAACTCATGGGGAGAACCAGTCATTGTTCCGATTCACAAGAAGGGTTCCCGCGACGATTGCTGCAACCACCGCGGAATATCGTTCATCTCTGTCGCATCCAAAATCTTCATGTCGGTCCTACTTCTCAGGCCTTCAAGGACCAGACAACAATTTTCCAGAGAACATCAAGCTGAATTTCGTCCAGACCGCGACTGCATCGACCAAATCATTACGCTTCGCCAACTTCTCGAACTTCGTCGCATCCACCGGCGGCCAACAATCGTAGTGTTTTGGACATCCGAGCGCCATTTGATCCAGTAGATAGATCTGCGTTGTGGAACTGTTTACTGAAGAAAGGTGTGCCCGACAAGATTGTAACCATCCTGAAAGAACTTGACAGTCACACGTCGGGCAAAGTCAGGGCTTACGGCACGCTCTCTTCTTCATTTGCTTTGACTAGCCTTGTTCGCCAAGGTTGCCCTATTTTACCTTTCCTCCTCGATTTCGCCATTGTAGATGTTGTCCAAAGTGTACTGGAAGGTGTCCAGAACTGAGGTGTTGAGCTCCTTCCTGGAGACAATCACGGACTTGGGCTGTGCCGTTGATATCGCTTGGTTGGGGACGACACACAAACCGTCCAGAGCGCTTTGGACCGCTTGGCGATGGAGGCATCTAAGTACGATTTATGCTTCACTCCGAACAAAGGTGATATGCTGATCCAAGACTGGCAGGTGCCTGAACCCGCGCTCACCATTGCTGGACATTTTCTGGAGCAAATCCCTTACTTTACTTATCGAGGGAGTTGCATCACGGCTGGGGGCGGAGTTGGAGATTAACTCTCGCAACGGATTTCAAAGGCCTGCCTTGCTACATTAAATTGAAACACCTATGGTTTCGTCGTGATGTCAGTCTCAAGCTCAAGTGCAATGTGTACAATGATTCCGTCCGTGCAGTACTCTTGAACGGTTGTGGGACTTGGTCTATTTGCTCGGAAGACATGAAGCGGCTGTCAGTCTTCGACAATCACTGTCTACGAGGGATTGCTCGGGTGTGGTGGCAACACTACGTAAGCAACGCATAGGTGCACGACCGAGTGCTTGGAGCGAGTATTGCCCGTCTTCAGGAGGTTATTCTCCGACATCGCCTGCGTTGGTTCGGGCACGTTTTGCGCATGCCAGCTCATCGCTTGCAACGTTGAGCCCTACTTGCGCTCCCAGGAAGTGACTGGAAAATGTGCTGCGGTTGACAGCCAATGACTTGGAGAAGGAGCATGAAGAAGGCAACCGCAAGTTTGGCGGCAGACGGACTAATCCGACTTCCAGGTTGGGGACCACGAGATGCCGAATCACATTGGTTGGAAACATTGGACGTCATAGCTCGAAACAGACATCAGTGGTGTCAATCTTGTTCTGCCATTATATTCTCACTTGAGTAGACAAAAAAGCTCAAAACCAAAAGGCAAAATAATGTGTGTAAAACAAAAGAGCGTTTTCTATTTTTTAATCTCATTTCATGTTACTAACTTCTCCACTTCTTTTTCTTCCGCCATGGTTCTAGTGGCACAATGTCTGTTAACAGACTGTGAATATATATATATATATATATATATATATATATATATATATATATATATATATATATATATATGTATGTATGTATGTATGTATGCGGAGGAGACCATCGGGCTCGCAAACTGTAAGCGGCCTGATTGGTTTGATGACAACAATGTGACGATTGACGCATTGGTGTCAGAGAAGAATGCAGCATTTGCTGCACATGTGGCAGACCCCAGTGACTTGGGGAAGAGTAGTCAGTTTCGCAAACTTCGACGGCGACTGACCCGAGAGCTCCGTCGCATTAAAAATGCATGGTGGACGGAGAAGGCGAAGCAGATGGAATGCTACGCCGAACGCCGTCAACACAAGGAATTCTTTGACTCCTTGAAGGCGATGTATGGACCGAGATTGGAGCCGCTGAGGACACTGATCGATGGTAGTTCAGGCGCTACCTGCACCCAGACTGCAGACATAATGCAGCTCTGGAGGAAACACTTTGACAACCTCTTGAACAACCGTTCAGAGATCGACTGGCCTACACTGAATGGCCTGAAGCAGCACGATGTGAAGGCGGATCTGGCAGATACGCCGAGACTGGATGAGACACAGAGAGCACTTGCTCAGCTGCGAAACGGCAAATGTGCCGGAGGTGACGGGATCCCACCTGAAGTATTGAAACACGGTGGACCGGCGTTGTTGACTGCGCTGCACCACTTGGTGCAACGCGTGTGGATTGAGGAGGAAGTGCCTTCTGAGTTGAAGGATGCCCTTGTGCTACCACTGTACAAGGGCAAAGGTAGCAAGCAATGTTGCACGAATTATCGTGGCATCAACTTGCTGAGTTGTGTGGGCAAGGTGATTGCCCGAATCCTGCTCAATCGCCTCGTGAGTCAGATTGTGGAACCAAACGTGGCGGAAGCGCAGTGTGGATTCCGTTCGGGTCGCAGCACTATAGATATGGTGTTTGCGGCTCGTCAGTTGCAAGAGAAGTGCAGAGAACGACACCAGCCTTTGTACTCGCTTTTTGTTGATTTCACCAAGGCATTTGATACGGTGAACCGCGAGGCACTGTGGCTGGTGTTGGGTAAGTTTGGTTGCCCGCGTAAGTTTGTAAGTTTAATTGAATGTCTGCACAGTGGTATGCGAGCGAGGGTGCAGCTGAGTGGAGAGACCTCTGATGACTTTACAGTTGTCTCTGGTGTGAAGCAAGGCTGTGTGTTAGCTCCTGCCCTGTTTAATATCTATCTTCATGCAATGTTGTCTTGTGCTTTTGATGCGGCTTGTGGTTACGGTGTTCGTGTGGAGCACCGTATTGATGGTGGGTTGCTGAACATCCGTCGTTTCGGTGCGAGAACTCTAGTCTGTGAGACAACTATCCGTATGTTGCTGTTTGCTGACGACTGTGCGTTGTTTTCACACAGCGCGGATGAGTTGCAGCACATGACTAGTGCTCTGGCTTCGACAGCGGCCAAATTCGGGCTCACCATCAACACAAGCAAAACTGTGTGTCTCTTTCAGCCTTCACCGGAGGTGCAATCTTCAATATTGCCGCAAATCAGCATTGGTGCTGAAGTATTGGAAACCACCTCCCGCTTCTGCTACCTTGGGAGTGTGATGTCGACTGTGCAGCAGCTACACGTTGAGTTGCGTAATCGCGTGTCGAAGGCGGCAGCGGCATTCGGGAAGCTTGAGTACCGAGTGTGGAACAACCATCAGCTTAGCATTGGCACGAAGCTGATGGTGTACAAATCCATGGTACTGTCCGTTCTTCTATACCGCAGTGAAACGTGGACGATGTACCGTCGGGATGTGCGATATCTCGAGCGGTTCCATCAGCAGTGTCTGCGACGAATTCTGAGGATCGGCTGGGGCGCCAGAGTTGCGGACACGGAAGTGTTGCGCCGAAGTGGGATGTATGCAGTGGACGGCATACTTTTACTGCGACACCTGAGATGGCTCGGTCATGTGAGCCGTATGGATTCGACGCGAATACCGAAACAACTTTTATACGGTCAGCTGAGTATAGGGAAGCGGCATGCTGGGAAACCCAAGTTACGTTACCAGGACAAGATTAAAGTGAGCCTCACACGTTCTAATCTTGATTGCAGATCATGGGAATCGAAGGCGATTGATCGGCGTGTATGGCGCGATCTAATCACGAAGGCAGTTGCTGAAGTGCGGGAGAAATCGCTCATGCATGCAGAGAAGAAGCGGCAAGTGCGGAAGCGGCAAGCACCGATGAATTGTACTCCATCGACATCGAGCGCATTGTGCTGTAGAACATGCGGTCGCGAGTGCCTTAGTCAGGCAGGCCTAGTGAGCCATGAGAGAGGTCACTCGGGACCACTGCCGAAGCGCCGACGGGTCCCGCATTGAACGTAGGCAGCACCGGCGCAGCGTTTGTAGGCACGCTGAATTCGATTTACTAACCGCGTGCTTGCATGCTAAGTCTCTTTATTTCAGGTGGTGGGTTTTCGGTTCTCTCCTAATGCCTTTCTTTCTCATATACATGTCTAGTGGGCCATGCGCTGTGCCATTTGGGGCCACTACAGAAGCGACGACGGGTCCTGCAGAGAATTACGGCGAGCCGGCGCAGCGTTTGTAGGCACGCTGAATTCGATTTACTAACCGCGTGCTTGCATGCTAAGTCTCTTTATTTCAGGTGGTGGGTTTACACTTTGTGCCTTAATGATTTTCTTTCTCATATAAATATCTCCATGTACTCTATTCCATTAACTTGCACACATCGCTTCAGCCAATTGTATTCGATTTCTATAACATTTTTGTGTTCGTGGCATACCGTGAACTATACTTCCTGACCTCGTGCACTTAGCTAGGATGTGTTTGTAAACAACTTATTGCGTATGCTATTTAATTAAGGTTTATGTCACCGTTTCCTTATGCATTAATCGAGTATTTCTCTTTTTCTTTCTCTCTCTCTCTCTCAAGTGTTTGGCTGTTGCGTGCTATCCCCGGTGTGGCTGCGCTTGATGTGCATGTTGACAAGGTGCCTACCTGTCTATTACCCACTACCTCGTCCATACTGGCTCCAGGAGACAGTTGGTCGTTGCTGGGGGGGACGGGGTGCACGGTCCTTGTGGCCGTGCTAGGCTCGAAGAGTGGTTCCACGCACTCAGTGTGGAACGGACTACGGTCCAGCCACCGCCTTGTGTGCGCTTGATTCCCCAAATACAGTGTGCTTGTGTTTGCCTGTGAAGGAGTGTGGGCCGGCTCCGTTGATGAAACGTGGTTCCCAACCGCATGCCTCCCGGTCTTATTCCTTCGGGTTTACACTGGATATGGGGTGTGTGGTTGGAGCTGTGGGTGGTGCAGCGCAAGCCACCCATGGTCCCTCTGTAGGCGCAGGCGTCCTGTGGCTTGCCACAGTGACAGGCAAATCCGAAACCGGATGCCGCCAACCATGTATGTATATATATAAGGAAAAAAAATGTCCACAAGTTACTCAAAAATGCTACAAACGCAACAAAATTACCGAAGGTAAGCGCAATTAGCGTACATATATATATATATATATATATATATATATATATATATATATGGTTGGCGGCATCCGGTTTCGGATTTGCCTGTCACTGTGGCAAGCCACAGGACGCCTGCGCCTACAGAGGGACCATGGATGGCTTGCGCTGCACCACCCACAGCTCCAACCACATACCCCATATCCAGTGTAAACCCGAAGGAATAAGACCGGGAGGCATGCGGATGGGAACCACGTTTCATCAACGGAGCCGGCCCACACTCCTTCACAGGCAAACACAAACACGCTGTATTTGGGGAACCAAGCGCACACAAGGCGGTGGCTGGACCGTAGTCCGCTCCACACTGAGTGCATGGAACCACTCTTCGAGCCTAACACGGCCACAAGGACCGTGCACCCCGTCCCCCCCAGCAACGACCAACTGTCTCCTGGAGCCAGTATGGACGAGGTAGTGGGTAATAGACAGGTAGGCACCTTGTCAACATGCACATCAAGCGCAGCCACACCGGGGATATCAAACAACAGCCAATCACTTGAGAGAGAGAGAAAGAAAAAGAGAAAAACTCGATTAATGCATAAGGAAACGGTGACATAAACCTTAATTAAATAGCATACGTAATAAGTTGTTTACAAACACATCCTAGCTAAGTGCACGAGGTCAGGAAGTATAGTTCACGGAATGCCACGAACACAAAATGTTATGGAAATCGAATACAATTGGCTGAAGCGATGTGTGCAAGTTAATGGAAAAGAGTACAGGGAGATATTTATATGAGAAAGAAAAGCATTAAAGTAAAAACTGTAAACCCATCACCTGAAATAAAGAGACTTAGCATGCAAGCACGCGGTTAGTAAATCGAATTCAGCGTGCCTACAAACGCTGCGCCGGCTCGTCGTAATTCGCTGCAGGACCCGTCGTCGCTTCTGTAGTGGTCCCAGATGGCACAGCTCATGACCCACTAGACATTTATATGAGAAAGTATATATATATATATATATATATATATATATATATATATATATATATATATATATATATATATATATATATATATATATATATATATATATATATATACTTGCCGGCGCCAGTAACTGACACGAACTGTTTACCTGTGTTAAATAGCTAAATGAATAGTTTATTATCGAATTGCACGAGATGCACTTGAACAGGCGTGACCAGTTAAGTACAGTATTTTCGATGACGATAAAAGATCATGTGTTTGTCGGCCAAATATGCTGATGATGGGGCTAGTGCGCGAAAGCTCAGACTTAATAGGCTCATTGAAATATGCTTAGCTCAGATAGTTTCTATTTCTTCCTGCTTAGAATAGACTGACAAAAGTTACAAGTAAGTGGGACTGGATGAGCAGGATTGTATCATCAGCATTGTGCTTCAAAAACAGAACTTTTTGCTCGGAATCAACTGGACATTGTGGTAACATGTTTATCCACTAGACCGGTGTCTTGGTTACCAAAAATATTAAACGGGACAGGTTCGTCAGCTGATTGATCGGATAAGTCATATTCTATATGGCTGATACCGCAGTGCAAAATCGTTACCAAACTGTAGCCACGAGACGCTAAGAGAGGATGTGTTGGCTGTTATTCGTAACAGAGAGAAATATAGGAGCTATGTCACAGACAGCGATTGGTGTTGCTCCCGAAGTGGTAAATGGTCGGCCATTCAAGTGAAAGTCCTAAGTCTAGGGAATGCAAAGGGAAAGTTTTGATCCTCCAAGTGTAGACTGAAGATGCTGCATATTATCATCTGAGTACACGTAAGGAAATATTGTGTGAAAGTGTTCTTGTGGTAATTGGAAGAGTAGAGCCCAATCGTTCAGTCCACGAATAAGAAGAATATTACCGGGTACCGTAAGAAGTAGTATGGACAGTAAAGCCTGTCATCCGGAGCCAAATGAGTGAAAATGGCTAGTGTCAATCCTCCGAATACACAAGGAAAATCCTGTGTAATGTAATCGAGGATGTTCTAAGTAAATATTGTGTAACTGTTCTTGTGGTAAGAAGAAGCGAACGCAATTGTTCACATCTCAAAGATGAACGGCGGCTCTGTCCAGGACGAAAAGTTCGTCACCCTCCTGATACAGTCAGTTTTGGCATTAGCAACGTAAACTGCTGCTCACAGAAAGGTGATTGAACCGTGTGCATTTAGAGGGTGAGTTTGGTTTGCTTGTGAAAGCTCGTGCTAGAATAACCGGTGCCATCTCAGTACCTCTTATAGGATCTAGGACAGATATCCAGTTAGGAACAAACAAACGGCGGTACCTAGGTTACACAATTAAGGATATAACAACTACTACTTGTACTAGTGTTGATCAGCCGCCATATTCTGCAGGAACTTGCTTACTACACGTACAGCCTTATGTTTGGAACATTCATTGCAATATCTAGGTTACAGGAGTAGCTAGTGAGCACGGCTAATTCAGAAGGGGCTCTAGCACTTGAGCTGGTATGTTAAGCAGGACTCATAAACGGAAGAACGAGGCAGGGATGTTCACGACAGCCAGTTAGTTAGAGCGATATGAGGATACAGAGGTCTGCAGGAAAATGATAAGAAAAGGTGATATAATGCCACCCGTAGACCAGCAGCGAAGGCTTGGCACCTGTGAAAACTAAAGAGTAAAAAAGTATAGGCCACATCGAGCAGATGTAAAGTCACGTTACTAGACTGGGCCAGTAAGTCGTTACCCGAAATTGGAAGAATAAGAGGTAGGAGTGATGATAGAGAGAGAAACCAGGATTTCATATATCCACGTATTTCTTAAAACCTGAAATATTGGTAGTGCGACAAGTCGTAAGTTTAAAAGCAGTCTGGACGTCGTCCCCATAGTTCAACTTTAGATTCCTTTAAGACTAGAAATTCTGAGATAGTTGTACTGAGCAACCTGCGTAGGGTAACGCTCACCAGTGTGCTGTGTAACAAGTAATTGGTATACACCTTGGATATGTTGCCCATCTGGATTAGTGATCAACCAGCATCTACCGCGATAGCCAGGTGCAGATTGTTAAGGTAAACACTTAATAAAGGAACTTTGTACTCTCTTCACTGCTATTTTGTCGCTTTTTATTGAATTGTTGAATAAAAAGTAACAATTATTTAGGATCGGTTGCGCTCAGGATTTATACAAGCAAACCTGGATTCCTAAAGTAACATTGACTTGCAAATGTGGTTGATAAGTGACAGGATATATCCTGTAGGCTCGGCAGTTACCTAAACTGGAGTAGTATACTTCTAGGTCAAGTAAAGTAATGCTATTGACAAGTAGTGATCCAGTTAACTTTAATGCATTGGTTGGTAGGTTACACCAACGCGAGATGTCGTTGCGTTTAGGGGGTGAAAACTTCACTCTCCAAAAAGCGCCCTAACGATCGTGGGGGTAAGGTTTTAGGAGAACATCTATTAGACATTCATTTATTGTGAACTAGCCTGATAGCTATTCTTTACTCTTCCGATCTTCTATTTCTTGACTGTTGTTTAAATGCTCTACTGGGTTAGCCCGACTGGTACATCCACGTCATCGTTAATGGACGCTCATTGTCATGTCCTTCTCACCAGCGCCATTTGCAAGAACATATACTATTGGTTTTTCTTCTCATCACTGTTCTACTTGGTTATGTTAAATGAATATTTAGTTGTCACACAATTATTATACTAGTTTTCAACTTTTGGGTCTGCATTCCTTATTCTCATTTGGTTCATGACTCTTGCTTAAACTTTTAATTTCGTCATTCTGATTGGTCAGTGCCCGTCACTGTAAATGGACGTTCGCTTTACGCTTGGAGTCCCACGATACTATTTTTAAGGACATATGCGATTCGCTCTTGAGTACATGGTTGCTTATTCGCCGTTGCATTTGACGTTTTTCCTTCTGTTGGTTGGCTCAAGTGTACGTTAGTAGCTTCCCTTCACGTTGCCCTCAACACTATATAAACAACTGTGGTTTCATGTATATAAGTCTCCTTCTGGCTCGTCTTTGGACTTCTTCTTGCGGTCGTAGGGTGAAGGTATCAGCGGCGACACAACATAAGGGCAGAAGGACAATTTAAGCGTACTGGTCGCCCTGGTGATGGTGCGCAGTGAAAAGGCAATTTTATGTGGCTCATCTTTCTTGACTCTAGGTACGTAGCATACTAACAACAGTGAAATAGCTGCAAAAATACCTGTTTAAGATCGCGCATAGGTCAGTATAGTCAATAGCCCCTGCTCTATACGGTAGCACTAATGATCTAATGTGCATCATAACATTACTGCCCATGCCTTGCAGCAGTTAGTAATTGTTTTTGACGGATTTGCGCTTGTAAACGTAGTTAGCTCCTGTGCTAACTTCTTTGAAGTCTGTGTGTTTCTTTACTGCAGCACGGCTTCTTTAATGCTATGAGAAGATAAAACACCTTAGCTTTACGTATTTAGATCGACTTTGGGTAGTTTGGCAAAACTTTTCGGAACAGCAATACTTGGTTTTTTGCTTGACATAAGCCCGCATTGCTTTGGCGCAAGTCCAGGCATCTTTCAGCGTTGTTGCACAGCGCTTATGTCACTACATCCATAGCAGTTACCCTTACGTATCTGTCCCAATTCATGGTTCTGAGGAACTTGGAGGATCAACCTTTGCAAACACGTTGCACTGCCTGTTAAGTATACACTGGAACCGCTGCACAACTAGTAAAGCTTGTTACCTCAAAAGTGTTTCATTACCTTACAGTTACCTTATAGTCACTATCTTGCTTGTTGTTCAAAACACTCAAATGCGCTGGAGCCGACAGTTATGAAAAAGTTGTCTGGAACAGGTGCTTCTGGTTTCGGAACACCCGCTGTGTCTAATGAATTGCGACATGTAGTCACAATTGTGGCCTCAGCTGACTTTGAAATCAGTCTCCAACAATACGAACATTTGAATATTATATTGGCGAGTAGGTGCACGAACATGCTGAGGTCGATCACTGGTGATAATAGTTTTTAAAAGACCCATTTATTTCGGAAGTGCTGTCTGCGAATCGTATTTCAGGCGGAGCATACGAATAACTAATAGCAAGGTTGAAATAATGGTGACCACGAAAAATCCTCCCAGTTTTGGTAAGTACCCACGGACGCCGTGAATTTTTGAAGTACCGTGTGTTGGATTCTGCTGTTGCCTCCGGATTACTGTCTTATACGTGATTTCGATGTGAAATGTGCACCAAGATTCGTCCTTTGGTGTATTTTGTAATCATTTCTAAGTTGGCAGATCTTCTCTGGCTACTTTTGGAGATCGCAGTGATTAACTTCACTGCTGACTGCGTCCGACATTTTGGGTTTGTATATGGCCTTGTCGACTATTACAACTTCATACCCCTAGGACCGACGCGCAGCCAAAACTACTCTATCGACCGCTCACTTGAATCTTACAGCGTCAACGTTCGTTTGACCGATGCACACTGCCGCCGAAGTCGGAAAAGCCATCAGTCCTCCCACTGGCTCAGTTAATGACACCACGCTGTATGGCAAACACCGAGTAAGTGCTATTCATAAGGGCTCCAAGCAAAGGGTGTACACGAGCATGTAATGGATTAGGCGAACTAGGTTTAGGTGGCTCGAATTTTTCCAAGCGATAACATCCGAAGGATGCTAGTTTGCCCCAACAGCAGGTCCGAGAGCTCAATAAGTCCAAGGATGTCCTTTGGTTCTACACTACCTGTTCAACCATCCCATTTGTCAAGTGCATGTTGGTCCTAGGTCAGAAAGGCAACCGGTCTGTAACAGTAGCCGAGCAGCAAATCCGCACTAAAATTCTCTCACTGGAAGAATGTCTGAACCAATTCAACCTGTAGGCGGTTAACCAAAGCATTGATACACAAGTTCTTGCTTCTGAATCACGATCAGCCAGGATCCGATCGCCGTTTTCTCCCCCATCTTTGGCAGAACACTAGACGAAAATTGACCGTAACTCCGAGAGGTTAAGATTGCCTGTGGCAACTAAAATCCGGCATCAAATGAAAATGATGAGTAACCAAATCTGAGCAGTCTTGGTGACACCTGTATGTAAAAAAGATAAAGCAGCTGAACAGAAACCTCATCAACTGCAGCTCAGGGGTCTATTGTCGAGGCAAAGTCCCCTAGAACATCAGTCGCATATTAGGCGATTGCTACAAAGTTCACCCGAATGGCCAACCTTTCCGTCTCTGCTGTTACAACCGCCGTTAACTTCAATAGAACGGCAAACCATAAGTAATCTTTACTTGGTGGCAAGTCCGCGCGAAGTATTCTCCAACCTTACAGCTCAACAAAAGAGGGTTCAAACGTTAGTGCCCTGTCTGTTGTGTACTCGAACCTACCCGAGACCGGCAGCTATCACATCGCAAGATAGTTTGTTTGACGACCTAAACCAATAGGAGTCACAGTGCCTTCTGATGAAATTAAAAGCCAAACGCACAAAATTAGTAAGAACTATTCCTTACCAGAAATCTGCACACTTTGGCAAGCCCAGAGTTATCAGGGTAGTACTAGAATCCTCAGTTAAGGTGGGAAACGTTCTGGTCTCCGCAAACGCGTTGCGACATGGATCATGTGGGATGCATATCTATCCTGATGTTCCGTGGAACGTGCCACAGGAGAAAGGAAACTCTGAAGCCCTACATAGCAAGCCTGATCGCCTAACCACTATCTTCATCAATAGTGTGCCGTAGCTTCCTTCACACGATAGTCAAGATGCCTGCAACCACGAGTTAGAACAACGGCGATTCATCCGCGAAACCCTTTCCTCGAATAATGTTGTGGCACGAGCGCTCAAAAGGTAACCTCTCTCGCCAACTTATAGAGGATGCGGCCCGAGAATCCTTAGCATGAAGTGCAGTTCGAGCAAGCGGTGACGGATGTGGTACATAGTTGGCGCAAAATACAAAAACGCTTTCCAGCGGAACTTCGGTTAAGGGCTGCAGATACTTCGCAAAGTCCAGTTACGGAATCATCCGAAAATGCAGACGTACCGGCGACGCTTGCTCTTTTACCCGATATTGGCGTAGATCTAGTTGCCGGTTTAGGCGTACCTTGGCTAGAGCAACTTAAGGAGGTATATCACTATCTCAACAAAAATCGAATAGCTGCCAACCTCACATCAGTTGGCACTCCCACACACCTGAATTTCTTGACCAGTGTAGTCTAATAAAGACCGATAAACTAGCCTGCTTGTACACGAATACTCAGTACCATTTCAATAAGCTGGACCAACGGAACGCTCGTCAAGTTTCTTATAAAGTGATATCATCCGCATCACAGCGACGTGGTTACACACTGAAATGATGGGCGCTAAAATTTCGCTACTTGCCATGTCTCTCAAGAGGAACGACAGACTGACAAAAATGGAGGCGTAATTCTGTGTTTCCATAGCGACTTACAGTTCGAGGTCATGGAGGATTCAGATTTTCTGGGTTCTGATTCGCTTTGGTGCGGCGTGGAGTTAACAGGGAGGAACAGCTGCTTTACAGCATTGACGCACCGTTTCCCTAACTCCACATCTGAAACGGACTACCAAATTGCGACTGCCTTACGGCGAACTCTAAAAGGAAGATACGCTAACATCTTGATCATGGGTGATTTCAATGTGCATTGTTTAGAAACCCTTGTCACGAGCGGAGAGCAATTTAAAATTGATTTGCATGAGCTTGTAATCAGGGTTCCGCTTTATACTTATGCCACTTCGCCCATTTGGTTCAGAACATGTAATAGTCTATCTGTGCTTGAGGTCGTGCTTGCCAACGAAGTATCTATGGTGGCTGCGTTGGTTGTAGACTGCCCGTGAGGTCGCAGGGGTGACGCAGATATTAGTTCCAACTTTTTCTTACATGCAGAATACGAAGATGTAGACAATAAGACAGCGCGTACCATCACATACTACGACAGATTAATCCACCTCCTTAGTGCCATAACCAGGTCGTTCCTCGTCGAAAACCCCCTGGATAAGTCCTGGCTCGCGTTCGTAAAGAAAGTTAATCTCATAGTTACGGATGCCTCTGAGACAAAATCTCGCAAACGGTGTGCAACAGTTATCTACGTAAGAGCTGAACACAAAAGTGCTGGCAGTACGCAACGCAGGGTGGCGAGTGTACAGATTATCCCAACACCAGAAAGCTGGGATAACTACGTAGCCCAAGGAAAAAACTGCACTAGACTGCTCGGAGAAGTCAAAGCCGCGCATCCGCAGAGCATAACAAATCCTTCAGTGCCAGTTACAACCTGATGTATAAGCACGTCAATGATCTACGGAAGATAAAGGAAGGAGCTCCGACAGTCTCGACGGCTGATGGCCCAACACGAACGGCTACGCAAAAAGCAAACGCGCTGCGGATGCAATATGCCTCTACCTTCCAGAGGGTATTAGCATCAGGAGATAATCTAGCTTTTATCGCTCCGCCGCCTGGACTCACTTACATCTTCTTTAACATCGAAGCTCTCTTGCAGAAGCCGACCACTCTAAGCAAACACAAATTCCCGCGTGTCGATACTATTCGCCCAGATGCACTGGGAGTACCAGAAAGTCAAATGCAAGCACCACTGGCTCAGTTCTTCCAGCGCTGCTTAGACCAGAACCAAGCTCTTGCTATGTGGAAGTGGAATAATAACACGCATTCACAAATGTGGAAGCAGAACCGTGGCTGCAAATTACCGTCAAGATTCTATTCTCCCTATACTGTCCAAGGTGATGAAATCCATCCTAGCCGCTGCGCTAGTGGGCTATTTGCAAAACGTTAACATTGTTATTTCTATGCAGCACTGCTTCCATCGAAAGCGTTCACGCACAAGGAATTTGCTAACGGCACGGAGTAGCTAGACCCAGTCAGCTGACGCTGGAGAGGATGTAGATGCGATCTACCTGGATTTATCGGATGCATTTGACCATCTAGACCATCGGATACTAATTTGCAAGCTACAGTGTTACGTTATAGGTGATCCTCTTCTAAGCTGAATCGCCAACTATCTCCTCCAGCCACAGTTGGTGATCAGAGTTTGGACCTCCTTCTCTGACCCCATAAAACTTGAATGTGACGTGCCACAAGGCTCGGTGCTAGGTCCCGGATTGTTTTGATATTTATCGATGACCTCACGCATGCAAATACATCTAACTTCTTTCTGTTTCCCAATGACATCAAGATTTGGCGCAAGGTTAAGGGGAATCCTGACCAGCAACTGCTCCAGAGTGATCTAGACACGGTGCATCAGTGGTCCATGCAAAATGCACGGCAATTCAATGTGAGTAAATGCAAGGTACACTTTACACGACACCAGAGAAACCAGAGTTTCAGTCTAGGAACGTGTGTGCTGCGGCTAGCTGTCACTGAACGTGACTTGGGCGTACCGGTTCAAGATGATCTGGGTTGTTCCAGGCAATCCGCGAAAACCTACTAAATTGGTAACCAAGATGTAGGCCTGTTACGACAGGCATTCGGACAAATAGTTCTCTCTATTTCCCGGCAGTTGCTTAGTGCGTATGTTCGTCTACATATCGAATATGCAATTCAAGCCTGGCACGCATGGCTACAACACGACCTTAGTGCATTGGGGCAGCCCCACCGTCGAGTATCAAAGTACTTTATTGGAAAGCACCATCTTCCATACGAAGATAGGTTGGAACGATTGGTGCTATTCAGCGGACGTTACCGCCGCTTACGTGGTGACTTACTAATCGCGTACCTACTTCTGCATGATCCACTCCATGTGTGCTTCTCCTTACTGCAACTCAGCAGTAATACCAACTTGAGAGGTCACTCACTGAAACTGGCAGAACAGTACACCCGCCTGGATTACCGCAAGAATTAATTTTCCGTCCGCATATGTCACCCGTGAAAGGCTCTTATAGAAACGGTCATTTCTGCAATACTACTATCCATATTTAAAAGACGTTTGGATGAGTCACTTACTCACCTACACTTTGTTACCTAGTACTACGTCCCCATACCACTAACGGAATATACTTTGGATTTATTTGCTGTTACATGTTTGTACTGTGGACCTATATGGATCGCAGAACAACAGCGAAACAAAAGCTAAGTCCCTCTTTTAGATGTAAATAACCCACTGCATTTTATTTTTTGATAACCCTGAAAATCCACCCAACGGGACATGTAAAGCATTGATTCTTAATGCGTATGCATTCATTTTTCGTTCTTCATTTAGTACAACCCAGGCCTCCCCAGTAAGCCGTGTTCCATGCATGAAGAAGACGGCTGGTAACACGGTTAGCAACACAACGAGAGTAGAAGCGGCAGACAGATTCAAGGGTTGTCGGCTAGGGAGTACACAACTAACTCTATGGACAAATCGAGTAAACCTGACAGGACCATACTACAGAGGTCCTTTCTTGAGACCGTGCCAGGGATACTGAAAGCAGAGATAACATGAGACTCACAACTTATACGGCGACACAAAAAGCAGTCCTACTTGATGGAGAAATTAACTGCGTTGGCGTGGATCTCGACTGTGCGAAGCTCGGAGTAACATCAACGAGGGCTTTAAAAGCGCCCAAACCACAGCCAATGAATGTACAAACCACCACAAGTACCATGACCTGCGGTTGCATCAGACAGAACGCTTTGTGCGAAGGACGCAGTAAACAGCAATCGACAAGAGAAAGGAGTGGCTGGCGGCGGCCTGGTTGTAATATCTAAAACCGGAAACAACAACCGGCACGCATTCACAGGTGGACAAAGTGGTGGTACATACAGGATGTCATCACCCGCATACAATCGCTCACTGCAGTGACCGGGGTCTAGCAGCATTCCACAGAGTCCCAAGATCACTCAGCACATCGTATAAAAGCCTGTTTGCCGTAATACCAACCGAATCCCAAGTCTGCCGATACCACGAAAAGTTATCTTTTGGCTACTCTTGGTTTTCGTCTATCGGTTCAGGACTGAAGTGCTCGAAATAGGTATACAAGCATAAACAACTTTATAATGCCGAATCCAACGTCACCAGCTACCCTTAAATAAGTATTCTCCTCCTACACTTTTTATGGGAAGCGATGATGGGTTATCAACAATTTCCAACATTAACATTTTCTAAGGATAAAAAAACTAGCTCAGCGCCATGCCAGTCTCAATCTCTATTCAAGGCCTCACCTAATTCATTGTCCCCAAGGCTGCCAGAGATCTCTTGCGATAAATCGCCCCTACCCCGAAAGTAGTAGAGAGAGATCCGACTGCAAAATATTGTACTTACTTCCCCTCTCCACTAACTTCTGCCTCAGTGCTTCAGATAATTCTGACCTATGAATCATAATGTCCTTGTCCACTGAGGATTTCAAAGCATTTCCTTCAGAGGATGGTTACGCATTATTTCAACAATAGCAAACTCAGTCATCAACCTCAATCCAGGCGTGTTTGATGCTGAATGCCCGCTCCCCCAAAAAACAAAACCCATTTTCGACGCTCCGTTATTTCCCTCTGTCGCACAAGTCATACTCATGACTCAGAGGTGAGTAATGGGAGACACTCCTGAGTTCGAATGCCAGATATTGGAATACAATGCATTTATTAGGTGCCGAAAATCCGGACTAATGGATGGTTATGCCATCTACCTAAGTAATTGCTACCGGACCCAATTTTCATAAAACTGCAACTGGATACTGATCTTTTACTCCTCGGATAGGTATACATGCATTTCAATTCCAATGCCGCATGAACTAGAGCACTGCAAGAACTGCACTGTTACGTAACGGATCAACAAGCTAAGTACAAAATTGTTAGTGGATATCTCAACAAACCGGTGGTCTCATAAACATCAAGACGTGTGCCCACCAGTTATCATCATAAGCATCATCAACAACCACATGAACAACAACAAAGTAGTCAATTAAAATGAGGTTTCGCTGACACGAAAATGCGATAACCTACGGAAAAAGGAAAATAAGATGGAGATAAGGGGGGCCTAGCGTAAAACCTTAATGCCCTTAAAGCTACTCAGCGTCAAGGCGCATACAACTTGCCAACACAAAACATTAGAAAAAACAGCCTCGACGAGACAGCTTCCTTGCAACCTTCACTGCGCCGCGTCATATACAACCACGCAGATAACTGAAAACAAAACATAACTTAAACAACCAGTCCGACTACCAGACGACAGTATTCACGCCACTAGTGCAGACTGCGAGCCATGTACTGCGACTTCTCGAGCCAAATACGAGGCTGGTCACGTGGACTCCAGCGTGGAAAGCGAGGCGGACGAACGGCACCGAGTTTAGTCGTCAGTGATTTCATTTCGTGCTGCCAAGTCAATATTTGCCCACCTCGCGCCTCGCGGCAATTTACAGCTTGCACACAAAACAAGGTTCTCCTCGGCAAGCGGTGGACAGGCAGACTTAATACGTCCCCAATGCACCGCAACTTTGTCAGTGCTAACTGTTGTCACAGAACTCGGTCATTCATGGACAATCGCTTTATTCGACAAAGCTCAGCAAAAATGACAGCATAATCGGCGTGTCCAGCATGTCTTTATCTAAACAACCAGACCAGTTTCATATCTAACGACGCTTCTGCATTCATGAGATTCTTCCTTTGAATCAGTCTAACAAACCGGCTCCAGCGTAGCCATATACAGTGCAATCAGCGTAAAGGTGAAATATGCGTAGGTGTTTACGGCAAGCCAACCGCTTGCTTCATCATGCAACTCCGTATACTACTACTGTTTGCACAATCCTACCACACCCTTCCCTTTTTCCGGACTAGCCGTATCGGTGTTGCCGAAGACTAGGTACGCTGTTCTGCTTCGCGTGATCTTGTCTGCCCCTGTCGATGTGACCTCACGTTTAGCCGGCAAATGCTGTTCTGCAAATTAAAATACTCGTTCCCGGTGTTGCCTCAGCTGCACACGGTTCATTCTGATTACCTTGCCTCCGGTACTGACTACATAAGACCATTTTCCGACCTTCGCAGTCACTACACCTTTCTTCCATCGTTCCATGACATCCGGTACTGTTTGTTGCCACACTTCATCATTTACGGAGATGCTAGTTAGCATCCGGGCCCCATGGTTGTACTACTGCTTTTGATCTGCCATCAGTTTTCTTAACCCACTTTGCAGTTATTCATGCGATTGCAAGACAAGGTGTATGAGTTCAGCAGAGGCACGGATTAGCGATTTTGCACTTCTGTTGCACAAACGTTGCACTTGACTGAGACCGATGTTCTTCAATGTCGTGTTGCTAATCTGTAACAGCATTGGATACGGGTCCTCATGGTGGCTCTAGCCTACGCAACAACCTCTTGACTTGTTTGGCCGTTGCCCCTGATATTCTGTTCGACTAACTACAATACCAACTGGTTTATGAAGGCAAAGTTCCCACTTGTTCGCAACGGTCTGGAACGCTGCACTTGAAAACTGTGGATCATGGTCGGAGATCAGTACTTCCGGTATTCCGTGTCTAGCGAACTGACATCTAAGCTTGTTGACGACTACTTCCGTGATGATAGCGGTGAGTGGATCCACCTCGAAGTAGTCGCTACAGTAGTCCAGTATGATTAAATGGTCTTTTCCGTTGTCACGGAACAAGTCCATCACAACTTTCTGCCATGGTCGGTCTGGAACCTCACGCAGCATCGTTGGTTACCTGGCTTGTCGAGCGTCGTAGGACTGGCATGCTGGACCAGTTAAGATTTGACCTCGTATTTGACGCATCATTCAGGGCCAGAGCATCAGTTCTCAGGCTCTGCTAATGCTGTAGTTAATACCCAAATGGGTTCGAGGAACGGGCTCCAACATCTACCTGCCTATCGACGGTGAGAGCAAAATACGATTTCCCCTAAACAGTAAACCGTCATACACCGTAAGTTCATTCCGAAAGATGAAACATGGCGTTAATTCTTTCGGGAGGCTTTTTTAACGGACCACGCCCTCAAAATCACATCAGGCAACGACCAGCACTTTGCGTCTGCGTCCGTATGACGCCTTGTCTCTTTCAGACCACATGTTGTGCCCGACTGACTGCATCAAGTTCTTCTTGTTGGTGTTCGACTATCGGAAGGTGAGCTCTCGACAGTTGTTCTGTGGTAATTTGCTTTGCGTGGGTGTAAGTAACTAAGTTAGAACTTTTAACCATTCACCTCAGGAGACCGGTCTAGTCGTGGCCAACTATGTAATGAAAAGAAGAAAAATAAACTAGACTGAAAACTGCAAGGTCCAAAAGTTATACGTTTCTTTAGAATGCGATGTCACCTGGCGGTTGTCTTTTTCCGTTTCAATAAGCACTCAAATGAGATAAGTAAATAAATAAATAAACGTCTGTTCTCGGCAGTGCGTTCGAAGAATCCATAAATAGTGCAGCTCATGAAAGGTTTTCAAATGGCTCAATCATGTGAAGCCAATCGAAACGAATGGAAATTGTAATCGAAATGACTTTCGAGAAGTATGGAAAACTTCGGTGTATACCTGAAATGTGGCATCCAAAACAGAGTAGGAGATAATTAAGGTAGAACGAATGCGAAGAAACAAACTGAAAAAGCTGAGACAGCTGTTTGCTTTGGCAAACTAAGTTATAACTTTAGGCGAAAAATTTTGGTTATTAGCAAAGGTAACTTAATGCCACTGTAAACCGTGGGGAATCACTCAAGTCAGACAAAAAGGCGAAAGCCAGACATTTAAATCATATCTATCCCAAATTTTATAAGTTCAGTGGTAGTATTTGGTTTCAGTATATCAATAGGCTTTAAACTAGAGCAACGATGGTAATGCCTTTCGAATTTTTATCCCTGACTGAAATTTACGTATCTCACTTGGGAATCTGTTCCACAAAACCGAGTAACAGTCAGTGAGAAATTTTTCAGACTGCTTAGTTCTTGATCCTTTCACTAATACTTTATAGTTGTTGCTTCCGGTACAATACCTCGTTTATTCTAGTTACAATGCTGGATTTAAGGGAAGTACTTTTCAGGTTAGACTATACAAAAATCGATATAGTTAAGTTTCATTCGGCGCAGCCATAATGAATCCATATATAAATGTAGAGGAACAGCCCAAGAGACGTTTAGTGAATGACCATTGCACTCGCTCTACTGCTACATGTTTACTCACTCTGTGATCGCAATAGCGTATGGAGCCAGGATCTAGTAATGAAAGTGTTTGTATTTTGTGTGTGGCATTAATTGAATCTTAAATTGCATGTTGTGAACAGAAGCTTTATGCTCTGACGAGCGTGAGCTGCAGTGCGTCCGGCATGCTCACCGAAGTTATGGGTGTTGGAGTAGTAGATCCTTAGGTCACGGATGTTATGGTCGTGAGATAGTGGTTTACTGTCAATGGTAAGAGAACTCGGTGTGCTCTTACGTCTGTAAGACAGTATGTGACATTTGTCAAAAGCGAATGACGTCATACACTTGAAACACACGGACCGAGGGTATGGAATTCACGTTGGATTGTACTGAAAACATTACTGACGCCAGCGGGGTTGAAAGCGTAAACAATCATTATATCATTACAAAGAGAAAAGGTTTATAATAGATAAAGACGTTAAAAAGGTCATTTATATGTAGTAGAAATAATAAAGGGCGAAGAAAACTGCTTTGTATCAAGCCACTAGTGATTGCCTTAGGGGTGCTTGTTTTATTTTGAGCCTGGTTATCCTGTGTTCGGTTTGTGGGGTAAGGATTGAATTACGACAGCAGTGGGTTGCCTATGACATGTGCAATTAGTTTAGAAAAGATGCAAGCATGCGGAACACGACCAAATGCCCCTTTTATGTCAAGGTAGGTGATTATGGCTGATGAGACACAGTCAAGCGAACTAATCAGGAGGTTATAGAAATCCATCTGGCATGTTATGCAGGATCGCCAGCATAGGAAACCTTGTTGTGTGGTGTGAATAAAAAAACAGCAGCTTTGGAGGTTCCATCATCTCAGAAAGGATGGAAGCATGGCTGATTGAACGGGAGTTTTTCGTTTTGCGTACGGAGCCTGATTTGTAATCAGTGGTAACCGCGGCACTGTCCCAACGTACTGGCGCAATTCCGGCTTACATAGCTATGTAACAGACTTAAAAGTAGTATGGTGCTATCGGGCTCCCGTTTTTTATCACGGTTGGCGGTAAATTGTCAGGCCAAGTATACTATGATAATTTGTTGGAGAATTAAGACAATTAATGGCACAAAGTTAAAATTCCACTCTACAGAGTAAAACATCAGTAGGAAGAGGGAAAATGTGCGCAGGAATCTCAGTAATGGTGTTAAAATTAGGGCTAGAGTGGTTAATATAAGCGTTGCTTTTGTGAGTTGGATAGCTTGTAATTCCGTTGCCACAATTCGAAATAGAGGCTCCTAGAGTTTTGTTTCTACGTTTCAACAGCTTTGTATGTTCGTGGATTTAATCAAGATTATTGAGCGATTATCCTTCTCCAATAATGCGCCTGTTCTTCCTAAATTGTTCGAGATCGACAAAGACATTTGTCTTTCGTAGATAATGTATATGGAAAAGTAAAACACAGTGTTGCAAAAAGATCTCTTTTCGGTAGTTCACATCAGGCAATTACAGCTACAGGACTGATAAACACAACAGTAAACTGGTGAAGGCAACAATGAAGACGGTTGGGACGGTCTGAACAGATTTAGCAAGTTCGTTCGGTGCTCAAATCGATTTAATCAGGTGACATCGTGGTACGGCTAACCGACAACAACATAACTTGCTTAAACAGAAAAGGCAAAAATACTAACAATGTAAAAATTAGTCACATAAATAGCATAATACCTCGGGGGAAGACTTATCATCAGGGCCATGACAAAGTCAAGGGTTGCACAAGCACGCTATGCTTGCATAGCTTTGGCTGTGTTAGTCGGATGGCGATGGCTTCAGGCGTCTGCAAGTGGCGTTTCCTTAACGCTTTCGGGTATCGCCGCGGTAAGGCATAATAGACTTGGAAGGCATCTTTGGTCAAAATCTGACGCCCGCTTAGAATGCAATGTCCCAAGGTCGAGCTGTTGTTACTTCTGAGCGTGCCTCTCCGCAGTGACCCTGGACAATGCTTGGCCATCGGTACCGACAGACGTCTGGTCGTATGCCCGAGGTACTTGGCACCCAAGGTGCCGGTAAACCGGTAAACAATGTACGATTTGGACGACACTGGCAGTCTGTCTTTAAGACTTTGAGCTATGAAGGGAGGGGTCTCCGCAACTACGTGCGGGTAGGCGGCCGGGTAGGTCCTTGCTACGGCATTAGAAAGTCTCCTGTTCAGGAGATCGAAGGCGATATCTCTCTTAAAAGGAACCGTTGCTACGGGATTAATGCGTTCAAGGATCATGGCGTGCTTTTTGATGAAAGGCTCAGGGTATCCATTCGAAAGAAGTGTTTTCACAATTCGGTCCTTCTCACCCTGGAGAGTTTCCGAAATACAAACGTTGCTGGCTTGATTATACAAGCGAAGCACCAAGTTGCTTCTGTATCTCAGAGAGACGAAGCTCGAACAGTGTGTGTACTGTCTAGCCCATGTAGCTTTGTGGAAGAAACTATACTCAAGTGATCAGTCCACGCGTCTCCTCAACAAAACGTCCAGAAAAGCCAGCTTACCTTCATTTTCCATTTCACCAGTGAACTTCATTGAGGGATTTGCATTGTTGAACTGATCGAGCACATGGTTGACATCAATGCGAGAATCATAGATGATGTAAGTGTCATCCATATACCTCCAATAAGAATCAAATGTTGCAATAACCCCTTAGATGGGACCACGCTCAAGGTTAGCGAGAAAGATGTCGGCGAGGAGAGGTCCAAGGACGGACGCCATCGCCACGCCATCGATTTCCCTGCAATAGGTTCCATCAAACAAGAACTGTCCATTTACGATACACTGCAAAATTAACTCCTTGAGCTTAAGCACTGGAATGCCAACGTTTAGGTTCCTTTCCGTTATATACTCGCAGATGAAATTAACAGTTTCCAGCAATGAGAAGTTTGTGAAAAGAGATTTATCATCTATTATCCCCGTAGCAACGGTTTCGAAGAAGGAAGTATTTTTCTCCGTTCCTTTTAAGAGAGATATCGCCTTCGATCTCCTGAACAGGAGACTTTCTAATGCCGTAGCAAGGACCTACCCGGCCGCCTACCCGCACGTAGTTGCGGAGACCCCTCCCTTCATAGCTCAAAGTCTTAAAGACAGACTGCCAGTGTCGTCCAAATCGTACATTGTTTACCGGTTTACCGGCACCTTGGGTGCCAAGTACCTCGGGCATACGACCAGACGTCTGTCGGTACCGATGGCCAAGCATTGTCCAGGGTCACTGCGGAGAGGCACGCTCAGAAGTAACAACAGCTCGACCTTGGGACATTGCATTCTAAGCGGGCGTCAGATTTTGACCAAAGATGCCTTCCAAGTCTATTATGCCTTACCGCGGCGATACCCGAAAGCGTTAAGGAAACGCCACTTGCAGACGCCTGAAGCCATCGCCATCCAACTAACACAGCCAAAGCTTTGCAAGCATAGCGTGCTTGTGCAACCCTTGACTTTGTCATGGCCCTGATGATAAGTCTTCCCCCGAGGTATTATGCTATTTATGTGACTAATTTTTACATTGTTAGTATTTTTGCCTTTTCTGTTTAAGCAAGTTATGTTGTTGTCGGTTAGCCGTACCACGATGTCACCTGATTAAATCGATTTGAGCACCGAACGAACTTGCTAAATCTGTTCAGACCGTCCCAACCGTCTTCATTGTTGCCTTCACCAGTTTACTGTTGTGTTTATCAGTCCTGTAGCTGTAATTGCCTGATGTGAACTACCGAAAAGAGATCTCTTTGCAACACTGTTTTATATTTCTTTTTGCGATATTATGGAAATGTTGTCATTCTCAACTGACGTCTGTGAATCTGCTTGCTTTTACGGGAAAATTTTTCGGTAGTAGATATGGATTTTGCTTTACAGTGAGTGTTGATACTTCAACAATGCGGGAACTTTCAGCCAAGTTACGATATTCCTGTAGAATTTATCAGCAGCAAATTGTGCTTCCTTCTTCAGGAAGAATTTTTCTCAATGCAAAAATCTCAGGAGGGTGTTTTATTTAGGACTGCAGATTGAGTCGTGTCAGGATCAGTGCTAACCTTTCGGTGGAGAGTTGACTGATCATGTGATGGCTGTCAACAATTTTGTCTAGAGTAACGACAGAGGCTTTTGGATAAGTCAAATGTAAAGTAAAATCAAGTATGTGCTTATCCATTTAGTGTGAATGGTATGTTGTGACCATCCATATATATGTATGGAAGGAAATAGGCTCGAATATTTAGCAGGTGCGATGTATGATGACCGTTCAACTTTAGGTACATTAAAGTCCCAACAAGTACTTTCTGGTTGACAGGTAGTTCTACTAAGTAGTGAATTAAGTGCCTCAGGTTTTTTAGGTTATCCGCACCAAGAGGATGAATACAATTGAAAGTATCGATGCGCCTTCCGAAGCGACACGCACAACAATGTGTCACGGTTGTTATCTTTAAAGGAAGTGCTTAGCAGTGATGCTTGGAAATTGTCGGACACATATATAATGCAATCACCGCCGGGTGCTGAGATTCAGCAGGCGAGGAAACTGTTGTACAGGTCAGTAGAAAGCAAAACTGCAAACTCTCGTTTGTAGGCCACATCTCTTACTGAGATGAAGTCTGGTTCAGAGAGTAATACCATGGAACAAAGAGTGTTCATCCTATTATGAAGTGAACTAGCACCGAAAAGAATGAGTTGATGAATTGCGTCTGTATAGGTGGGCGCGTCATCTGTTCAAATACTTTGGGTTGCAATTCTAGCGATGAAGCATAACGATTTGATTGGCAATGACTGGGGTATTTGGGCGCAAGACTGGAAGTTGTTGATAGCGTAGGGCAGAAAATAGTAGTATCCGACATCGGTAAAGTATATGATATAAAGTTTTTAAGCCGGTTGTCTTAATAATAATAATAATAATAACTAAATAATAAGTCAGCTGTACGCCGTAACGGTGCTTCGATGCCGTGCGACACGCACCAGGCGCACGCGGGCTGGGTATATTACGAGTACGTCCACTCCTATGCGATTGTCAAGAGAGTAAGAGATTGTCGAATGTCCAACGGCGTCAGCAAGAGTATAAGCGGCTTGGCTTTAGATGAGCTGTTGTGAAGGCAGTTGTGATGAACAAAGCACAAACGAACTCGTTGAGGGTTTCGGACGTATATTAGGATAAGTCTCAACACTACCTAAGTGTACTTTATGTTAAGGTAAGGTACGCGATTTAGTTTTGAATAGCTTTGCGAAATATCATGAACAGGTTGAAGGCTCGACGGGGAGGGATAACACTGAGTTGCCTTCCAAGGTCACTTAAAAAGCCAGTTCATTTAGTCATTGATTGCATGAGTAGAATGGATATTTCGGAAGGGATCAGTAGGTTTACAGGGTGCACCCACCATGGAGGCAGTAGACGTCCTCAGAAGGACAGAAACCTAAGGTCGATACGATAACCCGCTGAAGAATACGTGTGGCAACTGAGGGATTTCTAATGGTATTAGGCTCTCCAGCCAGCGCCTGCAAGGTGGGTTGGTCAGTATAACTAAAGCTGACTGGTGCCGGATAAGCATTCATCCTTTCAGGCAATCTAATGGCATCAAGCATGTAAGGTTTCATATTGGGTTGATCACATAAATTATTCACAGTATCTTAAAGACCAGCAAATTAAGAGACGTTGAAAACAAGGACAATGTGATCTCCTGACGATTCCTTGGGCCATGTAGGGTGAGTAGTAATTTTAGTTGAGTATTTTGATGAGTAGTCAATACGCTGAAAACAGTAAGTGTCATCTACATCGTTGTAATTTAGTAGGGAGTATAAATTTCCTGAGGATCTGTCGACTCTTGTTCTTGGGGAGGTGTTCAATAGAACACATAATCAGACTAAGGTAAGTGCCGGGATCTGGGTTTTTGTCACCACTTAGATACCTGTTTGTAAGCCACGTACTAATGTTATAGGGTAGTTCGTTGCCAAGTGCATCCCAATGTACACCATTTTGAATTATCGGCATCCCTAAATGAAGAGTTAAAAGCTGTGCTGCAAGAATTTTTCGCTTATATTTCCTTATATTAGGTTGGTAATACAGTTACTGCGGATTTTTGAAATATTTGTTTTAACAGCTGTCTTTGAGTAATTTTTAATAAGTTGCTTTGCACTTGTATATCATTTTATAGCCTGTTTTGCGCCCTCTCTAGCGATAGTGATGGATTATCTTAGGAACACGTTTTTACATCTCAAAAGAACATTTAATGCGACATGGACAGAAGACAAATTTGCAAAAGTTTCTTGTCCAAATGTAAACTTGGTTGAAATGTAGAGGAAACAGCCAATGACGTCAACAGTACAGTGGGTACTGGAACCACAAATAACCGTGCTGCACAATGGTGCTTTCATAAATTTCATAACTATTACAGGTGGCTTGAAAATGAAACGTCTTGTGGAGGCCCATTGGAAACGAAAATGATTAATTAGTTAAAGTGGATCCAAGTAAAACCATTCTAGTTCTCACTGCTGACTTAACAGTCGCATATGTGATAGTTCTAAAGCACTTACGGCTAATTGAAATGTCGAAAAAGCCTGATAAGTGGGTACCACAAGAATTGAATGAAAATAAAAGGAATCTGCGTTTCGACTCGTTACGCCACAATATTGTGGCGCGATGAAAAGTGGATCCTTTACGACAGTCGACGATGAACTTCTTAATGATTGGACCAGTGTCAAGGTCAACAACACTTCCCAAAGCCAAAATTGCACCCCGAAAAAATGCGCTGCCTCATGGACTACACCGCTCACTACTACTACTGCTGTGCCGCTCTTCTGTCCTAACTCAACCGCTCAAAGTCCACTCACAGACCACCCCACCTCCCGTCCTTCACCTACATGTACTCTGATGTCTTCTACGGTCCCCCTCACAAACTACCCACGTTTCACAACTGATGGAAGCAACAGCCAAACTCCCGGTTTTCAATGTCCTGCGATCGCAACCGCCTCTCACTCCACCGAAGCCCCAGCTCTTCTTCGACCTGGTTCTCCATTCATCCTCGCAGCGTTTAATGTTCGAACTTTGATGCAGATCGGACGACAAGCATGTCTGGTCCGTACTCTTGAAACGCTATCGGTAGACATCTGTTGTCTTTCAGAGACCAGATTACAAGACTCTAGCGCCGTCATCAGAATGGCCTCTCCAGTAAACTCTGACGCCAAATACTACTTGCGGCTTTCCGGAGACCCAGAATCTGCCGCCACTGGTCAAGCTGGTGTTGGGGTTGTATTAAGTGCCAGGGCTGAATCAGCTCTGCTTGAATGGATCCCAGTCAACAGCCGACTATGTGCAGTCAGACTAAGAGGTTCATGTAACGTAAGCAGGCTTCGAGATGTTAAGCGTGTCTTGTTTGTCGTCCCCGCCTACGCCCCTACAGACCGCAGCCCGGATGCAGTTAAAGATAGCTTTTACCAACAACTACATGAACTTCTGCGTTCCTCCAAAAGGACGGATATAGTCAATCTTGCCGGGGACTTTAACGCACGGGTTGGCCGCCTTCTACCAAGCTAGCACCACATTTGGGGTAGTTTTGGTCTCGGTGGCAGTTGATCAGACAATAAAGACAGATTGCTTGCCCTTTGCTCTGATCATGGCTTGTTTCTTCCGAGCACAATTTTCGACACTCGAGGAGACACACTGCTACCTGGCGCCCGCACTCACAAACGCAAGAGTGCTCCCAGCTTGACCACATAGCAATCAGCTACAGATGGCGTGGAAGAGTAACGGACTGCCGATCGTACTGGTCAACTTTTCTAGACGCTGATCACGCATTGGTTTGTGCTAAGATTTGCATGCGTTCCGGAGGATCACCTAAGCGCGCCCACTACCGACCGGACGTCGCGAATCTACAAAACGCTGCGATTTTAAACAGGTACCAAGCCTCACTGTCAACCTTGCATGGCTCAACTATTGACGGTGATTTCGATTCGCAGTGGGCGCATATCATAGATGCGTTAGTTTCCGCCAGTATCGACACTTGTGGAGTTACCCGTCACCCACCGAAACATTGGATTTCCGACGACTCCTTGTCGCTGATGGACAGACGCCGCTTGCTCCCAACGGATTCCAGACACAGTGAGGAACGCCAATACCTTGGTCGAGAGTTGCGCAGGAGTCTGCAAATGGACCGCGAAGCTTGGTGGTGTGAACGTGCTAGGGAGATGGGGCTTGCTAGTCTCTCTGGTAATACCAGGAAACCTTTCCATCTCATTCGAGTCACCGAAGGTGCTCGATCTGGTATAAGTGAAACAATATGCGAAGCGGATGGCACATTAATCACCAACCTTCAACGACGGTTGGAGCGATGGGCCGAACATTTTGGCTCGCAGTTTTGTTGGCCCCCAGCTCCTTCTGCTACCTCTGGTACCAAGTGGTCTAGCCCTACAGATCCTCCTCTTCCCAGGAAATCGAGCAGGAGCTCCGGCACATGGAGCGCTATAAAGCTGCCGGCCCTGATGGTCTTCGCCCAGCTCTATTTAAAAATGGTGGCGCATCGCTGGTTAGAGAACTCACCGCTTTGTTCTCGAAAATTTGGTCGAAAGAGAAAGTTCCATCATCTTGGGGTGAATTGATAGTCGTCCCCATCTTCAAAAAGGGTCTGCGCACAATCTGCTCCAACTACAGAGGAATAAGCTTAGTCCCCGTCGTTTGCAAGCTGCTGGTGTCCATCATACTTCGCAGGCTCTCCCCAACACGCGAATGGTTGCAACGAGAAGAACAAGCTGGGTTTCGCCCTGGTCGCGGCTGCATCGATCAAATCTTCACACTTCGCCAGATCCTCGAGCTCCGCCATGTGTCTCAGAGGCCAACGATTGCTGTGTTCCTGGATATCCGTGCAGCCATCGATTCTGTCGATCGTACAGTACTGTGGCATTGCCTTCTGAGGAACGGTGTCCCCGAGAAGTTCGTCTCCATACTGCGCGCTCTATATAGTCTGTCCTCGGGCAGGGTTAGGGCTTATGGCATGCTTTCGCCTACCTTTGTGGTCTCTAGTGGAGTTCGACAAGGATGCCCTATCTCTCCGTTCCTATTCAACTTTGCCATTGAGGATGTCCTGAAGAACGCTCTGAGCGATTCGCTGAACGCTGGCGTTGAGCTCCTCCCAGGTAGTCGAGTTGTTGATTTGGATTATGCTGATGATATCGTCTTGCTGGGTGACGATCCACAGGTCGTCCAACTTGCATTAAACCGCATGGCGATTGAAGCATCAAAGTACGGTATGTACTTTTCGCCATCCAAACGCAAAGCTCACCTTCAAGACTGGCAGGTGCCTCTGCCTGCACTCACGCTTGCTGGTGAGACACTAGAGGTTGTGGAGAGCTTTGTCTAGTTGGGAAGTTGCATCACTGCTGGCGGGGCTGTTGGAGACGAGATTTCGATGCGCATCTCGAGAGCAGGCCTCGTTTTTTCTAGGCCGAGGCATTTGTGGCGTCGCCACGACATTCGTCTCTCCATCAAAGGGCGGGTCTATTGTGCAACTGTTCATGCTGTACTGTTGTACGGATGCGAGACCTGGCCCATTCGTAAAGATGACTTGCGCAGGCTATCCGTCTTCGAGCACCGCTGTCTGAGGTCCTTTGCCCGTGTGTGGTGGCAGCACCACGTAAGCAATTTGGAAGTTAGACAGCGTGTCTTGGGACGTGGAAGCCACTCGCTCGAGGAGCTCATCTCATTGCATCAACTGCGGTGGTGGGGACATGTATTGCGCATGCCTGTCCAGCGTTACCCCCGTCGTGCGTTGTTTGCACTTGCTGGACAGGGCTGGAAGAGACGGTCTGGTGGACAGCCTACAACATGGAGAAGCCGCATGAAAAAGTTGACGAAACAATTGGCCTCGGCCGGTTGTTGTCGACTACCTGGTTGGGGTCCGAGAGACGAGGATACATGCTGGTTGAAAACCTTGGAAGTTATGTCCCAAGATCGATGTCAATGGCGGACGTGTGCATCGGTTAGTTGCGGTGTCCCTTCTTCCTCCCCTTAAAAAAGAACAAACTGAAAAAATTTTCAAAAATTGTGAGTGGTAAAATTGACAAAAAATGCATTTCTTGTTGCTCTTTTCTTATTATTCATATTGTTTTCCTATTCAGCCATGATTCCGATGGCACAATATCTGTACCACAGATTGTGTATTATATATATATATATATATATATATATATATATATATATATATATATAATATATATATATATATAGGCTGTCTCTGGCTAGTCTGGTCTATCATAGCCTTCTGAATCCAGAGGAAATCAGTACAGCGGAGAAGCATTATCCACAAATTGTCGAAATGTACCGAAATCTTCAACACTGCTCAATAGAAAAGGGTCAGTTCTTCTGCACGATAACGCTCAGCACATGTCCCACCAACAACCCTGCGGATGCTGCACGAGCTGGGCTACGGAACGTTGTTTTCCCCACCATGATTTAATGAGCTCCCCTAGGGATTACCCCTTTTTAGGTACCCGCGTAACTTGATAAAATTTTCAGTTACTAAGGAGATGCTGTAACCGCGTTCGACGATCTCCTCACCACCGGAACTCCGGAATTTTATTTATCCGGAATAAATCAACTTGGTTCCCGTAGGCAAAATTACGTCCATTCAATGGTTTTTATTTCGAATAAAGATGTTACGTTTGAGCCAAGACATATGTATTTAAAGTCTGCTTAAAACCTGGAATGGCGTTATTACCAGCCTAATACAACAATGTCACCTCGCACACTAGATCCAAGGTAGCCAAGAACCCTTCTGTATTGAGCCTGGTGCTCATAAATAAAAAGCTCATTGTCGACAACCTGCTGACGCACAGTCCACAGGATCGTAGTGAGCACGGATTCATAATAGTTAACAGTTTTCTATGCAGGTTATCCATTCAAACATTCGGAATTAGCTCACACATTCACACGCTACTACGTCCTAAGAGAATTCTTTGCGACATCCACTTGAGTTCGCGAACAACAATCCCCTTGACAATGTTTGCACCGAGTTCGTTGGAAGGCTTAACGATGTGATCTCCAGCGCAGTGGAAACCAAGCCATTTTCCTACGCAACAGTGCCGCCAGTCCTCAGAAACAGGACCCAAAATACATGGCAATAAGGGATACGGCATTGCAAACTTACAAGGCCAACCTAACCAAGGTAAATAGGGTAAATTCCTGATTCACCACAATCATTGTACCAGGATTACCCGTGAGGACATTGCTACCTATCAATCTTGCCTACCCAAAAAATCCCCGGCAGACGACAAACTACTGCACAGACATGTGAACAGTCTCCTTATGGTGAAACATGGCGTCCCTTCACTTTGCACGACAGACAACAAAGCACCGATGCAACAACCAATGCCATGCGGATACAATACGCCCAGATTCCGTAACTAGGAGTCAGTTTCTGGCACATATCGTCATCTGCATTACCGACTCCCGTGTTTACACATAATCTTTAACCCTGCAAATGTGCTGAGGAAGTTGCTCTGATTGTGTGCTCATATTTTTGCGGAATCTGACAACATTCTTCAAAGTCACTCAAGGCTACAGTCACTAAGCTAGCCGAATTCTTGTCGTAGTTCTTACAAAGACGCTTCGATCGACAAGATGTTCCGGTCATGTGCAAACAAGGTATTACCACCGCACTTTTTAAAGGGCACAGTCTCTCAGACCTTGCAAACTATTGTCCAACGAGTCTGCTCCATGTGGCTCACGAAATTGATGGAAACGGTTGTTGTTGAATTTCTAGTGGATTACCTGGAAAATGTGACACCGCAGCCTCCATCAACACCGGTCACGCCCCCCCAAACTGCTGATGGCACGCGGTAGTTGGACAGAAGCAGCGGATGGTACGGCCGGTATCGACCTCACGTGCATGGACTTTGTCAAAGCTCTCAACCAGCTGGATCACCGCATGCCACTTCACAGTCTACAGCGCTGTGGAATCGTGATACCTGTTCTGGGCTTGTTTGTTAACTTTCTCCACAAAATGAGTCTTCCAGTGCGCTTTAAGGAAACACTCTCCAGCCCAATTGGGGTGTAACGTGGTGCTCCACAAAGGTCGGTGCTGGAACGGCGTTTATTCCAGCCTTTTGTCGACGTTTTGGCAAGAGTTGTCGATTCCAATTTCCTGGTAAGAAATAATGGGCAAGAAAAAGTAAGATTTTTTCCAAAATAACTTGGAATACTTGCACGAGGGGTCAACGCGGAACGTACTCCAGTTTAACACTGCTAAGTGCAAGGTAATTAACTTGAGTCATCCGCCGGTGAGTGTGTACAAACTTGGAGAAAGTAAGGTCATCTGATTTTGGCACCCGTCGTGAAAGCGAGATCTCACTTTTCTCGAGAATGCAGCAAAATTGGCAACTAGAAGATTAGTGAACTCTTCCATTGGCCATAAGAGCTTAGAATGCTTTAGTGAGTAGTAGGATAATTTATTAGGATTCCGAGAAGATTCGTCGCCGCTAAACGCAGATAGACAGCCACCACATATCGAAGAAAGCGCTAGGCGGTCATTTCCTTCTATTGGAACTCGTCACTAGCGCGCACCCATGACCTTACTCCTATGAATCAGCGACTTATGCCACTAAGCCATAGTCGACGACGGTGGACCACGGTGGTTTAGACCTAACTGCAATATAGCGTGGCTCATCCTACACTGCCTTGCATGTGACGAAAGTGCAGAGGACAGGTATTGCCCCCGAGGTAACGTCTTCCTTTGCAAATCGCCACCATCGGAGGTGGTATCTAATAATCATTACTAGACATAGCAACTTCCGATTGGTGGCAAGCGGCAAATTAAGACGTTGTTACGAGATCATTCCCTGTCCTCTGCACCTTCATTATATGTATGACAGTGGGGGATGAGGCTAGCTATACTGCAGTTAGATCACAGTCACCGTGGTCGGGCGCCATCACTAATGGCTCAGTGGCATAAGTCGCTGGCTCGCAGGAGTAAAGTCATGGTTCGAATCCGGCAGTATTCGGTGGGTGCGCGCTACCGACGAGTTTCAATAGAACCTAATGGCCGCCTAGCTCTTTCATGCATATGTGGTGGCTGTCTGCAAACGCACAGCTTTGACAAAGCTTAAAATGGATTCCGTAAGAATGTACCGAAGTCGATATAGGAGTTTGCGGTGTATCTGATTTTGGTTTGCCAGATCCTGGATAAGCTACACAAGAAGTACCGCCTTTTGCCGAAAATTAAACCACAATACCAGACCGATAGGCCATATCTTGAAGTTAGTAATACAGTATAGCCGACTGAAGTGTAGTTGGTATATCTTCCGTTTTCGATCTTTCCAGCTGGGGAACGCTTCCTCAGTTTATGTCAGTTCTGTCCCCAGACTTGCAACATTTAAAAGACGATCAGCTGGCATCGTTCTGTTAGCACTTTAGTTTGTAACTTATAATAGCCAGGAAACTACAATGTTTCCGAAATTACAACAAAGTGGATTTATAGCACTTATCATGTTAACAGCTAACGCATTTATGCATGTCCTAATGGTAATACTATTGTGAGTCCACCAAAATGCTTTTCATTTATCATCCTGTTTCTTTCCACAACTCTTTCCACCACCTCGACTTGTCGTGCATTGCATTTTTACCCCGTAATACACCATTGTTACACCATTAATTTCCCATGCGAACACCGTACAAAACACGCGGAAAACGGGACGCGTTTGTGGTCCAAGAGCTGAACCGAATTGTTTGATCCTTGTGCTTCAAACATATAGTGGTCATATTTTGGAACAGTGTTCTTGTAGATGTAATGAAAGCAAACTCTGTGCATCAGCTCAAAAGCTTGATAGTTTTACGTTTCGCCACTATGAGGTTTAGAGCGGTACCATCCATTGACCAAGACATCCCGCGTTTATGGGTCATGTGAAATAAATCAATAACAAAGTTATATAAATAGTACTCATAAGTTATATAAATCTTTGTTCTCGACTAAGTGAGGCACGCCTGCACTGGCATGATCATGGTCAGAGCATAGCATGTGATCAAGCAATGTACCCTAGTATAACAGGACTGCATGTGCGTCACGCACTTTACCAATTGCGCAGGAGATTGAAAGAGAGACTCCACCACTAAAGTCTCATTACTACCTTCTGGGGAGACTGCGCTGCTTCAGATCGAAGGGACATCAGTTAAGGAAGAAGCTAAGCCAAATGCATTCTCCTGAACTTCTCCCTGGAATACGTGCATATGCGAAACTGCAATGTTTATAACATTACACATATTTCCATGCAAAATGTACAGGGGAATTAAGAAGAAAAGCTGTATATTTTATTCTTGCACTTTGTGGGAATAGTCAATCACACGGTCGAGGAAAATATTAATTTGTTATTTATTCGGGGATCAAATACTGTAGAGTGACAGTTTTAATTGCTACAAAGTTCCTAGGATCATGATCATAAACCACAATACGTCAGCTACTTAGACTTATTTGGATGAGAATTTCAATCTGGAGTGCCTTCTGTCATACAACCACGGTAACCTACACAAAGATTTACCCTCTCAGGAGAGAAAAAACAAACTACCAAAATGACTTAGCGTCATACACAAACAATTAAGGTCAAAGCGATTACAAATCGTAAACAACACATTCACAAGAAAAGGGATATCACGTCAAGATAAGGCTTCATCAGCGACAAAGCTTCCTTACAAATTTCACTGCTCCGCGTCATACATAACCATTACCACGCAGATAACTGAACACAAAACACAACTTAAACAACCAGTCCGACTACCAGACGACAGCATTCACGCCACTAGTGCAGACTGCGAGCCACGTACTGCGACGTCTCGAGCCAAATACGAGGCTGGCCACGTGGACTCCAGCACAGAAGGCGAGACGGACGGACGGCACCGAGTTTAGTCGTCAGTGATTTCATTTCCCGCTGCCAAATCAATGTCTACCCACCTCGGGCCTCGCGGCACCCTACAGCTTGCACACAAACAAGGTTCTCCTCGGCAAACGGTGAACCCCAAAGCACAGCAACTTATTCAGTGCTATCTGTTGTTCTATGGACCAAGATTGCTTATCACCGCCTAGTACGCGCGTACGGACATCGTCGTCGTGAACACGCTGGTGCCACCAGACACCAGCAATGTGTTGCAGACAAGGATGATCAAAGACTTGAAGGTACCGCAGGTCCTCACATTGTGGGTGCCAAGTCTCATTCCCATAGAGTAGGATGTCCCTCCATATGGCCTTGTAAATGCGGCCTTTTAGACAGGGGGCAAGCATTTTCCGACTCCACAGATGTCGGTTTCAAGAATGCAGTTCTAGCTTTCTCACTGCGTGAACCTTTTCGATGGAGTTGTATATATGTTGTTTTTTCCTCGCTCACACTAGACAGTTTTTGGCATCTACTTTTCGTTTAAATGGCATTGCCCTGCAGAGCATGATACTGCAGGGCTCAAATTACTCCTCAGCTAAAAACCTCAGGATCTATACAGCAGTGATTACAGAAGCAAATCGAGATTGTGTGAAAAAGTTTCAGCGGCTGCCTTAAATTGGCCGGTGAGCTGTATTCATTAAAATCCTGTATCCAAGTGTTTTAATTCTGGGTGCTGTCTGTACGCTAGTGTGTATGTGCACATAGGGCGGGAGATTTTATGGTGCGCTGACGCAGATGATGACTAGATCCTGCTCCTACTGTTGTGTCATGGGAGCATGTCCTGGACGCCTCCTTCTGGCGACCGCTGGGTGGATGTTGGGTTACGCCACTCTTCCTGCTAAGATCCAGGACACCGATCCACATGAGTCAGTAAAATTAACATGTTCTAGACCAGCTGCCTTTCGGGCGTACATTTAACCGAAGGCTTTGGTTGAGTACTCCAGTCCTTCTCCTGTAAGGTGTGGACACCCTGCCAGTACCATGGTCAATCCTCTTCGGATGTTAGGAAGTGATTCATGGCCCTTTTCTAGTAAAACCTAGTCATGGGAGACAACAGCACTAGGGGTTATAAGCTCACAGCTCGATTAGCGTAGAGCACAAACGCTACGTGTTGTCTCTGATGGTGGGAAAGCACCTCCGGGTGTTCCATGGCTTGTTACTGCCTGTCTCAAGCCGGGCAGTCCCTGGTCAAATTAGCGCAAACCAGCCTAAACCCTCCTGCGCCCGGCCTTGTTCGCAAAACATGTATGAACCTTACCAGTACCTCAAAGGCTGCATGTGACGACCGTCAAGCAGATCCAAATCTGTCTCTGCAATCACATTCCCGAGCTGTATCTGCTCCCACTACCTTGTGGGTCAGTCTACTGAGCCAAAGGCTCCGCGCGGAGTCCCTTAAGAAATCCTTCCAACCCCCACTGTCTTGTTGGTCAGGCTATTGAGCAAAAGGCTCCGGGCGGAGTCCCGCAAGTAAACCTCCAAATCACCCACTGCCTTGCGGGTAAGGCTATTAAGCCAAAGGCTTCGGGTGGAGTCTCTCCAGAAAACCTCCGAAGCAAAACGGCCACCTCGCGTGCGATTGCTCACCTATGCAATCGCATGCCTGTGCGGAAAGCACTCATCAACGGGTGCTGGAACGTGCGCACCCTACTGGACCGGAACTCGAGTGAGCGCCCCGAGCGACGCACTGCACTCGTCGCGATGGAGCTGCCGCGCTACCACATCGATATTACGGCGTTCAGTGCAATTCAGCTCGCTGCGCAAGGTAAGTTGCATGAAGCAAATGTTGGCTACACGTTCTGCTGGGTGGGCAACGCCAACTCAACACCCCTTGAACCTGTGTCGAATTCTCAATATCCGATCTCCTCAACGGTGAACCAACAGGAAACAGCGCGCGATTGTTGATTACCCGCCTACGACTAGGAAGAGGCAAGTTTGCCACCTTCATAAGCACGTGCGGTCCGACCATGTGTTATCCTGATGACCCGCGTGATCAGTTCGACACTCAGCTATCCTCCGTGATACCGTCTGTGCCGAGGAGCGACCGACTATTTCTGCTGGGGACTTTCAACGCGCGCGTTAGGCTTGATGCATTGGTGCGGGCAGACGTCATCGGTTCGCATGGCATTGGTTCCGCGAATGCGAACGGTGACAGGCTGCTCTCACTGTGTGCCACTCACGGCCTGGCGATCATGAACACTCGGTCTACACTGAGGGCGACTG